>JAVIAB010000050.1:79715861-80318361 GCA_032433765.1 Megaustenia siamemsis
TAATGACGGTGTTTTGAATGAAGATACTGCACCTTATGCGACGCATTTGTAAAACAAGCCAATCTTCACTGCAACTGTAAGGAAAACTTGAAAACATCATATCTTCTAACAAATTAGTAGGAAAGAGAGACAACGGTAGAAAGTACCAAACAAACGTCTGAACTGTCTAGCATTAGAAGATATCTCAAAACTAATAATCATGACAACAATATGTGGCCGAAATTAGTGTTCTGTGTATGTGGGCATGGCACCTAATGATGATGATGATGATGATACTAATTATACTGATGATAGTAATGATAATGATTAAGATAATGATGGGGATGATGATAACGATAATGATGCTATGATGATGATGATCTGACTTCTGCTTTGGTTCCTGTCTTCTCGCTGCTTGCTATTTTTTGTTATTTAATGTACCTGCGTCATGCCCCTACTTAAATGATTTAATTGCACATTTCTTTCTGTCACCGATTTTAATATCAGCGCAGACGACAAAACCTGATTTCGGTTAAAGATAAAGAAATAAATAAAAAAAACAACACAACATAATAAACGGAAATAAACGTGTAAGAAAAGACATAATTAAATTACACGTTTCTATGCGTTGAATTTGAAGAGCTATTCTTATCGTCAAATAAATTTATCAATTACTTCTGGCTGGAAACCCGAGAAGCTCAACCTCACGAGAAGTCAAGACATCTCATATTTATAAAGTTGATGTCAGTGACTTCCAGAAATTTGTGTCAAGTTTTGAAGTTGTATCTTTAGAATAGTTGTATAAGGAAACAAACTGTTATAGTTTGTGCATGACGTTCTGTTATAGTTTGTGCATGACGTTACCTATAGTTATCCATTTAGCTTTCAATTAGACTTCGAACTCATTAAGTTATCGGGTTCTCCAGACAAATATCTTCACCAGACAGAATAAATATCTTGCCCGAGTTTATACATTAGGAGAGTGCAGAGGTCTTCAAATTAATAGATGGTGTGAGTGATGTGTGGTCTAGTAGGCAAAACGTCGGTGTCTAGACAAGAAGGTAAGGGATTCGATTTCCAACATTGGCGTGTAGAATTTTTAAAAAATCGAATCCGTGGTATTATCCTGCGCTGGTCTTTGGATAGTATGTGTAGCCGTGAGGAGGCGGTAATCACGAGAAATTAGGAGGAGGAGAAGGAAAAGGCGCGAATTGCGGGGTAGGTGATCAGATAGCCAGAAGTGATTAGTCAGGAGAAAAATATGATTTGTGAATCTCGAGAAGTGCGTGGGTTTGGTAGACGCGAAACTAGACACGTAGATCGAGTGGATTGGAGGAAAATCAGACGAAGTAGCTTTTGATTGGAGGAGACCAGAAATATTTAAAAGCAAGACACAAAAAACAGTGAAGTTTTCAGAGGAGATCCCGACAAGAGATCCGAGATGTCACACGTCTAGATGTAGAGAGAGCGACCACGTGTGTGGTCAGCCAATAGGGGCTAACCATAGCCAGTTTAGGATGTAGCAATTAAGTTTAAAGTTGTAGACTACGAACTGTTAGAGCTAGAGTCAAACTTTCAGAGGAGATCCAGACAAAGGATTAGAGAGATCACCCGCCTAGGTGTAGAGTAAGATTTAGAGAGCTGCGAATAGGTAGATGTTAAACCTCGAGGATTAGAGAGGGCTGGTGATGGGGCAAAGTAGATAGGCGTGTCAGAGAAATATAGTCGATGAGAGCAGTAGAAGTAGTAGATGAGAGATGTATCAGTGAGCTGTTCAATGGGGAAAATAAGAACACGGTGCTTGACTCAGATAGTTTGAAGAGCCCTGATCAAGTGACTTTTGTTTGGTGAATGCTACATGACGTCATTCTGTTCAAACATCTCACACCAACACACACACACACACACACACACATTCACGCTCACCTCTGACTTAAACGTGCAAACACATGTACACAAACGTACACACATAAGCAAACATACACTTCAACACTCAAGAATTCCGTTGTGAGAAATGTGGTCTCCTTTTGTGATTGTGGCAAAATAACAGCATCGTCTAACTGTTTAATATAAGTGTACTTTCGCTTCCATTAGACAAAGAATAAAAACTGATACAAGAAATTAGCTACTTTCAATGTAATTACAGATGTGCTTTCAGTTGTAGCATCATCATCATCAAGTACCATACATGCTGGCGTAGGTGATCGTGTCTCTCCACAACTTTCGATCTCGACTGTTATTTATCATTTCTATTGTTGACCTTCTGCCAAGCCATTCTCTTAAGCTGTCTAGTATCTTTTCTCTTTGCTTCCCTCTATCTCTTTTTCCCTCAATTTTTCCAGTTGTTACAATATATTCCAGCTGTTCTTTTCTCATTACATGGCCAAAAAATGATGATTGTTTCTTCCTACTATTGGAAATTAGCTCTCTTTTTGCTTTGACCTCTTTCAGAACGTTATCATTACTCTTTTTAGTTTTCCATGGTATTTCCAACATTCTTCTGTAAAACCACATGTCTACAGACTCCAGTGATTTGGCGATTCAGTTGTATCATACACTTGTGTTAACTGCTTCCCGCTGACTTCCTGCTTGACTTGTATAGTTATAAGGAAAAAAAAGTAAAGTACCCCCGTCACGCCAAGTGGCGTATAGGGAATATGGTGTTAGTGACCATAAATTTTACAGACCTTCAGCACATGATTTTTGCGGTAATGTGGTCGGTATTACGCCCGTTCCGCTTCACTTTCCCAGAAAAAAATCCGGTACTCGTTTAAGGCTGGGTGAACCCGGAAGCCGTCGGTTGGGATCGAACACTACCCCTTGTCCATTGTAGTCCAGTTCACTAACCACTGAGCTATCGCGGCTCCACTTGTATAGCTATGTTACATCTGTATGTCTGTCCTGACTTTGTAGAAAGGATTTTTCTTCTTTTCTTCCACTGCTTGTGCTGTGTAGATTCGCAGAAAGTAAGAATGTGGTATTTTCTCTCTTTCGTTAGTTGTGTTGTTGAGTAATTGTGACGTCACATTTACTTAATGTCGCTTTGATTCATCTATTCATCTCCTTCCTGTTTTCTCTATTGCTTTATAGCCCGATGTTTTCATGCAATAAGCTCGAGCTTCGGGTTGGCTGGATGTCCCAAACATGTGATTCTTTCATGTTTATTATTGTCAATAGCTGATGTTACACCCACCATTTGATTTTTATTATATTGTTTTTCTTCATTATTTTCTCTGTTAACCCCAACGTAACCGTAAGATTTCAGTTTTCTTGGTTTTGTCGCTGACCTTCTTTGCTTCAGAGGTTATGGTTTCTATCTCTTCATATAATTATCGGTGATCAAACTACAAATTGCAAATACTCTCTCTCTCTGTTTCTCCCTCTCTCTCTCTCTCTGTTTCTCCCTCTCTCTCTCTCTCTGTTTCTCTCTCTCTCTCTCTCTCTATCTCTATCTCCATATCTCTTGATTTATGTTCTTGCTTTTCTTAGGACAATAGCTGTGAGTTGAATTACAATTTATTATCATTTCTGTCTTTTTATGGTTTGTCTTCATGCCGTAATTAGTCCTCACGCCGTTCTCTGTCATCATACCGTACTGTGTCCTCATGCCGTACTGTGTCCTCACGCCGTACTGTGTCCTCACGCCGTACTGTGTCCTCATGCCGTACTGTGTCCTCACGCCGTACTGTGTCCTCATGCCGTAATGTGTCCTCATGCCGTACTGTGTCCTCATGCCGTACTGTGTCCTCACGCCGTACTGTGTCCTCATGCCGTACTGTGTCCTCATGCCGTACTCTGTCATCATACCGTACTGTGTCCTCACGCCGTACTCTGTCATCATACCGTACTGTGTCCTCATGCCGTACTGTGTCCTCATACCGTACTGTATCCTCATGTCGTACTGTGTCCTCATGCCATACTGTGTCCTCATACCGTACTGTGTCCTCATGTCGTACTATGTTCTCATGCCACACTGTGTTCTCATGTCGTACTATGTTCTCATGCCATACTGTGTCCTCATGCCGTACTGTGTCCTCATACCGTACTGTGTCCTCATACCGTACTGTATCCTCCTGTCGAACTGTGTCCTCATGCCATACTGTGTCCTCATACCGTACTGTGTCCTCATGCCATACTATGTTCTCATGCCATACTGTGTCCTCATGTCGTACTATGTCTTCATGTCGTACTGTGTCCTCACACCGTACTGTGTCCTTATGTCGTACTATGTTCTCATGCCATACTGTGTCTTCATGTCGTTCTGTGTCCTCACACCGTAATGTGTCCTTATGTCGTACTGTGTCCTTATACCGTACTGTGTCCTCATACCGTACTGTGTACTTATGACGTACCGTACTGTGTCCTCATGCCGTACTGTGTACTCATATCGTACTATATCCTCATCCCGTACTGTGTACTTATGACGTACCGTACTGTGTTCTCATACCGTACTGTGTCCTCATACCGTACTGTGTACTTATGACGTACCGTAATGTGTACTCATACCGTACTGTGTCCTCATACCGTACTGTGTACTTATGACGTACCGTACTGTGTCCTCATGCCGTACTGTGTCCTCATCCAGTACGGTGTCCCCATGTCGTACTGTTTCCTCATTCCGTAATGTGTCCTTATATTCTACTGAGTCCTCATGTCGTACTGTGTCCTCATGCCGTACTGTATCCTCATATTGTACTGTGTCCTTATATTCTTCAGAGTCCGCATGTGGTACTGTGTCCTTATGACGAACTGTGTCCTCATGTCGTACTGTGTCCTCATGTCGTTCTGTGTCCTCATATCGTACTGTGTCCTCATGTCGTACTGTGTCCTCATGTCGTTCTGTGTCCTCATATCGTACTGTGTCCTCATGTCGTACTGTGTCCTCATGTCGTTCTGTGTCCTCATGTCGTTCTGTGTCCTCATGTCGTAATGTGTCCTCATGTGGTTCTGTGTCCTCATGTCGTTCTGTGTCCTCATGTCGTACTGTGTCCTCATGTCGTACTGTGTCCTCATGTCGTTCTGTGTCCTCATGTCGTACTGTGTCCTCATGTCGTTCTGTGTCCTCATGTCGTACTGTGTCCTCATGTCGTACTGTGTCCTCATGTCGTACTGTGTCCTCATGTCGTACTGTGTCCTCATGTCGTTCTGTGTCCTCATGTCGTACTGTGTCCTCATGTCGTACTGTGTCCTCATGTCGTTCTGTGTCCTCATGTCGTACTGTGTCCTCATGTCGTTCTGTGTCCTCATGTTGTTCTGTGTCCTCATGTCGTTCTGTGTCCTCATGTCGTTTCTGTGTCCTCATGTCGTACTGTGTCCTCATGTCGTTCTGTGTCCTCATATCGTGCTGTGTCCTCATGTCGTACTGTCCTCATGTCGTTCTGTGTCCTCATGTCGTACTGTGTACTCATGTCGTACTGTGTGCTCATGTCGTACTGTGTGCTCATGTCGTACTGTGTCCTCATGTCGTACTGTGACCTCATGCTGTACTGTGACCTCATGCTGTACTGTGTCCTCATGCTGTACTGTGTGCTCATGTCGTACTGTGTCCTCATGTCGTACTGTGTCCTCATACTTTACTGTGTCCTCATGTCGTACTGTGACCTCATACTGTACAGTGTCCTCATAATGTACTGTGTCCTCATACTGTACTGTGTCCTCATGTCGTACTGTGTCCTCATACTGTACTGTGTCCTCATAATGTACTGTGTACTCATAATGTACTGTGTCCTCATGTCGTACTGTGTCCTCATGTCGTACTGTGACCTCATACTGTACTGTGTCCTCATAATGTACTGTGTCCTCATACTGTACTGTGTCCTCATGTCGTACTGTGACCTCATGCTGTACTGTGTGCTCATGTCGTACTGTGTCCTCATGTCGTACTGTGACCTCATACTGTACTGTGTCCTCATGTCGTACTGTGTCCTCATGTCGTACTGTGACCTCATGCTGTACTGTGACCTCATGCTGTACTGTTTGCTCATATCGTACTGTGTCCTCATGCCCTACTATGTCCTCATATCGTGCTGTGTCCTCATGCCGTACTATGTCCTCATATCGTGCTATGTCATCATGTCGTACTATGTCCTCATATCGTGCTATGTCCTCATGCCCTACTATATCCTCATATCGTAATGTGTCCTCATGCCCTACTATGTCCTCATGCCGTACTATGTCCTCATATCGTGCTATGTCCTCATGTCGTACTATGTCCTCATATCGTGCTATGTCCTCATGCCCTACTATGTCCTCATATCGTACTGTGTCCTCATGCCCTACTATGTCCTCATATCGTACTGTGTCCTCATGCCGTACTATGTCCTCATATCGTGCTATGTCCTCATGTCGTACTGTGTCCTTATAAGGTACAGTGTCCCCATGCCTTACTATGTCATCATGCCGTACTATGTCATCATGCTGTACAATGTCATCATGCCGTACTATGTCGTCATGCCGTACTATGTTATCATGTAGTACTAGGTCATCATGGTGTACTATGTCATCATGTAGTACTAGTTCATCATGATGTACTATGTCATCATGTAGTACTAGGTCATCATGATGTACTGTCATCATGTAGTACTAGTTAATCATGATGTACTACAAGGTCATCATGATGTGTTATGTCATCATGTAGTACTAGGTCATCATGATGTACTATGCCATCATGTAGTACTAGGTTATCATGATGTACTATGTCATCATGTAGTACTAGTTCATCATGATGTACTATGTCGTCATGTAGTACTAGGTCATCATGATGTACTATGTCATCATGTAGTACTAGGTCATCATGATGTACTATGTCGTCATGTAGTACTATTTCATCATGATGTACTATTTCCTCATGTAGTACTAGGTACCATGATGTACTATGGCATCATGAAGTACTGTATCCTCATGCGGTACTATGTCAGCATGCCGTGCTGTGTCCTCATGTCGTACTGTTTACTCATATCGTAATGTGTCCTCATATCGTACTGTGTCCTCATGTCGTACTGTGTCCTCATGTCGTACTGTTTACTCCTATCGTAATGTGTCCTCATGTCGTACTGTTTACTCATGTCGTACTGTGTCCTCATATCGTACTGTGTCCTCATGTCGTACTGTGTCCTCATGTCGTACTGTGTCCTCATGTCGTAATGTGTCCTCATGTCGTACTGTGTCCTCATGTCGTACTGTGTCCTCATGTCGTAATGTGTCCTCATGTCGTACTGTGTCCTCATGTCGTACTGTGTCCTCATGTCGTACTGTTTACTCATATCGTAATGTGTCCTCATATCGTACTGTGTCCTCATGTCGTAATGTTTACTCATATCGTAATGTGTCCTCATGTCGTACTGTGTCCTCATGTCGTAATGTGTCCTCATGTCGTACTGTGTCCTCATGTCGTAATGTGTCCTCATGTCGTAATGTGTCCTCATATCATACTATGTCATCATGTCGTAATGTGTCATCATGTTGTAATGTGTCCTCATGTCGTACTGTGTCATCATGTCGTAATGTGTCCTCATGTCGTAATGTGTCCTCATGTCGTACTGTGTCCTCATGTCGTAATGTGTCCTCATTTCGTAATGTGTCTTCATGTCGTACTGTGTCCTCATGTCGTTCTGTGTCCTCATGTCGTAATATGTCCTCATGTCGTAATGTGTCCTCATGTCGTACTGTGTCATCATGTCGTAATGTGTCCTCATGTCGTACTGTGTCATCATGTCGTAATGTGTCCTCATATCGTACTGTGTCCTCATGTCGTAATGTGTCCTCATGTCGTACTGTGTCCTCATGTCGTAATGTGTCCTCATGTCGTAATGTGTCCTCATGTCGTAATGTGTCTTCATGTCGTTCTGTGTACTCATAATGTACTGTGTCCTCATGTCGTAATGTGTCCTCATGTCGTACTGTGACCTCATACTGTACTGTGTCCTCATAATGTACTGTGTCCTCATACTGTACTGTGTCCTCATGTCGTACTGTGACCTCATACTGTACTGTTACCTCATGCTGTACTGTGACCTCATGCTGTACTGTGTGCTCATGTCGTACTGTGTCCTCATGTCGTACTGTGACCTCATACTGTACTGTGTCCTCATGTCGTACTGTGTCCTCATGTCGTACTGTGACCTCATGCTGTACTGTGACCTCATGCTGTACTGTTTGCTCATATCGTACTGTGTCCTCATGCCCTACTATGTCCTCATATCGTGCTGTGTCCTCATGCCGTACTATGTCCTCATATCGTGCTATGTCATCATGTCGTACTATGTCCTCATATCGTGCTATGTCCTCATGCCCTACTATATCCTCATATCGTAATGTGTCCTCATGCCCTACTATGTCCTCATGCCGTACTATGTCCTCATATCGTGCTATGTCCTCATGTCGTACTATGTCCTCATATCGTGCTATGTCCTCATGCCCTACTATGTCCTCATATCGTACTGTGTCCTCATGCCCTACTATGTCCTCATATCGTACTGTGTCCTCATGCCGTACTATGTCCTCATATCGTGCTATGTCCTCATGTCGTACTGTGTCCTTATAAGGTACAGTGTCCCCATGCCTTACTATGTCATCATGCCGTACTATGTCATCATGCTGTACAATGTCATCATGCCGTACTATGTCGTCATGCCGTACTATGTTATCATGTAGTACTAGGTCATCATGGTGTACTATGTCATCATGTAGTACTAGTTCATCATGATGTACTATGTCATCATGTAGTACTAGGTCATCATGATGTACTGTCATCATGTAGTACTAGTTAATCATGATGTACTACAAGTCATCATGATGTGTTATGTCATCATGTAGTACTAGGTCATCATGATGTACTATGCCATCATGTAGTACTAGGTTATCATGATGTACTATGTCATCATGTAGTACTAGTTCATCATGATGTACTATGTCGTCATGTAGTACTAGGTCATCATGATGTACTATGTCATCATGTAGTACTAGGTCATCATGATGTACTATGTCGTCATGTAGTACTATTTCATCATGATGTACTATTTCCTCATGTAGTACTAGGTACCATGATGTACTATGGCATCATGAAGTACTGTATCCTCATGCGGTATTATGTCAGCATGCCGTGCTGTGTCCTCATGTCGTACTGTTTACTCATATCGTAATGTGTCCTCATATCGTACTGTGTCCTCATGTCGTACTGTGTCCTCATGTCGTACTGTTTACTCATATCGTAATGTGTCCTCATGTCGTACTGTTTACTCATGTCGTACTGTGTCCTCATGTCGTACTGTGTCCTCATATCGTACTGTGTCCTCATGTCGTACTGTGTCCTCATGTCGTACTGTGTCCTCATGTCGTAATGTGTCCTCATGTCGTACTGTGTCCTCATGTCGTACTGTGTCCTCATGTCGTAATGTGTCCTCATGTCGTACTGTGTCCTCATGTCGTACTGTGTCCTCATGTCGTACTGTTTACTCATATCGTAATGTGTCCTCATATCGTACTGTGTCCTCATGTCGTAATGTTTACTCATATCGTAATGTGTCCTCATGTCGTACTGTGTCCTCATGTCGTAATGTGTCCTCATGTCGTACTGTGTCCTCATGTCGTAATGTGTCCTCATGTCGTAATGTGTCCTCATATCATACTATGTCATCATGTCGTAATGTGTCATCATGTTGTAATGTGTCCTCATGTCGTACTGTGTCATCATGTCGTAATGTGTCCTCATGTCGTAATGTGTCCTCATGTCGTACTGTGTCCTCATGTCGTAATGTGTCCTCATTTCGTAATGTGTCTTCATGTCGTACTGTGTCCTCATATCGTTCTGTGTCCTCATGTCGTAATATGTCCTCATGTCGTAATGTGTCCTCATGTCGTACTGTGTCATCATGTCGTAATGTGTCCTCATGTCGTACTGTGTCATCATGTCGTAATGTGTCCTCATATCGTACTGTGTCCTCATGTCGTAATGTGTCCTCATGTCGTACTGTGTCCTCATGTCGTAATGTGTCCTCATGTCGTAATGTGTCCTCATGTCGTAATGTGTCTTCATGTCGTTCTGTGTACTCATAATGTACTGTGTCCTCATGTCGTAATGTGTCCTCATGTCGTACTGTGACCTCATACTGTACTGTGTCCTCATAATGTACTGTGTCCTCATACTGTACTGTGTCCTCATGTCGTACTGTGACCTCATACTGTACTGTTACCTCATGCTGTACTGTGACCTCATGCTGTACTGTGTGCTCATGTCGTACTGTGTCCTCATGTCGTACTGTGACCTCATACTGTACTGTGTCCTCATGTCGTACTGTGTCCTCATGTCGTACTGTGACCTCATGCTGTACTGTGACCTCATGCTGTACTGTTTGCTCATATCGTACTGTGTCCTCATGCCCTACTATGTCCTCATATCGTGCTGTGTCCTCATGCCGCACTATGTCCTCATATCGTGCTATGTCATCATGTCGTACTATGTCCTCATATCGTGCTATGTCCTCATGCCCTACTATATCCTCATATCGTAATGTGTCCTCATGCCCTACTATGTCCTCATGCCGTACTATGTCCTCATATCGTGCTATGTCCTCATGTCGTACTATGTCCTCATATCGTGCTATGTCCTCATGCCCTACTATGTCCTCATATCGTACTGTGTCCTCATGCCCTACTATGTCCTCATATCGTACTGTGTCCTCATGCCGTACTATGTCCTCATATCGTGCTATGTCCTCATGTCGTACTGTGTCCTTATAAGGTACAGTGTCCCCATGCCTTACTATGTCATCATGCCGTACTATGTCATCATGCTGTACAATGTCATCATGCCGTACTATGTCGTCATGCCGTACTATGTTATCATGTAGTACTAGGTCATCATGGTGTACTATGTCATCATGTAGTACTAGTTCATCATGATGTACTATGTCATCATGTAGTACTAGGTCATCATGATGTACTGTCATCATGTAGTACTAGTTAATCATGATGTACTACAAGGTCATCATGATGTGTTATGTCATCATGTAGTACTAGGTCATCATCGTGTACTATGCCATCATGTAGTACTAGGTTATCATGATGTACTATGTCATCATGTAGTACTAGTTCATCATGATGTACTATGTCGTCATGTAGTACTAGGTCATCATGATGTACTATGTCATCATGTAGTACTAGGTCATCATGATGTACTATGTCGTCATGTAGTACTATTTCATCATGATGTACTATTTCCTCATGTAGTACTAGGTACCATGATGTACTATGGCATCATGAAGTACTGTATCCTCATGCGGTACTATGTCAGCATGCCGTGCTGTGTCCTCATGTCGTACTGTTTACTCATATCGTAATGTGTCCTCATATCGTACTGTGTCCTCATGTCGTACTGTGTCCTCATGTCGTACTGTTTACTCATATCGTAATGTGTCCTCATGTCGTACTGTTTACTCATGTCGTACTGTGTCCTCATGTCGTACTGTGTCCTCATGTCGTACTGTGTCCTCATGTCGTACTGTGTCCTCATGTCGTACTGTGTCCTCATGTCGTAATGTGTCCTCATGTCGTACTGTGTCCTCATGTCGTACTGTGTCCTCATGTCGTACTGTGTCCTCATGTCGTACTGTGTCCTCATGTCGTACTGTGTCCTCATGTCGTACTGTTTACTCATATCGTAATGTGTCCTCATATCGTACTGTGTCCTCATGTCGTAATGTTTACTCATATCGTAATGTGTCCTCATGTCGTACTGTGTCCTCATGTCGTAATGTGTCCTCATGTCGTACTGTGTCCTCATGTCGTAATGTGTCCTCATGTCGTAATGTGTCCTCATATCATACTATGTCATCATGTCGTAATGTGTCATCATGTTGTAATGTGTCCTCATGTCGTACTGTGTCATCATGTCGTAATGTGTCCTCATGTCGTAATGTGTCCTCATGTCGTACTGTGTCCTCATGTCGTAATGTGTCCTCATTTCGTAATGTGTCATCATGTCGTAATGTGTCCTCATGTCGTACTGTGTCCTCATGTCGTACTGTGTCCTCATGTCGTACTGTGTCCTCATGGCGTAATGTGTCCTCATGTCGTAATGTGTCCTCATGTCGTACTGTGTCATCATGTCGTAATGTGTCCTCATATCGTACTGTGTCCTCATGTCGTAATGTGTCCTCATGTCGTACTGTGTCCTCATGTCGTAATGTGTCCTCATATCGTACTGTGTCCTCATGTCGTAATGTTTACTCATATCGTAATGTGTCCTCATGTCGTACTGTGTCCTCATGTCGTAATGTGTCCTCATGTCGTACTGTGTCCTCATGTCGTAATGTGTCCTCATGTCGTAATGTGTCCTCATATCATACTATGTCATCATGTCGTAATGTGTCATCATGTTGTAATGTGTCCTCATGTCGTACTGTGTCATCATGTCGTAATGTGTCCTCATGTCGTAATGTGTCCTCATGTCGTACTGTGTCCTCATGTCGTAATGTGTCCTCATTTCGTAATGTGTCATCATGTCGTAATGTGTCCTCATGTCGTACTGTGTCCTCATGTCGTACTGTGTCCTCATGTCGTACTGTGTCCTCATGGCGTAATGTGTCCTCATGTCGTAATGTGTCCTCATGTCGTACTGTGTCATCATGTCGTAATGTGTCCTCATATCGTACTGTGTCCTCATGTCGTAATGTGTCCTCATGTCGTACTGTGTCCTCATGTCGTAATGTGTCCTCATGTCGTAATGTGTCCTCATGTCGTAATGTGTCCTCATGTCGTAATGTGTCCTCATGTCGTACTGTGTCCTCATGTCGTAATGTGTCCTCATGTCGTACTGTGTCTCATGTCGTAATGTGTCCTCATGTCGTAATGTGTCGTCGGCTGTACTATGTCGTCACGCCGTACTATGTCGTCATACCATACTGTGTCGTCATGCCGTACTATGTCGTCATGCCGTAAGTTGTGGTCATGCCGTACTATGTCATCATGCCGTACTATGTCGTCATCCCGTACTGTGTCGTCATACCGTACTGTGTCATCATGCAGTAAGTTGTGGTCATGCCGTACTATGTCATCATGCCGTACTATGTCGTCATCCCGTACTGTGTCGTCATACCGTACTGTGTCATCATGCCGTAAGTTGTGGTCATGCCGTACTATGTCATCATGCCGTACTATGTCGTCATCCCGTACTATGTCATCATGCCGTAAGTTGTGGTCATGCCATACTATGTGATCATACCGTACTATGTCATCACGCCGTACTAAGTCGTAATACCGTACTGTGTCATCATGCCGTATTATGTCATCATGCCGTACTATGTCATCATGCCGTACTATGTCATTATGCCGTACTTTATCATCATGCCGTACTGTGTCATCATACCGTACTGTGTCATCATATTGTACTGTTACCATGCCGTAATCTGTGATCATGTTGTACTCTGTCTTCATGCCGTAATCTGTCATCATGGTGTATTATCTTCATGTTGTACTCTGTCTTCATGCCGTAATCTGTCATCATGTTGTATTATCTTCATGTTGTACTCTGTCATGCCGTACTATGTCGTCATGCCGTACTATGTCATCATGCCGTAATATGTCATCATGCCGTACTATGTCGTCATGCCGTACTATGTCATCATGCCGTACTATGTCATCATGCCGTACTATGTCGTCATGCCGTACTATTTCATCATGCCGTACTAATCCATCATGCCGTACTGTGTCATCGTGCCGAACTATGTCATCATGCCGTACTATGTCATCATGCCGTACTAACCCATCATACCGTACTATGTCATCATGCCGTACTAATCCATCATGACGTACTATGTCATCATGACGTACTATGTCATCATGCCGTACTAATACATCATGTCGTAATGTGTCATCATGTTGTAATGTGTCCTCATGTCGTACTGTGTCATCATGTCGTAATGTGTCCTCATGTCGTAATGTGTCCTCATGTCGTACTGTGTCCTCATGTCGTAATGTGTCCTCATTTCGTAATGTGTCATCATGTCGTAATGTGTCCTCATGTCGTACTGTGTCCTCATGTCGTACTGTGTCCTCATGTCGTACTGTGTCCTCATGACGTAATGTGTCCTCATGTCGTAATGTGTCCTCATGTCGTACTGTGTCATCATGTCGTAATGTGTCCTCATATCGTACTGTGTCCTCATGTCGTAATGTGTCCTCATGTCGTACTGTGTCCTCATGTCATAATGTGTCCTCATATCGTACTGTGTCCTCATGTCGTAATGTTTACTCATATCGTAATGTGTCCTCATGTCGTACTGTGTCCTCATGTCGTAATGTGTCCTCATGTCGTACTGTGTCCTCATGTCGTAATGTGTCCTCATGTCGTAATGTGTCCTCATATCATACTATGTCATCATGTCGTAATGTGTCATCATGTTGTAATGTGTCCTCATGTCGTACTGTGTCATCATGTCGTAATGTGTCCTCATGTCGTAATGTGTCCTCATGTCGTACTGTGTCCTCATGTCGTAATGTGTCCTCATTTCGTAATGTGTCATCATGTCGTAATGTGTCCTCATGTCGTACTGTGTCCTCATGTCGTACTGTGTCCTCCTCATGTCGTACTGTGTCCTCATGGCGTAATGTGTCCTCATGTCGTAATGTGTCCTCATGTCGTACTGTGTCATCATGTCGTAATGTGTCCTCATATCGTACTGTGTCCTCATGTCGTAATGTGTCCTCATATCGTACTGTGTCCTCATGCCTACTATGTCCTCATATCGTACTGTGTCCTCATGCCGTACTATGTCCTCATATCGTGCTATGTCCTCATGTCGTACTGTGTCCTTATAAGGTACAGTGTCCCCATGCCTTACTATGTCATCATGCCGTACTATGTCATCATGCTGTACAATGTCATCATGCCGTACTATGTCGTCATGCCGTACTATGTTATCATGTAGTACTAGGTCATCATGGTGTACTATGTCATCATGTAGTACTAGTTCATCATGATGTACTATGTCATCATGTAGTACTAGGTCATCATGATGTACTGTCATCATGTAGTACTAGTTAATCATGATGTACTACAAGGTCATCATGATGTGTTATGTCATCATGTAGTACTAGGTCATCATGATGTACTATGCATCATGTAGTACTAGGTATCATGATGTACTATGTCATCATGTAGTACTAGTTCATCATGATGTACTATGTCGTCATGTAGTACTAGGTCATCATGATGTACTATGTCATCATGTAGTACTAGGTCATCATGATGTACTATGTCGTCATGTAGTACTATTTCATCATGATGTACTATTTCCTCATGTAGTACTAGGTACCATGATGTACTATGGCATCATGAAGTACTGTATCCTCATGCGGTACTATGTCAGCATGCCGTGCTGTGTCCTCATGTCGTACTGTTTACTCATATCGTAATGTGTCCTCATATCGTACTGTGTCCTCATGTCGTACTGTGTCCTCATGTCGTACTGTTTACTCATATCGTAATGTGTCCTCATGTCGTACTGTTTACTCATGTCGTACTGTGTCCTCATGTCGTACTGTGTCCTCATGTCGTACTGTGTCCTCATGTCGTACTGTGTCCTCATGTCGTAATGTGTCCTCATGTCGTACTGTGTCCTCATGTCGTACTGTGTCCTCATGTCGTAATGTGTCCTCATGTCGTACTGTGTCCTCATGTCGTACTGTGTCCTCATGTCGTACTGTTTACTCATATCGTAATGTGTCCTCATATCGTACTGTGTCCTCATGTCGTAATGTTTACTCATATCGTAATGTGTCCTCATGTCGTACTGTGTCCTCATGTCGTAATGTGTCCTCATGTCGTACTGTGTCCTCATGTCGTAATGTGTCCTCATGTCGTAATGTGTCCTCATATCATACTATGTCATCATGTCGTAATGTGTCATCATGTTGTAATGTGTCCTCATGTCGTACTGTGTCATCATGTCGTAATGTGTCCTCATGTCGTAATGTGTCCTCATGTCGTACTGTGTCCTCATGTCGTAATGTGTCCTCATTTCGTAATGTGTCATCATGTCGTAATGTGTCCTCATGTCGTACTGTGTCCTCACGTCGTACTGTGTCCTCATGTCGTACTGTGTCCTCATGGCGTAATGTGTCCTCATGTCGTAATGTGTCCTCATGTCGTACTGTGTCATCATGTCGTAATGTGTCCTCATATCGTACTGTGTCCTCATGTCGTAATGTGTCCTCATGTCGTACTGTGTCCTCATGTCGTAATGTGTCCTCATATCGTACTGTGTCCTCATGTCGTAATGTTTACTCATATCGTAATGTGTCCTCATGTCGTACTGTGTCCTCATGTCGTAATGTGTCCTCATGTCGTACTGTGTCCTCATGTCGTAATGTGTCCTCATGTCGTAATGTGTCCTCATATCATACTATGTCATCATGTCGTAATGTGTCATCATGTTGTAATGTGTCCTCATGTCGTACTGTGTCATCATGTCGTAATGTGTCCTCATGTCGTAATGTGTCCTCATGTCGTACTGTGTCCTCATGTCGTAATGTGTCCTCATTTCGTAATGTGTCATCATGTCGTAATGTGTCCTCATGTCGTACTGTGTCCTCATGTCGTACTGTGTCCTCATGTCGTACTGTGTCCTCATGGCGTAATGTGTCCTCATGTCGTAATGTGTCCTCATGTCGTACTGTGTCATCATGTCGTAATGTGTCCTCATATCGTACTGTGTCCTCATGTCGTAATGTGTCCTCATGTCGTACTGTGTCCTCATGTCGTAATGTGTCCTCATGTCGTAATGTGTCCTCATGTCGTAATGTGTCCTCATGTCGTAATGTGTCCTCATGTCGTACTGTGTCCTCATGTCGTAATGTGTCCTCATGTCGTACTGTGTCCTCATGTCGTAATGTGTCCTCATGTCGTAATGTGTCGTCAGGCTGTACTATGTCGTCACGCCGTACTATGTCGTCATACCATACTGTGTCGTCATGCCGTACTATGTCGTCATGCCGTAAGTTGTGGTCATGCCGTACTATGTCATCATGCCGTACTATGTCGTCATCCCGTACTGTGTCGTCATACCGTACTGTGTCATCATGCAGTAAGTTGTGGTCATGCCGTACTATGTCATCATGCCGTACTATGTCGTCATCCCGTACTGTGTCGTCATACCGTACTGTGTCATCATGCCGTAAGTTGTGGTCATGCCGTACTATGTCATCATGCCGTACTATGTCGTCATCCCGTACTATGTCATCATGCCGTAAGTTGTGGTCATGCCATACTATGTGATCATACCGTACTATGTCATCACGCCGTACTAAGTCGTAATACGTACTGTGTCATCATGCCGTATTATGTCATCATGCCGTACTATGTCATCATGCCGTACTATGTCATTATGCCGTACTTTATCATCATGCCGTACTGTGTCATCATACCGTACTGTGTCATCATATTGTACTGTTACCATGCCGTAATCTGTGATCATGTTGTACTCTGTCTTCATGCCGTAATCTGTCATCATGGTGTATTATCTTCATGTTGTACTCTGTCTTCATGCCGTAATCTGTCATCATGTTGTATTATCTTCATGTTGTACTCTGTCATGCCGTACTATGTCGTCATGCCGTACTATGTCATCATGCCGTAATATGTCATCATGCCGTACTATGTCGTCATGCCGTACTATGTCATCATGCCGTACTATGTCATCATGCCGTACTATGTCGTCATGCCGTACTATTTCATCATGCCGTACTAATCCATCATGCCGTACTGTGTCATCGTGCCGAACTATGTCATCATGCCGTACTATGTCATCATGCCGTACTAACCCATCATACCGTACTATGTCATCATGCCGTACCAATCCATCATGACGTACTATGTCATCATGACGTACTATGTCATCATGCCGTACTAATACATCATGTCGTAATGTGTCATCATGTTGTAATGTGTCCTCATGTCGTACTGTGTCATCATGTCGTAATGTGTCCTCATGTCGTAATGTGTCCTCATGTCGTACTGTGTCCTCATGTCGTAATGTGTCCTCATTTCGTAATGTGTCATCATGTCGTAATGTGTCCTCATGTCGTACTGTGTCCTCATGTCGTACTGTGTCCTCATGTCGTACTGTGTCCTCATGGCGTAATGTGTCCTCATGTCGTAATGTGTCCTCATGTCGTACTGTGTCATCATGTCGTAATGTGTCCTCATATCGTACTGTGTCCTCATGTCGTAATGTGTCCTCATGTCGTACTGTGTCCTCATGTCGTTATGTGTCCTCATATCGTACTGTGTCCTCATGTCGTAATGTTTACTCATATCGTAATGTGTCCTCATGTCGTACTGTGTCCTCATGTCGTAATGTGTCCTCATGTCGTACTGTGTCCTCATGTCGTAATGTGTGCTCATGTCGTAATGTGTCCTCATATCATACTATGTCATCATGTCGTAATGTGTCATTATGTTGTAATGTGTCCTCATGTCGTACTGTGTCATCATGTCGTAATGTGTCCTCATGTCGTAATGTGTCCTCATGTCGTACTGTGTCCTCATGTCGTAATGTGTCCTCATTTCGTAATGTGTCATCATGTCGTAATGTGTCCTCATGTCGTACTGTGTCCTCATGTCGTACTGTGTCCTCATGTCGTACTGTGTCCTCATGGCGTAATGTGTCCTCATGTCGTAATGTGTCCTCATGTCGTACTGTGTCATCATGTCGTAATGTGTCCTCATATCGTACTGTGTCCTCATGTCGTAATGTGTCCTCATGTCGTAATGTGTCCTCATGTCGTAATGTGTCCTCATGTCGTAATGTGTCCTCATGTCGTAATGTGTCCTCATGTCGTACTGTGTCCTCATGTCGTAATGTGTCCTCATGTCGTACTGTGTCCTCATGTCGTAATGTGTCCTCATGTCGTAATGTGTCGTCAGGCTGTACTATGTCGTCACGCCGTACTATGTCGTCATACCATACTGTGTCGTCATGCCGTACTATGTCGTCATGCCGTAAGTTGTGGTCATGCCGTACTATGTCATCATGCCGTACTATGTCGTCATCCCGTACTGTGTCGTCATACCGTACTGTGTCATCATGCAGTAAGTTGTGGTCATGCCGTACTATGTCATCATGCCGTACTATGTCGTCATCCCGTACTGTGTCGTCATACCGTACTGTGTCATCATGCCGTAAGTTGTGGTCATGCCGTACTATGTCATCATGCCGTACTATGTCGTCATCCCGTACTATGTCATCATGCCGTAAGTTGTGGTCATGCCATACTATGTGATCATACCGTACTATGTCATCACGCCGTACTAAGTCGTAATACCGTACTGTGTCATCATGCCGTATTATGTCATCATGCCGTACTATGTCATCATGCCGTACTATGTCATTATGCCGTACTTTATCATCATGCCGTACTGTGTCATCATACCGTACTGTGTCATCATATTGTACTGTTACCATGCCGTAATCTGTGATCATGTTGTACTCTGTCTTCATGCCGTAATCTGTCATCATGGTGTATTATCTTCATGTTGTACTCTGTCTTCATGCCGTAATCTGTCATCATGTTGTATTATCTTCATGTTGTACTCTGTCATGCCGTACTATGTCGTCATGCCGTACTATGTCATCATGCCGTAATATGTCATCATGCCGTACTATGTCGTCATGCCGTACTATGTCATCATGCCGTACTATGTCATCATGCCGTACTATGTCGTCATGCCGTACTATTTCATCATGCCGTACTAATCCATCATGCCGTACTGTGTCATCGTGCCGAACTATGTCATCATGCCGTACTATGTCATCATGCCGTACTAACCCATCATACCGTACTATGTCATCATGCCGTACTAATCCATCATGACGTACTATGTCATCATGACGTACTATGTCATCATGCCGTACTAATACATCATGCCGTACTATGTCATCATTCCGTACTATGTCATCATGCCGTACTAATCCATCATGCCGTACTATGTCATCATGCCGTACTATGTCATCATGCCGTACTATGTCATCATGCCCTACTATGTCATCATGCCGTGCTCTGTCTTCATGCCCTAATCTGTCTTCATGCCGTAATCTGTCTTCATGCCGTAATCTGTCGTCATGCCGTAATCTGTCTTCATGCCGTAATCTGTCTTCATGGCGTGCTTTGTCTTCATGCCGTAATCTGTCTTTATGACGTAATCTGTCTTTATGGCGTGCTCTGTCTTCATGCCGTAATCTGTCTTCATGCCGTAATCTGTCTTTATGACGTAATCTGTCTTTATGGCGTGCTCTGTCTTCATGCCGTAATCTGTCTTCATGCCGTAATCTGTCTTTATGACGTAATCTGTCTTCATGCCGTAATCTGTCTTCATGACGTAATTTGTCTTCATGCCGTAATCTGTCTTCATGGCGTAATCTGTCTTCATGACGTAATCAGTCTTCATGGCGTGCTTTGTCTTCATGCCGTAATCTGTCTTCATGACGTAATCTGTCTTCATGGCGTGCTTTGTCTTCATGCCGTAATCTGTCTTCATGCCGTAATCTGTCTTCATGCCGTAATCTGTCTTCATGGCGTGCTTTGTCTTCATGCCGTAATCTGTCTTCATGCCGTAATCTGTCTTCATGCCGTAATCTGTCTTCATGCCGTAATCTGTCTTCATGCCGTAATCTGTCTTCATGCCGTAATCTGTCTTCATGACGTAATCTGTCTTTATGGCGTGCTTTGTCTTCATGCCGTAATCTGCCTTCATGACGTAATCTGTCTTTATGGCGTGCTTTGTCTTCATGCCGTAATCTGTCTTCATGGCGTGCTTTGTCTTCATGCCGTAATCTGTCTTCATGCCGTAATCTGTCTTCATGCCGTAATCTGTCTTCATGCCGTAATCTGTCTTCATGCCGTAATCTGTCTTTATGACGTAATCTGTCTTCATGGCGTGCTTTGTCTTCATGCCGTAATCTGTCTTCATGCCGTAATCTGTCTTCATGCCGTAATCTGTCTTCATGGCGTAATCTGTCTTCATGGCGTAATCTGTCTTCATGCCGTAATCTGTCTTCATGCTGTAATCTGTCTTCATGCTGTTTATATAATGGTGCTGGAGTTCATAATTTTCTGAAATGAAACAAGATTCGATTGTCAGTGAAAATTAACTCAATTAATACCTTCTTGATCTAGGTTAACAATGTTGTTGATATTGTCCATGTAGGTAATAAATAATTGTGATGACTACCTCTGCAGTCACTTGTAACAAGTTTGCCATATCTACAGTTGTGTTAATGCTTGTACAGAAAGTCTATTACAGTTGTTAAATCCTAGTGGACATTGACTGTAACTAAAGAAAATACTTTGATTGCTACATATGTAGGGACATTCATCCTAGCAACATGTTTTGTAGTTGCTTGAACTGCCTTGCACTTTCTCTGTGATAGTTGCTAGGAAGTCGGTGACCTGTGAAGCAAAGCGTTGACTTGTCACTTAGTTGGACCATGACTAGCTTCTTGGTTTTTCGAATTATTTTAATCCCGAAAGTAATCATAGCCACTATCTAAAACTATTTTCTCAAAGTGTAGAGGGCATGAAGAGGGAAGACAAGTCAGTGATATATTATATTGGAATATGGCGAAATAATCGCCACGTATTGTAAACTATCATCATCACCATCCTGCGCCACACCGGCTGGCGTAGGCGATCATGTCCTTCCACAATCTTCTATCTACAGTGAATCGTATCAGTTCTGTTGTTGACTGTTCGCCATGCCATGACACCAAGCTATCCAGTATTTTCTCTCTTTGTCGTCCGGGATCTCTATTTCTTCTAATTTTGCCAGTTGTAACCAAGTTTTCCAACTTTCCTCTTCTCAAGATGTGCCCGAAAAATGTTGATTGTTTCTTTCTGATGTTTTTATGAGCTCCCTTCTTATGTTTGCCTCTTTAAGAATTTCCTCATTGATCTTTTTAGCTGTCCAGTGAACTTTCAACATTCTTCTGAGAAATCCTCTGTGACTTCTAATCGTCTTTACATTTGTTTGTATACTGTATATGATATGCTTCCATAGGTTACAATTGGTTCTATATAGCACCGATGAACTCTCTTTCTCACTTCTATTGACATAGTTTTGTTGCATAAGATATTTTTCATTTTCTGAAATGCTATTTTGGCCTGATCTATTCTGCCTTTTATTTCTGTGGTGCATCTTCCATCTGATGTTATTATTGTGTCCAAGTATTTGAAACGTGTTGTAAACTATAATACAAAACAATTTACGACCTAGTGACGCCCATTTGAGAAAACACGAGAAAGAACAATAATCATAGAACGAATTCTGAAAGAGCAGGATAAAAATGAAGAAAATACTGTTTTAAAGACAGGAAAACTGAACCTGACTTTCTGCGCCAAATTCTAATGATGAATTCTCTCTCTGATGTTTAATGATAACTGACGACTGAGGACAAACGAACATAAACACGAGTCAGTTCTCTTTATTTTTGAAAACATACAAATATAGACACAAACACAAAAACATAAATTTGAGGAAAAAATCTCCTGCAAAAAAAATAATAATAAAATAGCGCATGAACAGTAGGAGCACCCAATATCAAAACACAAAATATTTCACCTTGACTATAAATAACTAGGAAAACAAACAATGGAACAAAATAATTAAAATGTCATATTTATTATTTGGTAGACACAGCTCCAACAGAAGACTTAGAAAATAAATATTACCTCCAGCTTGACGGCAAGTCCCCGCTCTCTCAACAATTAAAGCCGTGGTCAAGGTCATATATTTGATCAAACAACAAAAACTGCCGTGTTTGCTAACTTCGATAATAACTCCCGCCACGTGACCTGGCCAGGCAGGTAGTTCAATGTCCTGATATCCAATGGTCATAAAGTGCCCAGAAGCAGAAGAAAAAAACATGATAAAAATCCACAGTGCACGAGTATAAACATGAAGAGAGCACGAGTATGGCGGATGTAGTTGCAACATGTCACCGCTCATTAGGGTTTGTTTTTAACTAGAAAATCCCCTTTGTTAAAACGTATCTGCCATGTAATTGTGTTATCTTCTGAAAACGACGGAAGAGAACTCTTAACTCGAAATAATCGCCGGTAAATTATAGACCCTGTTTGCTTGATATCATCATCATGTTCCATGATGATCACGAGACTAAATTGTCACTTCTCGTCAACTTTTATTAGGCACTGTCTGCACCCATGAGGTGGTTGTCTATGCAGGAGTCTTACCTTGTATTGTCCTTTACAAGATCAACTTCGATCTACCCAATCTTCATCTTCGGTCTATATAAATAAGCGATGTTTAATTTGTGTCATTTGGTCATGTCCACATTTTCACTATTTCCCTGCTGTTTTCATGGAAAATATGTACAAGAGCAAGTCTGGCCTGCTTAATTTTTCGTTCATTCATTTGTATTACATTTATATTACTTCCTGCATCTATCATCAAATACATGACTGTTCACAAATAAGGACATTAGACAAGAAAACAGAACAGAAAATTGAAGCCTTTGAAATGTGGATTTATAGAAGAATAGATAGAATTTGATGGAAATAAAAGATAACAAACGATGAAGTCTTAAAACAACTGAAAATGAAAAGAGAACTACTCAACACAATTCAAACAAGAAATTTATATTTTGTGGCATGTTAAAAGACACAGCTGCCTAATAAAAGTAATCTTGGAAGGGAAAATACAAGGTAAAAGAAGCAGAGACAGACCATGAGTAATTTGGAAGAGTAACATCAAAAGATGGACACATCAGCCTATGACAACCTGCACCATAAAAGCAGGAAACAGAGCGGAATGGCGATCCATGGTAGCCAACTTTCGACGCGGGAGACGGCACTCAATAATGAATATTCAGGATGTAAACAAAGACATAAACAAATTACAAGAGCATACCTACATGAAAGTACATCATAAATACATGAAATTACAACATAATACCTGGGATTACAACAACATAGCAGCAGCAGTAATATAGTTGTAGTAGTAGTAGTAGCAGTAAAAGTAGTAGTAGTAGTAGTAGTAGCAGTAATATAGTAGTAGTAGTAGTAGTAGCAGTAATATTAGTAGTAGTAGTAATATAGTAGTAGTAGCAGTAGTAGTAGCAGTAGCAGCAGCAGAAGCAGTAATATAGTAGTAATAGTAGTAAAAGTAGTAGTAGTTGTAGTTGTTGTTGTTGTTGTTGTTGTAGCAGTATTAGTAGTATAAGTAGCAGTGCTAGTAAATAAAATGATACTTATCTGCAACAGACATCAATGTATGAAGACCCAGTGTGTAAGGGTAGGAAGGTCTTTAATGTGAAAGAAAAGAACCATCTCACTATTTCGTCATCAGACTTTCAGGAAACTTATGCAAAACATCGACTATCTCCAGGACAACGATCCCTAGCCACTGCCGAGTCACTGACCCTTTGTTACTCATATTCATCTTTATGTTCTTATCGTGGCCGTTCTATTTGCATACGTTGTGAACGAGTTCAGATCCACAAGTCGAAGGTTCTTTTTAATTGACATTCAACGTTTTCTGTGGCTGGCCTCGTAAATATCGTGAGAGCTGTGTACTGATTGCGTCCCTTTGGTCATTGGGTTAACTTTCTGGCGTACTAGCCACTTTAGTCTTGGTTGTGGAAATGGGTACTTTACTTCCTTCAGTTAGATGATCATTGGACAGTTCTCACCATTATTGTTCAACGAGGAAATAACTCTAGAGGCAAAACGAGCACTATACAATACAATTTTCATCCCAACGTTGTGCTACCAATGCCAGACCTGGACCCTAGATGCAAGAACAATAAGAAAAATAACCTCTACTGAGATGAAATGTGTTAGACGAATGACAGGAAACAGTCTGAGAGACAAGATCAGAAATGAAGAACTGAGAAAAAAGCTAGGAATAGTCCCGCCATATAATATATAAATAAACAACAGATACAATGGTTTGTCCACGTGACAAGGCAGAAAGATTAAAACACAACACAACGAGCCCTTATTAAACGTTGTGAGAACACCAGACCCAAGGGTCGACCACGAAAAAAATGGATGGATAGAAAATTAGAAGCACTAGGAAACAACAACAGCAAAGGCGAACAGAAGAGCAAAAGACCGCAAATTATATCTCCCCTCGACGCTGAAAGGCAGATGAGTGAAGGAAAGAAGACGAAGAAGTTAGATAATGCAGTAATAGTGGGATAGAGCATCGCCCCATCACTTTCAAGAGTTTTGTCCTAGCGAAATGCTAGACAGTTATGCCAACTAATACCGTATCTTATCATTCATCCAGTCATTATCTAGACAGTTATGCCAATTAATACCGTATCTTATCATTCATCCAGTCATTATTTAGACAGTTATGCCAATTAATACCGTATCTTATCATTCATCCAGTCATTATCTAGACAGTTATGCCAATTAATACCGTATCTTATCATTCATCCAGTCATTATCTAGACAGTTATGCCAATTAATACCGTATCTTATCATTCATCCAGTCATTATCTAGACAGTTATGCTAATTAATACCGTATCTTATCATTCATCCAGTCATTATCTAGACAGTTATGCCAATTAATGCCGTATCTTATCATTCATCCAGTCATTCATGTTTCTCTCGGACCGAAGACGGAACATAGGGCGGAGGTCATATTTCTCCACAATTGACTTTTTGCTGCTAGTTCTCGTTGTTCTTGCTTGTTTCCTATTTCTATGCTTGCGTCTTCCTTATTATTATTGTTCTGCGTAGCGTAGAGATTCACTTAGTCTATCTTTTTTTTTCTTTTACCAGATGGTTTCCACATGAATGCCAGACGAGGAAGTCTTTCTTAATTCATTCTCAGCACATGACCGATGTATTTCCAATGCCTCTTCTTATAAAGCTCGACCCGTACTCTTGTTTAGGTTTGTCTCTTATCTGCCATTTGGAATGTATTCTTTCCAGTTTATATTTGAGATCCTAAGACGACATTTGTTTTCAAAGACATTTAATTTATTATCTAAAGTATTGATGGATTTCCAACTACCTTAGAGTAGGCGCACATTACATATTATTAGCCCTTATGAATATTTATTACAACTTAGATGCTATTTCTTATTATATGACAAGTTCACTTAAATATTTATATCGTTACATTTCCTTATATATAAAGCTAATTCTTTTTATATGTTCTCCTTATCTCTTATATCACTAGTTCACCTTATCTCTTATATCACTAGTTCACCTTAACAGTTATATCACTAGTTCACCTTAACAGTTATATCACTAGTTCACCTAACAATTATATCACTAGTTCACCTTAACTCTTATATCACTATTTCTCATTAACTCTTATATCACTAGTTCACCTTAACAGTTATATCACTAGTTCACCTTAACAATTATATCACTAGTTCACCTTAACAGTTATATCACTAGTTCACCTTAACTCTTAAATCACTATTTCTCCTTAACACTTATATCACTAGTTCACCTTAACTCTTATATCACTATTTCTCCTTAACTCTTATATCACTAGTTCACCTTAACAGTTATATCACTAGTTCACCTTAACTCTTAAATCACTATTTCTCCTTAACACTTATATCACTAGTTCACCTTAATTCTTACATCACTATTTCTACTTAACAGTTATATCACTAGTTCACCTTAACTCTTATATCACTATTTCTCCTTAACACTTATATCACTAGTTCACCTTAACTCTTATATCACTATTTATCCGTAACACTTATATCACTAGTTCACCTTAACTCTTATATCACTATTTCTCCTTAACAGTTATCACTAGTTCCCCTTAACAGTTATATCACTAGTTCACCTTAACAGTTATATCACTATTTCTCCTTAACACTTATATCACTAGTTCACCTTAACTCTTATATCACTATTTCTCCTTAACAGTTATATCACTAGTTCACCTTAACTCTTATATCACTATTTCTCCTTAACACTTATATCACTAGTTTACTTTAACTCTTATATCACTATTTCTCCTTAACAGTTATATCACTAGTTCACCTTAACTCTTATATCACTATTTCTCCTTAACACTTATATCACTAGTTCACCTTAACTCTTGTATCACTATTTCTCCTTAACACTTATATCACTAGTTCACCTTAACTACTTGGGATTTGTATTACTAACTGTACTTAGCACTTATATCACTAACTGTACTCAGAATTTGTATCACTAGATTTTCTTACATAAAAAGTACACGTTAATTAAAGTTGCTACTCGAATCCTCTGGAAGAAAGTTATCTATCATCATCATCATCATCATCTAGCTGCTTGGCTATGTTGGAGCTTTGTCCTCATGACATGAACTCTCAAACTATGACTGTTCAGCAAGACCCAGCTTCTGCAGCAGTCATCCCATACCACGGTTGTCAACACACAGGCAAAGGTGGCCTGTTATGCTGTAGAAGGCTGCCGTATTCTATTCTATTCTATTCTATTCTATTCTATTCTATTCTATTCTATTCTATTCTTAATGCTCTATTCTATTCTTTATGTTCTATTTCATTTTTATACTCTATTCTATTCTATTCTTTATCTTCTATTCTATTATTTTCTTTATGTTCTATTTTTTATGTTCTATTATATTCTATCCTTTATGTTCTATTCTATTGTTTATGTTCTATTCTATTCTTTATGTTCTATTCTATTCTATTCTTTATTGGTTATTGGTTATGGAAGGCCCCGGTATCACTGCAAACGAATTAAAATCCATAATTGCTCAACCGCCCGTGCCAGCGTAATCATCCGAATTAATATCTCATCTCCCAAAAAAAAAGAAGGTAATTGTAGTCCCCATCGTAGCAGTCTCAGCACACGTCAAAAGACATAAGGCGAAACCGTGCAGAAAGTGAACACAGCCAACTGTTCCCTGTCATACGATATCATCATTCATCGTAAACAATTGGAATATCGAAACATGATCAAAACGGATGAGACGCACAGCTCACGGTGTGCACAGAGCACTTAACTCTGTAGCTCCTGCAACAAGCCGGGCTTGGAATATGTGGATTATGTTCTATTCTATTCTATTCTTTACGTTCTATTCTATTCTATTCTTTATGTTTTATTCTATTCTATGCTTTATGTTATATTCTATTCTATTCTTTATGTTCTATTCTATTCTATTCTTTATGTTCTATTCTATTCTATGCTTTATGTTCTATTCTATTCTATTCTTTATGTTCTATTCTATTCTATTCTATTCTTTATGTTCTATTCTATTCTATTCTTTATGTTCTATTCTATTCTTATGTTTTATTCTATTCTATTCTTTATGTTCTATTCTATTCTATTCTTTATGTTCTAGTCTATTCACGTAATCAGTTTCATTGCAGTCGAGGTATCCCCATACCACCTCCACCGCCCGCTCCAGAAGCTTATACACAAAACAATCATCATCTTGTGGCCATGTCATGAGAAAGGAACAGTTGGAATATATTGTAACAACTGAGAAAAATTGAGGCACGAAGAGTTAGAGGGAAGCAAAGAGAAAAGACACCAGACAGCTTAAAAGAATGGCTTGGCAGAATGTCAACAGAAATGATAAATAACTGTCGAATTTGAAAGTTGTGGAGAGACATGATCATCTACGTCAGCAGGCATGGTACTTGATGATGATGATACGGATTGATTATTCTTGTAAGGTCTTGATTATAGATAATCGTTTTCCCACTCAGCTCTCCGGAGTGACCAGATCCGTTTACCACCTTCAGACCCATCAGACTTTCAATAATGATATCATTGTTCTATCTAAGCTCTTCCTCTTCTCTCAACTTGGCGATGTTTGGTGTCAGGCTACATTCAGTGCCAGAGCAGCCATGCGACATATTGTCCATACAAAACACTTTTTGCTGCTCGGTTTCTGCTGTTTTGCTTTAATGAAGATAAGGACATATATCAAATGAACAAATATACAATACAATGTGGGGCAGCGAGAATAGCTGCAGTGGTCATATACAATAAATATACAGTAAAGTCTCGATTATCCGGAATGCTCGGGAAGAACCCATTCTGGATAATTGAATTTTTCTGAATAATCGAGAGTAAGAAAACCAAACTCAAAATTTATGAAAAAACATGATTGAAAAATTGCAATGCTCAGAAATATTTAAATTCGTGTGACATTCACTAGCTTTCTCTATCAACATGGGTCCTGATATTGGCATTCCTTTTCTTCTTCTTTCTAAAAACCACACATAAAGGACGTCGTCGAGTTTTTCAAATTTTGGCCGTTTCATACTTCGTCTCTGGTGTATATTGTTGCTGCTTTCAGACTCCGACGCAAACTTAAACAACTCATCTTTTCGATTTCGTATGTCATATAATGTTGAAGAGGCTATGCAAATTCAGTCATCAAAACGTTGCGATTAACGCCTTTTTCAAGTCTACTAGCGATTTCAATCTTCTGGTTCAGTGTCAATACAGTTCGCTTGCGTTTACCTTTGCGGGAAATTGAGGTGTGGTTTGCACTCGCAGAGGCCATTTTATAACACAAAAATGTATTCCGTTAAAAAGTATGCACACATGCGTTTATAGCATATCATGTATAATTTATACTGATGGAACGAATTTCAGCTTGCACAAATGTCTGAGACAAACTAACGTCAAACTCTGTATCTTACTCTTTTTGAATTTCCAGTCGGTAATTTTTGAACCCCTCCCCCTTTCTTCTCACCATCTCTATGTCACTG
Organism: Megaustenia siamemsis; assembly: GCA_032433765.1. NCBI lineage: Eukaryota > Metazoa > Mollusca > Gastropoda > Stylommatophora > Ariophantidae > Megaustenia > Megaustenia siamemsis. The sequence continues at coordinate 79,745,568 of JAVIAB010000050.1, forward strand.
CACGCCGGCTGCTCAACCTTTGATTTATAATCATCAAAGTTATGGGCTCTTCAATTTTCACAAACAATACGTCTGCTTCTAATGTTCGGTCAGACTGTCAACGCCATATTTTTGACAAATTCATGACCAACTTTAGATCTAAAGCAGGCTATGAGAAAATTAAGCAAATTTGTAAAATCATGTAGATAAGTGTTTTTGGCACGACTAAGATTTCCCGACAAAAACATTTAGTCGGGGGAAAAAGTGAAGATATAGACTGTCTGTCGCTTTTACTTGGAATATTTGGAGACACAATGTCTGGATTGAATAAAATATGTTCGCTCCTATTTGAAGTATATTACTGTAAATACACTATTGTAAACGCAATATTGTGTAATGATAGAGCCTGTAGAAGTAAGCGCAGCGCACAAACCGTGTTGTAGCGTTTTCGATTTCCGGATAAAGGCATTTAATTTAACTGAACAAAACATGATTCAAGCTTTCTCCCTATAATAATAAAAAAAAAAAAGTCCGTTAAATTGAGAATTCCGGATTATTGAGTACCGCATAATCGAGACTTTACTGTACTACGGTAGGGAGCAGCTAAACTAATAGAATATAAGACATCTCGTAGGGAGCAGCTAAACTAATAGAAATACAAGACATCTCGTAGGGAGCAGCTAAACTAATAGAAATACAAGACATCTCGTAGGGAGTAGGTAAACTAATAGAAATATAAGACATCACGTAGGGAGCAGCTAAACTAATAGAAATATAAGACATCTTGTAGGGAGTAGGTAAACTAATAGAAATATAAGACATCTCGTAGGGAGTAGGTAAACTAATAGAAATATAAGACATCTCGTAGGGAGTAGGTAAACTAATAGAAATATAAGACATCTCGTAGGGAGTAGCTAAACTAATAGAAATATAAGACATCTCGCGGTCTCCGATTATATTTTATTATAACCGATGAAGGGTTTTGCCGAGACGTTATAGTTGTTCTTGTCTTTCTGTTAGATTTGCTGCTCCGTACCACTTTTTTTAAATTTTGTAATATTTAACTTCAAATATTTTTTTGTAATGTGTTGATGCGAGTGTTGAGCGTTTACGTAGTAACTTCCTATGTTGAGTTACAAATTGCTAGTTTTGTGTTTTGATACAGTCAATGTCAAGGTCAAGTTCGAGACTCTAATCGGTGTCTTAGCACGCGAGTTGTCACCCATATGTGTTCGGCCGCCAATCTAGAAGAGTTCAGAGACTTCTGGACAGTGTTGCTTCAAGCATCAACATGCGAGGCGGCATTCCTCACCTACCCAGAGTACTACCCTGGTACCCATTTCTGCCAGCGGCTGGGTCGACCGCGGGGGTATTTTTTTTTACCCAACCACGAGTACAATTCACATTGCTCCCAGCGGGAATCGAACACGGGTTGTCCGAAAGTCGGTAGTCCAGTCGAGTGGTTTCAGAACTAGGCTACTGAGGTCCCCTTTGACACAGTCTATTCATATTGTGGATATGCATTCTATGAAACCTTGTATAACGATACGACCTCTATATCAGACAATCTCGTTTAGACTTCACCTGTGTCAAACATGAGACAATCATGTCTCATTATTTACAATGAACCATCCTCTCGTTGCTGTTTTCATCCGCCATAGCTTTAAAGTTCATCTAGCTCTGTTTAGATGTTCAATTACACTCGTCTCCACGGAAGTTTGATTTCACTCTCGTATTTGTCTCGTTGAATGATGCACTTTTGTTCTTCTTGTGTTCTCTGTTTCATTGTTAGAGATTGATTTTAATGGAGAATTATCTCGTCTGCGTCAGTCGACTTTGATGGAGCGAGTTGAATGGACGTTCTAGATAGTTCCCATAAAGCCACAGGGCGTCGACATTTAGTGAGACTGTAGACCAGAGACAAGAGAATGTTTCTTCTACGTCTCGCGGTCAAATAACAGTTGTTTGGACATGTGGGAAGGGGAGGTGTGGAGAGCGGAAATAAGAGGGGTGGAAAGTAACGTCACAGGTGATGGTGTTAGTAACCGATGTGGTGTGAGTGTGCGTTTGTGTGTGCGTATGCACACGTGCGTGAGAATGTGTATGTGCGTGTTTGTATATAAGTGTGTGCTCTGATTGTTGTTGTTAGGGTCAGCATCACTGCACACTGGACCAACCCATAGGTGCTTCGATATATCACCTCCCCCCCCCTCATCCGAGATAAAGGAAAGTCTGAGCACAATCCTGACCCATGTGCACGAACTCCGTGGCACGAGAGCCACGGTGTGGGTAGGTTACTGCTGACAATGTTGCCTGACAGCGGCCATGTTTATGGCTATTCTTTTAGATTTGAACTGCCTGGGGTTCTTAACATGCGGGAGTGCACACGAGACCTCCTGTTTATTGCCGTTATCAGAGAGGGCTAGACTTATCTCACTTCTCAAGAGATCAGAGGAGGGTGACGTGTCGAAGAACCACTGATTACTTTGTTTTCCCATTTGTGGACAATAACCGCCGCCTCTAGTGGGCTTTCCCCCCGGGGTTCCTGTCCTGGGACTGACGTCATACCTCTAAACTGTCCAGCCACTTTAATGTGAGTATTTGCATGTGTGTGAATCTGTGTGTGTGTGTGTGAATCTGTGTGTGTGTGTGCATGAATGCGTATGCCTAAGAGTTTGCATGTGCGTGTGTGTGTGAGTGCGTGTATGTGTTTGCTGGTAAGTGTGTGTGTATGTGTGTGTGTGTATGCGTGTATGTGTTTGCTGGTAAGTGTGTGTGTATGTGTGTGTGTGTGTGTGCGTGTATGGGTTTGCTGGTAAGTGTGTGTGTATGTTTTACAACATGAACGCGAAAGAAGGTGATTGTGCCGCGAGAACCATGAGAGTGAATGAACTCAACCGTCAATAGGAGAAATCATCCGTTGACCTATTAGCTGTACAGGCTACTACGTGGCTGTTGTCAGCTCCTCTATACTAACATGGGTGGAGGTGGGTTGTCATCCTTGAAATATCAGTAAAGAGAAGTGACCATACGTCGTCATAAGCTATCACTATGAACATAAGCTATCACAATATAATACATTAATATATATAATAGTATTATATTATATTATATTATATTATATTATATTATATTATATTATATTATATTATATTATATTATATTATATTATATTATATTATATTATATTATATTATATTATATTATATTATATTATATTATATTATATTATATTATATTATATTATATTATATTATATTATATTATATTATATTATATTATATTATATTATATTATATTATATTATATTATATTATATTATATTATATTATATTATATTATATTATATTATATTATATTATATTATATTATATTATATTATATTATATTATATTATATTATATTATATTATATTTATATATATTATATTATATTATATTATATTATATTATATTATTAATCATTTTAATTAGTCATCATTCATTGAGTGCGGTCTACCCATCGAAGGTTGGCTACCATGGAGCGCCATTCCGCTCTGTCTCTTGCTTTGATGGTGCAGGTTGTCATAGGCTGACCTGTCCATCTTTTGATGTTCATCGTCCACATTAGTCTTGGTCTGCCTCTGCCTCCTTTACCTTGTGTTTTCCATTCAAGATTATATTTAGTAGACTGTCGTGTCTTTAACGTGCCCACAAAAATCTCATTTGTCCTGTTTGAATGGTATTTAGTATTTCTCTTTTCAATTTTAGTTATTTTAAACTTACGACTTAACTATTCTTCTATATATCCACATTTCAAAGGCTTCAATTTTCTGTTCTGTTTTCTTGTCTAATGTCCATGTTTCTGCACCATATAGGAATGTTGAAAAAATATAACGTTTTGCTATTCTTAGTCTTAGTAAAAAAAAAAAGTAAAGTACCCCCGTCACGCCAAGTGGCGTATAGGGAATATGGTGTTAGTGACCATACGTTTTATAGACCTTCGGCACATGATTTTTGGGGTAATGTGGTCGGTATTACGCCCGTGCCGCTTCACTTTCCCAGAAAAAAATACGGTACCCATTAAAGGCTGGGTGAACCCGGAAGCCGTCGGTTGGGATCGAACCCTACCCCTTGCCCTTTGTAGTCCAGTTCACTAACCACTGAGCTATCCCGGCTTCTTAATTTTAGCCCTGGTGTTATTTGTATTGATGTTAGTAATTTCCATGACATTAAAATTACTTTTTGCCATTCCGATTCTTTTGTTTATTTCAGTTGTACATTTTCCATCACTGGTTATAGTATGTCCAAGGTAGTTGTAGTTCTGAACTGTCTCCATGTCTATTCCTTCTATTTTGATATCCACTTGTAGGTTTTGAGTATTTTCTTTTTTAATGATCATACTTTTAGTCTTTTTGATATTCATATCTAATCCATATTTTTTACTTGTCATATTTATTACATTAAGCAATTGTTGTAGGTCTTTAGGATTTTCTGCTAGTAGAACAGTATCGTCAGCATATCTTAGGTAATTGATTATCTTTCCATTAATGTTTAGGCCTGGCATCTCTGAGATGTTTTCAAAGATTTGCTCAATGTATAGATTGAACAAGTTGGTGATAGGATGCATCCTTGTCTTACTCCTCTTTTTATATCAATGATGTAGAGTTCTCTTTGTTATATTTTATTATTGCTGTTTGCTCCCAGTATAGATTACATATTATTCGTATGTCCATGTCATCTAGATGCATCTCTTTTAGGCATTCTATAAGTTGTTTATGGTGTATTCTATCAAAAGCTTTGGTGTAGTCTATGAAGCAGGCATTTATTGGCTTGTTTACTTCTGTCTGCTTTTCAATTAATGTTCTCATGCAGAATATGGCTTCTTTTGTTTCACTAATTCAAAAGTTCCTAAATCCAAATTGCTGAATTCTTAAAAACATTAAATAATTAAAGACCATTTAAATCACAAATGACACATATATCATGCTTGACACTCTATATCATAATAAACAACATCAGTATAGTAAAAAGTAAAGTACCCCCGTCACACCAAGTGGCGTATAGGGAAATATGGTGTTAGTGACCCTATATTTTACAGACCTTCAGCACATGATTTTTGGGGTAATGTGGTCGGTATTACGCCCGTGCTGCTTTACTTTCCCAGAAAAAAATCCGGTACCCATTTAAGGTTGGGTGAACGCGGAAGCCGTCGGTTGGGATCGAACCCTACCCTTGTCCGTGGTAGTCCAGTTCACTAACCACTGAGCTATTGCGGCTCCCAACATCAGTATAGACATATGATATCACCTTTTTTTTAAAAACAGCTATATCATATCATCAAGCCTTAACAAATAAACTAACATCAAAACAAATAACACCGGGGCTAAAACTAAAAATAGCAAACTCTTATGTCTTCTCAACATCCAACATGGTGCAAAAACATGCACATTGGACAAAAAACCGAAGAGAAAATGGAAGCCTTTGAATTGTTCATTTATAGAAGAATAGGTAGAATTGGATGGAAAGAAAAGAAAACAAATGATGAAGTTTTAAAACAAATAAAAATGAAAATAGAACTACTAATTACAATTCAAACAAGACAAATGAATTTTTTGGGGCATGTTAAAAGACACAACAGCCTACTAAAAGTAATCTCAGAAGGGAAAATACAAGGTAAAAGAGGCAGAGGCTGATCATGAATAACATGGACGAGTAACATCAAGAGATGGACAAATCAACCTATGACAACCTGCACTAACAAAGCAAGAGACAGAGTAGAATGGCGCTCCATGGTAGCCAAGCTTCGATGCGGAGACGGCACTCAATGAAGCTGGTATATTACTGTGACATGAGTTAAGACATAAAAGAACATAGAGAATTAACGAACATGACGTGTTTATGACGAGTGGAGTTGCTGTCTAGAATAACAACAGCTGTTCTCATTTTACTTTTTCATCTTTCTTTGCTTAATGCCCCATCTGGTGTTACTGTTAGCAGTATATGGGATTATGTTCACTGCTGCAAATGGTGGCTTTCTTATCTCTGTTTATTGACTTATTTGCTGGTCATCATCATTTCTTATCTCTATTTATTGACTTATTTGCGGGTCATCATCATTTCTTATCTCTATTATTGACTTATTTCCGGGTCATCATCATTTCTTATCTCTATTTATTGACTTATTTGCGGTCATCATCATTTCTTATCTCTATTTATTGACTTATTTGCAGGTCATCATCATTTCTTATCTCTATGTATTGACTTATTTGCGGGTCATCATCATTTCTTATCTCTATGTATTGACTTATTTGCGGGTCATCATCATTTCTTATCTCTATGTATTGACTTATTTGCGGGTCATCAACATTTCTTATCTCTATTTATTGACTTATTTGCGGGTCATCATCATTTCTTATCTCTATTTATTGACTTATTTGCGGGTCATCATCATTTCTTATCTCTATTTATTGACTTATTTGCGGGTCATCATTTCTTATCTCTATTTATTGACTTATTTGCGGGTCATCATCATTTCTTATCTCTATTTATTGACTTATTTGTGGGACATCATCATTTCTTATCTCTATTTATTGACTTATGTGCGGGACATCATCATTTCTTATCTCTATTTATTGACTTATTTGCGGGTCATCATCATTTCTTATCTCTATTTATTGACTTATTTGCAGGTCATCATCATTTCTTATCTCTATGTATTGACTTATTTGCGGGTCATCATCATTTCTTATCTCTATGTATTGACTTATTTGCAGGTCATCATCATTTCTTATCTCTATGTATTGACTTATTTGCGGGTCATCATCATTTTTTATCTCTATTTATTGACTTATTTGCGGGTCATCATCATTTCTTATCTCTATTTATTGACTTATATGCGGGTCATCATCATTTCTTATCTCTATTTATTGACTTATTAGCAGGTCATCTTCATTTCTTATCTCTATTTATTGACTTATTAGCAGGTCATCATCATTTCTTATCTCTATTTATTGACTTATTTGCGGGACATCATCATTTTTTTATCTCTATTTATTGACTTATTAGCAGGTCATCATCATTTCTTATCTCTATTTATTGACTTATTTGCGGGTCATCATCATTTTCTTATCTCTATTTATTGACTTATTAGCAGGTCATCATTATTTCTTATCTTTATTTATTGACTTATTTGCGGGTCATCATCATTTCTTATCTCTATTTATTGACTTTTTAGCAGGTCATCATAATTTCTTATCTCTATTTATTGACTTAATTGCGGGTTGTCATCATTTCTTATCTCTTTTTTTGACTTATTTGCGGGTCATCATCATTTCTTATCTCTATTTATTGACTTATTTGCGGGTCATCATCATTTCTTATCTCTATTTATTGACTTATTTCGTGTCATCATCATTTCTTATCTCTATGTATTGACTTATTAGTGGGTCATCATCATTTCTTATCTCTATTTATTGACTTATTTGCAGGTCATCATCATTTCTTATCTCTATGTATTGACTTATTAGCAGGTCATCATCATTTCTTATCTCTATTTATTGACTTATTAGCAGGTCATCATCATTTCTTATCTCTATTTATTGACTTATTTGCGGGACATCATCATTTTTTTATTTCTATTTATTGACTTATTAGCAGGTCATCATCATTTCTTATCTCTATTTATTGACTTATTTGCGGGTCATCATCATTTCTTATCTCTATTTATTGACTTATTTGCGAGTCATCATCATTTCTTATCTCTATTTATTGACTTATTAGCAGGTCATCATCATTTCTTATCTCTATTTATTGACTTATTGCGGGTCATCATCATTTCTTATCTCTATTTATTGACTTAATTGCGGGTCATCATCATTTCTTATCTCTATTTATTGACTTATTTGCGGGTCATCATCATTTCTTATCTCTATTTATTGACTTATTTGCAGGTCATCATCATTTCTTATCTCTATTTATTGACTTATTAGCGGGTCATCATCATTTCTTATCTCTATGTATTGACTTATTAGCGGGTCATCATCATTTCTTATCTCTATTTATTGACTTATTAGCGAGTCATCATTATTTCTTATCTCTATGTATTGACTTATTAGCGGGTCATCATCATTTCTTATCTCTATGTATTGACTTATTAGTGGGTCATCATCATTTCTTATCTCTATGTATTGACTTATTAGTGGGTCATCATCATTTCGTATCTCTATGTATTGACTTATTTGCAGGTCATCATCATTTCTTATCTCTATTTATTGACTTATTTGCGGGACATCATCATTGCACTCCGAACATGTCCATAGGTACTCAGATCCCCTCCTCAGCAAGTCTCGCAGTGTCCAGCGACTGACGACTCCAGTTCTGTGTTGGTTAATTAGTCTTCTGATCTAATTTATGCTGGACTAACCGACTATAGTGGCGTCACTCCGGTCTTTGGTTTGTTTGCGTTTAGTAAAACTTGTTTAATATGTTTGTGTAGAATGTCTCTCGTGAAGTGTTGGTGGCAAATATTGCAATATTTTCTGCGACAATTAAGTTTAACACTACCTTCACTGTCCGTCGTATTTTTCTTGGTACATTGTCAGTCTCATCTTTTATTAGTCCCTTGACGGTCGTTAAAGCGCTCTTGACCCACAACTATTTCTAGTCGTCTAATCATCGCCATGAAGTGCAGCTCTCTGTGGTACGAGGTTAATCCTCTCCATCCTTTGATGGTGTCTTCCTAGCTCTTCACCTGGCTTCTCCCTTTCTCTGCTGCTGTGTCCTGTAGAAAGAAGGGTCCTAGCAATGTTTGTAGATTCAGTCTTTTCATCCAGTTATAAGAGTTACAGGGATGCTTTTGTCTATTTCTTTCTTTCTTGATTGCTTTCTTTATTTCTTTCTTTCTGGCGTTCATTCAATGAGTACTAGAAGAATGGATATCTCTCTTCGTCATACGTCCTTCAAATGGTGTTAATTGGGCGTAGATGCACTTTTGTGATTTATTTGCCTCTTTCGGTCCAACGCATTCGATGTCATCACGGCGTTTTAGAGTAATGGCTTGCCTTTCCACTGGATTCCTACACGTTTGGCCAAACTGGACCCGTCTCTTTCTGGGGGCACTGCGTGAAGGATGGAGCAGTATCTGGATTGTTCTGGTTCACAGATTCTGGTGCAACGCATCATCTAAAACTCGCTAACAGTTTTTAACTCTGACAAGCGTCTCTCTTTACAAACAGTCTGTGAAGACAAGTGCCTATGCCCCTCTTTACACAAAGTCTGCCAAGACAAACACCTCAGCCCCTATTTACAAGCACTCTGCCAAGATAAGCGCCTACACTCCTCTTTACATGTACTCTGTCAAGACAAGCACCTTCGCTCTTCTTTATAAAGCAGTCTGTCAAGACAAGCACCTTCGCTCTTCTTTATAAAGCAGTCTGTCAAGACAAGCACCTTCGCTCTTCTTTATAAAGCAGTCTGTCAAGACAAGCACCTTCGCTCTTCTTTATAAAGCAGTCTGTCAAGACAAGCACCTTCGCTCTTCTTTATAAAACAGTCTGTTAAGACAAGCACCTTCGCTCTTCTTTATAAAGCAGTCTGTCAAGACAAGCACCTTCGCTCTTCTTTATAAAGCAGTCTGTCAAGACAAGCACCTTCGCTCTTCTTTATAAAGCAGTCTGTCAAGACAAGCACCTTCGCTCTTCTTTATAAAGCAGTCTGTCAAGACAAGCACCTTCGCCTCTCTTAACAAGCTGTCTGTCAAGACAAGCACCTTCGCCTCTCTTTACAGGCAGTCTGTCAAGACAAGCACCTTCGCCTCTCTTTACAAGCAGTCTGTCAAGACAAGCACCTTCGCCTCTCTTAACAAGCTGTCTGTCAAGACAAGCACCTTCGCTCTTCTTTATAAAGCAGTCTGTCAAGACAAGCACCTTCGCTCTTCTTTATAAAGCAGTCTGTCAAGACAAGCACCTTCGCCTCTCTTTACAAGCAGTCTGTCAAGACAAGCACCTTCGCTCTTCTTTATAAAGCAGTCTGTCAAGACAAGCACCTTCGCTCTTCTTTATAAAGCAGTCTGTCAAGACAAGCACCTTCGCCTCTCTTTACAAGCAGTCTGTCAAGGCAAGCACCTTCGCCTCTCTTTACATGTACTCTGTCAAGACAAGCACCTTCGCTCTTCTTTATAAAGCAGTCTGTCAGACAAGCACCTTCGCTCTTCTTTATAAAGCAGTCTGTCAAGACAAGCACCTTCGCCTCTCTTTACAAGCAGTCTGTCAAGACAAGCACCTTCGCTCTTCTTTATAAAGCAGTCTGTCAAGACAAGCACCTTCGCTCTTCTTTATAAAGCAGTCTGTCAAGACAAGCACCTTCGCTCTTCTTTATAAAGCAGTCTGTCAAGACAAGCACCTTCGCTCTTCTATATAAAGCAGTCTGTCAAGACAAGCACCTTCGCTCTTCTTTAAAAAGCAGTCTGTCAAGACAAGCACCTTCGCTCTTCTTTATAAAGCAGTCTGTCAAGACAAGCACCTACGCTCTTCTTTATAAAGCAGTCTGTCAAGACAAGCCCCTTCGCTCTTCTTTATAAAGCAGTCTGTCAAGACAAGCACCTTCGCTCTTCTTTATAAAGCAGTCTGTCAAGACAAGCACCTTCGTTCTTCTTTATAAAGCAGTCTGTCAAGACAAGCGCCTTCGCCTCTCTTTACAAGCAGTCTGTCAAGACAAGCACCTTCGCCTCTCTTTACAAGCAGTCAGCCAAGACAAGCACCTACGCTCTTCTTTATAAAGCAGTCTGCCAAGACAAGCACCTACGCTCTTCTTTGTAAAGCAGTCTGCCAAGACAAGCACCTACGCTCTTCTTTATAAAGCAGTCTGCCAAGACAAGCACCTACGCTCTTCTTTATAAAGCAGTCTGTCAAGACAAGCACCTTCGCTCTTCTTTATAAAGCAGTCTGTCAAGACAAGCACCTTCGCTCTTCTTTATAAAGCAGTCTGTCAAGACAAGCACCTTCGCTCTTCTATAAAAAGCAGTCTGTCAAGACAAGCACCTTCGCTCTTCTTTAAAAAGCAGTCTGTCAAGACAAGCACCTTCGCTCTTCTTTATAAAGCAGTCTGTCAAGACAAGCACCTACGCTCTTCTTTATAAAGCAGTCTGTCAAGACAAGCCCCTTCGCTCTTCTTTATAAAGCAGTCTGCCAAGACAAGCACCTTCGCTCTTCTTTATAAAACAGTCTGCCAAGACAAGCACCTTCGCTCTTCTTTATAAAGCAGTCTGTCAAGACAAGCACCTTCGCTCTTCTTTATAAAGCAGTCTGCAAAGACAAGCACCTTCGCTCTTCTTTATAAAACAGTCTGACAAGACAAGCACCTTCGCTCTTCTTTATAAAGCAGTCTGTCAAGACAAGCACCTTCGCTCTTCTATATAAAGCAGTCTGTCAAGACAAGCACCTTCGCTCTTCTTTATAAAGCAGTCTGTCAAGACAAGCACCTTCGCTCTTCTTTATAAAGCAGTCTGTCAAGACAAGCACCTTCGCTCTTCTTTATAAAGCAGTCTGTCAAGACAAGCACCTTCGCCTCTCTTAACAAGCTGTCTGTCAAGACAAGCACCTTCGCCTCTCTTTACAAGCAGTCTGTCAAGACAAGCACCTTCGCCTCTCTTTACAAGCAGTCTGTCAAGACAAGCACCTTCGCTCTTCTTTATAAAGCAGTCTGTCAAGACAAGCACCTTCGCTCTTGTTTATAAAGCAGTCTGTCAAGACAAGCACCTTCGCCTCTCTTTACAAGCAGTCTGTCAAGACAAGCACCTTCGCCTCTCTTTACATATACTCTGTCAAGACAAGCACCTTCGCTCTTCTTTATAAAGCAGTCTGTCAAGACAAGCACCTTCGCTCTTCTTTATAAAGCAGTCTGTCAAGACAAGCACCTTCGCCTCTCTTTACAAGCAGTCTGTCAAGACAAGCACCTTCGCTCTTCTTTATAAAGCAGTCTGTCAAGACAAGCACCTTCGCTCTTCTTTATAAAGCAGTCTGTCAAGACAAGCACCTTCGCCTCTCTTTACAAGCAGTCTGTCAAGACAAGCACCTTCGCCTCTCTTTACATGTACTCTGTCAAGACTAGCACCTTCGCTCTTCTTTATAAAGCAGTCTGTCAAGACAAGCACCTTCGCTCTTCTTTATAAAGCAGTCTGTCAAGACAAGCACCTTCGCTCTTCTTTATAAAGCAGTCTGTCAAGACAAGCACCTTCGCTCTTCTTTATAAAGCAGTCTGTCAAGACAAGCACCTTCGCTCTTCTTTATAAAGCAGTCTGTCAAGACAAGCACCTTCGCTCTTCTTTATAAAGCAGTCTGTCAAGACAAGCACCTTCGCTCTTCTTTATAAAGCAGTCTGTCAAGACAAGCACCTTCGCTCTTCTTTATAAAGCAGTCTGTCAAGACAAGCACCTTCGCTCTTCTTTATAAAGCAGTCTGTCAAGACAAGCACCTACGCTCTTCTTTATAAAGCAGTCTGTCAAGACAAGCACCTTCGCTCTTCTTTATAAAGCAGTCTGTCAAGACAAGCACCTTCGCTCTTCTTTATAAAGCAGTCTGTCACGACAAGCACCTTCGTTCTTCTTTATAAAGCAGTCTGTCAAGACAAGCACCTTCGCTCTTCTTTATAAAGCAGTCTGTCAAGACAAGCACCTACGCTCTTCTTTATAAAGCAGTCTGTCAAGACAAGCACCTTCGCTCTTCTTTATAAAGCAGTCTGTCAAGACAAGCACCTTCGCCTCTCTTAACAAGCTGTCTGTCAAGACAAGCACCTTCGCCTCTCTTTACAAGCAGTCTGTCAAGACAAGCACCTTCGCCTCTCTTTACAAGCAGTCTGTCAAGACAAGCACCTTCGCTCTTCTTATAAAGCAGTCTGTCAAGACAAGCACCTACGCTCTTCTTTATAAAGCAGTCTGTCAAGACAAGCACCTACGCTCTTCTTTATAAAGCAGTCTGCCAAGACAAGCACCTACGCTCTTCTTTGTAAAGCAGTCTGCCAAGACAAGCAAATACGCTCTTCTTTATAAAGCAGTCTGCCAAGACAAGCACCTACGCTCTTCTTTATAAAGCAGTCTGTCAAGACAAGCACCTTCGCTCTTCTTTATAAAGCAGTCTGCCAAGACAAGCACCTTCGCTCTTCTTTATAAAACAGTCTGCCAAGACAAGCACCTTCGCTCTTCTTTATAAAGCAGTCCTGTCAAGACAAGCACCTTCGCTCTTCTTTATAAAGCAGTCTGCAAAGACAAGCACCTTCGCTCGTCTTTATAAAACAGTCTGCCAAGACAAGCACCTTCGCTCTTCTTTATAAAGCAGTCTGTCAAGACAAGCACCTTCGCTCTTCTATATAAAGCAGTCTGTCAAGACAAGCACATTCGCTCTTCTTTATAAAGCAGTCTGTCAAGACAAGCACCTTCGCTCTTCTTTATAAAGCAGTCTGTCAAGACAAGCACCTTCGCTCTTCTTTATAAAGCAGTCTGTCAAGACAAGCACCTTTGCCTCTCTTAACAAGCTGTCTGTCAAGACAAGCACCTTCGCCTCTCTTACAAGCAGTCTGTCAAGACAAGCACCTTCGCCTCTCTTTACAAGCAGTCTGTCAAGACAAGCACCTTCGCTCTTCTTTATAAAGCAGTCTGTCAAGACAAGCACCTTCGCTTCTTCTTTATAAAGCAGTCTGTCAAGACAAGCGCCTTCGCCTCTCTTTACAAGCAGTCTGTCAAGACAAGCACCTTCGCCTCTCTTTACAAGCAGTCTGCCAAGACAAGCACCTACGCTCTTCTTTATAAAGCAGTCTGCCAAGACAAGCACCTACGCTCTTCTTTGTAAAGCAGTCTGCCAAGACAAGCACCTACGCTCTTCTTTATAAAGCAGTCTGCCAAGACAAGCACCTTCGCTCTTCTTTTAAAGCAGTCTGTCAAGACAAGCACCTTCGCCTCTCTTTACAAGCAGTCTGTCAAGACAAGCACCTTCGCTCTTCTTTATAAAGCAGTCTGTCAAGACAAGCACCTTCGCTCTTCTTTATAAAGCAGTCTGTCAAGACAAGCACCTTCGCTCTTCTTTATAAAGCAGTCTGTCAAGACAAGCACCTTCGCTCTTCTATATAAAGCAGTCTGTCAAGACAAGCACCTTCGCTCTTCATTAAAAAGCGTCTGTCAAGACAAGCACCTTCGCTCTTCTTTATAAAGCAGTCTGTCAAGACAAGCACCTACGCTCTTCTTTATAAAGCAGTCTGTCAAGACAAGCCCCTTCATTCTTCTTTATAAAGCAGTCTGTCAAGACAAGCACCTTCGCTCTTCTTTATAAAACAGTCTGTCAAGACAAGCACCTTCGTTCTTCTTTATAAAGCAGTCTGTCAAGACAAGCGCCTTCGCCTCTCTTTACAAGCAGTCTGTCAAGACAAGCACCTTCGCCTCTCTTTACAAGCAGTCAGCCAAGACAAGCACCTACGCTCTTCTTTATAAAGCAGTCTGCCAAGACAAGCACCTACGCTCTTCTTTGTAAAGCAGTCTGCCAAGACAAGCACCTACGCTCTTCTTTATAAAGCAGTCTGCCAAGACAAGCACCTACGCTCTTCTTTATAAAGCAGTCTGTCAAGACAAGCGCTTCGCTCTTCTTTATAAAGCAGTCTGTCAAGACAAGCACCTTCGTTCTTCTTTATAAAGCAGTCTGTCAAGACAAGCACCTTCGCTCTTCTTTATAAAGCAGTCTGTCAAGACAAGCACCTTCGCCTCTCTTAACAAGCTGTCTGTCAAGACAAGCACCTTCGCCTCTCTTTACAAGCAGTCTGTCAAGACAAGCACCTTCGCCTCTCTTTACAAGCAGTCTGTCAAGACAAGCACCTTCGCTCTTCTTTATAAAGCAGTCTGCCAAGACAAGCACCTACGCTCTTCTTATAAAACAGTCTGCAAGACAAGCACCTTCGCTCTTCTTTATAAAGCAGTCTGTCAAGACAAGCACCTTCGCTCTTCTTTATAAAGCAGTCTGCAAAGACAAGCACCTTCGCTCTTCTTTATAAAACAGTCTGCCAAGACAAGCACCTTCGCTCTTCTTTATAAAGCAGTCTGTCAAGACAAGCACCTTCGCTCTTCTATATAAAGCAGTCTGTCAAGACAAGCACCTTCGCTCTTCTTTATAAAGCAGTCTGTCAAGACAAGCACCTTCGCTCTTCTTTATAAAGCAGTCTGTCAAGACAAGCACCTTCGCTCTTCTTTATAAAGCAGTCTGTCAAGACAAGCACCTTCGCCTCTCTTAACAAGCTGTCTGTCAAGACAAGCACCTTCGCCTCTCTTTACAAGCAGTCTGTCAAGACAAGCACCTTCGCCTCTCTTTACAAGCAGTCTGTCAAGACAAGCACCTTCGCTCTTCTTTATAAAGCAGTCTGTCAAGACAAGCACCTCGCTCTTCTTTATAAAGCAGTCTGTCAAGACAAGCACCTTCGCCTCTCTTTACAAGCAGTCTGTCAAGACAAGCACCTTCGCCTCTCTTTACATGTACTCTGTCAAGACAAGCACCTTCGCTCTTCTTTATAAAGCAGTCTGTCAAGACAAGCACCTTCGCTCTTCTTTATAAAGCAGTCTGTCAAGACAAGCACCTTCGCCTCTCTTTACAAGCAGTCTGTCAAGACAAGCACCTTCGCCTCTCTTTACATGTACTCTGTCAAGACAAGCACCTTCGCTCTTCTTTATAAAGCAGTCTGTCAAGACAAGCACCTTCGCTCTTCTTTATAAAGCAGTCTGTCAAGACAAGCACCTTCGCTCTTCTTTATAAAGCAGTCTGTCAAGACAAGCACCTTCGCTCTTCTTTATAAAGCAGTCTGTCAAGACAAGCACCTTCGCTCTTCTTTATAAAGCAGTCTGTCAAGACAAGCACCTTCGCTCTTCTTTATAAAGCAGTCTGTCAAGACAAGCACCTTCGCTCTTCTTTATAAAGCAGTCTGTCAAGACAAGCACCTTCGCTCTTCTTTATAAAGCAGTCTGTCAAGACAAGCACCTTCGCTCTTCTTTATAAAGCAGTCTGTCAAGACAAGCACCTACGCTCTTCTTTATAAAGCAGTCTGTCAAGACAAGCACCTTCGCTCTTCTTTATAAAGCAGTCTGTCAAGACAAGCACCTTCGCTCTTCTTTATAAAGCAGTCTGTCAAGACAAGCACCTTCGTTCTTCTTTATAAAGCAGTCTGTCAAGACAAGCACCTTCGCTCTTCTTTATAAAGCAGTCTGTCAAGACAAGCACCTACGCTCTTCTTTATAAAGCAGTCTGTCAAGACAAGCACCTTCGCTCTTCTTTATAAAGCAGTCTGTCAAGACAAGCACCTTCGCCTCTCTTAACAAGCTGTCTGTCAAGACAAGCACCTTCGCCTCTCTTTACAAGCAGTCTGTCAAGACAAGCACCTTCGCCTCTCTTTACAAGCAGTCTGTCAAGACAAGCACCTTCGCTCTTCTTTATAAAGCAGTCTGTCAAGACAAGCACCTACGCTCTTCTTTATAAAGCAGTCCTGTCAAGACAAGCACCTACGCTCTTCTTTATAAAGCAGTCTGCCAAGACAAGCACCTACGCTCTTCTTTGTAAAGCAGTCTGCCAAGACAAGCACCTACGCTCTTCTTTATAAAGCAGTCTGCCAAGACAAGCACCTACGCTCTTCTTTATAAAGCAGTCTGTCAAGACAAGCACCTTCGCTCTTCTTTATAAAGCAGTCTGCAAAGACAAGCACCTTCGCTCTTCTTTATAAAACAGTCTGCCAAGACAAGCACCTTCGCTCTTCTTTATAAAGCAGTCTGTCAAGACAAGCACCTTCGCTCTTCTTTATAAAGCAGTCTGCAAAAGACAAGCACCTTCGCTCTTCTTTATAAAACAGTCTGCCAAGACAAGCATCTTCGCTCTTCTTTATAAAGCAGTCTGTCAAGACAAGCACCTTCGCTCTTCTATATAAAGCAGTCTGTCAAGACAAGCACCTTCGCTCTTCTTTATAAAGCAGTCTGTCAAGACAAGCACCTTCGCTCTTCTTTATAAAGCAGTCTGTCAAGACAAGCACCTTCGCTCTTCTTTATAAAGCAGTCTGTCAAGACAAGCACCTTTGCCTCTCTTAACAAGCTGTCTGTCAAGACAAGCACCTTCGCCTCTCTTTACAAGCAGTCTGTCAAGACAAGCACCTTCGCCTCTCTTTACAAGCAGTCTGTCAAGACAAGCACCTTCGCTCTTCTTTATAAAGCAGTCTGTCAAGACAAGCACCTTCGCTTCTTCTTTATAAAGCAGTCTGTCAAGACAAGCGCCTTCGCCTCTCTTTACAAGCAGTCTGTCAAGACAAGCACCTTCGCCTCTCTTTACAAGCAGTCTGCCAAGACAAGCACCTACGCTCTTCTTTATAAAGCAGTCTGCCAAGACAAGCACCTACGCTCTTCTTTGTAAAGCAGTCTGCCAAGACAAGCACCTACGCTCTTCTTTATAAAGCAGTCTGCCAAGACAAGCACCTACGCTCTTCTTTATAAAGCAGTCTGTCAAGACAAGCGCCTTCGCTCTTCTTTATAAAGCAGTCTGTCAAGACAAGCACCTTCGTTCTTCTTTATAAAGCAGTCTGTCAAGACAAGCACCTTCGCTCTTCTTTATAAAGCAGTCTGTCAAGACAAGCACCTTCGCCTCTCTTAACAAGCTGTCTGTCAAGACAAGCACCTTCGCCTCTCTTTACAAGCAGTCTGTCAAGACAAGCACCTTCGCCTCTCTTTACAAGCAGTCTGTCAAGACAAGCACCTTCGCTCTTCTTTATAAAGCAGTCTGTCAAGACAAGCACCTACGCTCTTCTTTATAAAGCAGTCTGCCAAGACAAGCACCTACGCTCTTCTTTGTAAAGCAGTCTGCCAAGACAAGCACCTACGCTCTTCTTTATAAAG
This sequence comes from Megaustenia siamemsis, assembly GCA_032433765.1. Classification (NCBI taxonomy): domain Eukaryota; kingdom Metazoa; phylum Mollusca; class Gastropoda; order Stylommatophora; family Ariophantidae; genus Megaustenia; species Megaustenia siamemsis. The sequence goes on from JAVIAB010000050.1 coordinate 79,763,421, forward strand.
CAGTCTGCCTAGACAAGCACCTACGCTCTTCTTTATAAAGCAGTCTGTCAAGACAAGCACCTTCGCTCTTCTTTATAAAGCAGTCTGCCAAGACAAGCACTTCGCTCTTCTTTATAAAACAGTCTGCCAAGACAAGCACCTTCGCTCTTCTTTATAAAGCAGTCTGTCAAGACAAGCACCTTCGCTCTTCTTTATAAAGCAGTCTGCAAAGACAAGCACCTTCGCTCTTCTTTATAAAACAGTCTGCCAAGACAAGCACCTTCGCTCTTCTTTATAAAGCAGTCTGTCAAGACAAGCACCTTCGCTCTTCTTTATAAAGCAGTCTGTCAAGACAAGCACCTTCGCTCTTCTTATAAAGCAGTCTGCCAAGACAAGCACCTACGCTCTTCTTTATAAAGCAGTCTGCCAAGACAAGCACCTACGCTCTTCTTTATAAAGCAGTCTGTCAAGACAAGCACCTTCGCCTCCCTTAACAAGCTGTTTGCCAAGAATCCTATAAATCATTGTTTTTTTTTTGTATTTTCACTTGCACATTTGCACTTATGCCTGTTGTTGGCAGTCAGATTCTGACTGGTCTAGAGGTACGACACCGGCCGCATGGCAGGAAGGGCCCAGGTTCTAAGCCCAAAACCACCAAAGAGATCAGGGGACGGAAACTCCTCGAAGGTTGATTTTTTTTTTTTTTTTTTTTTTTTTTTTTTTTTTTTTAGGTAAAATGTAATCCTTGGTTTCGTCGAGGAGTTACCGCCCCGTGATCTCTTTGGTGGTGCGATCCGATATCTATTCCTCTCGGATAACGGCAAAAAATAGTAGGTCTCGTGTGCACTCGCACACGTTAAAGAACACTTAGCGGTTAAGATAAAAAAGAGTAGCAGCTGTTCGAAAACAAGCTATCGGCAGACACGTCCCCACACCGTAGGTCGCCGTGTTACGGAGTTCGTGCACGTGGGTTAGGATTCTTCTTTGATTTTTTCAAGATTCTCGAGGGAATACCGAGCACCTATCGGTTCGTCCAGTATGCAGTGATGATGATCCTAACAACAAACAAAGAAGAATGTTACGGGCTGCGGAGTTGGGGATGGTGTGGTTGGCAGAAGGTGAATGTAGATGAGAAAGAAGACAATGGCCATGAGAACACGTCGAAGCCAGCGATGACAGGAAGTTGAGAGGCTGGAGGACCGCCTACACTAGATATGATTTCCATACACAAAAGATCTCAACAACAACATATGACGCGTTTTAAATAATAGACATAGCAACGCCATCAAACATACAAGAAGCCTTTAATCAGTAATTGCGGAAAACAAAAAAACAAGACAAGTGACAAGAACAACAGGACCACCCTCAAGGTTATTAGTTTAGAAATGCAAATGGTGAAAGTAAAATCCGGACGACGCCTGTCACAATGAGCATTGCCACAAGACAAGCACGCGACCCACACTCAGATAACGCATGACGTGGCAGAGGCGTAGCAGTTGGGATGGTTGCGTGGGTGGTATATCTCCCGGTTTTTACTAAAGGATTACAAAACAAAGTCAATTGAACAGGAGTGTCTAAAGAATGCGTAATTTCTTGGGATTAAACAGAAAACTTGTCAAAACATTAATGTTAGATTCTACGAGAATCGTGAAAATCGTGTAAAGTGTTGTGAGATGATGGGTTCATCGTCTATTTATGAATCTTATCAGAGGCTCTTGTTTCTTTCTTTGCACAGTTGATGCTTGTTTTACCTGTCTTTGCGAACTCTTAAATTATACCTGGGACCAACTTTCTCGCGCCAGATTACAGACCCCCCCCCCCCCCCCCCCCCCCCCCAAAAAAAAAAAAAAAAAAACGCCAGAAAATATTGATGATTCGTAAAACTAAAAATAACTGCAATAAAAACAAAAGTCACTGGAGAAAGAAAAGGTCATAAGTCAAGGTTGTATCACAAATACATCTTGTTCATTCTGCAGTTGAATCTGTTTATTCAACATTGGCAGATTCAGCCACGAGAGAAGCTGTTCAGCAAAACAGTATCCAACTTACAGCACTAATATTTTACCAAACTGCTGACTTGTCACCTGTTGTTGCTTGTTACCAACTGTCTGTCAAGACGCCAGAACCCATATACATATATAGCTGCGATGCAACATATTTTATTAGAAAATAGTAAACATTGTAAAATGTAAACTGTGTGAAACCAGAAAAGTGATTTAAAATCGCGTGCACTGCCGATATCATTTTGATTGTTCGTAGGCGGTGACCTTGAGTTACCAACATATGGCTTTGGCGCGGATACAGCACTTGTGGTAACCTTGGAAATAGTTGAACAAGATGGTGGTACTCTTGTAACAGTGCACCAAGCGAGAGAACGACATGATGTTCAAATTTATTTTTAAAGAGGGGCAAGAAACCTATAGAGATTCATAATCGTGTTGGAATTCCGTGCAGTGACAGGTATATGAGTCATACACAAGTACAAGAGACCTATATAAATTATACACGATATATGAGCTGTAAACGAGTACATGAATCCTACCACGAGTACATGAGTCATACACGAGTACATGAGTCGTAAACGAGTACATGAGTCATACACGAGTACATGAGTCATACACGAGTATATGAGTCGTACACGAGTACATGAGGAGTAGATGAGTCCTACCACGAGTACATGAGTCCTACCACGAGTACATGAGTCATACACGAGTACATGAGCTGTACACGAGTTCATGAGTCCTACCACGAGTACATGAGTCATACACGAGTATATGAGTCGTACACGAGTACATGAGTCCTACCACGAGTGCATGAGCCATACACGAGTACATCAGGAGTAGATTAGTCCTACCACGAGTACATGAGCTGTACATGAGTACACGAGTCCTACCACGAGTATGTGAGTCGTACATGAATTGTACACTAGCACATGAGTCGTACATGAGTGCATGAGTCGTGCATGAGTCATACACGAGTACATGAGTCATACACGAGTACATGAGTCATGCACGAGTACATGAGTCCTACACGAGTACATGAGTAACACACGAGTACATGAGGAGTACACGAGTACATGAGTCCTACCCCGAGTACATGAGTCGCACATGAATTGTACACGAGTACATGTGTCGTACGCGAGTGCATAAGGGCAGGTGGCGGAGGTCACAGATGACAACATTCAGCAGTGGGAGATATGACACGGACAAACCAGCGCGTCAAGGACGTTGTGACGTCATTATTGGATATTAATGTTGGATTAGCCCATGACATCATTCCTCGCAAGCCAAAGTCCATAAAAGTGTGCACGATTGTTACCCAAGCGGCACTCTTTGAATGGCTGCGCACCCGTGACATTGAATTCTTATCTCGCGCGTGAAGCGTCAGTTGAGATATAGGGGTACCTTTGACTACTCTATGAAGACCCGCGTGCTGCAAAATAAAACCGGAAAATCTCCAACTAGCATGCCGTCCTCAAATCCTCAGCTACGCGAGGTATATACGGACGATGACACACTACCCACAAACGTCCCTGTTTGCAAATCTTAAAACGCCACCCTAATTTGAGGTGTTCTTTTTTTTTTTTTAACAGGAATTCCCTTTTACCCCACGAGGCTATCGAAAATATGTGTCACGTGGGTTACTATGATTAACACCCCCCTGTATCTCTGAAGCTTTGAGGGAGTCTTCCCGAAAACACGCCAATGCTTAAGACGTTTTGAGAAATGCGAGCTATAGATGGCAGACGTTTTACCCACAACCGCCCGCAATGCTGAAAACGTCACACCCTTTGAGCGGTCTTCCTTCAGCGGGTAAGCTTGGAGATACCCGGGGCGATGGTTGAATCATCTCCCAATCCAGACATCTTTTTACAAACAACAACCCCCTGCTCGCAATACTGAAAACGTCACAACCTTTGGGTGGTCCCACTCATCGAGCAGCCTTAAGAGATATAGGTGCCTGTTGTTGAATTGTGATACCCTAATTATTTTAGTCTCTGCTATAAAGATTATGTAAACAAAATAGTATTTTTGTTCCCTTGAGCTCACCTTGCAGATTATATATTTATAATAATTTACAGATAATAAACTGATGGAAACAGACACTTATGACACAGTTTATCAATCTACATATAGGAATGAGAGTCTTTGGAAATCTTGATTTGAATCTTGTTCTTTATCTTCTCTTATTCTAGTCCAGGTGCCCAGTCAAATTTCAAGTTTTAGCTCTTTGGCTGCAACAAACGTTGTTTTTGTTTTAATATAAATTAGAATACCATGAAGTTGTCACACCATCTTATTTCAAGTCAGCTTTAATCTCTGCGCCTTTCTCTTCAACATATACTCATGATATGCTCATCTTATGCTCATGACTTGCTCATGATATGCTCATCTTATGCTCATGACTTGCTCATGACTTGCTCATGATATGCTCATCTTATGCTCATGACTTGCTCATGATATGCTCATCTTATGTTCATGACTTGCTCATGATATGCTCATCTTATGCTCATGACTTGCTCATGATATGCTCATCTTATGCTCATGACTTGCTCATGATTTGCTCATGATATGCTCATCTTATGTTCATGACTTGCTCATGATTTGCTCATGACTTGCTCATGATATGCTCATCTTATGCTCATGACTTGCTCATGATATGCTCATCTTATGCTCATGACTTGCTCATGATATGCTCATCTTATGCTCATGACTTGCTCATGATTTGCTCATGATATGCTCATCTTATGTTCATGACTTGCTCATGATTTGCTCATGATATGCTCATCTTATGCTCATGACTTGCTCATGACTTGCTCATGATATGCTCATCTTATGCTCATGACTTGCTCATGATATGCTCATCTTATGCTCATGACTTGCTCATGATTTGCTCATGATATGCTCATCTTATGCTCATGACTTGCTCATGATTTGCTCATGATATGCTCATCTTATGCTCATGACTTGCTCATGATATGCTCATCTTATGCTCATGACTTACTCATGATATGCTCATCTTATGCTCATGACTTGCTCATGATTTGCTCATGATATGCTCATCTTATGTTCATGACTTGCTCATGATTTGCTCATGATATGCTCATCTTATGCTCATGACTTGCTCATGACTTGCTCATGATATGCTCATCTTATGCTCATGACTTGCTCATGATATGCTCATCTTATGCTCATGACTTGCTCATGATTTGCTCATGATATGCTCATCTTATGTTCATGACTTGCTCATGATTTGCTCATGATATGCTCATCTTATGTTCATGACTTGCTCATGATTTGCTCATGATATGCTCATCTTATGTTCATGACTTGCTCATGACTTGCTCATGATATGCTCATCTTATGCTTATGACTTGCTCATGACTTGCTCATGATATGCTCATCTTATGCTCATGACTTGCTCATGATATGCTCATCTTATGCTCATGACTTACTCATGATATGCTCATCTTATGCTCATGACTTGCTCATGATTTGCTCATGATATGCTCATCTTATGTTCATGACTTGCTCATGATTTGCTCATGATATGCTCATCTTATGCTCATGACTTGCTCATGACTTGCTCATGATATGCTCATCTTATGCTCATGACTTGCTCATGATATGCTCATCTTATGCTCATGACTTGCTCATGATTTGCTCATGATATGCTCATCTTATGTTCATGACTTGCTCATGATTTGCTCATGATATGCTCATCTTATGCTCATAACTTGCTCATGACTTGCTCATGATATGCTCATCTTATGCTCATGACTTGCTCATGATATGCTCATCCTATGCTCATGACTTGCTCATGATTTGCTCATGATATGCTCATCTTATGCTCATGACTTGCTCATGATTTGCTCATGATATGCTCATCTTATGTTCATGACTTGCTCACAATATGCTTAGTAATCGTACAGAATTCCAAGAAAACGAATGTCATAGGGAGAAAACTTTGTATTTGTCATTCCTTTATGTAGATTAAGATCTGTAGATTGATTGGTTGATTGGTTTTTTGTTGGTTGGTTGGTTGGTTGGTTGATTGGTTGATTGGTTGATTGGTTGATTGGTTGGTTGATTGGTTGATTGGTTGATTGGTTGGTTGGTTGGTTGATTGGTTGGTTGGTTGATTGGTTGATTGGTTGATTGGTTGATTGGTTGGTTGGTTGGTTGGTTGATTGGTTGGTTGGTTGATTGGTTGGTTGATTGTTCAATTGATTGATTTACTAGTCATCAACAATTATATTGTCTCTGTCACATATAACGGTGACGAAAAGTCTTTGACTAAAATGTTCAACAACCGATCAATTTATATAAATTACATAAGTGATAATTAGGCAGCACATATATGTTTGAATGTCAACATGTGTATATATTTGAATGTCAACATGTATATATGTTTGAATGTTAACATGTGTATATGTTTGAATGTCAACATGTGTATATGTTTGAATGTCTATATGTGTATATGTTTGAATGTCTACATGTGTATATGTCTGAATGTCTACATGTGTATATGTTTGAATGTCTGCATGTGTATATGTTTGAATGTCTACATGTGTATATGTTTGAATGTATACATGTGTATATGTCTGAATGTCTACATGTGTATATGTTTGAATGTCTACATGTGTATATGTTTGAATGTCAACATATGTATGAGTTTGAACGTCAACATGTGTATGTGTTTGTATGTCAACATGTGTATATGTTGGAATGTCTACATGTGTATATGCTTAAATGTCTACATGTGTATATGCTTAAATGTCTACATGGGTATATGCTTAAATGTCTACATGTGTATATGCTTAAATGTCTACATGTGTATATGTTTGAATATCGACATGTATATATGTCAACCATCAGTGTATCTGTGACCCTTGAGTGTCAAGAATCTAAGGAACCGGACAACTTGATTGACAGTGAATCAACTTTTGACGATCAGTTTGCCAACTGTTGCAAGGCTCTGTATAAATGATTGATCATTGTCACTGATATATCTATTGTCCTTCCAAGCCGAAGACGGCACATAGGGCAGAAGTTCAAGACTTAGTTCTGAAGATCTTTCAACTGTCTCACCTTGCACAGCACCTGTATATCTCGCCACACTACTCGCTTCTCGGCAATATATTTATATACATATATATTTATATAAACAACAAGAAATAACAAAAGAAAGGAGATCTTTTTTAAGAAACCATTGTATCTTTATATCGTATAAAGTGTTTCGGGCACATATTTTGGTACACTTGAATTGCGAATTCCGATAACTGCACCGACAATGTGAGGGTGACACTAAATAATCTAACTCTTAAAATTTCACATTTCGTATGTTCCAAAGATATTATGCCCGGTGATGCCCGGTGATGCTCGTTGTCCCTATATATTTACAATAACAGAATATATTTGGTATGAGGATAAAGAAAGCCGTTTTTCGCGACTAACCCCAAATGTGAGAAACTCTAGCTACGCCACTGTTGTGTATGCAGAACGTGGGTACAGCTAAGCTAATCGAGCTCACGGACAACTCTGATCTCTTCAGATAATATCCATGAAATCGTCGAAACGGCAGAGATCGTTTCTCAGACAAGAAATCCCGTTGGATTGTCTTCCAATTTATACTTTCATCTGCCTTCATGTTTACCTGAATTACTAGACCTGTCAGTCAGCCTGTAAGGCTCGTTTCTTCACTCTCTTCCACACTTCCCAGCCACACTGATATCAACATCGAGGAAAATACAACAAACAAAAATAGACAGAGGACGATAAACTCCAGGACGTTTTCCAGGAAATATAAGACAGGATTAGTCCATGCAAGTAAACAAATATCAAGTAGAGGTTATTAAGAATACAGATATGTTTTTGTTGCATTTGGTTACTTTTCTGAGAATTATTTATTTCCATAGTTTCGTTTTATTTTTAAATACCACTTTTTAAAATTCTCAACTTCTGCAATAATCCGTCAAGTTTCTCTTGTCCTGTCCATTCTACTTGTTTGTTGTCGCTATCAAAGTCCACAACCAGCAGAGACTGGCATTTATAAGTACGCTGGAAACAGTACATCCTTCCTGGAGTGACAAATAATACTATATTTGCTTTTCTTCTGCTTCGTACTAAAATGTATTCGCTGTCTCGTTTTATCATCACAACGCAGTAGTTGGGAATGTCGACTGTGATATATCTTTATGAGCGGTAATAAAACGAAAAGTTTAGGTACGAAGCTGCTTCGTAAGAAGAAAAATAACATGGACTGAGAGCTGCCATCATCATCATCATCATCATCATCATCATCATCATCATCATCATCATCATCATCATCATCATCATCATCATGTAGGAAGCAGGAAAGAAACAATCGGTGAAAGTGATAAGAAGACATTAAAGGAGGCTTAAAATAGAAAATAGAAATCTGAAAATAATGTTAAAATCACAATATTAAGTTTGAAAGAAGATAATGGTGAGATACGCAATGATACAGTATCAGAATAACGGTATCAGAATAACGGTATCAGAATAACGGTATCAGAATAACGGTATCAGAATAACATCAGATAAGCAATGGTACAATCTTACAATATATCAGATATGCAGTGGTACAATCTTACAATATATCAGATATGCAGTGGTGCAATCTAACAATATACCAGATAAGCAATGGTGCAATCTTACAATATATCAGATATGCAGTGGTACAATCTTACAATATACCAGATAAGCAATGGTACAATCTTACAATATATCAGATATGCAGTGGTACAATCTAACAATATACCAGATAAGCAATGGTGCAATCTTACAATATATCAGATATGCAGTGGTACAATCTTACAATATATCAGATATGCAGTGGTACAATCTTAAAATATATCAGATATGCAGTGGTACAATTTTAAAATATATCAGATAAGCAATGGTGCAATATTACAATAATATCGGATATTCAATACTGCAGTTAAAATAAGATTATGAGTGCAACGATCACATTTGAAAATAACAGTATACTTGAAATGGTACATGTTTAAAATAGAAGCATGCACTTAGAGGTACAATCTTAAAATAAGATGAGACATCGCTTGGTACAATCTTAAAATAAGATAAAGCATCGCTTGGTACAATCTTAAAATAAGATGAGACATCACATGGTACAATCTTAAAATAAGATGAGATGTTGCTAAGTACAATCTTAAAATAAGATGAGACATCACTTGGTACAATCTTAAAATAAGATGAGACATCACTTGGTACAATCTTAAAATAAGATGAGACATCACTTGGTACAATCTTAAAATAAGATGAGACGTTGCTAAGTACAATCTTAAAATAAGATGAGACGTTGCTAAGTACAATCTTAAAATAAGATGAGACGTTGCTAAGTACAATCTTAAAATAAGGTGAGACGTTGCTAAGTACAATCTTAAAATAAGATGAGACGTTGCTAAGTACAATCTTAAAATAAGGTGAGACGTTGCTAAGTACAATCTTAAAATAAGATGAGACGTTGCTAAGTACAATCTTAAAATAAGGTGAGACGTTGCTAAGTACAATCTTAAAATAAGAAATGTTAACTTTGACGTCATGTTACTCTTCATGAATTGAATATAAGAAAGAGGGTATAGTGGTTGCATTTGTACAGAATATAGGAATTATAAAGATTATATACCTTTCAAAACTGTGGTAACGTTAATTGTTACTGTAATAATGTACTGCAACAATAAATGGTGATAATTATAATAAGGTAAATGTATATACCTATACATACAGTATATTAAAGGTGATATGAATTTCTGTGTTAATGAGGATTATTGTTGGCAGTGATAATAATATAGCAACTGTCACAATGACTGGAAAATCGCAAGAACAGAATGGGAACAAAGAAGAAATCATGTGTTCCTTCTCAACCAAAGCAATATCAACGCTGGCGAGGAGTGTATACCGGTGCCTACGTCATTCGGGGAGACATTCTCGTGTATTGTCACACTTAACATGAAATGTAAGGAACAGAACTCAGTCGTGGTCAATGCGGAGGTCAACGGTCTCATCTGCGATAACACCGATGAGAAAGATGCAGTCATCTATACAGACGGATCTGTAATACGACACCAAAGGAGTGCGTGGTCATTTACAGCAAACTCGGCAGGCAGAATAGTCAAGGAGAACAGCGGTGCATACGTCATGACCACGAGTAGAATGACGATGGAGTTGATGGCAGTGACTAAGGCATTCATCTGGTTAGAGTCACACCCACGCCTGTATAATGAGTGATTCGATGAGCATGATAAGAAAAGTGGAGGCGGGCTCTGTACGTATGCCTCTGGGTAGAATCATTGCAGAAGTCAAAAATACGTAAAGCCACCTTTGTCTACGTCCAGGACATGCGGGAGTACGGGGAAATGAAAGAGCGCACAGGTTGGCTAGCTGCGCTATTGCTGAAGATGGTCAATCAATGGATCGGCGGACATCATCAATGCCCTCCAGGAAGTGGGAAGGACACAGGACTTCGACAACCATGAGTCCATGTCACTCCTTCGGATGAAAGAGATGGGAGTTAAGATGGACACAGCCAGAAACGAGAAACTTAGTGGCCGTGTAAGAAGACTAATCAACTAACATAGAACTGGAGTCGTCAGTCGCTGGACACTGAGAGACTTGCTGAAGAGGGAATCTGAGCAACTATGGACATGTTCGGAGTGCAATGATGATGACCAGCAAATTACTCAATAACTCAATAACTAAAGGCAGATGGGTGAAGGGTGTGGGAATGGGGTGTTGTAAAATATAAGAAACAATTCCGCCACGTCTCGAGTGAGTCGCAAGTTATTACAGTGATGATGTCTTTGTTTGTCTTCAACATCAGCCGTTTTCTATCCCAAGGTATAAGGTCCCTATTTACGGCTGGGTGAACCTAGGAGCTGGTGGGTAGAAAGAACCAACTTATTGTTCTCAGTATGGTCAGAACCCGCATTATATCTCGCCACACGTCTCTGTTTTGTGCGAGTTGCTCAATCTCGGCGAGGGAGCTCGTGCTTGCTGTTATTGCCTCTTGCTTCAGTGTTCCTATTAGTGATTTCCCATGTTCTTTTTCCTTTTCTTTTACCCTCTGGTTCCCATTTTAGCTCCTGCTTGGAGATTCTCTTGTTATCTCTAATCACATGACCAACATATGACCACCATCTTCTCTTGTTGTCTCTTCTCATCACATGACCAACATATGCCCACCTTTTTCTCTTGTCTCTTCTCATCACATGACCAATATATGACCACCATCTTCTCTTGTTGTCTCTTCTCATCACATGACCAACATATGCCCACCTTTTTCTCTTGTCTCTTCTCATCACATGACCAATATATGACCACCATCTTCTCTTGTTGTCTCTTCTCATCACATGACCAACATATGCCCACCTTTTTCTCTTGTCTCTTCTCATCACATGACCAATATATGACCACCTTCCTCTCTTCTTGGAAATACATCGGTCATGTGTTGAGAAAGAATGAAGACTTTCCAGTTAGACATTCATGTGGAAACCATCTGGTAAAAGAAATCAAAGTAGACCAAGAGAATCACTACGCAGAACAAAGACTCAACTATAAACTATCTTTACGTCACATAGTACCATTGCTGGTGTATGTCGGGGGGCAACGATAGAACCAGAGGGATAAAGGCCGCTTGGTCAAGCAGTCGCCACGACGTGTGCGACTCTGGTACCAAGAACTACAGGAACTAGCAACAGATCGTCCATGGTGGAGAACTTGGACTTCCGTCCAACGCGCCATTTAGGGCCCCAGAGGGAATTGAATGAAAATGTTGGTGGTCATTATGTTGATTATGTTAATGTTGGTGGTCATTATGTTGATGATAATGATGTTGGTGGTCATTATGTTGATGATATTAATTTTGGTGGTCATTATGTTGATGATAATGATGCTGGTGGTCATTATGTTGATGATAATAATGTTGGTGGTCATTATGTTGATGATAATAATGTTGGTGGTCATTATGTTGATGATAATAATGTTGGTGGTCATTATGTTGATGATAATAATGTTGGTGGTCATTATGTTGATGATAATAATGTTGGTGGTCATTATGTTGATGATAATAATGTTGGTGGTCATTATGTTGATGATAATAATGTTGGTGGTCATTATGTTGATGATAATAATGTTGGTGGTCATTATGTTGATGATAATAATGTTGGTAAATGATGGTAGTGATCATATATAATGTATTGTATGATCATAATGAAGATGTTGGCGATCCTGAGAAAATATTGTGCCGATGATGATGCTGATGATGACGTTTGTAATGACGTTTGCTGATGATGGACGCCACTGTGATCAAAAATAAAATTTGCGCTTAAATATTCTAACTTTGTCTGTAGGTCGAAAGAAGACCTGGTCAGTCCAGCGAACTTAGTGGCAAAAGTAGATGTATCTATAATCAACACCTTACAGGAACATTCAGTCTGAATATGCTTCGAGAAATGCTAGGACGGGCGGTGGAGCGGATATGGGGATACCTCAACGGAAGTGAGACTGATTTCATGAAGAGAATAGAGTATTGCTTAGTCTCTGGCAACATGTTATGATCATTACACAATAAGTCGATGTACCTATGATTACAGTGGCAATATAAACAACTTCACAATTACATGTTTCATGCAAAACGTCATCATTACATGTTTCATACAAAACTTCATCATTACACGTTTCATACAATACTTCATCATTACACGTTTCATACAATACTTCATCATTACACGTTCCATACAATACTTCATCATTACTCCATCAGTGACCGAGTGATCTCTCTTCAAATTTAAAATGTAAACGATGAAGAGGGTAATAAAACAATAGATAAATCTGCAACATTTGCCATCAATGGCGCGGTAAACTCTTGACCATTGATCAAGCCCCATTAACGTCTCATTATTGACGTCAGTGGTTTGTGTCCTCTGGTTCAAACCACGGGCAGATTAAAATGTCCTTTACCATATCCCTGTGGCCTAATCAGTGTTAAAATAACCGAAGGACATAAATAGTAACTTAGGTCATTGATCCATGCTTCAATGTCAGGTTGAGGTCCGTTCACGTGGCCAGCACGCGTAAGTATCACTTTAGGTGGTACCACTCAATGTATTACTTCCGGTGATACAACACAAAGGGGGCGGCATCAAATTATCAACAGCTGGACGGCGGGGTTTCCCACTTCTCTATCAGTTGACTTGATCGCTCTCAGTGAATGTGAGGCAGACAGAGACAGGCACAGACAGACAGAGAGAGACAGACAGAGAGAGACAGACAGAGACATACACAAACAGACAGAGAGACAGACAAAGAGAGACAGACAAAGCGAGACAGAAGGAGACAAACAGAGAGAAAGACAGATAGAGAGAAACAGACTGAGAGAGACAGAGAGAGACAGACAGAGAGAAAGACACATAGAGAGAGAGACAGAGCGAGAGACAGAATAAACATACAGAGAGAAACAAACAGAGAGAGACAGAGAAAGACAGAGAGAGATAGAGAGAGACAGAGACAGACAGAGACAGACAAAGAGACAGAGAATGACAGAGAGAGAGAGAGAGAGAGAGAGAGAGAGAGAGTTTTCAACTTCTTGACATCTATAAAACCCACCGTCCTAATTTCTCTGTAAAATCTTGAATCGCCACAATGTCTTAACATATGGATGTGAATCACGGACAATAGGACAACAGACAAGGAAATCACTGGAGTCTGTAGAAATGTGGTTTTACAGAAGAATGTTGAGAATACCATGGACAGCTAAGAAGAGCAATAAATACGTTCTGAAAGAAGCCAACGCAAAAAGAGAGCTAATTTCCAATGTTAGGAAGAAACAATAATCATCTTTTGGCCATGTAATGAGAAGGGAACAACTGGAATATATTGTAACAACTGGAAAAATTGAAGGACGATTAGATACAGGGAAGCAAAGAGAAAAGACACCAGACAGCTTAAAAAATGACTTGGCAGAAAGTCAACAAACAGAAATTATAAATAACTGTCGAGATCTAAAGTTGGAGAGACATGGTCACCTACGCCAACAGGCCCGGTACTTGATGATAATGACACCTATAAATAGTTTCCAGGTGTGTGTCTTTGTAAAAAAAGAATAGAAAAAAACAGTATTGTTAAATCTTTACGTAATAAGTTTATGACACAAATTAGAACGACGTTTCGGCTCAATAGACCTTCAGCAGGAACAAGCATACAACACACACATATATATGTATGTAACATGTATAATTAAATATAGTATTAATCTATATGTGTGTGTGTGTGTGTTTGTTATATGTTTGTTTCTGCTGAAGGTCTATTGAACCGAAACGTCGTTCTAGTTTGTGTCGTGCACTTATTACTTAAAGCTTTAACCATACCGTTTTATTTTTTTTGTTTTTTTTCCTACATTTTCTACTTTTCTAATTAGCTTTACTGCAGCTTCGCATTGTTATGACCTTGACCTTACGTGTTTTTGTAGCTCATTTTGCCATCGACCACTGCGCTACTGAACGAGGACACGTCGAGGTCTTCTGATCATTTTTTAAAACTTGTAAAAGATCACCGTCAGTAACCTCTTCTTTGTTTAAATCCTCTGTCAGGATTATATTTACCCATAGATTGTCTTTACCCATATATTATCTTTACCCACAGATTATCTTTACCCACAGATAGAAGTAGAGATGAAGATGATGAGGAAGACATGGAATGATCTTGAAAGAATGGCAAAAAATAAAACGACTTGGAAAGTGTTTGTTGAAGACCTATGCTCCACTGGGAGCTAAAAAGCTAGAAGAATAAGAAGATTATTTCCCATAGTTCTGTGCGAGATTTCTGAAATCGACAGGAAACTCTGGTGGTATTGTGACTGTTTTCCCGACAAGCACGTGCTTTGGGCTCTTCAGCTACTTACAGCAAGAGAGCAGGCCCGCATTGGGTCATGATCTCCATGTGTCTTCGTCCTGCTGTATTCTGAGCCCGAACGTTCTCGAAATGTCCGAATGAGGATATTCATCATCATCGGATCGTATGTCCTTTGCAAAACGTTGCATTCACTACAGTCCGACTGGAGCAATCTTTATTTCTAACCAGATCTCCCACAGAACGTTGCATTCACCACACCAACGCCTGAAAGAATTTCTGTCTCTTGTCAGATCTCCCACAGAACGTTGCATTCACCACACCAACGTCTGAAAGAATCTCTGTCTCTTGTCAGATCTCCCACAGAACGTTGCATTCACCACACCAACGTCTGAAAGAATCTCTGTCTCTTGTCAGATCTCCCACAGAACGTTGCATTCACCACACCAACGTCTGAAAGAATCTCTGTCTCTTGTCAGATCTCCCACAGAACGTTGCATTCACCACACCAACGTCTGAAAGAATCTCTGTCTCTTGTCAGATCTCCCACAGAACGTTGCATTCACCACACCAACGTCTGAAAGAATTTCTGTCTCTTGTCAGATCTCCCACAGAACGTTGCATTCACCACACCAACGTCTGAAAGAATTTCTGTCTCTTGTCAGATCTCCCACAGAACGTTGCATTCACCACACCAACGTCTGAAAGAATTTCTGTCTCTTGTCAGATCTCCCACAGAACGTTGCATTCACCACACCAACGTCTGAAAGAATCTCTGTCTCTTGTCAGATCTCCCACAGAACGTTGCATTCACCACACCAACGTCTGAAAGAATCTCTGTCTCTTGTCAGATCTCCCACAGAACGTTGCATTCACTACAGCCCGACTGAAAAGAAGAATCTCTATCTCTAACCAGATCTCCTACAGAAGGTTACATTCACCACCGCCCGTCTGAAAGAATCTGTGTCTCTAGCCAGATCTCCCACTTCCAATGTCATGTTCAGGGTCTCCTTGTTCATGTCTCGAAACCGCTTTCTTCTTGGTCTACCCCTGATGCGTGGCCCAGGAACCATGCTCTCTATCGTTCTTTCCAGCCCGCTGTACTTTAATTTTTTTTTTAACGTATTACTTTAATTCCCTCCTCCTCTGAAGAAAGATTTTTACAAGCCAGTTTTTAGTTTTAATATTTAAATCTTTTAGTATTTCTTCATTGCTCATTTTCACTATTCAAGGTATTTAAGGGATTTTCTTGCAGCATATTTGTTGTCCTTGATCGAACCGTATAATGAAGATATAATTACCAACAAATCATTTGTCAAACCCCTACCTTGTCATCATTAATTATATACTAATACAGATTATTACATAAATGATTTCAAATATTTTTGTCCATATTCTGGCTGTAGACTTTCAGTGCAACTTCGCACTATTTTGTCTATTTCTTGTTTTTCGTTTGTCTCTAAAATCTCTTACAAGGAGACTGAACATGCAGACAAGACAACAACTTCGGTCCTCAGAATCATCATCACCATCAATTACCGGGCCTGCTGGCGTAGGTAATCATGTCTCTCCACAGCTTTCAATCACGACAGTTAAAATCATTTATGTTGTTGACCTTCTGCCAAGCCATTCTTTTAAGCTGTCTGGTATCTTTTCTCTTTGCTTCCCTCTATCTCTTCGTCGCTCAATTGTTCCAGTTGTTACAATATATTTCAGCTGTTCTCTTCTCATTACGTGGTCAAAAAATGATGATTTTTCTTCCTAATATTGTAAATTAGCTCTCTTTTTGTTTTGGCCTCTTTCAGAGCGTTTTCATTACTCTTCTTAGCTGTCCATGATATTCTCAACATTCTTCTGTAAAACCACATTTCTACAGACTCCTGTGATTTTCTTGTTTGTTGTCCTATTGTCCATGACTCGCATCCATATGTTAAGACTGGCTCTACGTAACATTTAAGAACTCTTTTTCTTGTTTCTATTGTCAAAAATGGATTGCATAGTATCTTCCTCATTTTTTTTAAAGCTGCTTTTGCCTGAGCCATTCTGCATCTTACCTCTGTTGTACATCTTCCGTCCGAGGTTAACAAAGTTCCCAAATATTTAAACCACGCTCTGCTAATTAATTATTTGTATGTCAGGTCGGGTAATTTTACCTGCTACTGTATGCAGTAAACAGTACAACCTGTGGCTGCCCTGCTGCCTTGCAGGTATGCTTCGGAGAGTAAAAGGCTAAGGGAGGGTATCCCGAAGTAAAACACCCCACTGCCTTGTGGGTGAGACTTTTTAGTCAAAGGTTATCGGAGCCAACCGTAAACAAATCGACGGAAGGCAACAGAAAACCACCGTCGTAATTTCTTTGTACAATCATGAATCTTCCTCAAAATATACGTCTACAATACGAAATGACATTTTTTGTAGCCTTTTCATTTTTTGGCTTCTTTTTTTCAAATCAGAATTTCCAGAAAGTCTGAAGTCTGTGTATGTATGTATGTATGTATGTATGTATGTATGTATGTATGTATGTATGTATGTATGTATGTATGTATGTGTGTATGTGTGTATGTGTGTATGTGTGTATGTGTGTATGTGTGTATGTGTGTATGTGTGTATGTATGTATGTATGTATGTGTGTATGTGTGTATGTGTGTATGTATGTATGTATGTATGTATGTATGTATGTATGTATGTATGTATGTATGTATGTATGTATGTATGTATGTATGTATGTATGTATGTATGTATGTATGTATGTATGTATGTATGTGTGTATGTGTGTATGTGTGTATGTGTGTATGTGTGTATGTGTGTATGTGTGTGTATGTGTGTATGTGTGTATGTGTGTATGTGTGTATGTGTGTATGTGTGTATGTGTGTATGTGTGTATGTGTGTATATGTGTGTGTGTGTATGTGTGTGTATGTGTGTGTGTATGTATGTATGCAATGGGTAGAGTCATTGCTGAAGTCAAAAATACGTAAGGTCACCGTAGTCAACGTGCCAGTGTAAACGACTATTTCCATATTACTATTTTATTTAATACGCCATTAAATGTATGACGCCCTGTAAACGTCGCCGGTGTAACTTTCATCACATGAATATACTTTAAAACGTTCTAATGTTCAGTCCTTATTGTGGTCGCCATAATCTCCAGGCCGTGACGACTCTACTCTCTTCTTGACCCACTTTACGTGTGCTCCACTGCAGTGGTTGAGGATGCGTCGTCAAGACGTGATCTTGCCGTTACCCTGGTGAGAAACTTTGGATGATAGTTCCCTACAGTGTCAACATGTACCTGGTGAGAAATCTTGGATGATAGTTCCCTACCGTGTCAAACATGTACCTGGTGAGAAATCTTGGATGATAGTTCCCTACCGTGTCAAACATGTACCTGGTGAGAAATCTTGGATGATAGTTCCCTACCGTGTCAAACATGTACCTGGTGAGAAATCTTGGATGATAGTTCCCTACCGTGTCAAACATGTACCTGGTGAGAAATCTTGGATGATAGTTCCCTACCGTGTCAAACATGTACATGGTGAGAAACTTTGGATGATAGTTCCCTACCGTGTCAAACATGTACATGGTGAGAAAACTTGGATGATAGTTCCCTACCGTGTCTAACATGTACATGGTGAGAAAACTTGGATGATAGTTCCCTACCGTGTCTAACATGTACCTGGTGAGAAATCTTGGATGGCAGTTCCCTACCGTGTCTAACATATACCCATTGTACACTTGACGTACTTCTCGTTGATGTGGAGTTATTCTGGACTGCAGTGACTGATAACTCTGACTCTCTTTCGCCGCTACACTCACACTTCGTTCTTCACCACAGCGTCAGACCACGGCAACGTGATAGTTGTTGATTTACTGCACACAGAATTCTCTCATGGAAGTAACAGTATGTTTATTTTTACGTAATATGTCCAATGAAACAAAATACACGCCAGCAGTGTACAATTCGCTCGGCTGTTCACACATTAATGTCCTGAATGCACATCTCTCTATTGCAGTCGTACCTCGTTTCATCTCTCACGCACAATCGGTCCAACACTGAATCACTCTAGTCTCTCACACACAATCGGTCCAACACTGAATCACTCTAGTCTCTCACACACAATCGGTCCAACACTGAATCACTCTAGTCTCTCACACACAATCGGTCCAACACTGAATCACTCTAGTCTCTCACACACAATCAGTCCAACACTGAATCACTCTAGTCTCTCACACACAATCAGTCCAACACTGAATCACTTTAGTATCTCACACACAATTGGTCCAACACTGAATCACTCTAGTCTCTCACACACAATCGGTCCAACACTGAATCACTCTAGTCTCTCACACACAATCCGTCCAACACTGAATCACTCTAGTCTCTCACACACAATCAGTCCAACATTGAATCACTCTAGTCTCTCACACACAATCGGTCCAACATTGAATCACTCTAGTCTCTCACACACAATCAGTCCAACACTGAATCACTCTAGTCTCTCACACACAATCAGCCCAACATTGAATCACTCTAGTCTCTCACACACAATCAGCCCAACACTGAATCACTCTAGTCTCTCACACATAATCGGTCCAACACTGAATCACTCTAGTCTCTCACACACAATCGGTCCAACACTGAATCACTCTAGTCTCTCACACACAATCAGCCCAACACTGAATCACTCTAGTCTCTCACACATAATCGGTCCAACACTGAATCACTCTAGTCTCTCACACACAATCGGTCCAACACTGAATCACTCTAGTCTCTCACACACAATCGGTCCAACACTGAATCACTCTAGTCTCTCACACACAATCGGTCCAACACTGAATCACTCTAGTCTCTCACACACAATCGATCCAACACTGAATCACTCTAGTCTCTCATACACAATCGATCCAACACTGAATCACTCTAGTCTCTCATACACAATCGATCCAACACTGAATCACTCTATTCTCTCACACACAATCGGTCCAACACTGAATCACTCTAGTCTCTCACACACAATCAGTCCAACACTGAATCACTCTAGTCTCTCACACACAATCAGTCCAACACTGAATCACTCTAGTCTCACATACACAATCGGTCCAACACTGAATCACTCTAGTCTCTCACACACAATCGATCCAACACTGAATCACTCTAGTCTCTCACACACAATCGATCCAACACTGAATCACTCTAGTCTCTCACACACAATCGGTCCAACACTGAATCACTCTAGTCTCTCACACACAATCGGTCCAACACTGAATCACTCTAGTCTCTCACACACAATCAGCCCAACACTGAATCACTCTAGTCTCTCACACACAATCAGCCCAACACTGAATCACTCTAGTCTCTCACACACAATCGGTCCAACACTGAATCACTCTAGTCTCTCACACACAATCGATCCAACACTGAATCACTCTAGTCTCTCACACACAATCGATCCAACACTGAATCACTCTAGTCTCTCACACACAATCGGTCCAACACTGAATCACTCTAGTCTCTCACACACAATCGGTCCAACACTGAATCACTCTAGTCTCTCACACACAATCAGTCCAACACTGAATCACTCTAGTCTCTCATACACAATCGATCCAACACTGAATCACTCTAGTCTCTCATACACAATCGATCCAACACTGAATCACTCTAGTCTTGATCCTAATATTTACTCCCTATACTAACACAATAATCTGTCTTGTCAATAAATTCGAAACCTACTTTTTCATCAAGTCTAACTCTTTATATTGACTTGGGCTCTACGAACCATTGGTTTACGACTATCTACTGGGGTCTACTACTGGGGTCTACTACTGGGGTCTACTACTGGGGTCTACTACTGGGGTCTACTACTGGGGTCTACTACTGGGGTCTACGACACCCGATCTGTCAATAGTTCTCAGCAGTCTCCATGTGTGTATCCTCTAACTGTGGAGGTTGGTAAGTCACCACAGGCTACCGCCTCCTGGCAACACCGTTCTCCTGTAGTCTCCGTGTGTGAATCTTCTCTTCCAGCCTCGTACATGGGATGATATAATTCGTCTCTGAACCAATCAAATTACTCAATGTCATCTCATGCTTTGTCCCTTAACCAATCACAACTCCCCCACGTCATCTCCTCCTCTCCAAGTTCAAACTCTCAATCAGTCACGAGATTTCCGCTATCCTGCATGAACATTATTCTATTTTCCTTTCCCGTGACGTCTCCTCGTGCTATATTCACTCACTCAACTCAACATCCCCTACTGGACACTTATCACCTTGGACATACTGTGTACGGGGAAATGAGAGAGCGGACAAGTTGGCTAGCTGCGCTATTGTTGAGGACGGTCAACCAATGGATCGGGCGGACATCATCAATGCCCTCCAGGAAGTGGGAAGGACACAGGACTTCGACAACCATGAGTCCACGTCACTCCTTCGGATGAAAGAGATGGGAGTTAAGATGGGCACAGCTAGAAACGAGAAACTTAGTGGCCGTGTAAGAAGACTTATCAACCAACACAGAACTGGAGTCGTCAGTTGCTGGACACTTCGAGACTTGCTGAGGAGGGGATCTGAGCAACTATGGACATGTTCGGAGGGCAATGATGATGACCAGCAAATTACTCAATAACTCAACAACGTCTAATGTTGGTATAGAACCGTTTGTTGTGAGGTTAGATAAGTCTGATGTTGGTATAGAACCGTTTGTTGTGAGGTTAGATACGTCTGATGTTGGTATAGAAACGTTTGTTGTGAGGTTAGATAAGTCTGATGTTGGTATAGAACCGTTTGTTGTGAGGTTAGATACGTCTGATGTTGGTATAGAAACGTTTGTTGTGAGGTTAGATAAGTCTGATGTTGGTATAGAACCGTTTGTTGTGAGGTTAGATACGTCTGATGTTGGTATAGAAACGTTTGTTGTGAGGTTAGATACGTCTGATGTTGGTATAACATAAATTGACATGGCTTCGTGAAAGAAGTAGTCACTGGTACCATCTAGACCTAGTTCTAACATGCAGCAGTCTTTAAATAACATCAGAATAACAGGAACATATCACAGTGCAGACTGCAATACAGACCACGCTCTAGTCATCAGTAAGACCAAAGCTAGAAGTAGTCGTATTTACAAATCAAGACAGCCTTCAGCGACCAAGATCAACATCACAGCGACTAAAGTCGCATCAAACAAAGACATTTTTAGATCTAATTTTGAAGAACTTGTAGAAGAAGCAGAAGATTCATCAAGTGTGGACGACAACTGGAACTCCCTGAAAACACACATCTATAATTGCGCTCTATCTAAATACGGCCAAAAAGGTTCTCAAAAACGACTGGGTCGAAGAAAATGCAACAAAACTAGACCCACTAATAGTTAATAAGAAAAAGGCTCTACTGAACTTCAAAAACAACCACAAGCAAATCACCAAGGACCAGCTTAAACACGCACAAGCCACTCTACAACGCGAAGCAAGAAGACGCACAAATGAATAATGGAGCTATCTCTGCAATACAGAAAGCCTCAGACAGGGGCGACTCAAAAAACATGCATGACAATATAAAAATGGCCCTTGGACCAAAAATAACCAAATTAGCCCCCATAAATACAAGTTTGGAGAACCTATTACTGACAAGGGACAACAAATGGAAAAATGGGTAGAACACTTCAACCTATACCATGATGACAGACCAGCAAACACAGCTCTAGCACAATCAATACCCAAATATCCTACAATGTCTGAGCTGGATGTTGAGCCTACTATGAACGAACTTGCTGACGCCATAAATGCCCTCACAAGAGTAAAAGCTGCAGGAAATGACAACATTCCCACAGAGGTACTACAGAAAAACTTAAACGTACTACTTCCACATGTATACAAACTGCTAATCAAATGCTGGATACAAGGGGAAATACCCCATGATATGAGAAATGCTAAGATCACGACGCTATACAAAAACAAAGCAGACAGGGATGATTGCAATAACTACAGAGGCATCTCTCTCCTTAGCACAGCCGGCAAGGCATGTGCGAGAGTAATACTAAAACGCCTGCATAGACTTGCAGAACGTATTCTTCCCGAGTCTCAATGTGGCTTCAGAGCCAGGAGATCAACCATAGACTTGCAGAACGTATTCTTCCCGAGTCTCAATGCGGCTTCAGAGCCGGGGGATCAACCATAGACTTACAGAACGTATTCTTCCCGAGTCTCAATGTGGCTTCAGAGCCAGGAGATCAACCATAGACTTGCAGAACGTATTCTTCCCGAGTCTCAATGCGGCTTCAGAGCCGGGGGATCAACCATAGACTTACAGAACGTATTCGTCCCGAGTCTGAATGTGGCTTCAGAGCCGGGAGATCAACCATAGACTTGCAGAACGTGTTCTTCCCGAGTCTCAATGCGGCTTCAGAGCCGGGAGATCAACCATAGACTTGCAGAACGTGTTCTTCCCGAGTCTCAAGCGGCTTCAGAGCCGGGAGATCAACTATAGACTTGCAGAACGTGTTCTTCCCGAGTCTAATGCAGCTTCAGAGCCGGGAGATCAACCACAGACTTGCAGAACGTGTTCTTCCCGAGTCTCAACGCGGCTTCAGAGCCGGGAGATCAACCATAGACTTGCAGAACGTGTTCTTCCCGAGTCTCGATGCGGCTTCAGAGCCGGGAGATCAACTATAGACTTGCAGAACGTGTTCTTCCCGAGTCTAATGCGGCTTCAGAGCCGGGAGATCAATTATAGACATGATTTTCACACTTAGACAATTACTAGAAAAATGTCGAGAACAAAATATGCCGCTCTATATTGTCTTTGTGGATCTCACAAACGGCCTTCGACTCAGTAAATAGAGCTGGGTTCTACAGGGTGTTAGAAAGCATAGGCTGCCCTCCTAAATTACTTAAACTGATTATGTCCTTCCATGAAGACATGAATGGTAAAATCTACTTCGATGGGAGTTCATCAGAGAGTTTTAAAGTCAACAACGGAATGAAACAGGGATGTGTCCTCGCCCCCACCCTTTTTGGTATAATTCTTATTGCCTCCTAAATTACGCCTTCGAAAAGCTCAGGAGATATTTACATTTGCACCATATCAAATGGCTCACTGTTCAACTTAGCACGACTAAGAGCAAAAACCAAAACAAATGTTGCCCTACTTAAAGAATTTTTATTTGCTGACGATGCTGCCCTAGTCGCTCATAGTGAGGCCACCCTACAATCGCTGATCAACAACCTGGATAAAACATGCGATCTTTTTTACTGTCAATTAATGTTCAGAAACAGTAGTACTAAGTCAAGGCGACATCAAACATCTATTAATCACTTTAAAAGATTGTCCACTAGAATCAATTCAGAAATTCACGTATCTTGGATCTACAATTACATAAACCATTTCTCTTGATGATGAAATAAACAGCCGAATTGGTAAGGGAGCTACGACCTTCGGCAAACCCACAGAAAGGCCTGGAACAACACGAAACTAACTCAAAAGACTAAACTTTTAATATATCAAACATGTGTGCTTAGCACACTACTATATGGATCCGAAACCTGGACAACATACTCAAACCAGGAAAAAAGACTAAATGTCTTCCACATGCGATGTCTCCGCAAAATAATGCACATCAAATGGCAGGACAAAATAACCAACTTAACTGTCCGCAACGTGCTAAGACCCCAACAATCATGTCGATGCTCAGATGTCGAAGACTAAGATGGCTGGGGCACGTCCAGCGAATAGAAGTAAAACACATCCCCTAGCAAATACTATATGGTGAACTAATACACGAAAAAAGACAAATCGGCAGACCTAAACTACGATATAGAGATAAATCATCTCTGAATGACTTCTCCATCTGTGAAAATGACTGGGAACATCTGGCAGGTGATCGCACATGATGGAGAGCATGTATAAGGAAAGGTATAACATCATTTGAGACTGTACTAAGGCAAAACTTAGAAGAGAAAAGTCTCATGAAAAAGGATGGCACACCCTGTGAATCAACGGGCCTTACTTGTTCATTCTGTGGCCGTGTGTATTTGTCAAACGTTCGTAGAATTAGCCACAAGAGAAGCTGTTCGACAAAAACAAAACCTAAAAAAAAAGTACACAATAGCCTCCACTAGACCGTCTGTTAAGACGAAAATGGCCATATATGTTGGTATAGAAACGTGTGTCACCTTATATTAGGTTTCTTTAGCTGCCGGCTTTATCCAGATTCGATCCTCCAGTCTGTCTTCAAATGGGTCTTCCTTATCTCTCGCCACGAGGCACTCACTCCTACCAACCGCCCCCACCTTTCTGAGAGAACTATACTCACCCTCACCTATCATCCTCACAACTTGGCCGCTGTGAGGATGGAACCGCTATCTTTCCATTCTCCACTCTGATCCCACAACTCGTCTACTCTTTAACGATCCTCTAGGATCGCCTTCAAAAGCGACAGGAATTTGGGAGATATTCTGGTTAGGAGCCATCTCCCACGCTCTGACCATCAACACTTGGGTACAGCCCCTTGTGAGCGTAACTGCATCCCCCACTGAATCTGTCTTATTCCCTAACTGACGGTTCGAGATTAAGCATGGCTTCACATGTGTGTCCCGTATCATCATTTATGCCATCATATGCCAACAATGCCACATGACTTATATTGCGAGTCTGGGACACGCTTAGCGGAAAAAAGAAGACTGGCACTCCAGTGTCTTCCCATTTCAATTCATCGACCACAAGGGCAAAGACGACATCCACATCACTGGTATTGTCCTGAGCCACTTCGGCAACCTTAGCCTGTTCGCTTTGGAGAATCGTCTTATAGTCCAATTTGGTTTGCTGACTCCACGTGGCATGAATGTATTTCACTCGTATACATAGTTTTTCTTTGATTTCTCCTTCCCTATAGCAAGTCTTCTTTGCTGCCCATGTTTTGGTACCTTAGTCTATCCACTATACCGTGCTATTCATAGCTCTTCTCTAGAGCCCACTGCGATACTTTGATGGTCTCCTATACCTCTTTTGTCTATGCTACTTATATTTCACATGTTTCTTATTGTACCCCACCCTCAAATATATCATTCTTTCCGCCTTTCGAGTACCTGTCATTCTTCTGTTCTATTCTTTCTTCTTTGTGTATGCACACTAACCACGGTGCGTATTCCTCTGGTTATGGGGGTGCTATGCGCACTTTTATGCACATATATGATTGTCCCTGTATGGATTTGCATATGCATGCATGTGCTCATATGTACGGGTATGCTTGTATGGTTATATATATATATATATATATATATATATATATATATATATGTACAATTATGTTTGTAGATGCATATATGCGCTCTTTTGTGTGAGTGAATACATGTATGTGTGGCCTCTTAAATACTTATAGACATTGTCAGTGTCTTTGTAGTCGAGGTGACCCAGACAGTGTTCCCCCAACTCACATATTTTTAGAACCCTTACACTGTTTTACCCTTTGACCATCAGGGTTATTACAGCGTACCACCGCGCGGATTTTCTCTCTACATGTATTTCTCGTTCCGGCCACTGCCTACGACACAGGGAAGAATTTTTTTAGTGTGTGTGTTGTTTGTTTGTTCCTACTGAAGACCTATTGAGCCGAAATGTCGTTCAAATGTGTGTCGTCTATTAATCACGTAAAGCTTTTATCATACCCTTTTTTCTATATATGTTTTTTTATTCTCTCTCCCCATCCCCTCTTTATAGAAACGTTTGTTGTGGGTTAGATAAGTCTGATGTTTGTACAGACATGTTTGTTGCCCGCTAAATAAAGTCTGATGTTTGTACAGACATGTTTGTTGCCCGCTAAGTAAAGTCTGATGTTTGTACAGACATGTTTGTTGCTCGCTAAGTAAAGTCTGATGTTTGTACAGACATGTTTGTTGCTCGCTAAGTAAAGTCTGATGTTTGTACAGACATGTTTGTTGCCCGCTAAGTAAAGTCTGATGTTTGTACAGACATGTTTGTTGCTCGCTAAGTAAAGTCTGATGTTTGTACAGACATGTTTGTTGCTCGCTAAGTAAAGTCTGATGTTTGTACAGACATGTTTGTTGCTCGCTAAGTAAAGTCTGATGTTTGTACAGACATGTTTGTTGCTCGCTAAGTAAAGTCTGATGTTTGTACAGACATGTTTGTTGCCCGCTAAGTAAAGTCTGATGTTTGTACAGACATGTTTGTTGCCCGCTAAGTAAAGTCTGATGTGATTTTAGAAAAGTTATTTTTGAGTGTCCTTCCTTCCTTCCTTCTTTCCATCCACCCTAATTCTCTAACCCTGGGGGTTGTTGGGGACCACTGACTACATTTATTTACCTTCTCCTTGTATCCACTACCTTCCGTCATTCTTTATGATTTCGCCAAGTCGGACCATATCCATTCTTTCATGTTATTTTGACCAACTATTTTCTTTTTTAAATATGTGAACACATGATATTGGTGTTAAAGGTGTTGGAGGTGTTGGGGGTGTTGGAGGTATTGGAGGTGTTGGGGGTGTTGGAGGTATTGGAGGTGTTGGGGGTGTTGGAGGTATTGGAGGTGTTGGGGGTGTTGGAGGTGTTGGAGGTATTGGAGGTGTTGGGGGTGTTGGAGGTGTTGGGGGTGTTGGAGGTGTTGGAGGTATTGGAGGTGTTGGGGGTGTTGGAGGTGTTGGAGGTATTGGAGGTGTTGGGGGTGTTGGAGGTGTTGGAGGTATTGGAGGTGTTGGGGGTGTTGGAGGTGTTGGAGGTATTGGAGGTGTTGGAGGTATTGGAGGTGTTGGGAGTGTTGGAGGTGTTGGAGGTATTGGAGGTGTTGGGGGTGTTGGAGGTGTTGGAGGTATTGGAGGTGTTGGAGGTATAGGAGGTGTTGGAGGTATAGGAGGTATAGGAGGTATTGGAGGTATTGGAGGTGTTGGAGGTGTTAGAGGTGTTGGAGGTGTTGGAGGTGTTGAAGGTGTTGGAGGTATTGGAGGTGTTGAAGGTGTTGGAGGTGTTGAAGGTGTTGGAGGTGTTGGAGGTATTGGAGGTGTTGGAGGTATTGGAGGTGTTGGAGGTGTTGGAGGTGTTGGAGGTGTTGGAGGTGTTGGAGGTATTGGAGGTGTTGAAGGTGTTGGAGGTACTGGAGGTGTTGGAGGTGTTGGAGGTGTTGAAGGTGTTGGAGGTGTTAGAGGTATAGGAGGTGTTGGAGGTATTGGAGGTGTTGGAGGTGTTGGAGGTGTTGGAGGTACAGGAGGTATTGGAGGTATTGGAGGTGTTGGAGGTTTTAGAGGTATAGGAGGTGTTGGAGGTATTGGAGGTGTTGGAGGTGTTGGAGGTATAGGAGGTGTTGGAGGTGTTGGAGGTATTGGAGGTGTTGGAGGTGTTGGAGGTGTTGGAGGTGTTGGAGGTGTTGGAGGTATAGGAGGTGTTGGAGGTGTTGGAGGTATAGGAGGTGTTGGAGGTGTTGGAGGTGTTGGAGGTGTTGGAGGTGTTGGAGGTGTTGGAGGTGTTGGAGGTGTCGGAGGTATTGGAGGTGTTGGAGGTATTGGAGGTGTTGGAGGTGTGGGAGGTGTTGGAGGTGTTGGAGGTATTGGAGGTGTTGGAGGTATTGGAGGTGTTGGAGGTGTTGGAGGTGTTGGAGGTGTTGGAGGTGTTGGAGGTGTTGGAGGTGTTTGAGGTATTGGAGGTGTTGGAGGTATCGGAGGTATTGGAGATGTTGGAGGTGTTGGAGGTGTTGGAGGTATTGGAGGTGTTGGAGGTGTTGGAGGTGTTGGAGGTATTGGATGTATTGGAGGTGTTGGAGGGGTTGGAGGTGTTGGAGGTGTTGGAGGTGTTGGAGGTATTGGAGGTGTTGGAGGTATTGGAGGTGTTGGAGGTGTTGGAGGTGTTGGAGGTGTTGGAGGTGTTGGAGGTATTGGAGGTGTTGGAGGTGTTGGAGGTGTTGGAGGTATTGGAGGGGTTGGAGGTGTTGGAGGTGTTGGAGGTGTTGGAGGTATTGGATGTATTGGAGGTGTTGAAGGGGTTGGAGGTGTTGGAGGTGTTGGAGGTGTTGGAGGTGTTGGAGGTATTGGAGGTATTGGAGGTGTTGGAGGTGTTGGAGGTGTTGGAGGTGTTGGAGGTGTTGGAGGTGTTGGAGGTGTTGGAGGTATTGGAGGTGTTGGAGGTATTGGAGGTATTGGAGGTATTGGAGGTATTGGAGGTTTTGGAGGTATTGGAGGTATTGGAGGTATTGGAGGTTTTGGAGGTATTGGAGGTATTGGAGGTTTTGGAGGTATTGGAGGTATTGGAGGTATTGGAGGTTTTGGAGGTATTGGTGGTATTGGAGGTATTGGAGGTATTGGAGGTATTGGAGGTATTGGAGGTATTGGAGGTTTTGGAGGTATTGGAGGTATTGGAGGTATTGGAGGTATTGGAGGTATTGGAGGTATTGGAGGTTTTGGATGTATTGGAGGTATTGGAGGTATTGGAGGTATTGGAGGTATTGGAGGTATTGGAGGTTTTGGAGGTATTGGTGGTATTGGATGTTTTGGAGGTATTGGAGGTATTGGAGGTATTGGAGGTATTGGAGGTATTTCATGCAGATTATTCTAAGCTTAAGAATCTGTTCTGTTGCACTTGG
The DNA here is from genome assembly GCA_032433765.1 of Megaustenia siamemsis. Classification (NCBI taxonomy): domain Eukaryota; kingdom Metazoa; phylum Mollusca; class Gastropoda; order Stylommatophora; family Ariophantidae; genus Megaustenia; species Megaustenia siamemsis. The sequence goes on from JAVIAB010000050.1 coordinate 79,792,868, forward strand.
ACCTGCACAAAGCATTCCCTGCTACCTGGTAATGATCTTTCTTACCACGCCTGTATACTGAGTGATTCGATGAGCATGATAAAAAAGTGGAGGCGGGCTTTGTACGCATGCAATGGGTAGAGTCGTTGCAGAAATCCAAAATACGTAAGGTCACCTTTGTCTATGTCCCTGGACATGCGGGAATACGGGGAAATGGAAGGGCGGACAGGTTGGCTAGCTGCGCTGTCGTTGGGGACGGGCAACCGATGGATCGGGCGGACATCATCAATGCCCTCCGAGCTGTGGGAAGAGCACATGACTTCGACAAACACAGATCCACGTCACTTCTTCGGATGATGGAAATGGGAGTTAAGATGGACACAGCCAGAAATGAGAAACTTGGTGGCCGTGTAAGAAGACTTATCAACCAACATAGAACTGGAGTCGTCAGTCGCTGGACACTGAGGGAATTGCTGAGGAGGGGATCTGAGCACCTATGGACATGTTCGGAATGCAATGATGATGACCCGCAAATAACTCAATAAATCAATGACCTTTCTTGACTTTAATATTAATCATCATCATCATGTGCCATACCGGTTGGCGTAGGCGATCATGTCCTTCCACAATCTTCTATCTACAGCAGTGGCGTATACTGGTTTTGGGGTCTGGGCTACCGCTGACATAATAAATAAAAACATACATTATATTCAGTAGGCTAACAAAAAGTAATATTTTATAATGACATCACTACATTTTAACTTACTTACTTATTTATGTTAATTATATCCGTCTTGGTTGGGACGAAAGTGTCTTGATATCTTTGTCATTGAAAGTATTATTGTGTTGGTTTCTTAGTTTCTGAAGGAATGATTTCTCAGTGGACATTATTGCCAAACCAGATAAGCGTTTTTGTGTCTGAGTTGAGCGACAATAAGATTTGATTCTCTTGAGAGCAGAGAAAGTTCTTTCTACAGATGCTGATGCGCATAACGCAGTTATAAATAGCTAAGGAAGTTTCGGTAATCAGACATACTTTCACTTTGTGACGATTCTGATTGGCCATAGCTAAAAATAACCCATGAAACCGCATTCCTCTAGCGGTAACACCCGCTATATTATTTTGACTCCTATTTTTGAATGTCAAGGTCGTTAATACTAGGTCCGGAGGGAGGAAAAATGTACCGCTGGCTACTAGAGGTTTCAATGTAGTATACTTTTGGTTTCATTCACAAACGTTAAAGTGGCCAGAGGAAAACCGTGCTTTAATAAATGCAAATCAAAGCAAATAAATCATATTGGCCTACGAAATGTGTAATAGAATATTCGAACATGTGTAATATAATTATTTTAAAAAATATAATAAATTATCATTTCCTTTTGTATTTCATTAATATGTTCAGGCTACAGGCGGTAGCTGCAATATCATAGAGAATACTCCACTGATCTACGGTGCATCGTATCAGTGCTATTGTTGACTGTTTTCTATGCCAAGACACTAAGCTATCAAGTATTTTCTCTTTGTCGTCTGCGATCTCTCTTTCCTTTTATTTTGCTAGCTGTAACCAAGTATTCCAACTTTCCTCTTCTCATGATTTGCCCAAAAAATGTTGATTGTTTCTTTCTGATGTTTTTAGGAGCTCCCTTTTTGTGTTGACCTCTTTGAGAATTTCCTCATTGGCCTTTGTAGCTGTACAGGGAACTTTCAACATTCTCCTGAGAAATCCCATCTCTGTGGCCTCTAATCGTCTTTTCATTTGTTTGTCTATTGTCCATGATTCGCTTCCATAGGTCAGAATTGGTTCTATATTACACTGATGAGCTCTCTTTCTCACTTCTATTGCCATAGATTTGTTACATAAGATATTTTTCATTTTCTGAAATGCTTTTTTGGCCTCAGCTATTCTGCTTTTTATTTCTGTGGTGCATCTTCCATCTGATGTTATTATTGTGTCCAGGTATTTGAAACGTTGCACTTGTTTCAGATTTGTCCTGTTTATTTTTATGCTGCATGATGGTGATGATTGTTTCTTTGATATGACCATTACTTCTGTTTTCTTATTATTCAGACTGCGACCTTTCATCATGAAAGAAGAAATCGAAGAAGTGATCAAATATCATCATCATCATCATCATGTACCCTGCCGGTTGGCGTAGGCGATCATGTCCCTCCACAATCTTCTATCTACAGTACATCGTATCAGTTCTGTTGTTGACTGTTTTCCATGCCATGACACCAAGCTATCCAGTATTTTCTCTCTTTGTCGTCCGCGATATCTCTTTCCTTTTATTTTGCCAGTTGTAACCAAGTATTCCAACTTTCCTCTTCTCATGATGTGCCCGAAAAAATGTTGATTGCTTCTTTCTGATGTTTTTTAAGAGCTCCCTTTTTGTGTTGGCCTCTTTGAGAACTTCCTCATTGGTCTTTTTAGCTGTCCAGGGAACTTTCAACATTCTTCTGAGAAATCCCATCTCTGTGGCCTCTAATCGTCTTTTCATTTGTCAATCAAATATGCACCAAGAAATAAAGCACCGGGGATAGATAACATCCCAATAGAAATAATAGCAGCAGCAGGAAAAACATGAATGTAATGGCTGCACAGAATATTTAATGCAGCATTGCACCAACAACAAGCCCCAGAAGACTGGCAACAGGCAATCATCATACCAATATGGAAAAAGAAAGATAGCAAAAGAGACTGCAATCAATATAGAGGTATATCTCTTCTCAGCCATGTAGGAAAGCTATACGCCAAAATCTTGGAAAAAAGGCTGAGACCAATAATAGAACTACAGTTAAGCGATTCTCAAATGGGGTTCCGAAAAAACAGAGCATGTACCGACAAACTATTTACATTAAAACAGCTTGCAGAAAAAACGACAGAACACAATCAAAACTTATACATAGCCTTCATTGACCAGGAAAAAGCATTCGACAGAGTAAACAGAGAACAACTGTGGGAGATACTAACAACATACGGAGTAACCCAACATCTAACCAAACTTATTAAAAGTCTCTTCGTCAACAGCAGCTGCAGGGTCAGAACAGCAGCAGGCTACACAGACCACTTCGAAGTTAGACCAGGTGTAAGACAGGGGTGCGTACTATCCCCCCTACTGTTTATTACATACATGGACCATATGTGCAAGCTAGCCAACCCATCAGAGACAGAGGAGATCAACGAGCTTTTATTTGCAGACGATCAGGCACTAATACATGAAACAATAGAAGACCTACAAGAACACTTAAACAAACTCAACATCTCAGGCACAAAATACAACATGAAAATTAACATCAACAAAACAGAAGTCATGCATGACGCCAAAAATAAACAGAACATCAACATAACTTTAGAAGGCAGACAACTAAAACAAGTAGAGGAATTCAAATACCTAGGAAGTCTAATGGCAAACGATAATTCTCAAACAGCAGAGATAGAATCAAGATGCAACAAAGCTTGTCAAATCATCGGACAGTTATCACCACTATTGTCCAACAAGGAAATAACTCTGGAGGCAAAACGAGCACTATACAATACAATCTTCATCCCAACGTTGTGCTACCAATGCCAGACCTGGACCCTAGGTGCAAGAACAATAAGAAAAATTACCTCTACAGAGATAAAATGTGTTAGACGAATAACAGGAAATAGTCTGAGAGATAAGATCAGAAATGAAGAACTGAGAAAAAAGCTAGGAATAGCTCCCGCCATAGAATATATAAGGAAATAGCAGATAAATGGTTTGACCACGTGACAAGGCAGAAAGAACAAAACACAACACAGCGATCCTTCAACAAACGTTGTGAGAACACCAGACCCAAGGGTCGACCACGAAAAAGATGGGTCGATGGAATATTCGAAGCACTATGAAACGTAACAGCAGCAGAGGCGAACAGAAGAGCAAAAGACCGCAAATTATATCTCCCGTCGACGCTGAAAGGTAAATGAGGAAGGAAAGAAGAAGACGAAGACCTTTCTTGTTGCTTTCTTTTACTACGTAGGGAGGTCAAAAAGTAATGCACACCAATTTTTTTCTCGGCTAATAATAAAGATAGGAATATGAAATTTTGCACACTTGGAATATGACATGTTCCAATTATGTGCACCAAATTGCACAGCATTCTGATAAATATTACGCAATCTATGAACCGTTAAAATGGAGCTTGTCAACAATGTCCGTTACAAACAGCGAATTGTCATAGAATTTCTGGTCGCGGAAAAAGAAACTGTGGCAAACATTCATAAACGACTGTGTGCAGTGTACAAATGTTCTGCAGTCGATAGGAGCACAGTTAGTCGCTGGGTTCAGAGAATTAAAGCTGCAGAAAGTGTACGAGTGGAGCTGCATGATTTACCGCGTTCTGGACGTGTTGCCTCGGCTACCAGCACAGACATGTTAAACCGGGCTGATGCCATTATTCGTAAGGATAGGCGTATCACTAGTCAGCAATTGGCATTGCAGCTTACAGTCAGCAAGGGAAGTGCAATCGCAATTTTTAAAACTCTCGGATATTCAAAGATTTGCGCTCGATGGGTTCCTCGGTGCCTAACAAATGATCACAGAGTTCAAAGGAAAACATTCTGTTCTGAATTGTTGGAGCGTTTCGGTGTTGAAGGAGAAATGTTTTTGTCAAAAATTGTTACCGGTGACGAAACGTGGGCACATTATTATGAGCCTGAAACAAAAATGCAGTCAATGGAATGGCATCATCCGCAGTCACCAAAAAGAAAAAAAATTCAAAACATCTCCATCAGCCGGAAAGGTGATGATCACTGTCATCTGGGACATTGATGGTGTGATTCTTGTTGATGTAATGACAAGAGGTGAGACAATCAACTCGACAGCTTACATCAATACACTGACAAAACTCAAAAATCGGTTCCACAGAGTTTGGCCTAATAAGCCATCTGCAGATTTGTTGCTTCAACATGACAATGCACGCCCTCACACAAGTCTGGTAACACGGGAAGCAATCAACAAATTTGGTTGGACTGTACTGCCCCATCCTCCTTACAGCCCTGATCTGGCTCCCTCAGATTTCCATCTGTTTGGACCACTCAAAAAATTCCTGCGTGGGACACACTTTGACAATGATGAGGATGTGATCCGTGCAGTTAAAAAATGGCTACGCGAGCAGGACAAAACTTGGTACAAACGAGGCATTCATGACCTAGTTTCGCGTTGGCGTAAGGCAATACGCTTGGACGGAGATTATGTTGAAAAATAGGTAGTGTAAAGGGGATGTTCAGCTACAATCTGTGAAAATTTCACACATTTTGCCCGAATAGTTTCCGAGAAAAAAATGGGTGTGCATTACTTTTTGACCTCCCTTCAGTAGTATGTCTTTCATTTTTTGTAGTTCATTCTCTTTCTGTTCTGTTAGGACTGTGTAATCCGCATGTAGCAAATTATTTATATTCTGACTATTGACTTCAATTCCTTTTTTGTCTACTATTGATCTCATAATATGTTCGCTGTAAAGTGAAAACAAATCCGGCGACAGAACACAGACTTGTCTGATTCCTTGTTTTATAAATTTAAATTGACCTGTTTGGTTTCTAATTCGTATAGCTGTGTTTGTTACTAATACATGTTTTTTTATGATTCGCAGATCCTTGCCATCAATATTTAATTTCTCCAACATATTGATTATTTCCACATGCTTTACCTTGTCAAATGCTTTCGTGTAGTCTATAAAGCACATATATAGATCTTTCTTTACCTCTATAGATCTTTCTATAAATGTTCTTAAGATGTATATTGCATTATTGGTGCCCTTTCCTTCCACAAATCCACATTGTTCCTCACTTATTTATGGTTTTATTTTGTTCCTTACACGTCTCATGATGATTCTTAGTAATATTTTCGTCATATGGCTCATGAGACTAATAGTGCGATGGTCTTCACAATCAGTGGCGTCTGATTTCTTCGGTATGGCTACAAAAATAGATTTTAGTAGATCTTCGGGTATGTGTCCAGTGTTATATATGTCATTGAGTAGTTTTGTTATGACTTGTACTCCCAGCTCTCCTAATACATTTATCTCTTCGATTGTTATATTGTCAGGACCTGGAGCTTTGCCTCTTTTCATGTGTTGAATTGTCTCCTCCACTTCACTCTGCATTATTGGTGCTCCTGTGTCCTTGTTTGAAGTGTTTCAATTGATATTAATCAGTTGAATATCATTTCTAAAATTAAAAAAGTTATCGGTAGCCTAGTTTAGAAAACCACCGGACCTGGCTACCGACGTTCGGACAACCCATGTCCGATTCCCGCTGGAAGCAGTGTGAGTTGTACTCGCCTTTAGAAAAAAAAAACCCGCGGTCGACCCAGCCGCTGGCAGAAATGGGTACCAGGGTAGCATTCTGGGAAGTTGAGAAAAGCATCACATCGTGAGTTACGATGCTTGAAGCGACACTGTCCAGAAGTCTCCAAAAACTTCTGAATATGCGGCCTAGCACATATAGGTGAAGACTCGTGTGCTAAGACGCCGATTCAAGTACAGTACTCTACCTTTACTCTATAATTTATTTGCTTTGGTGGCTGATAAGACTGAAAGTTGCGAAGTTGTGACAATTGTGCAGATTTTCTTTTTGTGAAATGACAATAACTAAAGACTATGTCATCTTGATGACCACTCCCGAATGTGGTAAATCTTGCTACAGACGACAGTGAGTGCATTCATTAGGGCCTCTAACCGTGCCATAACCGGTCCAGCTGTAATATCACACAGGCCAGAAGATGTTCCTGGTTTCAAGTCTTTCACGGCTGCTTCAACTCCATTACGAAGTATATAACTGTCTACTCCCATCCACTATTGGCACTGTAGTTGTTCATCTCCTTTGCTTTGGATGCTGCACACTTGGGACGTCTATTCTACACACTTGGGACGTCTATTCTACACACTTGGGACGTCTATTCTACACACTTGGGGCGTCTATTCTGTTCATCGATGAGGAATCTAATGCATTTATGTGGGTGAGAAATTGTCCTGATTTATCGAAATTTGTCGTGGACTTGTTTTGTCGTTTAACAGTAAAGTCTTTAACCATTTTATAGGCTTTTTTTTACTACTTTTCTTTGTGTTTTAGGTTGCAGGTTTGATTTCAGAAAAGGCATATGTATTTTTATAAAAGTTGGATTTGAATTTAGAAAAGTTGGATTTGAATTTAGAAAAAGTTGGATGTGAAATTAGAAAAGTTAGATATGAGTTTAGAAAAGTTGGATGTGAAATTAGAAAAGTTAGATATGAGTTTAGAAAAGTTGGATGTGAAATTAGAAAAGTTAGATATGAGTTTAGAAAAGTTGGATGGGAAATTAGAAAAGTTAGATATGAGTTTAGAAAAGTTGGATGTGAAATTAGAAAAGTTAGATATGAGTTTAGAAAAGTTGGATGTGAAATTAGAAAAGTTAGATATGAGTTTAGAAAAGTTGGATGTGAAATTAGAAAAGTTAGATATGAGTTTAGAAAAGTTGGATGTGAAATTAGAAAAGTTAGATATGAGTTTAGAAAAGTCACATGTAAGATAGTACAACTAAAGTAATTGATTGTCCTCTTCGTCGTCCGTCCTTAGACACTTCCGACCTATCAGCTATGGTTGAAAGCTGGCTTATCATGAATAATCGCCTTTACTGGTCTGGACAACCCATCGGTGTTCTATTTACATACAGCAGACTTTGAATAGTATGTTGACTGGTGACTGCAGTGGTAGTGCCTTTAATAACTTGCGCCTCGAAATGTCTGCTTTGTTTTCTTTATTCACTTGTTCCGTGATCGGCTTAATATTTGCATTGTCTATGAGCAAAATATGCTTTCACCTCATTTATGTCAATCGTTTTATGTATACAATAAATGAGACAGGGGAAGACAAGAAGATACCAGACAGTCAAACAGCGTTGCACTCAAACAACAGAGACGTTGGGAGTAAGGGAAGAGGAAAATAAATGCAACCCTGCGGTAAAGCTGGTAGCAGGGAACAAGTGGTGGGGTGCAACATACACTCCTACAAGGTTTGGTAAGAGCTTCACAAACAGGACAATGCAAATATTAGACGTTAGAGCCTATATGTGGCCGTCTTCGGAAAACATGGACAGCACAAACAGACAAGGAAATGAAGATAAGCTCTACTACATGCTCTGGAGTAATAAAACTAATACTACAAAGAAGGAAGAGATAAAACGAAAAAAGTTATACGTTAGGAGAATATACTATATTATATGTATAGCAGAGAAAGGGGGAGGGGGGAATAAAGGTAAAAAAAATAGTCACTTAATTGAAAACTTGGTAGTAGGCACTGGCGAAAAAGAGGGAAGAAGAGATGCGATCTCCAGGGCCTTCGGACATGCCAGCTTATGTTGATGTAGAGCTGGAATAGATATCATGAGTAGAGACAAGATTAAAACCTCTCTACAAGTGTCTATTAGAGTGTGACAGAGAGATGTATGGCCAATTATGTAGTCCAGGGAACTACAAGTGTCTATTAGAGTGTGACAGAGAGATGTATGGCCAATTATGTAGTCCAGGGAACTACAAGTGTCTATTAGAGTGTGACAGAGTTATGTATGGTCAATTATGTATTCCATGGAACTACAAGTGTCTATTAGAGTGTGACAGAGTTATGTATGGTCAATTATGTATTCCATGGAACTACAAGTGTCTATTAGAGTGTGACAGAGAGATGTATGGCCAATTATGTAGTCCAGGGAACTACAAGTGTCTATTAGAGTGTGACAGAGAGATGTATGGCCAATTATGTAGTCCAGGGAACTACAAGTGTCTATTAGGGTGTGACAGAGTTATGTATGGTCAATTATGTATTCCATGGAACTACAAGTGTCTATTAGAGTGTGACAGAGAGATGTATGGCCAATTATGTAGTCCAGGGAACTACAAGTCAAAGTTCCCTCCCCAGCTTTGCTTGGCGTCTGGGGTGGTGTCAGTGACCAGATTTTTCTATGACCAAGGCACATTTAAACACATTATAAAACTAGGAGAAATACCTCTACTAGACGTACAATCTTATATATATCTGGGCAGTAATATAGATAAAGAGGGAGGAACAGAAAATGATACCAAAATAAGGATATCAAAAGCAAGAGGAGCTTTCATTGCACTGGGAAACATATGGAAATCCAAAGAAATTAGGCTAAATACAAAAATAAAAATTTTCAACTCAAATGTTAAGTCGGTCCTATTATATGGCTGTGAAACATGGAGAATGACAAAATTGACAATCACGAAAGTACAGACTTTCATTAATGGATGCTTGCGCAGAATAAAGGGATGGAAATGGCAGGACAAAGTCACTAACGTGGAATTATGGAAATGTACCGGTCAAATACCAGTGGATAAAGAGATACAGCGAAGACGATGGCGATGGATAGGACACACACTACGGAAGCCAACTGAGAGTATTACACAACAGGCCCTTTTTTGGAATCCCCAGGGGAAAAGACAAAGAGGAAGACCAAGGAATTCTTGGAGAAGACAGATAGAAGCAGAGATGAAGATGATGGGGAAGACATGGAATGATCTTAAAAGAATGGCAAAAAACAGAACGACTTGGAAAGTGTTTGTTGAAGACCTATGCTCCACCAGGAGCTAAAAGGTAAAAGAGAAAGAAGGCACATTTTGTGTGTGACGTGGTCGGTCAAGGATGTTTTCATCTCAATGTGGCTTTTTTCAGATCTTGGAAATGTTGAAATGATGTCCTGTCTGAGCTTAATACATTCCACTCGTTCTTAAACTGTATATGGCGTAGAAGTGGTTCCAGTTTATGGCATCTACACACAAAGTAGCATTTTTAGTTCAAGCAGATATTTATGTGCGAATAGAGATTTGAGTAGTTTATGCTCGTAACAAAAAGATCACAGATTGGTAAATCTGAGAGTTTCTGGAGATGCAATTTTTAACCCAAAAAGATTTTTTTTTAACTTCACGATACAGCTTCTTCTACAGAATTCACTTTGAATGTCTAATTTTAATTTTAAAAAAAGTATTTTATTTTCCTGGACAAACACAAATGTGCAAATCAACTAAAGTATCATGAACAAACAACTGTACAGTATCACGCCAGGCCGCCTTTACTTTCCCGAAAATTATCCCGTACCCACTTTTAGAGGCTGGGTGAACCGCGATGCCTTGTCGGTCAAAAATAAAAGTCCGTCATTTTTGGGAATCGAACTGGGATTCTTCTGATCAAGAAGCGAGCACACTAACCACTCAGCCACCGAGGTTCCTCTTAACTACTGGGCACCTCAATATTGCTAAAAAAAACGCTCTCGTCATCATCATTAAGTGCCGTCTCCGCATCGAATGCTGGCTACCATTGAGCGCCATTCCGCTCAGTTTCTTTCTCTCATAGTGCAGGTTGTGGTAGGCTGACTTGTCCACGACCATGTCATCACTAGTAAATAGCTATTCAGACTGTTAATGAAAAAAAAAACACGTGATCACACAGACTGCAGCGTTCCATTCTGCATCACAAATTGTATTATATAGTTTTCCTATTAAATGTGAATGACTCACTGAAACGGGTCATGGTACACCGTCACTGGGTCACTGTGCCGATCCCATGAGTGGTCTTATGTTTTACTGCTACTTCTAGACCGACTAATCTAATTGTGACCGCTTCCTAAAACCAGGAATCAGTCTCGAAATAGCGAATTGCATATTAAAATAGAGAAACTATTAATAAAGAATGTTAACACTTAACGTGAACAAGGCTGATAACCACGTCAGTGCTATCTCGGGTGCGAAAAGTTACTTCGCTTGACTTCTATTTCGTGAGTGCACGTTTTTAATTCACTTAGTAAGTTCTATACGTTTGTTTATTTTGCTCTATTTTATCATTAATTAATTGCGCAGTGTTTTCTTTATTTGAGTGTTCGCGGCCTACATTTATTTTCTGTCATTGCAGCAACTGTTTTATTCAATAATAGTATCAGAGAGTTCAGTTTGTGTGTTCACATTTGCTTCTGTTATTTCATATTAGTGTTGAAAGCACTTTCATGAAAACATTTTGTCTTATATTGGAGCTCGTATGTTACAACAGTTGCACGTGCTCAAGAATAGCTGCTGGTCATAGGTCTACTCCACAGTTGCTGGTCACTGGTCTCCTCCACAGCTGTTGGTCACATGTCTCCTCTACAGCTGCTGGTCACAGGTCTCCTCCACAGCTGCTGGTCACAGATCTCTTCCACTGCTGCTGGTCACAGGTCTCCTCCACAGCTGCTGGTCACAGGTCTCCTCCACAGCTGCTGGTCACAGATCTCCTCCACTGCTGCTGGTCACCGGTCTCCTCCACAGCTGCTGGTCACATGTCTCCTCTACAGCTGCTGGTCACAGGTATCCTCCACAGCTGCTGGTCACAGATCTCCTCCACTACTGCTGGTCACAGTATCTCCTCCACAGCTGCTGGTCGCAGGTCTCCTCCACAGCTGCTGGTCACAGGTCTCCTCCACAGCTGCTGGTCACATGTCTCCTCTACAGCTGCTGGTCACAGGTCTCCTCCACAGCTGCTGGTCACAGATCTCCTCCACTGCTGCTGGTCACAGGTCTCCTCCACAGCTGCTGGTCACAGGTCTCGTCCACAGCTGCTGGTCACAGGTCTCCTCCACAGCTGCTGGTCACAGGTCTCCTCCACAGCTATTGGTCACAGGTCTCCTCCACAGCTGCTGGTCATAGGTCTCCTCCACAGCTACATGTCACAGGTCTCCTCCACAGCTGCTGGTCATAGGTCTCCTCCAAATTTTGCTGGTCACATGTTTCGTCCACAGCTGCTGGCCACATGTCTCCTCCACAGCTGCTGGTCACAGGTCTTCTCCACAGCTTTTGGTCGCAGGTCTCCTCCACAGCTGTTGGTCACATGTCTCCTCCACAGCTGTTGGTCACATATTTCCTCCACAGCTGTTGGTCACATATCTCCTCCACAGCTGCTGGTCACATGTCTCCTCCTCAGCTGCTGGTCACAGGTCTCCTCCACAGATGTTGGTCACATGTCTCCTCCACATCTATTGGTCACATGCCTCCTCCACAGCTGTTGGTCACATGTCTCCTCCTCAGCTGTTGGTCACAGGTCTCCTCCACAGCTGCTGGTCTTAGGTCTCCTCCACAGCTATTGGTCACAGGTCTCTTCCACAGCTATTGGTCACAGGTCTCCTCAACAGCTATAGGTCACAGGTCTCCTTCACAGCTGCTGGTCACAGGTCTCCTCCACAGCTGCTAGTCACATGTCTCATCCACAGCTATTGGTCACAGGTCTTCTCCACAGCTGCTGGTCACATGTCTCGTCCACAGCTGTTGGTCACATGTTTCCTCCACAGCAGTTGGCAACAGATCTCCTCCAGAGCAGCTTGTCACAGGCATCCTCCACAGCTGCTGGTCACGGGTCTCCTACACAGCTGTTGGTCACATGTCTCCTCCACAGCTGTTGGTCACAGGTCTCCTCCACAGCTGCTGGTCACAGATTTCCTCCACAGCTGTTGGTCACAGATCTCTTCCACTGCTGCTGGTCACAGGTCTCCTCCACAGCTGCTGGTCACAGGTCTCCTCCACAGCTGCTGGTCACAGATCTCCTCCACTGCTGCTGGTCACAGGTCTCCTCCCCAGCTGCTGGTCACGTCTCCATTACAGCTGCTGGTCACAGGTCTCCTCCACAGCTGCTGATCACAGATCTCCTCCACTACTGCTGGTCACAGAACTCCTCCACTGCTGCTGGTCGCAGATCTCCTCCACAGCTGCTGGTCACAGGTCTCCTACACAGCTGCTGGTCATAGGTCTCCTCCAAATTTTGCTGGTCACATGTTTCGTCCACAGCTGCTGGTCACAGGTCTCCTCCACAGCTGCTGGTCACAGGTCTCCTCCACAGCTTTTGGTCGCTGGTCTCCTCCACAGCTGTTGGTCACATGTCTCCTCCACAGCTATTGGTCACAGGTCTCCTCCACAGCTGCTGGTCACAGGTCTCCTCCACAGCTGCTGGTCACAGGTCTCCTCCACAGCTTTTGGTCGCAGGTCTCCTCCACAGCTGTTGGTCACATGTCTCCTCCACAGCTGCTGGTCACAGGTCTCCTCCACAGCTGCTGGTCACAGTTCTCCTCCACAGCTGCTGGTCACAGGTCTCTTCCACAGCTGCTGGTCACAGGTCTACTCCACAGCTGCTGCTCACAGGTCTCCTCCACAGCTATTGGTCACAGGTCTCCTCCACAGCTGCTGGTCACAGGTCTCCTCCACAGCTGCTGGTCACAGATCTCCTCCACTGCTGCTGGTCATAGGTCTACTCCACAGTTGCTGGTCACTGGTCTCCTCCACAGCTGTTGGTCACATGTCTCCTCTACAGCTGCTGGTCACAGGTCTCCTCCACAGCTGCTGGTCACAGATCTCTTCCACTGCTGCTGGTCACAGGTCTCCTCCACAGCTGCTGGTCACAGGTCTCCTCCACAGCTGCTGGTCATAGGTCTCCTCCACTGCTGCTGGTCACCGGTCTCCTCCACAGCTGCTGGTCACAGGTCTCCTCCACAGCTGCTGGTCACAGGTCTCCTCCACAGCTTTTGGTCGCAGGTCTCCTCCACAGATGTTGGTCACATGTCTCCTCCACAGCTATTGGTCACAGGTCTCCTCCACAGCTGTTGGTCACATATCTCCTCCACTGCTGCTGGTCACAGATCTCCTCCACTGCTGCTGGTCACACATCTCCTCCACAGCTGCTGGTCACAGATCTCCTCCACTGCTGCTGGTCACAGGTCTCCTCCACAGCTGCTGGTCACAGGTCTCTTCCACAGCTGCTGGTCACAGGTCTACTCCACAGCTGCTTCTCACAGGTCTCCTCCACAGATATTGGTCACAGGTCTCCTCCACAGCTGCTGGTCATAGGTCTCCTCCACAGCTACATGTCATAGGTCTCCTCCACAGCTGCTGGTCATAGGTCTCCTCCAAATTTTGCTGGTCACATGTTTCGTCCACAGCTGCTGGTCACAGGTCTCCTCCACAGCTGCTGGTCACAGGTCTCCTCCACAGCTTTTGGTCGCAGGTCTCCTCCACAGCTGTTGGTCACATGTCTCCTCCACAGCTATTGGTCACAGGTCTCCTCCACAGCTGTTGGTCACATATCTCCTCCACAGCTGCTGGTCACATGTCTCCTCCTCAGCTGCTGGTCACAGGTCTCCTCCACAGATGTTGGTCACATGTCTCCTCCACATCTATTGGTCACATGCCTCCTCCACAGCTGTTGGTCACATGTCTCCTCCTCAGCTGTTGGTCACAGGTCTCCTCCACAGCTGCTGGTCTTAGGTCTCCTCCACAGCTATTGGTCACAGGTCTCTTCCACAGCTATTGGTCACAGGTCTCCTCCACAGCTATAGGTCACAGGTCTCCTTCACAGCTGCTGGTCACAGGTCTCCTCCACACCTGCTGGTCACATGTCTCATCCACAGCTATTGGTCACAGGTCTTCTCCACAGCTGCTGGTCACATGTCTCGTCCACAGCTGTTGGTCACATGTTTCCTCCACAGCAGTTGGTAACAGATCTCCTCCAGAGCAGCTTGTCACAGGCATCCTCCACAGCTGCTGGTCACGGGTCTCCTACACAGCTGTTGGTCACATGTCTCCTCCACAGCTGTTGGTCACAGGTCTCCTCCACAGCTGCTGGTCACAGGTTTCCTCCACAGCTGTTGGTCACAGGTCTCCTCCACGGCTGTTGGTTTTTATGACAAAATGGCATTTTAATTCTAGTATTAAAAATTTGGTCAACTTGGAAATTCGCGTCATTTATGAATTAGGATGTCCTGATAAACTCCACTCACTCTGAAAATAATATTTTACGGGAGTGGTATTAATTTGTGACACTGCATACAAAACGTCCAATATTTCGCTTTTTATTTATGTTTTAATTACTTTGTAGTAGTTAAGGTTCGTAAAGAAAGATCAGCCAATCCGAGAGTTTGGGGCGTTGCAATATTAAATTTTCAATCACAAAAATTTAATACGCAGCTTCTTGTAATCAATTTAAATGCAAAATATAAGGATGTGTATTTTATTTTTCTGGGAATGAACGTATGAGCATGCCAACTAATGTATCAGCGACAAACCACCGTGTCTCTTGGCACTAACAGATCAAGAGAAGATTAATGGAAGGACGAAACAGATCTTCTTGTATTCTTGATTATAGAACAGTCTGTTTCAGCGCCAACCTCTGCCCTGGTTACATAGAAGATCTCTGAGCAGTTCATGAATTCCGTAGCACCAGAGAGTATACTTGAAGTAGTCCGCAAAAACTGTTTAACATGATCTCAGTGATTGTAAGATTTTTGTTTTTGATAATTTTCTTTTTTCTTTTTAGATTTTTAGTGACAAGGGTTTTCTTGTATATTCAAATTAAACCAGTAACTTGCTTCCGCTTCCGATAGGACTCAACCCTCGATCGTGTCTATTTTGAGAAAAACAATCACTAATACTAATCGACTCATTCCATCTAGGAATTGAATAGAGAAATATCGTTACCACGAGTTGAGTACCCTAAACAATTTATATATTACTTTTTATATAATAGTAAGTAAAGTCAAGTACCCCTGTCACGCCAAGTGGCGTATAGGAAAATATGGTGTTAGTGACCCTATATTTTACATACCTTCAGCACATGATTTTTGGGGTAATGTGGTCAGTATTACGCCCGTGCTGCTTTACTTTCCCAGAAAAAAATCCAGTACCCATTTAAGGCTGGGTGAACTCGGAAGCCGTCGGTTGGGATCGAACCCTACCTCTTGTCCCTTGTAGTCCAGTTCACGATCCACTGAGCTATCGCGGCTCCCCTCGAACGTTGATGTGCTATATTTTTTATTTCTTATTTCTGTTCTCCATGTGCTACGATCTGCAGCCAGGTCCTCCTAGTTTCGTTCACTGATAGAGAATTCACTTAAGGAAGCCCTGCAAACATCCCTGCTTATGTTTCCTACATTTGTGAAGTTGGTATTAGTATTTAATCCAGGACACATGGTCCCTACCGTTCCATGTGCCCAGTATAAATGTTGGTCACTTGATCCTTCCAGGATATACCAGGAACACGGCGAAGACATCGCATATGGAATGCGTTTAGCCTTCCCTCCTGCTTTACATAGGTTGTCCATGATTAGCTGCCATACTAGTTGACACTAATGATGCAGGCATTGTAAACTGCGGCCTCTGTTTTAATTATCAGTTTGTAGTTTTGCCAGATACGACAATAGAGACGGGCGAAGGTGGTAGCAGCTTTACCAATGTGAGTGTTAATGTCTGTAGCTAGAGATAGTCTTGATGGTGGACCCCAGATAACAATACTGCTGAACGACATCCAGTTTGTCGTTGATGATGGACCCCAGGTAACTATACTGCTGAACGACATCGAGTTTGCCGTTGATGATGGACCCCAGGTAACTATACTGCTGAACGACATCGAGTTTGCCGTTGATGATGGACCCCAGGTAACTATACTGCTGAACGACATCGAGTTTGTCGTTGATGATGCATCCCAGCTAACTATACTGCTGCACATCATCGAGTTTGTCGTTGATGATGGACCCCAGGTAACTATACTGCTACATGACATCGAGTTTGTCGTTGATGATGGACCCCAGGTAACTATACTGCTGCACATCATCGAGTTTGTCGTTGATGATGGACCCCAGGTAACTATACTGCTGCACATCATCGAGTTTGTCGTTGATGATGGACCCCAGGAAACTATACTGCTACATGATATCGAGTTTGTCGTTGATGATGGACCCCAGGTAACTATACTGCTACATGATATCGAGTTTGTCGTTGATGATGGACCCCAGGTAACTTTATTGCCGTACGTCATCGAGTTTGTCGTTGATGATGGACCCCAGGTAATTATACTGCTGCACATCATCGAGTTTGTCGTTGATGATGGACTCCAGGTAACTATACTGCTGCACGACATGGAGTTTGTCGTTGTTGGTGGACCCCAGGTAACTTTACAGCTGCATGACATTGAGTTTGTCGTTGTTGGTGGACCCCAGGTAACTTTACAGCTGCATGACAACGAGTTTGTCGTTGATTCTGGACCCCCATTGTAACTATACTCCTGCACGACATCGAGTTTGTCGTGATGGTGGACCCTAGGTAACTATACTGCTGCACGACATCGAGTTTGTCGTTGATGGTAGACCCCAGGTAACTTTACAGCTGCACGACATCGAGTTTGTCGTGATGGTGGACCCCAGGTAACTATACTCCTGCACGACATCGAGTTTGTCGTGATGGTGGAACCCAGGTAGCTATACTGCTGCATGACATAGAGTTTGTCGTTGATGATGGATTCCATGTAGCTATACTGCTGCATGACATCGAGTTTGTCGTTGATGGTGGACCCCAGGTAACTTTACAGCTGCATGACATCGAGTTTGTCGTTGATGGTGGACCCCAGGTAAATATACCGCTGCATGACATCGAGTTTGTCGTTGATGATGGACCTCAGGTAACTATACTGTTGCACGACATCGAGTTTGTCGTTGATGATGGACCCCAGGTAACTATACTGTTGCACGACATCGAGTTTGTCGTTGATGATGGACCCCAGGTAACTATACTGTTGCACGACATCGAGTTTGTCGTTGATGATGGACCCCAGGTAACTATACTGTTGCACGACATCGAGTTTGTCGTTGATGATGGACCCCAGGTAACTATACTGTTGCACGACATCGAGTTTGTCGTTGATGATGGACCCCTGGTAACTATACCGCTGCACGACATCGAGTTTGTCGTTGATGATGGACCCCAGGGAACTGTACTGCTGCACGACATCGAGTTTGTTGTAGATGGTGGACCCCAGGTAACTATACCGCTGCACGACATCGAGTTTGTCGTTGATGATGGACCCCAGGTAACTATACCGCTGCACGACATCGAGTTTGTCGTTGATGATGGACCCCAGTTAACTATACTGTTGCACGACATCGAGTTTGTCGTTGATGATGGACCCCAGGTAACTATGCCGTTGCACGACATCGAGTTTGTTGTTGATGATGGACCCCAGGTAACTATACCGTTGCACGACATCGAGTTTGTCGTTGATGATGGACCCCAGTAAACTATACTGTTGCACGACATCGAGTTTGTCGTTGATGATGGACCCCAGGTAACTATACCGTTGCACGACATCGAGTTTGTCGTTGATGATGGAACCCAAGTAACTATACCGTTGCACGACATCGAGTTTGTCGTTGATGATGGATCCCAGGTAACTATACCGCTGCACGACATCGAGTTTGTCGTTGATGATGGACCCCAGGTAACTATACCGTTGCACGACATCGAGTTTGTCGTTGATGATGGACCCCAGGTAACTATACTGTTGCACGACATCGAGTTTGTCGTTGATGATGGACCCCAGGTAACTATACTGTTGCACGACATCGAGTTTGTCGTTGATGATGTATCCCAGGTAACTATACTGCTGAACGACATCGAGTTTGTCGTTGATGATGGACCCCAGGTAACTATACTGCTGCACATCATCGAGTTTGTCGTTGATGATGGACTCCAGGTAACTATACTGCTGCACGACATGGAGTTTGTCGTTGTTGGTGGACCCCAGGTAACTTTACAGCTGCATGACATCGAGTTTATCGTTGATGGTGGACCCCAGGTAACTATACTGCTACATGATATCGAGTTTGTCGTTGATGATGGACCCCAGGTAACTATACTGCTACATGACATCGAGTTTGTCGTTGATGATGGACCCCAGGTAACTATACTGCTACATGATATCGAGTTTGTCGTTGATGATAGACCCCAGGTAACTATACTAATACATGATATCGAGTTTGTCGTTGATGATGGACCCCATGTAACTTTATTGCTGTACGTCATCGAGTTTGTCGTTGATGATGGACCCCAGGTAATTATACTGCTGCACATCATCGAGTTTGTCGTTGATGATGGACTCCAGGTAACTATACTGCTGCACGACATGGAGTTTGTCGTTGTTGGTGGACCCCAGGTAACTTTACAGCTGCATGACAACGAGTTTGTCGTTGATTGTGGACCCCCATTGTAACTATACTCCTGCACGACATCGAGTTTGTCGTGATGGTGGACCCTAGGTAACTATACTGCTGCACGACATCGAGTTTGTCGTTGATGGTGGACCCCAGGTAACTTTACAGCTGCACGACATCGAGTTTGTCGTTGATGGTGGACCCCAGGTAACTATACTCCTGCACGACATCGAGTTTGTCGTGATGGTGGAATCCAGGTAGCTATACTGCTGCATGACATAGAGTTTGTCGTTGATGATGGATTCCATGTAGCTATACTGCTATATGACATCGAGTTTGTCGTTGATGGTGGACCCCAGGTAAATATACCGCTGCATGACATCGAGTTTGTCGTTGATGATGGACCCCAGGTAACTATACTGTTGCACGACATCGAGTTTGTCGTTGATGATGGACCCCAGGTAACTATACTGCTGCACGACATCGAGTTTGTCGTTGATGATGGACCCCAGGTAACTATACTGTTGCACGACATCGAGTTTGTCGTTGATGATGGACCCCAGGTAACTATACTGTTGCACGACATCGAGTTTGTCGTTGATGATGGACCCCAGGTAACTATACTGTTGCACGACATCGAGTTTGTCGTGATGGTGGACCCCAGGTAACTATACTCCTGCACGACATCGAGTTTGTCGTGATGGTGGAACCCAGGTAGCTATACTGCTGCATGACATAGAGTTTGTCGTTGATGATGGATTCCATGTAGCTATACTGCTGCATGACATCGAGTTTGTCGTTGATGGTGGACCCCAGGTAACTTTACAGCTGCATGACATCGAGTTTGTCGTTGATGGTGGACCCCAGGTAAATATACCGCTGCATGACATCGAGTTTGTCGTTGATGATGGACCTCAGGTAACTATACTGTTGCACGACATCGAGTTTGTCGTTGATGATGGACCCCAGGTAACTATACTGTTGCACGACATCGAGTTTGTCGTTGATGATGGACCCCAGGTAACTATACTGTTGCACGACATCGAGTTTGTCGTTGATGATGGACCCCATGTAACTATACTGTTGCACGACATCGAGTTTGTCGTTGATGATGGACCCCAGGTAACTATACTGTTGCACGACATCGAGTTTGTCGTTGATGATGGACCCCTGGTAACTATACCGCTGCACGACATCGAGTTTGTCGTTGATGATGGACCCCAGGGAACTGTACTGCTGCACGACATCGAGTTTGTTGTACATGGTGGACCCCAGGTAACTATACCGCTGCACGACATCGAGTTTGTCGTTGATGATGGACCCCAGGTAACTATACCGCTGCACGACATCGAGTTTGTCGTTGATGATAGACCCCAGTTAACTATACTGTTGCACGACATCGAGTTTGTCGTTGATGATGGACCCCAGGTAACTATGCCGTTGCACGACATCGAGTTTGTTGTTGATGATGGACCCCAGGTAACTATACCGTTGCACGACATCGAGTTTGTCGTTGATGATGGACCCCAGTAAACTATACTGTTGCACGACATCGAGTTTGTCGTTGATGATGGACCCCAGGTAACTATACCGTTGCACGACATCGAGTTTGTCGTTGATGATGGAACCCAAGTAACTATACCGTTGCACGACATCGAGTTTGTCGTTGATGATGGATCCCAGGTAACTATACCGCTGCACGACATCGAGTTTGTCGTTGATGATGGACCCCAGGTAACTATACCGTTGCACGACATCGAGTTTGTCGTTGATGATGGACCCCAGGTAACTATACTGTTGCACGACATCGAGTTTGTCGTTGATGATGGACCCCAGGTAACTATACTGTTGCACGACATCGAGTTTGTCGTTGATGATGGATCCCAGGTAACTATACTGCTGAACGACATCGAGTTTGTCGTTGATGATGGACCCCAGGTAACTATACTGCTGCACGACATGGAGTTTGTCGTTGTTGGTGGACCCCAGGTAACTTTACAGCTGCATGACATCGAGTTTATCGTTGATGGTGGACCCCAGGTAACTATACTGCTACATGATATCGAGTTTGTCGTTGATGATGGACCCCAGGTAACTATACTGCTACATGACATCGAGTTTGTCGTTGATGATGGACCCCAGGTAACTATACTGCTACATGATATCGAGTTTGTCGTTGATGATAGACCCCAGGTAACTATACTAATACATGATATCGAGTTTGTCGTTGATGATGGACCCCATGTAACTTTATTGCTGTACGTCATCGAGTTTGTCGTTGATGATGGACCCCAGGTAATTATACTGCTGCACATCATCGAGTTTGTCGTTGATGATGGACTCCAGGTAACTATACTGCTGCACGACATGGAGTTTGTCGTTGTTGGTGGACCCCAGGTAAATTTACAGCTGCATGACAACGAGTTTGTCGTTGATTGTGGACCCCCATTGTAACTATACTCCTGCACGACATCGAGTTTGTCGTGATGGTGGACCCTAGGTAACTATACTGCTGCACGACATCGAGTTTGTCGTTGATGGTGGACCCCAGGTAACTTTACAGCTGCACGACATCGAGTTTGTCGTTGATGGTGGACCCCAGGTAACTATACTCCTGCACGACATCGAGTTTGTCGTGATGGTGGAACCCAGGTAGCTATACTGCTGCATGACATAGAGTTTGTCGTTGATGATGGATTCCATGTAGCTATACTGCTATATGACATCGAGTTTGTCGTTGATGGTGGACCCCAGGTAAATATACCGCTGCATGACATCGAGTTTGTCGTTGATGATGGACCCCAGGTAACTATACTGTTGCACGACATCTAGTTTGTCGTTGATGATGGACCTCAGGTAACTATACTGTTGCACGACATCGAGTTTGTCGTTGATGATGGACCCCAGGTAACTATACTGTTGCACGACATCGAGTTTGTCGTTGATGATGGACCCCAGGTAACTATACTGTTGCACGACATCGAGTTTGTCGTTGATGATGGACCCCAGGTAACTTTACAGCTGCATGACAACGAGTTTGTCGTTGATTCTGGACCCCCATTGTAACTATACTCCTGCACGACATCGAGTTTGTCGTGATGGTGGACCCTAGGTAACTATACTGCTGCACGACATCGAGTTTGTCGTTGATGGTAGACCCCAGGTAACTTTACAGCTGCACGACATCGAGTTTGTCGTGATGGTGGACCCCAGGTAACTATACTCCTGCACGACATCGAGTTTGTCGTGATGGTGGAACCCAGGTAGCTATACTGCTGCATGACATAGAGTTTGTCGTTGATGATGGATTCCATGTAGCTATACTGCTGCATGACATCGAGTTTGTCGTTGATGGTGGACCCCAGGTAACTTTACAGCTGCATGACATCGAGTTTGTCGTTGATGGTGGACCCCAGGTAAATATACCGCTGCATGACATCGAGTTTGTCGTTGATGATGGACCTCAGGTAACTATACTGTTGCACGACATCGAGTTTGTCGTTGATGATGGACCCCAGGTAACTATACTGTTGCACGACATCGAGTTTGTCGTTGATGATGGACCCCAGGTAACTATACTGCTGCACGACATCGAGTTTGTCGTTGATGATGGACCCCAGGTAACTATACTGTTGCACGACATCGAGTTTGTCGTTGATGATGGACCCCAGGTAACTATACTGTTGCACGACATCGAGTTTGTCGTTGATGATGGACCCCTGGTAACTATACCGCTGCACGACATCGAGTTTGTCGTTGATGATGGACCCCAGGGAACTGTACTGCTGCACGACATCGAGTTTGTTGTAGATGGTGGACCCCAGGTAACTATACCGCTGCACGACATCGAGTTTGTCGTTGATGATGGACCCCAGGTAACTATACCGCTGCACGACATCGAGTTTGTCGTTGATGATGGACCCCAGTTAACTATACTGTTGCACGACATCGAGTTTGTCGTTGATGATGGACCCCAGGTAACTATGCCGTTGCACGACATCGAGTTTGTTGTTGATGATGGAACCCAGGTAACTATACCGTTGCACGACATCGAGTTTGTCGTTGATGATGGACCCCAGTAAACTATACTGTTGCACGACATCGAGTTTGTCGTTGATGATGGACCCCAGGTAACTATACCGTTGCACGACATCGAGTTTGTCGTTGATGATGGAACCCAAGTAACTATACCGTTGCACGACATCGAGTTTGTCGTTGATGATGGATCCCAGGTAACTATACCGCTGCACGACATCGAGTTTGTAGTTGATGATGGACCCCAGGTAACTATACCGTTGCACGACATCGAGTTTGTCGTTGATGATGGACCCCAGGTAACTATACTGTTGCACGACATCGAGTTTGTCGTTGATGATGGACCCCAGGTAACTATACTGTTGCACGACATCGAGTTTGTCGTTGATGATGTATCCCAGGTAACTATACTGCTGAACGACATCGAGTTTGTCGTTGATGATGGACCCCAGGTAACTATACTGCTGCACATCATCGAGTTTGTCGTTGATGATGGACTCCAGGTAACTATACTGCTGCACGACATGGAGTTTGTCGTTGTTGGTGGACCCCAGGTAACTTTACAGCTGCATGACATCGAGTTTATCGTTGATGGTGGACCCCAGGTAACTATACTGCTACATGATATCGAGTTTGTCGTTGATGATGGACCCCAGGTAACTATACTGCTACATGACATCGAGTTTGTCGTTGATGATGGACCCCAGGTAACTATACTGCTACATGATATCGAGTTTGTCGTTGATGATAGACCCCAGGTAACTATACTAATACATGATATCGAGTTTGTCGTTGATGATGGACCCCATGTAACTTTATTGCTGTACGTCATCGAGTTTGTCGTTGATGATGGACCCCAGGTAATTATACTGCTGCACATCATCGAGTTTGTCGTTGATGATGGACTCCAGGTAACTATACTGCTGCACGACATGGAGTTTGTCGTTGTTGGTGGACCCCAGGTAACTTTACAGCTGCATGACAACGAGTTTGTCGTTGATTGTGGACCCCCATTGTAACTATACTCCTGCACGACATCGAGTTTGTCGTGATGGTGGACCTAGGTAACTATACTGCTGCACGACATCGAGTTTGTCGTTGATGGTGGACCCCAGGTAACTTTACAGCTGCACGACATCGAGTTTGTCGTTGATGGTGGACCCCAGGTAACTATACTCCTGCACGACATCGAGTTTGTCGTGATGGTGGAACCCAGGTAGCTATACTGCTGCATGACATAGAGTTTGTCGTTGATGATGGATTCCATGTAGCTATACTGCTATATGACATCGAGTTTGTCGTTGATGGTGGACCCCAGGTAAATATACCGCTGCATGACATCGAGTTTGTCGTTGATGATGGACCCCAGGTAACTATACTGTTGCACGACATCGAGTTTGTCGTTGATGATGGACCTCAGGTAACTATACTGTTGCACGACATCGAGTTTGTCGTTGATGATGGACCCCAGGTAACTATACTGTTGCACGACATCGAGTTTGTCGTTGATGATGGACCCCAGGTAACTATACTGTTGCACGACATCGAGTTTGTCGTTGATGATGGACCCCAGGTAACTATACTGTTGCACGACATCGAGTTTGTCGTTGATGATGGACCCCAGGTAACTATACTTTTGCACGACATCGAGTTTGTCGTTGATGATGGACCCCAGGTAACTATACTGCTGCACGACATCGAGTTTGTCGTTGATGATGGACCCCAGGTAACTATACTGCTGCACGACATCGAGTTTGTCGTTGATGGTGGACCCCAGGTAACTATACTGCTGAACGACATCGAGTTTGCCGTTGATGATGGACCCCAGGTAACTATACTGCTGAACGACATCGAGTTTGTCGTTGATGATGCACCCCAGCTAACTATACTGCTGCACATCATCGAGTTTGTCGTTGATGATGGACCCCAGGTAACTATACTGCTACATGACATCGAGTTTGTCGTTGATGATGGACCCCAGGTAACTATACTGCTGCACATCATCGAGTTTGTCGTTGATGATGGACCCCAGGTAACTATACTGCTGCACATCATCGAGTTTGTCGTTCATGATGGACCCCAGGAAACTATACTGCTACATGATATCGAGTTTGTCGTTGATGATGGACCCCAGGTAACTATACTGCTACATGATATCGAGTTTGTCGTTGATGATAGACCCCAGGTAACTATACTGCTACATGATATCGAGTTTGTCGTTGATGATGGACCCCAGGTAACTTTATTGCTGTACGTCATCGAGTTTGTCGTTGATGATGGACCCCAGGTAATTATACTGCTGCACATCATCGAGTTTGTCGTTGATGATGGACTCCAGGTAACTATACTGCTGCACGACATGGAGTTTGTCGTTGTTGGTGGACCCCAGGTAACTTTACAACTGCATGACATCGAGTTTGTCGTTGTTGGTGGACCCCAGGTAACTTTACAGCTGCATGACAACGAGTTTGTCGTTGATTCTGGACCCCCATTGTAACTATACTCCTGCACGACATCGAGTTTGTCGTGATGGTGGACCCTAGGTAACTATACTGCTGCACGACATGGAGTTTGTCGTTGATGGTAGACCCCAGGTAACTTTACAGCTGCACGACATCGAGTTTGTCGTGATGGTGGACCCCAGGTAACTATACTCCTGCACGACATCGAGTTTGTCGTGATGGTGGAACCCAGGTAGCTATACTGCTGCATGACATAGAGTTTGTCGTTGATGATGGATTCCATGTAGCTATACTGCTGCATGACATCGAGTTTGTCGTTGATGGTGGACCCCAGGTAACTTTACAGCTGCATGACATCGAGTTTGTCGTTGATGGTGGACCCCAGGTAAATATACCGCTGCATGACATCGAGTTTGTCGTTGATGATGGACCTCAGGTAACTATACTGTTGCACGACATCGAGTTTGTCGTTGATGATGGACCCCAGGTAACTATACTGTTGCACGACATCGAGTTTGTCGTTGATGATGGACCCCAGGTAACTATACTGTTGCACGACATCGAGTTTGTCGTTGATGATGGACCCCAGGTAACCATACTGTTGCACGACATCGAGTTTGTCGTTGATGATGGACCCCAGGTAACTATACTGTTGCACGACATCGAGTTTGTCGTTGATGATGTATCCCAGGTAACTATACTGCTGAACGACATCGAGTTTGTCGTTGATGATGGACCCCAGGTAACTATACTGCTGCACATCATCGAGTTTGTCGTTGATGATGGACTCCAGGTAACTATACTGCTGCACGACATGGAGTTTGTCGTTGTTGGTGGACCCCAGGTAACTTTACAGCTGCATGACATCGAGTTTATCGTTGATGGTGGACCCCAGGTAACTATACTGCTACATGATATCGAGTTTGTCGTTGATGATGGACCCCAGGTAACTATACTGCTACATGACATCGAGTTTGTCGTTGATGATGGACCCCAGGTAACTATACTGCTACATGATATCGAGTTTGTCGTTGATGATAGACCCCAGGTAACTATACTAATACATGATATCGAGTTTGTCGTTGATGATGGACCCCATGTAACTTTATTGCTGTACGTCATCGAGTTTGTCGTTGATGATGGACCCCAGGTAATTATACTGCTGCACATCATCGAGTTTGTCGTTGATGATGGACTCCAGGTAACTATACTGCTGCACGACATGGAGTTTGTCGTTGTTGGTGGACCCCAGGTAACTTTACAGCTGCATGACAACGAGTTTGTCGTTGATTGTGGACCCCCATTGTAACTATACTCCTGCACGACATCGAGTTTGTCGTGATGGTGGACCCTAGGTAACTATACTGCTGCACGACATCGAGTTTGTCGTTGATGGTGGACCCCAGGTAACTTTACAGCTGCACGACATCGAGTTTGTCGTTGATGGTGGACCCCAGGTAACTATACTCCTGCACGACATCGAGTTTGTCGTGATGGTGGAACCCAGGTAGCTATACTGCTGCATGACATAGAGTTTGTCGTTGATGATGGATTCCATGTAGCTATACTGCTATATGACATCGAGTTTGTCGTTGATGGTGGACCCCAGGTAAATATACCGCTGCATGACATCGAGTTTGTCGTTGATGATGGACCCCAGGTAACTATACTGTTGCACGACATCGAGTTTGTCGTTGATGATGGACCCCAGGTAACTATACTGTTGCACGACATCGAGTTTGTCGTTGATGATGGACCCCAGGTAACTATACTGTTGCACGACATCGAGTTTGTCGTTGATGATGGACCCCAGGTAACTATACTGTTGCACGACATCGAGTTTGTCGTTGATGATGGACCCCAGGTAACTATACTGTTGCACGACATCGAGTTTGTCGTTGATGATGGACCCCAGGTAACTATACTTTTGCACGACATCGAGTTTGTCGTTGATGATGGACCCCAGGTAACTATACTGCTGCACGACATCGAGTTTGTCGTTGATGATGGACCCCAGGTAACTATACTGCTGCACGACATCGAGTTTGTCGTTGATGGTGGACCCCAGGTAACTATACTGCTGAACGACATCGAGTTTGCCGTTGATGATGGACCCCAGGTAACTATACTGCTGAACGACATCGAGTTTGTCGTTGATGATGCACCCCAGCTAACTATACTGCTGCACATCATCGAGTTTGTCGTTGATGATGGACCCCAGGTAACTATACTGCTACATGACATCGAGTTTGTCGTTGATGATGGACCCCAGGTAACTATACTGCTGCACATCATCGAGTTTGTCGTTGATGATGGACCCCAGGTAACTATACTGCTGCACATCATCGAGTTTGTCGTTCATGATGGACCCCAGGAAACTATACTGCTACATGATATCGAGTTTGTCGTTGATGATGGACCCCAGGTAACTATACTGCTACATGATATCGAGTTTGTCGTTGATGATAGACCCCAGGTAACTATACTGCTACATGATATCGAGTTTGTCGTTGATGATGGACCCCAGGTAACTTTATTGCTGTACGTCATCGAGTTTGTCGTTGATGATGGACCCCAGGTAATTATACTGCTGCACATCATCGAGTTTGTCGTTGATGATGGACTCCAGGTAACTATACTGCTGCACGACATGGAGTTTGTCGTTGTTGGTGGACCCCAGGTAACTTTACAACTGCATGACATCGAGTTTGTCGTTGTTGGTGGACCCCAGGTAACTTTACAGCTGCATGACAACGAGTTTGTCGTTGATTCTGGACCCCCATTGTAACTGTACTCCTGCACGACATCGAGTTTGTCGTGATGGTGGACCCTAGGTAACTATACTGCTGCACGACATCGAGTTTGTCGTTGATGGTAGACCCCAGGTAACTTTACAGCTGCACGACATCGAGTTTGTCGTGATGGTGGACCCCAGGTAACTATACTCCTGCACGACATCGAGTTTGTCGTGATGGTGGAACCCAGGTAGCTATACTGCTGCATGACATAGAGTTTGTCGTTGATGATGGATTCCATGTAGCTATACTGCTGCATGACATCGAGTTTGTCGTTGATGGTGGACCCCAGGTAACTTTACAGCTGCATGACATCGAGTTTGTCGTTGATGGTGGACCCCAGGTAAATATACCGCTGCATGACATCGAGTTTGTCGTTGATGATGGACCTCAGGTAACTATACTGTTGCACGACATCGAGTTTGTCGTTGATGATGGACCCCAGGTAACTATACTGTTGCACGACATCGAGTTTGTCGTTGATGATGGACCCCAGGTAACTATACTGTTGCACGACATCGAGTTTGTCGTTGATGATGGACCCCATGTAACTATACTGTTGCACGACATCGAGTTTGTCGTTGATGATGGACCCCAGGTAACTATACTGTTGCACGACATCGAGTTTGTCGTTGATGATGGACCCCTGGTAACTATACCGCTGCACGACATCGAGTTTGTCGTTGATGATGGACCCCAGGGAACTGTACTGCTGCACGACATCGAGTTTGTTGTACATGGTGGACCCCAGGTAACTATACCGCTGCACGACATCGAGTTTGTCGTTGATGATGGACCCCAGGTAACTATACCGCTGCACGACATCGAGTTTGTCGTTGATGATGGACCCCAGTTAACTATACTGTTGCACGACATCGAGTTTGTCGTTGATGATGGACCACAGGTAACTATGCCGTTGCACGACATCGAGTTTGTTGTTGATGATGGACCCCAGGTAACTATACCGTTGCACGACATCGAGTTTGTCGTTGATGATGGACCCCAGTAAACTATACTGTTGCACGACATCGAGTTTGTCGTTGATGATGGACCCCAGGTAACTATACCGTTGCACGACATCGAGTTTGTCGTTGATGATGGAACCCAAGTAACTATACCGTTGCACGACATCGAGTTTGTCGTTGATGATGGATCCCAGGTAACTATACCGCTGCACGACATCGAGTTTGTCGTTGATGATGGACCCCAGGTAACTATACCGTTGCACGACATCGAGTTTGTCGTTGATGATGGACCCCAGGTAACTATACTGTTGCACGACATCGAGTTTGTCGTTGATGATGGACCCCAGGTAACTATACTGTTGCACGACATCGAGTTTGTCGTTGATGATGGATCCCAGGTAACTATACTGCTGAACGACATCGAGTTTGTCGTTGATGATGGACCCCAGGTAACTATACTGCTGCACGACATGGAGTTTGTCGTTGTTGGTGGACCCCAGGTAACTTTACAGCTGCATGACATCGAGTTTATCGTTGATGGTGGACCCCAGGTAACTATACTGCTACATGATATCGAGTTTGTCGTTGATGATGGACCCCAGGTAACTATACTGCTACATGACATCGAGTTTGTCGTTGATGATGGACCCCAGGTAACTATACTGCTACATGATATCGAGTTTGTCGTTGATGATAGACCCCAGGTAACTATACTAATACATGATATCGAGTTTGTCGTTGATGATGGACCCCATGTAACTTTATTGCTGTACGTCATCGAGTTTGTCGTTGATGATGGACCCCAGGTAATTATACTGCTGCACATCATCGAGTTTGTCGTTGATGATGGACTCCAGGTAACTATACTGCTGCACGACATGGAGTTTGTCGTTATTGGTGGACCCCAGGTAACTTTACAGCTGCATGACAACGAGTTTGTCGTTGATTGTGGACCCCCATTGTAACTATACTCCTGCACGACATCGAGTTTGTCGTGATGGTGGACCCTAGGTAACTATACTGCTGCACGACATCGAGTTTGTCGTTGATGGTGGACCCCAGGTAACTTTACAGCTGCACGACATCGAGTTTGTCGTTGATGGTGGACCCCAGGTAACTATACTCCTGCACGACATCGAGTTTGTCGTGATGGTGGAACCCAGGTAGCTATACTGCTGCATGACATAGAGTTTGTCGTTGATGATGGATTCCATGTAGCTATACTGCTATATGACATCGAGTTTGTCGTTGATGGTGGACCCCAGGTAAATATACCGCTGCATGACATCGAGTTTGTCGTTGATGATGGACCCCAGGTAACTATACTGTTGCACGACATCGAGTTTGTCGTTGATGATGGACCTCAGGTAACTATACTGTTGCACGACATCGAGTTTGTCGTTGATGATGGACCCCAGGTAACTATACTGTTGCACGACATCGAGTTTGTCGTTGATGATGGACCCCAGGTAACTATACTGTTGCACGACATCGAGTTTGTCGTTGATGATGGACCCCAGGTAACTATACTGTTGCACGACATCGAGTTTGTCGTTGATGATGGACCCCAGGTAACTATACTTTTGCACGACATCGAGTTTGTCGTTGATGATGGACCCCAGGTAACTATACTGCTGCACGACATCGAGTTTGTCGTTGATGATGGACCCCAGGTAACTATACTGCTGCACGACATCGAGTTTGTCGTTGATGGTGGACCCCAGGTAACTATACTGCTGCACGACATCGAGTTTGTCGTTGATGATGGACCCCAGGTAACTATACCGCTGCACGACATCGAGTTTGTCGTTTTTGATAAAGATTGTAGGTGCAGCTTCAACATAAAACATAAACATAGCATTTATACTTAACTATTGTGACTAATTTGATCGTCAGAAAGGTTTTGCATAAATCACTTTTCCCATCAGAAATGACAAGAGCTGCCATAACAATAAACATCAATAATGACTTCAATGTTGAAGACACACTATTAGCTGACCTTACATTCAGTTAACTCAAAGTTGGAATGTAAAATAGACATGAAATTGTATTTAGCCGCTTAATTATTAGAGAGACTAGACAAATAGCAGCGTTTCAGCAAAAAGCGTCTCCATGTAAGGGATTTACGTAGCTGTTGGTTACATGATTAATAGCCTACAGGGTAGGTAGGATTAAAGTGCAAAGACTGTACGTTATTTGGAGATAAAGAATGAGAATCAGTTATAAATAGTAACAACAACAAATGTAACTGTCAAGGTTTGAAACTCTAAAAAATAAAATCATAACGGAGAAAATAACAGCCGAACAAGGAAAAGGTATACATTTTGCTGTAGACATGTTTCTAACTGATAATCTTGACACTGAGAACTGGTAATTTCAAGCCACATAGAAACATAGAAGGAGAATAGCAACAGGTATGTGTTTCTGTGGAAAGAACGGTATACCATTAAAACATATTCTTCAGTGTTGTTTGTTTTACGACGAAAGCAGAATGATGACGTGGGAAAAAGAAGAGGTAGACGAAGAAAACAAATGAACGGGAATGTTAAGAAGAAGTGAAAGAACTCCTTTCTCTAAAACATATTATTAGCAAAAAGGTTCTGCGTCACACGTGCATACTACGTCATTGTTCTGTTACAACATGCCACCTTATTGTAACATCATTGTTATGGGTTGATCTATGGGTTGATTTATGGGTTGATCTATGGGTTCATCTATAGCTTTCATTTTTTAAAAAAACCATCATCTGGAGGTGAGCGAACCTCCTCGTTGTTCCCACCATCCCTAGCTATGAGAGGCTGTTAACTATTGCCCCTAGCTATGAGAGGCAGTTAACTATTGCCCTAGCTATGAGAGGCAGTTAACTATTGCCCCTAGCTATGAGATGCAGTTAACTAATGCCCCTAGCTGTGAGAGGCAGTTAACTATTGCCCCTAGCTATGAGAGCCAGTTAACTAATGCTACAAACAGATCAATAACCAAATCTATTTTCTTTGAGTTGAAGGACCAAAACGTTTTCACAATATTTGAATAAATACTAAAAACTAAAGAATAAAGGTCTCGTGCTCTTCAGTGCCATAGATACGTGTGGTGCTTATCAAAGTTTTCTTTTTATTAATATGATCCCTCTACCCTATTAAGAAAGACACCGTTTACAGACATTGAGAGAATTGAGCCATCGACCACGCAGTAAAACACTTGTTCGGCCACCATCTTGAGTGCTTTCTTTCAACATATCTTTGTCTGTATATTTGTAAACATATTTTTGTCTGTATATTTGTAAACATATCTTTGTCTGTATATTCGTAAACATATTTTTGTCTGTATATGTGTAAACATATTTTTGTCTGTATATTTGTAAACATATTTTCAAATAAAGAAGACGCTAGAGTCGAAACGTTGGTTGGGTAGTCTCCTCTTATATTTTAATTGACAGTGTTAACACAGTCGGTCAATCGGCATTGAGCTACCTCAAACTACATGACAACGAACATGCTACGATACTCTAGTATATAGATGATTGTCGATTCCTCTTCTCCACGGCCTGCCCATATTGACAGAGAGCTAAAATACTCGTTTCATTAAATTAAACTTTTAAGTCAAACACATTGATGAACATTTTCGTAAAATTAGCGATTTCTGTTCTAGTTCATCCCCCACAATCACGCTCACATTCATCAACATACAAAAACAGGAACATAATTATTGTCATTTCTAGCTGATTGACATTGTTATCAATATTTCTTTTTTTCAACCGCCACCTTTTTTACCACACAAGCGCTCACCCACAAAAACACAAGGAGGATAGTGAAGAGAAAGATACTTTGCATAGTCACAATACATCTACACAAGTCATAACTATAGACTTAATAAATACATCAACTGTTTTACATAAACCCAACCGAAGGAAAAAATAATATATTCAAAAATATTCCATTGCTGACTGTGATGTATACAAGAACTGGCAAAGATTTTCAGTTTCTGTTTGTTTATGATTATGGTTATGGTTATGGAAGGCCCCGGTATCACTGCAAACGAATTAAAATCCATAATTGCTCAACCGCCAGTGCCATTGGAATCATCCGAATTAACATCTCACCTCCCAAATAAAGAAAGGTAGCTGCAGTCCCCATCATGGCAGTCTCAGTACACGCCAAAACGCATAAGACAAACATGCACAAAAAGTGAACACAGCCATCTGTTCCCTGCCGTACGATATCATCATTCATCGTCAGCAATCGGGATATCGAAACGATCAAAACGGATAAAATGCACAGCTCCCGGTGTGCACACAGCACTTAACATAGTAGCTCCGACAGCAATCCGGACTTGGAATATAAGGACACTGCAACAAGGAACGGTTTTCAGACATAGCCTTTAACGGTTCCTTCATTCTATATGCCATATTGACCGGAAGTTCACGTCCTCCTGAAAATGTTGATCATCATCCGCTTGAATCTAGACAACATTCCTCCTGACCAACATGTAACTCCGGGAGTCACACTGGGGCTGTAAAAACATGAATAAAACTCCGTTATTTCGCCCTTCCTTATAAGTGTACGGCCGTTTTAGGGATACACGATCAGCCATCATGATGACGTACCACACACAACAATGGATGCGCCCATAAACGAACCATTATTCGCCATAATGCAGCCAGTAGGAAGAAACATCGTAACGATGGTGTAAAATCGTCAAAAGTGAAACCTTCGGTTTTTGTTTTCGGTTTTTGTATGTTTCTCTGTAAGTGACCAGTGTAAAGTGTGTCGCACCAAGTGTCGCACGAGCACCAAGTGCACATCCAGCACCAACTGTCCCACCAAGCACCACACCAGCAGTATGTCTCACACCAGCACCAAGTGCACATCCAGTACCAAGTGTTACACAGGTACCAAGTGTCGCTCCAGCACCAAATGCTACACCAAGTATCGCACCAGCACAAAGACTCCCATCAGGCATCACACTAGTACAAAGTGTACCACCAGCACCAAGTGTCCCACCAAGCATCACAATGCATTAAGTGTACCACCAGCATCAAGTGTACCATCAGCACCAAGTGTACCATCAGCACCAAGTGTACCACCAGCACCAAGTGTACCATCAGCACCAAGTGTACCATCAGCACCAAGTGTACCATCAGCACCAAGTGTACCATCAGCACCAAGTGTACCATCAGCACCAAGTGTACCACCAGCACCAAGTGTACCACCAGCACCAAGTGTACCATCAGCACCAAGTGTACCATCAGCACCAAGTGTACCACCAGCACCAAGTGCTACACCAAGCATCATAATGCACCAAGTGTGCCATCAGCACCAAGTGTACAACCAGCACCAAGTGCTACACCAAGCATCATAATGCACCAAGTGTACCACCAGTACCAAGTGTACCACCAGCACCAACTGTACCACCAGTAGCAAGTGCTACACCAAGCATTTAAATGCACCAACTGTACCACCAGTACCAAGTGCTACACCAAGCATCATAATGCACCAAGTGTGCCATCAGCACCAAGTGTACCACCAGCACCAAGAGCTACACCAAGCATCATAATGCACCAAGTGTGCCATCAGCACCAAGTGTACCACCAGCACCAAATGCTACACCAAGCATCATAGTGCACCAAGTGTACCACCAGCACCAAGTGCTACACCAAGCATCATAATGCACCAAGTGTACCACCAGCACCAAATGCTACACCAAGCATCATAGTGCACCAAGTGTACCACCAGCACCAAATGCTACACCAAGCATCATAATGCACCAAGTGTACCACCAGCACCAAATGCTACACCAAGCATCATAATGCACCAAGTGTGCTATCAGCACCAAGTGTACCACCAGCACCAAGTGCTACACCAAGCATCATAATGCACCAAGTGTACCACCAGTACCAAGTGTACCACCAGCACCAACTGTACCACCAGTAGCAAGTGCTACACCAAGCATTTAAATGCACCAACTGTACCACCAGTAACTAGTGCTACACCAAGCATCATAATGCACCAAGTGTGCCATCAGCACCAAGTGTACCACCAGCACCAAGTGCTACACCAAGCATCATAATGCACCAAGTGTGCCATCAGCACCAAGTGTACCACCAGCACCAAATGCTACACCAAGCATCATAGTGCACCAAGTGTACCACCAGCACCAAGTGCTACACCAAGCATCATAATGCACCAAGTGTACCACCAGCACCAAATGCTACACCAAGCATCATAGTGCACCAAGTGTACCACCAGCACCAAATGCTACACCAAGCATCATAATGCACCAAGTGTACCACCAGCACCAAATGCTACACCAAGCATCATAATGCACCAAGTGTACCACCAACACCAAGTGTACCACCAGTACCAAGTGTACCACCAGCACCAAGTGCTACACTAAGCATCATAATGCACCAAGTGTACCACCAGCACCATGTGTACCACCAGTACCAAGTGTACCACCAGCACCAAGTGCTACACCAAGCATCATAATGCACCAAATGTACCACCAGTACCAAGTGTACCACCAGCACCAACTGTACCACCAGTACCAAGTGCTACACCAAGCATCATAGTGCACCAACTGTACCACCAGTACCAAGTGCTACACCAAGCATCATAATGCACCAAGTGTGCCATCAGCACCAAGTGTACCACCAGCACCAAGTGCTACACCAAGCATCATAGTGCACCAACTGTACCACCAGTACCAAGTGCTACACCAAGCATCATAGTGCACCAACTGTACCACCAGTACCAAGTGCTACACCAAGCATCATAATGCACCAAGTGTGCCATCAGCACCAAATGTACCACCAGCACCAAATGCTACACCAAACATCATAATGTACCAAGTGTACCACTAGCACCAAGTGTTACACCAATCATCATAATGCACCAAGTGTACCATCAGCACCAAGTGCTACACCAAACATCATAATGCACCAAGTGTACCATAAGTACCAAGTGTCGCACTAGCATTAAGTCTCGCACTGGACCAAGTGTCGCACCTTTGCGAAACAAGTTATTCTTAACATTCCCATGTCCAGTTCTCTGACAATCTTCAGTAGAATTGTTTCCAGAAAGAATACAAGCGACTTTTGTATTTTTTTTTTTTTTTTATTTACTTTTTTTTTGCGTTCGCCAGCTTTTACCTTTGACGAAGTCCCTAGAGATTAGGAACTGAATTTTGCCTGTTAATCCGTTTTTCCCTGGCAGCCGTGTGCACAGGGGTCCTTCCCCGCACAAGCAGATAACTCCGTCTTTGGAGGTACTCATATTTTTTTCCGGCCATGAGTAAGTGACGTTTCTAGCTGGACCTCGCTGCTGAGACCAGGGGTGGTTGCCGCAGAGAGAAATAAATAAAAATCGCAACCGATGCAGCCGGCGTCTTGCCTCGAGGCCAACCAGTACCCTAAGCGACTTTTTAAAGTGAATTTCATTACACGCCTTTATGAATTGAATCTTGTTTCAACCCGTTATAAATGGAATCTTGTTTCAACCCGTTATGGATGGAATCTTGTTTCAACCCGTTATGAATGGAATCTTGTTTCAACCCGTTATGGATGGAATCTTGTTTCAACCCGTTATGGATGGAATCTTGTTTCAACCCGTTATGGATGGAATCTTGTTTCAACCCGTTATGGATGGAATCTTGTTTCAACCCGTTATCAATGACTTAGATGCACTAAATTAGGCACGCACAGAGCTCTTTGGTCCACTTAGATGGCATTGTATTGAATTAAAGGAGCCTAACATTGCAACCAAGCTTTTGTTAACTGCTTGTATTTACATTATCGATTTTGTTATAATCCGTGAGTGAGTGAAAGAGAGAGAGAGAGAGAGAGAGAGAGAGAGAGAGAGAGAGAGAGTTTGTTTTGTAAATATTTTATTCTTTTTTTTTTTGCTGCCACTAAAAGGAACGGTTTATACATTAAAGATATAGTTGTCATCATAGCTGTAGTGGTTGCACTTTGTTTTCCCATGAATGATGTGCATATGCAGTGGACGATTCGGCAATCTTTGTTGTTGTTGTTGTTTGTTGTTAGGATCATCATCACTGCACACTGGATGAACCCATAGGTGCCCCGATACCCCCCTCGAGAATCTCAACAAAATCCGAGGAGAATCCTGGCCCACGTGCACGAACTCCGTACCACGGCCTGGGATCCACGGTGCATTAAACTTTTGCTTAAAATTGTTGCCCAAGCAGCAGCGGCCATATTTATGGTCTACTGATTTTGATTGTAACTGTCAAAGGTTCTTTAACGTGCACGGGTGCACAAAGAAGCTCCATATTTATGGTCTACTGATTTTGATTGTAACTGTCAAAGGTTCTTTAACGTGCACGGGTGCACAAAGAAGCTCCATATTTATGGTCTACTGATTTTGATTGTAACTGTCAAAGGTTCTTTAACGTGCACGAGTGCACAAAGAAGCTCCATATTTATGGTCTACTGATTTTGATTGTAACTGTCAAAGGTTCTTTAACGTGCACGAGTGCACAAAGAAGCTCCATATTTATGGTCTACTGATTTTTATTGTAACTGTCAAAGGTTCTTTAACGTGCACGGGGTGCACAAAGAAGCTCCATATTTATGGTCTACTGATTTTGATTGTAACTGTCAAAGGTTCTTTAACGTGCACGAGTGCACAAAGAAGCTCCATATTTATGGTCTACTGATTTTTATTGTAACTGTCAAAGGTTCTTTAACGTGCACGGGTGCACAAAGAAGCTCCATATTTATTGCCGTTATCCGAGAGGGTTAAACATCTCACTAGCCAAGAGATCAGGGGAAGGTAACACCATAAAGAAAGCACGGATACAATTTGTCATAATTTATGAAACATCAAAACCGCTTCTGGTGAGCTTTGAACAAGGGTCATTCCTGCCCTGAGGCGGACGTCCTACCTCAAGACCACCCAGCTTCAGACTGGGCTATGATAACCTAACCAGGTAATATAAGGCGTGGTCAAGAGACAAGAGTTTGAACTACTGGCTCAAGGAAGGCCAAAGGTTAGAAAGAGAGACAAATTAACAGAGAACATGAGCTGCTAAAGACTAACAACTGCTGACGCAAGACATTTGACACAAAACAATTAACTTCTGCTTACTACTGTGGGTGTGTTGATAAAATAATTTAAGAAAAACAAAACAATATATGTACAAGAGGAATGTTTGAAGTAAAGTGCATGGGAAATATAGTAAGGTATGTACAAGAGAAATAGGACAATTGTATGAGAAATATTATATGATAAGTGCAAGACAGATGTATTAAGGGCAAGATTAAAGTGATTTCAGATTGAATGTGTCAATTTGGTGTGATGAAGATATCATCCAAGCACAACTATCGAAATGTGCAGCCTGCTAGATTAGACGCATCCATTTCCAAGAAAAAACACGACGACTTATAAAATCAACGTCTATGAGATATCTTCCTATTGTTGCAAAAGAAACTAATAGGGCGTCTGTGTTGTTTTCTCAAATTCGCTAGTTCGATCACAGTTCTTAGTGTGCTAAGTGAGGATATGAGAGAAGTGTGCTACTGTGAGGATATGAGTGCGTTACAGACGTAACATGGTCCTATATGAAGAAGTCTACACACAGTCTCCGGTAGTACAAACTCACGCAAATGATCACAATTCTTTCGGTATGTGGACACAAGTTATTAATGATTAAATAAATTCATAAACTACATTCCAATACTGTTATTTTCTCTAGGCAGGGAATCTTTAATGCGCTTTGTCGTAATTTACAGAAAAGTTATGGTCTTCCAGAACTATCGGTCTAAACCTAGGACATAATATAACCAGTGATGGAAAATTTATAGCTGAAATAAACAAAAGAATAGG
The DNA here is from genome assembly GCA_032433765.1 of Megaustenia siamemsis. NCBI lineage: Eukaryota > Metazoa > Mollusca > Gastropoda > Stylommatophora > Ariophantidae > Megaustenia > Megaustenia siamemsis. Next base: position 79,831,951 of record JAVIAB010000050.1, read on the forward strand.
AATGGCAAAAAGTAATTTTAATTTTCTTCTTCTTTCCTTCCTCTGCCTTTCAGCGTCGAGGGGAGATATAATTTGCGGTCTTTTGGTCTTCTGTTCGCCTCTGCTGCTGTTATGTTTCCTAGTGCTTCGAATATTCCATCGACCCATCTTTTTCGTGGTCGACCCTTGGGTCTGGTGTTCTCACAACGTTTGTTGAAAGCTCGTTGTGTTGTGTTTTGTTCTTTCTGCCTTGTCACGTGGCAAAACCATTGTATCTGTTGTTTCCTTATATATTCTATGGCAGGGGCTATTCCTAGCTTTTTTCTCAGTTCTTCATTTCTGATCTTATCTCTCAGACTGTTTCCTGTCATTCGTCTAACACATTTCATCTCTGTAGAGGTTATTTTTTCTTATTGTTTTTGCATCTAGGGTCCAGATCTGGCATTGGTAGCACAACGTTAGGATGAAGATTGTATTGTATAGTGCTCGTTTTGCCTCCAGAGTTATTTCCTTGTTGGACAATAGTGGTGATAACTGTCCGATGATTTGACAAGCTTTGTTGCATCTTGATTCTATCTCTGCCGTTTGAGAATTATCTTTCGTCATTAGACTTGCTAGGTATTTGAATTCCTCTACTTGTTTTAGTTGTCTACCTTCTATAGTTATGTTGATGTTCTGTTTATTTTTGGCGACGTTCATGACTTCTGTTTTGTTGATGTTGATTTTCATGTTGTACTTTGTGCCTGATATGTTGAGTTTGTTTAAGTGTTCTTGTAGGTCTTCTATTGTTTCGTGTATTAGTGCCTGATCGTCTGCAAATAAAAGCTCGTTGATCTCCTCTGTCTCTGATGGGTTGGCTATCTTCCATATAAGGTCCATGTATGTAATAAACAGTAGGGGGGATAGTACGCACCCCTGTCTTACGCCTGATCTAACTTCGAAGTGGTCTGTGTAGCCTGCTGCTATTCTGACCCTGCAGCTGCTGTTGACGTAGAGGCTTTTAGTAATGTTGGTTAGATGTTGGCTTACTCCGTATGTTGTTAGTATCTCCCACAGTTGTTCTCTGTTTACTCTGTCGAATGCTTTTTCCTGGTCAATGAAGGTTATGTATAAGTTTTGATTGTGTTCTGTCGTTTTTTCTGCAATCTGTTTTAGTGTGAATAGTGCGTCGGTACATGCTCTGTTTTTTCGGAACCCCATTTGAGAATCGCTTAACTGTAGTTCTATTAATGGTCTCAGCCTTTTTTACAAGATTTTGGCGTATAAGATGATTTTGCCATGATAAATATATTAACATCAAAATCAATAACACCAGGGATAAAACAAAGAATATCAAAATGTTACATCTGCTCAAAATTCCTGTATGGTGAAGAAACATGGACATAAGGCAAGAAAACAGAACAGAAAATTAAAGCCTTTGAAATGTGGATCTATAGAAGAATAGGTAGAATTGGATAGAAAGAAAAGAAAACAAACGATGAAGTTTCAAAACAACTAAAAATTAAAAGAGAACTACTAAACATAATTAGAACAAGACAAATGAAATTTTTGGGGCATGTTAAAAGACACAACAGCCTAATAAAAGTAATACTGGAATGGAAAATACAACGTAAAAGAGGCAGAGACAGACCAAGACTAACATGGACGAGTAATATCACAAAATGGACAAGTCAAACTATGACAATCTGCAACATCATAAAGAGACAGAGTGGAATGGCGCTCCATGGTAGCCAACCTTCGATGCGGAGACGGCACTCAATGAATGAATATGGTCTTTAATCTTTCTTTGGATAATCCGAGCGATTATCAGTAACACTATGTGCTGATTGTTGTGTTGACGTAAATGAAAAGAATTTATTTGGAGTGATGACAGGTGATGACAGGTGATGACAGGTGATGACAGGTGATGGCAGGTGATGACAGGTGATGATAGGTGATGAAATAAAGCACAGGACCGAGCTTGTTATCTAGGACAAGTAGATGTTCAAGCCTTTCTCTCCCCTCCTTTTGTAGTAATGATTCACATTTATCTTACCTCTGTCACAGCTATTCTAATGATCCAATCTGAACGAGTTTACCTCTGTCACAGCTATTCTGATGATCCAATCTGAACAAGTTTACCTCTGTCACAGCTATTCTAATGATCCAATCTGAACGATTTTACCTCTGTCACAGCTATTCTAATGATCCAATCTGAACAAGTTTACCTCTGTCACAGCTATTCTAATGATCCAATCTGAACAAGTTTACCTCTGTCACAGCTATTCTAATGATCCAATCTGAACGAGTTTACCTCTGTCACAGCTATTCTAATGATCCAATCTGAACAAGTTTACGTCTGTCACAGCTATTCTAATGATCCAATCTGAACAAGTTTACCTCTGTCACAGCTATTCTAATGATCCAATCTGAACGAGTTTAACACTGTCACAGCTATTCTAATGATCCGATCTGAACGATATTCCCTCTCTCACAGCTATTCTAAAGATCTAATCTGAACTACCTTACCTCTGTTACAGCTATTCTAAAGATCTAATCTGAACTACCTTACCTCTGTTACAGCTATTCTAAAGATCTAATCTGAACTACCTTACCTCTGTTACAGCTATTCTAATGAACTAATCCGAGCGACCTGATCTCTGACACAGCTATTCTAATGATAAAATCGGAGAGATCTTACCTCTGTCACAGCTATACCAATGATCCAATCAGAACAGCCTTACCTCTGTCACAGCAATTCCAATGATCCAATCTAAGCGACCTTACTTTTGTCACAGCTATACTAATGATCCAATCTAAGCGACCTTACCTTTGTCACAGCTATTCTAATGATCCAATCTGAGCGACATTGCCTCTCTCACAGCTATTCTAATGATCTAATTTGAACGATCTTACCTCTGTCTCAGCTATTCTAATGAACTAATCTGAACGACCTTACCTCTGTCACAGCTATTATAATAATCTAATCTGTGCGACCTTACCTCTCTTACAGCTATTCTAATGATCCAATCAATAATATCAAAAGAATAATAAAGAACACGTACTGGCAACAAACAGCGGCCATAAGAACTGGAAACCAATTGGGAATGCTTCAACAAATAAAATAGGGTGTTAGACAAAGTTGTGTGCTGTCACCAGATTTGTTTAATATTTATAGTGAGATTATTTTAAGATCCTTAAGGGACATGCCTGGAATAACAATTGGAGGTCATAATATAAATAATCTAAGGTATGCTGATGATGCAGTCATAATCGCTAAGAGTGAAAATGAGTTACACGAAATGTTGGACATTATAGTGAAGGAAAGCAAAAATAAAGGACTCAGCCTCAATAGCAAAAAGACAGAGGTAATGGTAACAACAAAGAACAAGACATCACCTCAGTGTAAAATAAAGACAAGTGGAACAATATTAAAACAGGTAAATGAATTTAAATATTTGGGAACTTTTTTGTTAACCTCAGACGGAAGATGTACAAAAGAGGTGAGATGCAGAATGGCTCAGGCAAAAGCAGCTTTCCAAAAAATAAGGAAGATACTATGCAATCCATTTTTGACAATAGAAACAAGAAAAGGAGTTCTTAAATGTTATGTAGAGCCAGTCTTAACATATGGATGTGAATCATGGACAATAGGACAACAGACAAGAAAATCACTGGAGTCTGTAGAAATGTGGTTTTACAGAAGAATGTTGAGAGCACCATGGACAGCTAAGAAGGGTAATGAAAATGTTCTGAGAGAGGTCAAAGCAAAAAGAGAGCTAATTTCCAATATTAGGAAGATACAATCATCATTTTTTGGCCATGTAATGAGAAGAGAACAACTGGAATATATTGTAACAACTGGAACAATTGAGGGATGAAGAGATAGAGGGAAGCAAAGAGAAAAAAATAACAGACAGCTTAAGAGAATGGCTTGGCAGAAGGTCAACAACAGAAATGATAAATAGTTGCCGAGATCGAAAATTGTAGAGAGACATGATCACCTACGCCAGTAGGCACGGTACTTGATGATGATGAAAGATCCAATCTGAGCGACCTTATCCTCTGTCAAAGCTATTCTAATCACCCAATCTGAGCGACCTTATCCTCTGTCAAAGCCATACTAATGATCCAATCTGAGCGACACTACTTCTCTCACAGCTATTCTAATGATCCAATCTGAGCGACCTTACCTCAGTCAAAGCTATTCTAATGATCCAATCTGAACCTTACCTCTGTCAAAGCCATTCTAATGGCCCAATCTGAGCGACCTTTTCATCTGTCAAAGCCATTCTAATGATCCAATCTAAGCGACCTTACCTCTGTCACAGCTATTCTAATGATCCAATCTGAGCGACCTTACCTCTGTCACAACTATTCCAATGATCCAATCTGAGCGACCTTACCTCTGTCACAACTATTCCAATGATCAAATCTGAGCGACCTTACCACTGTCAAAGCTATTCTAATTATCCAATCTGAACGACCATAACTCTGTCAAAGCTATTCTAATGATCCAATATGAACAACCATAACTCTGTCAAAGCTATTCTAATGATCCAATCTGAGCGACCTTACCTCTGTCAAAGCTATTCTAATGATCCAATCTTAACAACCTTACCTTTGTCAAAGCTATTCTAATGATCCAATCTGAACAACCATAACTCTGTCAAAGCTATTCTAATGATCCAATCTGAGCGACCTTACCTCTGTCAAAGCTATTCTAATGATCTAATCTTAACAACCTTACCTCTGTCAAAGCTATTCTAATGATCCAATCTTAACAACATTACCTCTGTCAAAGCTATTCTAATGATCCAATCTTAACAACATTACCTCTGTCAAAGCTATTCCAATGATCCAATCTTAGCGACCTTACCTCTGTCACAACTATTCCTTATGATCCAATCTGAGCGACCTTACCTCTGTCACAACTATTCCAATGATCCAATCTGAGCAACCATAACTCTGTCAAAGCTATTCTAATGATCCAATCTGAGCGACCTTACCTCTGTCACAGCTATTCTAATGATCCAATCTGAGCAACCATAACTCTGTCAAAGCTATTCTAATGATCCAATCTGAGCGACCTTACTTCTGTCTAAGCTATTCTAATGATCCAATCTGAGCGACCTTATCCTCTGTCAAAGCCATTCTAATGATCCAATCTGAGCGACTTTTCCTCTGTCAAAGCTATTCTAATGATCCAATCTGAGCGACCTTACCTCTGTCTAAGCTATTCTAATGATCCAATCTTAACAACCTTACCTTTGTCAAAGCTATTCTAATGATCCAATCTGAACAACCATAACTCTGTCAAAGCTATTCTAATGATCCAATCTGAGCGACCTTACCTCTGTCAAAGCTATTCTAATGATCCAATCTTAACAACCTTACCTCTGTCAAAGCTATTCTAATGATCCAATCTCAACAACATTACCTCTGTCAAAGCTATTCTAATGATCCAATCTGAACATTACCTTTGTCAAAGCCATTCTAATGACCCAATCTGAGCGACCTTTTCATCTGTCAAAGCCATTCTAATGATCCAATATGAGCGACCTTACCTCTGTCACAGCTATTCTAGTGATCCAATCTGAGCGACCTTACCTCTGTCACAACTATTCCAATGATCCAATCTGAGCGACCTTACCTCTGTCACAACTATTCCAATGATCCAATCTGAGCGACCTTATTTCTGTCACAACTATTCTAATGATTCAATCTGAGCGACCTTACCACTGTCAAAGCTATTCTAATGATCCAATCTGAGCAACCATAACTCTGTCAATGCTATTCTAATGATCCAATCTGAGCGACCTTACCTCAGTCACAACTATTCCAATGATCCAATCTTAGCGACCTTACCTCTGTCACAACTATTCCTTATGATCCAATCTGAGCGACCTTACCCCTGTCACAACTATTCCAATGATCCAATCTGAGCAACCATAACTCTGTCAAAGCTATTCTAATGATCCAATCTGAGCGACCTTACCTCTGTCACAGCTATTCTAATGATCCAATCTGAGCAACCATAACTCTGTCAAAGCTATTCTAATGATCCAATCTGAGCAACCATAGCTCTGTCAAAGCTATTCTAATGATCCAATCTGAGCAACCATAACTCTGTCAAAGCTATTCTAATGATCCAATCTGAGCGACTTTACCTTTGTCACAGCTATACTATGATCCAATCTGAGCGACCTTACCTCTGTCACACCTATACTAATGATCCAATATGAGCGACCTTACCTCGATCACAGCTATTCCAATGATCCAATCTGAGCGACCTTACCTCGGTCACAGCTATTCCAATGATCCAATCTGAGCGACCTTACCTCTGTCAAAGCTATTCTAATGATCCTATCTGAGCGACCTTACCTCTCTCACAGCTATTCTAATGATTTAATCTGAGCGACATTACCTCTCTCACAGCTATTCTAAAGATCTAATCTGAGCGACCTTACCTCTCTCAATGATTTACTAGAGAGTAACTTGTATTGTCAGCGACAACTTTGACGCAACATTCCGTCAAAGTAACTCTCAGTAATTATCAGCATTAATTGATTAAAAAATTATCCCAATTTAATTTGATGAAATGTTACCACCTCCTTGTCAACACTATCTATCCTTGACGTTTTCATATTCTCATTTATATTGCAACTTACACAAACATGTAGGTACACGTTATGAGCAAGCTCCAAACCTACATTGAAGGGAATACCTACAACAACTGAATGAAGCCTAATTATTCTCCCTAATTTTTCCTCAGATTTTGTGTGGTCTCTTCAACAAGATAAATGTGTTAGACAAGCTCTGCAACAATAAAGGCATTCTTTTCTTCTCTATGCGTCTTCACTAATTGAGAAATCTCGCGCGGTCAAGGACATGTTACTCACTTCCTGGTTTTCAAGAGATGACATTTTGTTTTGTCGTTATTGTCATTTTCTTTCCTCATTTGCCTTTCAGCGTCGAGGGGAGATATAATTTGCGGTATTTTACTTTTCTTTTCGCCTCCGCTTCTGTTATGTTTCCAAAGTGTTTCCAGTATTCCAGTATTCACCAGTATATTGGGTCTGGTGTTCTCGCAATGTTAATTGAATTCTCGTTGTATTGTGTTTTTATCACTCTGCCTTGCTATGTAAACAAACCATTGTATCTGTTGTTTCTGTAAATATTTTATGGCGGGGATTATTCCTAGCTTTATTCTCAGTTCTTCATTTCTGATATTGTCTCTCAGACTGTTTCCTGTCATTCGTCTCAGTAGAGGTTATTTATTCTTATTGTTCTTGCATCTATAAAAAATTATATAGAATCCAGGACTGGCATTGGGTAGCACAATGTCGTAAAGAAGATTGTAATGTAGAATTCCCGTTTTGCTTCTAGAGTTATTTCCTTGTTGGACAATAGTAATGATAGCTGTCCAATGATTTGACAAGCTTTGTGGACAACGATGAGTTATAATGGAGTCTTCGTTTTTATTTCTTTTTTGTTTTATGTGTTTTATTTTAGGATAATTTCTGTATAGAAGCCTTGTCTCTCTAAAGGTGGTAGTGCTGGTAGTGGTGGTAATAGTGGAAGTAATGTTGGTAGTAGTAGTGGTGGTAGTAGTGGTGGTGGTTATAATGTTGCTGGTTGTAGTGGTGGTGGTAGTAGTGTTGCTGGTTGTAGTGGTGATGGCAGTAGTGTTGCTGGTTGTAGTAGTGGTGGTAGTAGTGTTGCTGGTTGTAGTAGTGGTAGTAGTGTTTCTGGTTGTAGTAGTGGTGGTAGTATTGCTGGTTGTAGTGGTGGTGGAAGTGTTGCTTGTTGTAATGGTGGTGGAAGTGTTGCTTGTTGTAGTGGTGGTGGTAGTGTTGCTGGTTGTAGTGGTGGTGGTAGTGTTGCTGGTTGTAGTGGTGGTGGTGGTAGTGTTGCTGGTTGTAGTGGTGGTGGTGGTATGTTGCTGGTTATAGTGGTAGTGGTGGTAGTGTTGCTGGTTGTAGTGGTGGTGGTGGTATGTTGCTGGTCATAGTGGTGGTGGTGATAGTGTTGCTGGTTGTAGTGGTGGTGGTGGTATGTTGCTGGTCATAGTGGTGGTGGTGGTATGTTGCTGGTTATAGTGGTGGTGGTGGTAGTGTTGCTGGTTGTAGTAGTGGTGGTGGTATGTTGCTAGTTGTAGTGGTAGTGTGGTATGTTGCTGGTCATAGTGGTGGTGGTGGTAGTGTTGCTGGTTGTAGTGGTGGTGGTGGTATGTTGCTGGTCATAGTGGTGGTGGTGGTAGTGTTACTGGTTGTAGTGGTGGTGGTGGTATGTTGCTGGTTATAGTGGTGGTGATGGTAGTGTTGCTGGTTGTAGTGGTGGTGGTGGTATGTTGCTGGTCATAGTGATGGTGGTGGTAGTGTTGCTGGTTGTACTGGTTGTAATGGTGGTGGTGGTCTGTTGCTGGTTATAGTGACGGTGGTGGTAGTGTTGCTGGTTGTAGTGGTGGTGGTGGTATGTTGCTGGTCATAGTGATGGTGGTGGTAGTGTTGCTGGTTGTAATGGTGGTGGTGGTATGTTGCTGGTTATAGTGATGGTGGTGGTAGTGTTGCTGGTTGTAGTGGTGGTGGTGGTATGTTGCTGGTTGTAGAAGCGACTAAATATGTTAGAGGCTATGTAGCGAGAATCCTCCAATGAAATAATAATGATTATGGTGTTGACGCTAATGCATAATATGGGATCACTATAGTTGTGGTAGGGGAAGTGCTGTGGGTGGTTGTTAGGAAAAGTTATCAGAAGTATTTCGATTATAGTTTATATAGATAGATTAGGAAGAAAGATGATAAATATTGAGACAATTATAATGTTGAATGGTAGCTATGGTAATTATAATGTTGATGGGTAGCTATGGTAATTATAATGTTGAATGGTAGCTATGGTAATTATAATGTTGATGGGTAGCTATGGTAATTATAATGTTGATGGGTAGCTATGGTAATTATAATGTTGATGGGTAGCTATGGTAATTATAATGTTGATGGGTAGCTATGGTAATTATAATATTGATGGGTAGCTATGGTAATTATAATATTGATGGGTAGCTATGGTAATTATAATATTGATGGGTAGCTATGGTAATTATAATGTTGATGGGTAGCTATGGTAATTATAATATTGATGGGTAGCTATGGTAATTACATGTTTTTAAGAGAATCTGAGGTGAGTTTTAATTGGAATCAACGATAATTGTTATAATGTTGATACAATGTGCTGAGGATGAAAACGATGATTAGAGACAACAATGAAAACAGTCATTATGTTGATGACACTTATATTGAAAGTACTGATAATTCGATTGGTAACGACGATCATAATGGATGTCCTGGCAACAATAACGTCAGACTTCAATCATCAAATATCAACATTATTGTTTCATTCAACAACGGCCGTGCATACTAAACACCTCCACATTCACAAATAAAGCGAAACCATTGCAACAATGAAAAGAAAACAAATCTTCTAAGAATCAGATAAATAAATCAGTGTTTGGTGAACTGTCTGGTCGGGCTACGCTCCGCCAAAATCCAGTTTCAACTGGTCTTAGTTTGCCATGACTGACGTGACCCTCTCGTCATGAAGTCTGAGCGATTGTTGTTGTGACAGTCTGTCTGCACACACTTAACTCTTAATGCCCAGGGTTGATTCAACAATCATTTAATTATTATTTACAAGAATAAATATTAAAATATCATTTTTATTGTATTATGTTGAGGAATAGCACTCTCCAAAGAGCGCTTTGTATTCGCAAAATATTATGTTGAAATAGGGTTAAAAATCAGTTTAATTAAACAAAACAAGATTAAATGTGTTTAGATATCGACCTCACAGCACTCAGTGTATAAACAGGTCATTATTTTTCTCAACGTATGACTCAAAGTATACATGATGTTAGTTTATGTAGCTCGTTATGTATATACATTTCTATATTATCATTTCAGTTGAACCCTCCTACTCGTACCATGCTTGACTCTAAATATTCTCATTGAAGAAATACTTTGTATTTATTTGTAAACTATTTAATGAGAGTTAAACAGAAGCTGATAATGGTGAAGTGACAAGAAAGCATCACAGTCACGAACTGCCATGCAGCTGACCCCGAAACGAAGGTAAATGTGGTTAGGGTAACTGGGGAGGCAGACTACCGAGGCAGACTGATTAGGAATACTGAAAAGACAGACTGAGGAGGCAGACTGAGGAGGCAGATTGAGGAGGCAGATTGAGGAGGCAGAATGAGGAGATAGACTTCAAAGGAAAGCACATTTCTAGCAAACTAACAAGGAGACCATTTTTCTCCCAAGGAGGGAAAAGACAAAGAGGACAAAGACAACGAATTCTCGGAGAAGACAGATAGAAGCAGAGATGAAGATGATGGGGAAGACAGGGAATGGTCTAAAAAGAATGGCAAGAAACAGAACGACTTGGAAATTGTTTGTTGAAGACCTATGCTCCACAGGGAGCTGAAAGTGTTTGTTGAAGACCTATGCTCCACAGGGAGCTGAAAGTGTTTGTTGAAGACCTATGCTCCACAGGGAGCTGAAAGTGTTTGTTGAAGACCTATGCTCCACAGGGAGCTGAAAGTGTTTGTTGAAGACCTATGCTCCACAGGGAGCTGAAAGTGTTTGTTGAAGACCTATGCTCCACAGGGAGCTGAAAGTGTTTGTTGAAGACTTATGCTCCACAGGGAGCTGAAAGGTAGAAGAAGAAGAAGGAGGCCAATTGAAGCAGATACCCTCTGTGTGGTAAGTCTTTGCTGTCCCCCGCATTGTACGACACATCAACTGATCAACTTTCATCAACTGATCAACTTTCATCAACTGATCAACTTTCATCAACTGATCAACTTTCATCAACTGATCAACTTTCATCAACTGATCAACTTTCATCAACTGATCAACTTTCATCAACTGAGAGATTTTAATGCCACCCAACAAAACCCAAAACTAATCTTTTCCTTCACTGGATAATTTCTTCTATTCGTAGCTAAAGATAGAGAGCTCATTCTATGTGTATGTTTTTATAGTTGTATGTGTACGTATTAATACACACCAACGTGAGGCCAGCCACCACAAATACATCTTGCCCATTCTACTGCCAGATCTGTCTATTCAATATTGGTAGATTCAGCCACAAGAGAAACAGCTCAGTAAAACAGCTTCCAGCATAAAACACTAATATATTACCTACACTGTTGACTAATCATGGCTGCTTGCTACCAACCATCTGTCAAGACACCAAAGGCCATGGAGATAAATGTTACATAAGTATATACACACTATATATATATATATATATATATATATATATGTATATACACGAAAAACTCATAGAATACAAAGTGACATCCGGATTATTATATGTCAGGTGAGTTGTGTGAGTCGACAGTTGAATTAATGATTGGGTATCTCCTACCATGACTAGACTGGAAGAACAAGTCAGAAGAAGAGAAGCCAGACCGAAGCGCTGTCCAGCGATGTAAGAACGACTCAAAGTGACATCCTGGTATATGGCCGTGAATCATGGACAATCGACAAGAACTGGTAAAGCAGAGTAGAGCTAGTGGGATTGATCGTGACACCACGAGGTGTATACCGAAGAAGGAATTTGAGCGGTTAGGGATTTGTTCAACGAGAAACTAACCCAGCTAGTTCCCCTGTTTGTTGTTTGCTTTCCTTTCGAAAGCTTCATATCTTTAGCGAAGTACCGAGGGACTGAATTTTACGTGAAAATCCTTTTTTTTCTATTTATCACATCGGCAGCCATGTGCTCAGTGTCCCTCACCATACAGGCAAATATTCTCCGACTTCATAAGTACTCTCATATTTGTTCTATCGTCGAGAGTTTGAACATTGGTACTTTCATATTTGTTCTATCGTCGAGAGTTTGAACATTGGTACTTTCATATTTGTTCTATCGTCGAGAGTTTGAACATTGGTACTCTCATATTTGTTCTATCGTCGATAGTTTGAACATTGGTACTCTCATATTTGTTCTATCGTCGAGAGTTTGAACATTGGTACTCTCATATTTGTTCTATCGTCGAGAGTTTGAACATTGGTACTCTCATATTTGTTCTATCGTCGAGAGTTTGAACATTGGTACTCTCATTTTTGTTCCATCGTCGAGAGTTTGAACATTATAGATAGATTATTCCCCCATTAATTTTGCCCGGGTAGCGGCTATTTTTGGCCTACTCTTTTTGATTTCCAACTGCTAAGGGTTCTTTAACGTGCGCACGGGACCTACCGTTTTCCGATAGGGCTAGACATCAGATCTCTCTACTCAGAGACCAGGGGAGGGTAAAGTCACGTATTCAGTTTGATTTATTTGTGTCCACAGCCTGTGGTGGGAATCAAACCCGGTACCTTCTTACCCAGAGGCCGACGACCTACCTCTAGACCAGCGAATCATTTCAGGGAAAGAGCTTTGGTTACAACATCATCATCATTGAGTGCCGTCTCCGCATCGAAGGTTGGCTACCATGAAGCGCCATTCCACACTGTCTCTTACTTTGATGGTGCAGGTTGTCATAGATTGACTTGTCCATCTTTTGATGTTACTCGTCCATGTTAGTCTTGGTCTGCGTCTGCCTCTTTTACCTTGTATTTTCGTTTCTAATATTACTTTTACTAGGCTGTTGTAAAGTAAAGTACGAGACTTGAACCGGCGTCTTAGCACGGGTTTCCACCCATATGTGCTCGGCCACCTATCCAGAAATGTTCGGAGATTTCTGGATAGTGTCGCTTCAAGCATCGAAACTCACGATGCGAGCCGACATTCCTCACCTTCCCAGGGTAATACTCTGGTACCCATTTCTGTCAACGGCTGGATCGACCGTGGGGGTATATTTTTTTTTCCAACCACGAGTACAATTCACACTGCTCCCAGCGGGGATCGAACACGGGTTGTCCGAACGTCGGTAGTCCAGTCGGGTGGTTTTCCCAACTAGGCTACCGAGACTGTTGTGTCTTTTAACATGCCTCCAAAATTTCATTTGTCTTGTTCTAATTGTGTTTAGTAGTTCTCTTTTAATTTTTTGTTATTTTAAAACGTCATCGTTTGTTTTCTTTTCTTTCCATCCAATTCTACATATTCTTCTATAGATCCCCATTTCAAAGGCTTCAATTTTCTGTTCTGTTTTCTGGTATAATGTCCATGTTTCTGCACTATACAGGAATATTGAGAAGATGTAACATTTTACTATTCTTAGTTTTAGACCTGGTGTTATTTGTTTTGATGTTAATATATTTTTCATGGCATTAAAATTACTGTTTGCCATACCTATTCTTTTGTTTATTTCAATTTTACATTTTCCATCATTGGTTATAGTATGTCCCAGGTAGTTGTAGTTCTGAACTGTCTCCAGATGTATTCCTTCAACTTTGATATTTACTTGTAGGTCTTGAGAATTATCTTTGTTTATGATCATAGTTTTAGTCTTTTTGATATTCATTTCTAGTCCATATTTTTTGCTTGTCATGTTTACAACACTAGGAAAATAATCACAAATAATCAAGAACAGAAAAGAAACAAAGAACAATAGACGGCTTGAAGCTGGATCGAACACGTACTCCTCGTCACAGTGTCTGGCAACGATAATCAAAAGCTGGAAAACGTTTTGTTTCTTCTGATGTTTTCTGATTGTTTCCCTATTGTTGTAATGCTGCACCTCTTCCACTAACATTATTCGCTGATCACCTCGGAGTTTCCCTCTATAATTATATTCGTTTATTATTATTTACCTCTAGACCATACGTCCCTTTAGGTTAACTGCAACGTTCTTTCTTTTTTGTCAGATTTGGCATAATGGCACACTAGGCAAACTCACAGGTGTTCAGTCGTAGACGGCCAGGTATGAGACCACTAATAGTTCCAGTTTTTACGTTCAGCAAGGCGCTGTAATAAACATAATTTAATAAAAAGACGTAATGCTGAGGTGGACATTGTTATCAGGAAATAGATGCATTTGTTAAAAGCAAAGAGAAGAAGGAAAACATCGACAAACTCAGATGTAGCTTCTTTATGTAAGTTTGTATTTTTCTACTCTCAAATATGGAACTACTTTATGAATAATTTGTGTTTCAGTTTCATTCATGTAACCGGAGAAAAAAGACCCTCAAAAAGCAAACTGAAATCGGTACAAGATGCTACATCTGACAGGTGATTAGGAAATGCTTGAGTTCGATCGTGGTTCTATACCTCAGTGCATTAAGAGTTAATACCACCGTGCATTTATTACAAATTAGGACAAATCAAAAGTATGTCATTTCCAAGAACAACGAAAAAAAAGTTCATGGAATAATCTCAGAATTAAAATTAAAATGTGTTCTATTTTGTTAATTGGGGGTGGGGGCGAGATTGAATCTCAAATTATTATTAAAACAGTTAAAAATATACATTCTGTCAAATAATATTTGTTTTTTTCTAATTTTAGAAAATGGTACATGCAAGCAGCAGAAATATGGCATGATATGGGAGCGAGGCAAAGATTCACTGTTACAAGCTGGATAAGACTGTCATGTGAGCAATTGTTGTAATTAAACATACAAATTCGTTGACTTGAAATAAGCCGGAGAAGTGTAAGAGATATTGACAGAGAAATGTAGGAAAAAACTGACAGAAAAATGTAAGCGATATTGAAAGAGAAATGTAAAAGATATTGAAAGAGTAATGTAAGAGATATTGAAAGAGAAATGTAAGAGATAATGAAAGAGTAATGTAAGAGATAATGAAAGATAAATGTAAGAGATATTGAGAGAGAAATGTTAGTGATATTGAAAGAGCAATGTAAGAGATATTGAAAGAGAAATGTAAACGATATTCAAAGAGTAATGTAAGAGATATTGAAAGAGTAATGTAAGAGATATTGAAAGAAAGATGTAAGAGATATAGAAAGAGGAATGTAAGAGATAGTGAAAGAGTAATGTAAGAGATATCGAAAGAGAAATGTAAGAGAAATGTAAGATATATTGAAAGAAAAATGTAAGAGATATTGAAAGAGAAATGTCAGAGATATTGAAAGAGAAATGTAATAAATATTGAAAGAGAAATGTAAGAGATATTGAAAGAGAAATTTAAGAGATATTGACAGAGAAATGTAAGAGATATTGACAGAGAAATGTAAGAGATATTGACTGAGAAATGTAAGAGATATTGAAAGATAAATGTAAGAGATATTGACAGAGAAATGTAAGAGATATTGAAAGATAAATGTAAGAGATATTGAAAGAGAAATGTAAGAGATATTGAAAGAGAAATTTAAGAGATATTGATAGAGAAATGTAAGAGATATTGAAAGAAAAATGTAAGAGATATTGAAAGAGAAATGTAAGAGATATTGAAAGAGAAATGTAAGAGATATTGAAAGATAAATGTAAGAGATATTGACAGAAAAATGTAAAAGATATTGAAAAGAAATGAACGAGAGAAGAGAACAGGATAAAAGATATCGTAAAAGAGAGCGAAGTGAGGTAATTAGATTGGAGAAGAGTGACGAAGAGTTAATGAATTCATGGAATGGAGAGACGGAAGTTTTAGAATGAAAAATTATTGAAAGGAAAGAAGTAAATAGAGTCAACGTGTTGTAGGGAAGTGTAAGCGATAAGTTGATAAAGGAGGAGAGGATGGAAAGATGGGAAGGACACAAGATGAATCAAATGTACACGATAAGCAAAGTCATTAAATTGACGATAGGTAAGAGACACTTATGGTAAATAAGATTTGGCCACCAAATAGAAACCACTTTATGAAGATGTTTAAAAAGACAGCTAAACAACACATGAAACGAAAATAAAAACTATAAAAAGTGAGATATATTCTAAAACAAATATACATGTATCATTATACTGGTTAAAGATTACTGATTTGTAATCAACATCTTGTCTTCTCCAGTAATGTTGTACACAAGTGACGCTCATTCCTGACAGTTTTTCAAATGAAAGCAAACACGAGAAAACTCTGGCCACCAGACAACTTAATTACCCAGTGGCTGAACCGACGGGTTCTGGTTAAAGCCAGAGCGAACCGTAGCCAGTTAGAAAGTCATTAGGCCGGAATAATTGCTCTTGTCCATTTGCCCACTTTGCCCTCACAATGGTTGTATAATTGCCTGGGTTAATTTAATTTGAAATAAACGAAAATGTGAGCTTTTAAATCTTGAATTGGTGACTGCATTTCTAGTAGTAATGCTAGTTCAGGTCATTGTAATCATAGTAATTGTAGTACAAGTCATTGTCATCATCCTGTGCCACACCGGCTGGCGTAGGCGATCATGTCCTTCCACAATCTTCTATCTACAGTGCATCGTATAATTTCTATTGTTGACTGTTTTCTATGCCATGACACCAAGCTTTCCAGTATTTTCTCTCTTTGTCGTCCGCGATCTCTCTTTCCTTCTATTTTGCCAGTTGTAACCAAGTATTCCAACTTTCCTCTTCTTATGATGTGCTCTAAAAATGTTGATTGTTTCTTTCTGGTGTTTTTAGGATCCCCTTTTTTGTGCTGACCTCTTTGAGAACTTCCTCATTGGTCTTTTTAGCTGTTCAGAGAACTTTCAACATTCTTCTGAGAAATCCCATCTCTGTGGCCTCTAATCGTCTTTTCATTTGTTTGTCTACTGTCCATGATTCACTTCCACATGTCAGAATTGGTTCTATATAGCACCGATGAACTCTCTTTCTCATTTTTATTGACACACATTTGTTGCATAAGATATTTTTCATTTTCTGAAATTCTATTTTCGTCTGAGCTATTTTACTTTTTTATTTTCTGTGATGCATCTTCCATCTGATGTTATTATTGTGTCCAAGTATCTGACGCGTTCCACTTTTTTCAGATTTGTTCTGCTAATTTTGTGCTGCATGATGGTTATGATTGTTTCTTTGATATGACCGTTATTTCTGTTTTCTTACTATTCAGACTGAGACATTTTTTGTTGCTTTCTTTTACTATTATGTCTATCATTTCTTGTAGTTCATTCTCTGTCTCTGCTATTCATCATCATCAAGTACCGGGCCTATTGGTGTAGATGATCATGTCTCTCCACAACTTTCGATCTCGGCAGCTATTAATCATTTCTGTTGTTGGCATTCTGCCAAGCCATTCTCTTAAGCTGTCTGTTATCTTTTCTCTTTGCTTCCCTCTATCTCTTCGTCCCTCAATTGTTCCAGTTGTTACAATATATTCCAGTTGTTCTCTTCTCATTACATGGCCAAAAAATGATGATTGTATCTTCCTAATATTGGAAATTAGCTCTCTTTTTGCTTTGACCTCTCTCAGAACATTTTCATTACCCTTCTTAGCTGTCCATGGTGCTCTCAACATTCTTCTGTAAAACCACATTTCTACAGACTCCAGTGATTTTCTTGTCTGTTGTCCTATTGTCCATGATTCACATCCATATGTTAAGACTGGCTCTACTTAACATTTAAGAACTCTTTTTCTTGTTTCTATTGTCAAAAATGGATTGCATAGTATCTTCCTTATTTTTTGGAAAGCTGCTTTTGCCTGAGCCATTCTGCATCTCACCTCTTTTGTACATATTCCGTCTGAGGTTAACAAAGTTCCCAAATATTTAAATTCATTTATTTATTTTAATATTGTTTCACTTGTCTTTATCTTGCACTGAGGTGATGTCTTTTTCTTTGTTGTTACCATTACCTCTGTCTTTTTGCTATTAAAGCTGAGTCCTTTATTTTCGCTTTCTTTCACTATAATGTCCAACATTTCTTGTAACTCATTTTCACTCTTAGCGATTAAGACTGTATCATCAGCATACCTTAGATTATTTATATTATGACCTCCAATTGTTATTCCAGGCATGTCCCTTATGGATCTTAAAATAATCTCACTATAAATATTAAACAAATCTGGTGACAGCACACAACCTTGTCTAACACACTGTTTTATTTGTTGAAACATTCCCAATTAGTTTCCAGTTCTTATGGCCGTTGTTTGTTGCCAGTACATGTTCTTTATTATTCTTAGATCTTTGCTGTCTATAGCTCATTCTCTGTCTCTGCTATTAAGACTGTCATCCGCATATAGCAAATTATTTATATTGTGACCGTTGACTTCAATTCCTTTTTGTCTACTATTGATCTCATAATATATTCGCTGTAAAGTGGAAACAAATCCGGCGACAGAACACAGCCTTGTCTGACTCCTTGTTTTATATATTGGAATTGTCCTGTTTGGTTGTTAATTCGTATTGCTGCTGTTTGTTGCCAGTACATGTTTTTTTATGATTCGCAGATCCTTGCCATCAATGTTTAATTTCTCCAGCACATTGATTATTTCCACATGCTTTACTTTGTCAAATGCTATCGTGTAGTCTATAAATCACATATATAGGTCTTTCTTTACCTCTATAGATCTTTCTATCAATGTTCTTAAGATATTGCATTATTGGTGCCTTTTCCTTCCACAAATCCACATTGTTCCTCACTTATTTCTGGTTGTATTTTGTTTCTTATACGTCTCATGATGATTCTTAGTAATATTTTAGTCATGTGGCTCATGAGACTAATAGTGCGATGGTCTTCACAATCAGTGGCTCCTGACTTCTTCGGTATGGCTACAAAGATAGATTTTAGTAGATCTTCGGGTATGTGTCCAGTGTTATATATGTCATTGAGTAGTTTTGTTATGACTTGTACTCCCAGCTCTCCAACTGCATTTATCTCTTCGATTGTTATATTGTCGGGACCTGGAGCGTTGCTTCTTTACATGTGTTTAATTGCCTCCTCCACTTCACTCTGCATTATTGGTGGTCTTGTGTCTTTGAATTTTTTAGCTCTGGTCTTTCATCATCATAGAGTTGACTGATATATTCTGTCCATCTTTCCATTGTCTTTTCCTGTCCCATTATTATATTTCCTTCCTTGGATTTTACATATCCTGAAACTTTGACTTCTTTTCTTCCTGTTAATTCATTTAATTGATTGTGCATCAATTTTGAGTCTTTCTTTTGTTGTTTTTCCATTTTTTCACATTTCTGTTTTAACCATCCTTCCTTTGCTTCTCTGCATTTGTTCTGGATCTCTTTGTGCAATATTTTGTATGTCTGTTCTTCTTTCTTATGTTTTCGTCTTTTGTCTATTAGTTGTAATATTTCTTCTGTCATCCATTTCTTTTTGTTAATTCTTTTAGTCTCTGGTATTACTTCTTTTGATGTTTGTTGAATCGATTGTTTGAGCATTTCCCACTGTACCTCGATGTCCTGTAGTTTCTCAATAACATTATATCTATTTTGTACTATCGTACAGTACTTATCACTCATATCTTTATCTACTACGTTTACCTACTCTAAGTATATATAGTTCTAATTTTATATTTCTTTGGGGATGTATGTGTCTTCCGCAGTTTTATTTTTATCTTTCTAACTACTGGTACATGGTGACTATAGCAATCTGCTCCTGATCTTGTTTTAACCGATGTTAGCCCATTCCTGAATCTTCTCTGTATCAGTATAAAATCAATTTGATTGGGTACTTTTTTGTCTGGGCTTTTCCATGTCCATAGTCGCCTAGGGTGTTGTTTGTTGTTGTTCTTGTTGTTGCGTTCGCCAGCTTTCAACTCTGACGAAGTCCCTAGAGACTAGGAACTGAATTTTGCCTGTTAATCCATTTTTCCCTGGCAGCCGTGTGCACAGGGGTCCCTCGCCGCTCAGGCAGATAACTCCGACTTCGGAGGTGCTCATGTTTTTTATAAGTCGATGAGTAACTGAAGTTTCAAGCCGGGCCTCGCTGCTAAGACCAGGGGTGGTTGTCGCAGAGAGAAATCATAAATAACAATCCTAACCAGTGTAGCCGAGATTTGAACCCACAACCTCTCTTTCCCGAGGCTGGCGTCTTACCTCGAGACCAACCAGTCCCCCGAGGACTTGGAATATGAGGAAACTGCAACATGGAACACTTTTCATGCATAGCTTTCAATGGTTCCTGCCGCCTATCCACCATACACCAGAAGTTCACGTCCTCCCGAAAGTGATGATCATTATATTTCTTTAAAAATGTATAGCGCTTAATGATGTTAGGCCATCGTTGTCGACTCCAAATCCGAACATATAAACACACAGTTAGTCGTCAGATCATCCCCGTCGCACATCAAACAGCATACCGTAAGATTATCGTAACGTCGGTCTAAGGATTTACGATGGGCCATTACGATGACGTAGCACATAAAAATGTCGTACACACAGCAATGACGCGCCCTTTAGATTCTTGATTACTCTAGTGAATGTAGCCCACGACGAACAGAACACGGTGCAAATTCACCAAACAGATAAAACTGCGGCTGACGAAGCATTTCACATTAAAGAATAACATGGAAATAACTTGCGTCAAGCAAATCCAACAACGGTCATGAACAGCACCAATGTGACGTAGTTGTTTGAACCAGGTGTTATCTATAATCATGTCATGTGTCTTTGTAAAAAAAAGTAAAGTACCCCCGTCACGCCAAGTGGCGTATAGGGAAATATGGTGTTAGTGACCCTATATTTTACAGACCTTCAGCACATGATTTTTGGGGTAATGTGGTCAGTATTACGCCCGTGCTGCTTTACTTTCCCAGAAAAAAAATCCGGTACCCATTTAAGGCTGGGTGAACCCGGAAGCCGTCGGTTGGGATCGAACCCTACCCCTTGTCCATGGTAGTCCAGTTCACTAACCACTGAGCTATCGCGGCTATGTGTCTTTGTCCAATCTATAAATCTATCCCCTCTGTCATTCATCTCTCGAAGGCCATGTCCCCCTGTCACATTTTGCGCTTTAGCTGTTCAAACCTTTGCATTGAAATCCCCTAATATAATAGTTATTTCTTGTGATTTACACTGTTCCATGGTCATCTCTAGCTCATTGTAAAAAGTGTCAATTTTTTGTTCTTCGCTATTACTTGTTGGTGCATAAGCTTGAATTATGTTGATATCCATTGGCCCACCTCTCAATTTTACTAGCAGAATTCTAACTGATACTGGCCAAAATCCTTTCACTGTTTTGCTTCTTTCTCTATCTAACATGATGCCTACTCCTCTTTCGTGTGTTGTTCCCCCAGAGTAAATTACATTTTCACTGTCACGTTGTAATAATCCTGCTCCTTTCTATCTCATTTCACATAGTCCCAAGATGTTCAATTTCATTCTCTTCATTTCTTGGCTGATGTTTTCTAGTTTGCCAACCGGAAATGCTGATCTAATGTTCCAAGTTCTTATTGCTAGTGTCTCTTTATTTTTGATCTTGCTTACAGTAGCTTGATGACGATCGGGTGTCACCTGCTGCCTACCGGACGAGGTGGCCCAAGTTATAGTAGAAATAGTATTAATCTTAAAATCATCATCAATACAACATTTAATAAGGTTATTTTATTAAAAAGCCGCATGGTTTGCAATAGAAGTGTAAGTGGTTGAGAGAGTTAAACCAACTGCGTGTTATTCAAATGGATGTTAGTTCGATTCTCGATGCGATTAATAGATGTTCCCATCAGAGGTAAACAAAAACTCGTACATGAGACAACGGCTACATTATATAGGAAGTAGGAGCCCTCAAATAACACCCCACCGCATCCACATTTCTCTTCGCACATCCAAAAATGAGATATTGCCGCACAGTTAGCTTAATGTTAACACAGTAAGAGCAGAAATAACACTATAATTTTTTACGGTATTAACTATAGCTGTAGCAGTATTAACAATAGCTGTGCTAACAATAGCTGTAGCTGTATTAACAATAGCTGTAGCAGCATTAACATTATCCGTAACAGTATTAACAATAGCTGCAGCAGTATTAACAATAGCTGTAGCAGTATTAACAATAGCTGTAGCAGTATTAACAATAGCTGTAACTGCATTAACAATAACTGTAGCTGTATTAACAATAGCTGTAACACTCTTAACATTAGCTGTAACAGTATTAACAATAGCTGTAGCAGTATTAACAATAACTGTAGCTGTATTAACAATAGCTGTAACAGTATTAACAATAGTTGTAGCAGTATTAACAATAGCTGTAGCTGTATTAACAATAGCTGTTGCAGTATTAACAATAGCTGTAGCTACATTAACATTAGCTGAAGCTGCATTAACAATAGCTGTAGCAGTATTAACAATATCTGTAGCAGTAGTAACTTTAGCTGTAGCAGTAGTAACAATAACTTTAGCGGTATTAACAATAGCTGTAGCATTATTACCAATGGCTGTGGCTACATTAACAATATCTGAAGGAATAGCAGTTTTAACAATATCTGAAGGTGTAGCAGTTTTAACAATAGCCGAAGGAGTAGTAGTATTAACAATATGTGAAGGAGTAGCAGTATTAACAATATCTGAAGGAGTAGTATTAATATCTGTAGAAGTAGCAGTATTAACAATATCTGAAGGAGTAGTATTAACAATATCTGTAGAAGTAGCAGTATTAACAATATCTGAAGGAGTAGCAGTTTTAACAATATCTGAAGGAGTAGTAGTATTAACAATATTTGAAGGAGTAGCAGTATTAACAATATCTGAAGAAGTAGCAGTATTAACAATATCTGAAGGAGTAGCAGTATTAACAATATCTGAAGGAGTAGCAGTATTAACAATATCTGAAGTAGTAGCAGTATTAACAATATCTGAAGAAGTAGCAGTATTAACAATATCTGAAGGAGTAGTAGTATTAACAATATCTGAAGAAGTATCAGTATTAACAATATCTGAAGGAGTAGCAGTTTTAACAATATCTGAAGGAGTAGCAGTTTTTAATAACAGCTGAAGAAGTAGTAGTATTACCAATATATGAAGTAGCAGCAGTATTAACAATACCCGAAAAAGTAGCAGTAATACCAATATATGAAGGAGTAGCAGTATTACCAATACCCGAAAAAGTAGCTGTTTTAACAATTAACAGTACATGTGAGTTCACACAGGATAGCAGGGAACCGTGTTGGTCTACTCTGTACAAGCGGGTGCTTAGTAGTAAAACCTGTAACAGAAAGGTCAGGTTCAGTAGCAAATGACACACCTTGTAGTACTTTTAACAATATTAGTAGTGTAGATGAATCTAGTAGTAATATAATAATAGTGTTTTCTAGTAGACAAAAAACAATAATAGCAGTTAGAGCAGTCGAAGTAGTAATAGTAGTTGTAGCAGTCGAAGTAGTAATAGTAGTCGCAGCAGTCGAAGTAGTAATAGTAGTTGTAGCAGTCAAAGTGGTAATAGTAGTTGTAGCAGTCAAAGTAGTAATAGTAGTCGTAGCAGTCAAAGTAGTAATAGTAGTCGTAGCAGTCAAAGTAGTAAATGTAATAGAGTTAGTTAGAGAGAGCAGATAATTTAGTCGTTACCGCTCTTTGTATGGACGAGAGCAGTATCATGTAGTGGCGACCAGCAGAATAGAAGGATTGTATTTTCCAGAATACAAGTTAGGATAACAAGTTGTATGTAGAGAGTGGGTAGTGGACACCCACCGAACTAGTTAGAGAGGGTTATGACTTGGCCTAGACATAATAGTTGAGGGGGATTTTCCATGAATCTCCACTCGCCCAGTTGTTGTGAGAGTGACCAACACATAGATAACACCCATCGACCTCGTGATGTTGTTGTAAAATCTCCACGATTGTCCATGCAAGTTAGTTGTTATTGTAAGTGACCATCACACGATACCACGTACTGAACTCATGGTGTTACTCTGCCAGGTAATTAGCTACCAGGAGAGGTCAGTGTCATGAGGTAATGTTATTCCAAATAGGTCATAGAGATTTCGGGGAAACAGGGTGTTTAGCGTCAAATTGGGGAAGTTCAGGTGAGTCACAGATGGTGGACACGAAAACGTAGAGTGTCCAACTCATGTGATCATAAGAGTCGCAAGGGGCACTTGGCAGCAGCTGATTGGCTGCTGAGCCTCAGGACGTAGAGAGTTGTTGAGTACTTAATGTCCTGCACAAGAGATAAGTTCAACAAGTTAGACAGAGGAGCAGAAGAACAAGTTAGACAGAGGAGTAGAAGAAAAGTTAGTCAGAAGAGCAGAAGAGAAGTTAGTAGTCAGAGTCAGTCAGAAGTAGAAACATTTAGACAAGAAGCAGTTAAACAGTTTTGAAACAGTTAGAGTCAGAACAGCTAGAAGTTTAGTTAATAAGTTTTTATTGAGTTAGCAAAGAACAGTTAGGAATCTACAAGTTACAGTTGACTACAAGTCAGTTGATAGATTATTATTATCACAAGTAGAATTTAGTAGACTATGAACATTAGTGCTGTGCAAGTTGTTTTTACAACTGTCCAAGAATTGTGTTATATGTGTATGTTCTACAAGTCGTAAGTAGACAAACTGAATGATGTCTGATGAATAATGTTATATGACAAATGCACTTATGGACATTGCATAATCACCGGTGGTAACCTACGCATGTCCAGAATTTAAGAACATTAGATTCAGAGAAGTGCATTCACTATATTGTATCACGGAGAAATAAACTTGATTATCATTGTCGTAACAAGAAAGACTCTGTTATGAATTTACATATTACCTATTACCTGTTGTAACATCAATGTTGTGATGTGCTGTGACCATTAAAAGAAGATAAAGATATAATTACAAACAGTTAAGTGATCGTGTGCAACTCTATAACAGTAATAGTAGTTGTAGCAGTCAAAGTAGTAATAGTAGTTGTAGCAGTCAAATTAGTAATAGTAATTGAAGCAGTCAAAGTAGTAATAGTAGTTGTATCAGTCAAAGTAGTAATAGTAGTTGTAGCAGTCAAAGTAGTAATAGTAGTCGTAGCAGTCAAAGTAGTAATAGTAGTTGTAGCAGTCAAAGTAGTAATAGTAGTTGTAGCAGTCAAAGTAGTAATAATAGTTGTAGCAGTCAAAGTAGTAATAGTAGTTGTAGCAGTCAAAGTTGTAATAGTAGTCGTAGCAGTCAATGTAGTAATAGTAGTCGTAGCAGTCAATGTAGTAATTGTAGTTGTAGCAGTCGAATTAGTAAGAGTAGCTGTGAGTGTAAAACTAAAAACAGCAGCATTTTATAGCAGTTTTAACAATAGTTGTATTTACATTAAGTTCAAGCAGCATTGAAACAGTTGTTCTTGATCTCATGCACACAGGGAATCCTTCGAGTACCACAGACACTGTCAACCTCTTCCATTGATCTCTATTTTTAGTCGTTCTTTGGTATTGTCGAGTCCTGTCTATTCGTTAATGTTATCTTCTAATCTCTTTCTCTCCCCACTTCTCCTTCTCGACCCCCCCCCCTTTCCCAGGCTCCTTACAGAAAGGTCTTTGCTAGACCAGACGATCGAGATACGCGGCCAAACCATTTCATCGTGCATTTCTTCACGACAGTCACGAGACCATTGCCCCAACTCTGTTATACGATCTTGGATCCAGAATCCACTAAATGATGAGATTCAGTTCGCTTTGCAGAGACTTGTTAATTTGATTCCTGTCTGTTCCCTTTCGATACAACAACGTATCATCAGCAAGGGGCAGTGCTCTTCCATTTCCGCCAAGTTGCTGAGATTTATAGGACCGTTGACAGCGGAGAACCTTGATGGAGTCATGGACAAAGTGTCTGTGTATCCGTGTTAAATAACCTGTTTCACCATCCGAAAGAGACATTTCTCTACTGCAGCCGCTATCCATCTACCATCAGATGACGCACCTTAAATCTGAACAAAATGTGTAGTAGATAGTTAGATAGTATTATGTTGATAACATTATTTATGGTTATGGTTATGGAAGTCCCCGGTATCACTGCAAACGAATTAAAATACATAATTGCTCAACCGCCCATGCCAGTGGAATCTTCCGAATTACTAACTCATCTCCCAAACAAAGAAAGGTAGCTGTAGTCTCCATCATAGCAGTCTCAGCACACGCCAAATGACATAAGGCGAAACCGCACAGAAAGTGAACACCGCCAACTGTTCCTTAAAATGATCCATGTCTATCGCTACTGCGCAAGTCTCCTCACGAGCAAATACATAAAGCAATGACTGATGCACTGAGCCGCGTCTCTTACATTGGTAGTCTCCTACTCTCCTTGTGTCAGTGGGAACAGCCTCTTGAACAAGCCAGTTTACGAGCGTTAAACCTCCCCGTGAGCTACCAATGGTACATTGCAGTGTGGTGACTATATATAAAATGTATTAGATCATAAAAAGTTCTTTAGTTTTCTGTTACACCCGTAGGTCATGTTCGATGAGGATCTCTGGTCAGCGTTTACTCAAACACGTTCTCGCCAATATGGGGACCTTTTAACGGAGTTTGACACTTGCGTACAATTTTTCAATTATTCGGTGACAATTTGGCACAAAATAGTCGACTTTACAGCGGCCGACTTTCACGACCTCACGAACAAGGCAAAAAGTTCACGTTGTCTTTCTTGATCTCTTTGAATGACAAGTTTATGGTAACCATAGACGCATGCTTGGAGATCATGCATTTTATGGAATTGATGTGGTTATATTAAAAAAATAGAGATTGTCGGATAGAACAATAAATACAGAAATTATTATTATTGTTTCTCAATGTTCTTTTCTCTGAGCCAGACAAATGTAACTGCTTAACTTAGGTCATTGTGATATACAGTTACTATTATTCTGCAGCTTAAGTCCAGTACATGTCATTTATTACAGCGGTGATCTCCATTTGGCACAATAACCACAGAACCCGCCAGACCAGTAGTTTTCAAAATGTGGTGAAAGCTACACAGAAAAATGATTACTACGTAATGTATTCTGGCACCTTCTTGGTCCAGCTGTAAGTAGAAAAAAAAGAAAGTAAAGAGCCCCATCACGCCACGTGGGGTATAGAGAATATGGTGTTAGTGACCATAATTGTTTTAGACCTTCGGCACATGATTTTTGGGGTAATGTGGTCGGTATTACGCCCAGGCTGCTTTACCTCCCACACAAAAATCCGGTACCAATTTAAGGCTGGGTGAATCCGGAAGGATCGAACCCGGAAGTTCTTGTTCTTCGTAGCCTAGGCCTAACTGTAATTGAAGGAAAAGTTGAAAATAATAACTATAATGTGTGGTGTGTGATATGTAATGAGTGATGCTTAGATAAATAATTATAACCCACATTATGCTGATAGTTTCACTTTGGTAAAGATGCTTCCAGGAACTGAGGGCTGAAGAAGTTCTGATGCACTAACATTGGGACAAAGGTCGCTCCAAGATTTCATTGCTCTAGGGATGGACTATTAATGACAAGTTAACAAAGGTCGCTCCAAGATTTCATTGCTCTAGGGATGGACTATTAATGACAAGTTAACAAAGGTCGCTCCAAGATTTCATTGCTCTAGGGATGGACTATTAATGACAAGTTAACAAAGGTCGCTCCAAGATTTCATTGCTCTAGGGATGGACTATTAATGACAAGTTTACAAAGGTCGCTCCAAGATTTCATTGCTCTAGGGATGGACTATTAATGACAAGTTAACAAAGGTCGCTCCAAGATTTCATTGCTCTAGGGATGGACTATTAATGACAAGTTAACAAAGGTCGCTCCAAGATTTCATTGCTCTAGGGATGGACTATTAATGACAAGTTAACAAAGGTCGCTCCAAGATTTCATTGCTCTAGGACCAACATATTTCAAGACAACACGAACCACCACCTCTCTCATATGTTTCTGTATTCGCTCGTTGTTCTGTATCCAAGATTTCATTGCTCTAGGACCAACATATTTCAAGACAACACGAACCACCACCTCTCTCATATGTTTCTGTATTCGCTCGTTGTTCTGTATCCAAGATTTCATTGCTCTAGGACCAACATATTTCAAGACAACACGAACCACCACCTCTCTCATATATTTCTGTATTCGCTCGTTGTTCTGTATCCAAGATTTCATTGCTCTAGGACCAACATATTTCAAGACAACACGAACCACCACCTCTCTCATATGTTTCTGTATTCGCTCGTTGTGCTGTATCCAAGATATCCATATTCTGGAACTTTCTCTAGGTCCTTCCCATCTACCTCGATATTCACCTGCAGGTTTTGTGTGATAACCTCTGTTTATAATCATAGTTTTGTGTGATAACCTCTGTTTATAATCATAGTTTTGTGTGATAACCTCTGTTTATAATCATAGTTTTGTGTGATAACCTCTGTTTATAATCATAGTTTTGTGTGATAACCTCTGTTTATAATCATAGTTTTGTGTGATAACCTCTGTTTATAATCATAGTTTTGTGTGATAACCTCTGTTTATAATCATAGTTTTGTGTGATAACCTCTGTTTATTATCATAATTTAGCTTCCTTAATATTTATATCTAATCCGTATTCTCTGATTGTCTTGTTTATTTTTTTTTTAGTTATAGTTTTTTTGTTTGTTAACATTTTGCTGGGAATACAGTGATGTGCATCTTAGGTTATAAATAGTAGTGCATCCATTGATGTTTAAACATGACATGTCCATGGAGTTTGCAAAGATGTGTTCAGTACGCTGACTGACAAGCATGAAAACAGAGTGCATTCTGCCTGACTCTCCTCTTCATCTCAGTACACACAGAGTTATATCTGCTATATCGTATCGTGGTTGTCTGTATCCTAGTATAAGTTGCATATCGTTCTATCTTTGTACTATCTGGTTGTATATCAGATATTCTATCGGTTGTTTATGTTGAGTTCTGTTCAAAGCTTTGGTGTCATCTACAAAGTGAACATACATTGGTTTGTTTACTTTGGTTTATTTCTATTGAAATACATTAAAATCCTGTCGTCCTGTTCTTGTCTGGCTGTTTTTATAAATCCAAATTGTTATTTTTCTAACTTCATAATGATTTTATTGTACATTTTCCTAGGTCAATTTTTAATATAATTGTTGATATGTAGCTCATTCAAGTTAACGTTCTAAAGTGGTTGAATTTTACAGTCTTCTTGTGCAAGAAAGTATAAACTGATGGTTCAAGCTTACAATGTATATTCCTGTGTTGCATATATCATGTGGTGTATATACCCTGTGTTGCATATATCATGTGGTGTATATACCATGTGTTGCATATATCATGTGGTGTATATACCCTGTGTTGCATATATCATGTGGTGTATATACCCTGTGTTGCATATATCATGTGCTGTATATACCCTGTGTTGCATATATGGCAGTGACAGACCACATACATTCATTTATCAGCAAACACATCATAGAAAGAGACTTCCAAAACTGACCAGCATCTCTCGTACCTCAGACTGGCTCGCCGACCGGCATGGACAGACCCACCTTCAATCTTTCGGACAGCAGACACGTGGGCAAAGTCAAACACGAATTTCTCGTTATCGAACACAAACAACTTTAATATGAATCACTCAGTCTGGTCAAGTGGCCGTCTTTTAATTCTGTTCTAAACTAGTGATCTGGGCGACAGCCCGATGGATGATCACGACCAGGTTCTAATAGAACTATACTGTGAGTCTCTAGCAGTGTTTAAAAGTCTCGTCATACATATCGACTTGCCAGGTCGATTGCCCGTCCTAGAGTGTCTGTCTCCTCTGAACTCCTCTCTCTTCTACCTTTTCAAAATTCTCCCCAGTCCGGGACCATTTTATTCCTATTGTTCCATTGCTAGCCGCTCAGTTGAACGTGACATTGATTGGCTATAGTTCAAGTTATCTTCTATAAACTCCCACGGATTAATCTTCAGGTTTTAAGACCTGGGAAGAGCAAACAATTGCCGCGCTTCAATGACTTCTAATTGGGCTATACGGGTAGGCACTCCCTACCCTATTACATCATATATCCTGTGTTGTAAATATCATGTGTTGCATATATCCTGTGTTGCATATATCATGTGTTTCATATATCATGTGTTTCATATATCATGTGTTTCATATATCTTGTGTTGCATATATCAATGCAAATTATATCAGAGGCAAATTCTGAGCTGAAATCGTATTAGGATTGAGTATTATCATGAGTGTTTTTTAATATCTTTTTCTTCCTCTCTCTCTCTCTCTCTCTCTCTCTCTCTCTCTCTCTCTCTCTTGTTAGGACCAGGAACTTTTCTTATTGTCATTGTTTGTATAACATTATTTGGTTCAAGTTTAAGAATGTCTTCTAACCCGTCATATATTCTATGGCTTTTCTTATTGTCTGCCTCCTTTCCGTCGAATAGCTCTGTAATATGCTACACTGTGTTGATAATAGCTCCGGTACATACTACAATATGTTGATAATAGGTTCGTTATATACTACAATATGTTGATAATAGCTCCGTTATATACAACAATATGTTGATAATAGCTCCGTTATATACAACAATTTGTTGATAATAGCTCCGGTATATATTACAATATGACTTAAAGCCGGGGTATCTGTAACATTTCTGTGTGAATTAATGTTACAGACACCCCGACTTTGGTTGTGGTCGTGGAGGCCGAGGTCCACAACTTGATCTACTGAATTCACCTGAGAGTTCGTCAGTCATCTACACTGTTGGGTCTGTTTGTTCGGCAGTCATCTACACTGATGGGTCTGTTTGTTCGGCAGTCATCTACACTGATGGGTCTGTTTGTTCGGCAGTCATCTACACTGATGGGTCTGTTTGTTCGGCAGTCATCTACACTGATGGCTCTGTTTGTTTGGTAGTCATCTACACTGATGGGTCTCTCTGTTCGGTAGTCATCTATACTGATGGGTCTGTCTGTTTGGTAGTCATCTACACTGATGGCTCTGTTTGTTTGGTAGTCATCTACACTGATGGGTCTCTCTGTTCGGTAGTCATCTATACTGATGGGTCTGTCTGTTTGGTAGTCATCTACATTGATGGGTCTGTCTGTCTGGTAGTCATCTACATTGATGGATCTGTCTGTTCGGTAGTCATCTACACTGATGGGTCTGTTTCTTCGGTAGTCATCTACACTGATGGGTCTGTTTGTTCGGTAGTCATCTACACTGATGGGTCTGTTTGTTCGGTAGTCATCTACACCGATGGGTCTGTTTTTTTCGGTAGTCATCTATACTGATGGGTCTGTTTCTTCGGTAGTCATCTACACTGATGGGTCTGTTTGTTCGGTAGTCATCTATACTGATGGGTCTGTTTGTTCGGCAGTCATCTACACTGATGGGTCTGTTTGTTTGGTAGTCATCTACACTGATGGGTCTCTCTGTTCGGTAATCATCTATACTGATGGGTCTGTCTGTTTGGTAGTCATCTACATTGATGGGTCTGTCTGTTTGGTAGTCATCTACATTGATGGATCTGTCTGTTCGGTAGTCATCTACACTGATGGGTCTGTTTCTTCGGTAGTTATCTACACTGGTGGGTCTGTTTGTTCGGTAGTCATCTACACTGGTGGGTCTGTTTGTTCGGTAGTCATCTACACTGATGGATCTGTTTGTTCGGTAGTCATCTACACTGATGGGTCTGTTTCTTCGGTAGTCATCTACACTGGTGGGTCTGTTTGTTCGGTAGTCATCTACACTGATGGGTCTGTTTGTTCGGTAGTCATCTACACTGGTGGGTCTGTTTGTTCGGTAGTCATCTACACTGATGGATCTGTTTGATCGGTAGTCATCTACACTGATGGGTCTGTTTCTTCGGTAGTCATCTACACTGATGGGTCTGTTTTTTCGGTAGTCATCTACATTGATGGGTCTGTTTGTTCGGTAGTCATCTACACTGGTGGGTCTGTTTGTTCGGTAGTCGTCTACACTGATGGGTCTGTTTGTTCGGTAGTCATCTACACTGGTGGGTCTGTTTGTTCGGTAGTCATCTACACTGGTGGGTCTGTTTGTTCGGTAGTCATCTACACTGATGGATCTGTTTGATCGGTAGTCATCTACACTGATGGGTCTGTTTGTTCGGTAGTCATCTACACTGATGGGTCTGTTTGTTCGGTAGTCATCTACACTGATGGATCTGTTTGATCGGTAGTCATCTACACTGATGGGTCTGTTTGTTCGGTAGTCATTTACACTGATGGGTCTGTTTTTTTCGGTAGTCATCTACACTGATGGATCTGTTTGATCGGTAGTCATCTACACTGATGGATCTGTTTGATCGGTAGTCATCTACACTGTTGGGTCTGTTTCTTCGGTAGTCATCTACACTGATGGGTCTGTTTTTTCGGTAGTCATCTACACTGATGGGTCTGTTTTTTCGTTAGTCATCTACACTGATGGGTCTGTTTGTTCGGTAGTCATCTACATTGATGGGTCAGTTTGTTCGGTAGTCATCTACACTGATGGTTCTGTTTGTTCGGTAGTCATCTACACTGATGGGTCTGTTTGTTTGGTAGTCATCTACACTGATGATTCTGTTTGTTCGGTAGTCATCTACACTGATGGGTCTGTTTGTTCGGTAGTCATCTACACTGATGGGTCTGTTTGTTCGGTAGTCATCTACACTGATGGGTCTGTTTGTTCGGTAGTCATCTACACTGATGGGTCTGTCTCTTCGGTAGTCATCTACACTGATGGGTCTGTTTGTTCGGTAGTCATCTATACTGATGGGTCTGTCTGTTTGGCAGTCATCTACACTGATGGATCTGTTTGTTCGGCAGTCATCTATACTGATGGGTCTGTCTGTTCGGCATTCATCTGCACGGATGGATATGTCTGTTCGGCATTAATTTACACTGATGAATATGTCTGTTCGGCATTCATCTACACTGATGGATATGCTTGTTCGGCATTCATCTATACTGATGGATATGTCTGTTCGGCAGTCATCTACACGGATGGGACTGTTTGTTCGGCATTCATCTACACTGATGGATCTGTCTGGTCGACAGTCATCTACACTGATGGATCTGTTTGTTCGGCACAGTCGGGGCTCACGGGCCTTCACAACTCCTGTCAAATGAAGAACAATGAAAGAGGAGAGCGGTTCTTTAATGGTAGGTACCGGTAGTTTGACTATGGAGAACGTGGTTGTCTTTAAAGCTATGGCAGGACCTGGGACACAGCCTTTTAATCGTGTCTGCTTTCTCGGTGACTCGATGAGCGTGTTCAGGAATATCGAAGGAGGCTAGGTTTGGTGTCACTAAAGATCTCAGGAATGACTGGGATCGGTTTAATTTTCGTTCTTGGACACTCGGGCGTGAAAAGAAACGAAAGATCTTACAGATTGGCATAAATGGATGATCTGGCCGGCCTGACATTCTGATTACCCACAGGTAGGGTGACCTAATGATTCAATCAATGACCAAGAATTTACAATTGTATCAAGACTACACGATTCAATCAATGACCAAGAATTTACAATTTTATCAAGACTACACGATTCAATCAATGACCAAGAATTTACAATTTTATCAAGACTACACGATTCAATCAATGACCAAGAATTTACAATTTTATCAAGACTACACGATTCAATCAATGACCAAGAATTTACAATTTTATCAAGACTACACGATTCAATCAATGACCAAGAATTTACAATTGTATCAAGACTACACGATTCAATCAATGACCAAGAATTTACAATTTTATCAAGACTACACGATTCAATCAATTACCAAGAATTTACAATTGTATCAAGACTACACGATTCAATCAATGACCAAGAATTTACAATTGTATCAAGACTACACGATTCAATCAATGACCAAGGTATCAAGACTACACGATTCAATCAATGACAAAGAATTTACAATTGTATCAAGACTACACGATTCAATCAATGACCAAGAATTTACAATTTTATCAAGACTACACGATTCAATCAATGACCAAGAATTTACAATTGTACACGATTCAATCAATGTCCAAGAATGTACAATTGTATCAAGACTACACGATTCAATCAATGACCAAGAATTTACAATTGTATCAAGACTACACAATTCAATCAATGACCAAGAATTTACAATCGTATCAAGACTACACGATTCAATAAATGACCAAGAATTTACAATCTTGTCAAGACTTCACTAACATAAAGGTTAAGATGCCAGAAAGGAACACTACGCAGGTGGACACTCAGAAGAATAACAAATCAACGCAGAATTGGAGTCGTCAGTCTCCACACACTGAGGGACATACTGTAGTCGTCAGTCTCCACACACTGAGGAACATACTGTAGTCGTCAGTCTCTACACACTGAGGGACATACTGTAGTCGTCAGTCTCCACACACTGATGGACATACTGTAGTCGTCAGTCTCTACACACTGAGGGACATACTGTAGTCGTCAGTCTCCACACACTGAGGAACATACTGTAGTCGTCAGTCTCCACACACTGAGGGACATACTGGAGTCGTCAGTCTCCTCACACTGAGGGACATACTGTAGTCGTCAGTCTCCACACACTGAGGGACATACTTGAGTCGTCAGTCTCCACACACTGAGGGACATACTGTAGTCGTCAGTCTCCACACACTGAGGGACATACTGTAGTCGTCAGTCTCCACACACTGAGGGACATACTGTAGTCGCCAGTCTCCACACACTGAGGGACATACTGTAGTCGTCAGTCTCCACACACTGAGGGACATACTGTAGTCGCCAGTCTCCACACACTGAGGGACATACTGTAGTCGCCAGTCTCCACACACTGAGGGACATACTGTAGTCGTCAATCTCCACACACTGAGGGACATACTGTAGTCGCCAGTCTCCACACACTGAGGGACATACTGGGGTCGTCAGTCTCCACACACTGAGGGACATACTGGGGTCGTCAGTCTCCACACACTGTGGGACATACTGTAGTCGTCAGTCTCCACACACTGAGGGACATACTGTAGTCGCCAGTCTCCACACACTGAGGGACATACTGTAGTCGTCAGTCTCCACACACTGAGGGACATACTGTAGTCGTCAGTCTCTACACACTGAGGGACATACTGTAGTCGTCAGTCTCTACACACTGAGGGACATACTGTAGTCGTAAGTTTCTACACACTGAGGGACATACTGTAGTCGTCAGTCTCCACACACTGAGGGACATACTGGGGTCGTCAGTCTCCACACACTGAGGGACATACTGTAGTCGTCAGTCTCCTCACACTGAGGGACATACTGTAGTCGCCAGTCTCCACACACTGAGGGACATACTGGGGTCGTCAGTCTCCACACACTGAGGGACATACTGTAGTCGTCAGTCTCCTCACACTGAGGGACATACTGTAGTCGCCAGTCTCCACACACTGAGGGACATACTGGGGTCGTCAGTCTCCACACACTGAGGGACATACTAGGGTCGTCAGTCTCCACACACTGAGGGACATACTGTAGTCGCCAGTCTCCACACACTGAGGAACATACTGTAGTCGTCAGTCTCTACACACTGAGGGACATACTGTAGTCGTAAGTTTCTACACACTGAGGGACATACTGTAGTCGTCAGTCTCCACACACTGAGGGACATACTGGGGTCGTCAGTCTCCACACACTGAGGGACATACTGTAGTCGTCAGTCTCCACACACTGAGGGACATACTGTAGTCGTCAGTCTCCACACACTGAGGGACATACTGTAGTCGTCAGTCTCCACACACTGAGGGACATACTGGGGTCGTCAGTCTCCACACACTGAGGGACATACTGTAGCCGTCAGTCTCCTCACACTGAGGGACATACTGTAGCCGTCAGTCTCCACACACTGAGGGACATACAGTAGTCCTCAGTCTCCACACACTGAGGGACATACTGGGGTCGTCAGTCTCCACACACTGAGGGACATACTAGGGTCGTCAGTCTTCACACACTGAGGAACATACTGTAGTCGTAAGTTTCCACACACTGAGGGACATACTGGGATCGTCAGTCTCCACACACTGAGGGACATACTAGGGTCGTCAGTCTTCACACACTGAGGGACATACTGTAGTCGTAAGTTTCCACACACTGAGGGACATACTGGGATCGTCAGTCTCCACACACTGAGGGACATACTGGAGTAGCAAATTTCCACACACTGAGGGACATACTGTGGTCGTCAGTCTCCACACACCGAGGGACATACTGGGGTCGTCAGTCTCCACCCACTGAGGGACATACTGGGGTCGTCAGTCTCCACACACTGAGGGACATACTGGGGTCGTCAGTCTCCACCCACTGAGGGACATACTGGGGTCGTCAGTCTCCACCCACTGAGGGACATACTGGGGTCGTCAGTCTCCACCCACTGAGGGACATACTGGGGTCGTCAGTCTCCACCCACTGAGGGACATACTGGGAAGCTGATCTCATCACGCATGGAATTGGCCCATGTGTAATGAGGATGACTTATCGATTACACTAAACTAAACATACACCCAGACAATAGTTCACAGTGACATGTTACATACACCCAGACAATAGTTCACAGTGACATGTTACATACACCCAGACAATAGTTCACAGTGACATGTTACATACACCCCTACCCTAAATCACTGTAACTATGTTACATACACCCCTACCCTAAATCACTGTAACTATGTTACATACACCCAGACAATAGTTCACAGTGACATGTTACATACACCCCTACCCTAAATCACTGTAACTATGTTACATACACCCCTACCCTAAATCACTGTAACTATGTTACATACACCCAGACAATAGTTCACAGTGACATGTTACATACACCCCTACCCTAAATCACTGTAACTATGTTACATACACCCCTACCCTAAATCACTGTAACTATGTTACATACACCCAGACCCTTATTCAGCCCGCATACCCCACAGACATCTCTCAGTTCTAGTTACATAATCAAAAATAGCAAAAACTAATAAAACAACAAAAATTAACAAACACTAATAAAAGAATCAAAAACAATTCCTGCAATTTGTCTAGACCTCTTAATGTGCAGAATGTTGAGACCTAATGCATCAGACACAGACAGACGGAGACAGCTTATCACCTGGTCACGACCTGCTCTCAGCGTCCTAGTTTCAGATTATCCTGATTGACCTAAATATTGAAGTCACGTACTCACGGGATGTGCCGGCAGCAACTGCGTCAGTGCCGATCAAGAACATTTGCTCTCAAACGGGCTCAGTCCGCTGCTTCTACAATAATCATTATTGGCAGAGACGAAATATTGAGGCTACTCGCTGATCTTGTAAGTGACGAGAACACGACGAGTGATGAAATCCGCAATCTGGCGTGTGCAGGAATTTTCAGGTCAAGCGTGGTATGAGTATTAAAGAACGATTGAAAGGACGGATGGGATTTTTAATTAATAAGCACGTTACATTGGCATTAAATCAATTATAAATTACATACAGAGACAACGTATGAAGCGGCTTAAAAAAGTAAAGTAAAGTACCCCCGTCACGCCAAGTGGCGTATAAGGAATATGGTGTTATATAGTGACCATAAATTTTACAGACCTTAGGCACGTGATTTTTGGGGTAATGTGGTCGGTATTACGCCCGTGCCGTTTATGAAGCGGTTTGCTCAACTGAAAAGAATGCCAAGGAATTCTACAGCAGACAAAATATGTTATAAATGAGGAGATGGAAGAAGAACCCATTGGAGACCAGAGTAAGATGGACTGAGGCCATCCGAGAAACGCCAAAACAAGATCACATGACAATGGCTGTGGCTGCAAGAATTAGGACTTTGTGAGTTCCTCAACATCCGAGAAACGCCAAAACAAGATCACATGACAATGGCTGTGGCTGCAAGAATTAGGACTTTGTGAGTTCCTCAACATCCGGGAGGATACAATAGAAGTGAAGAGGGTAACAGAGAGGGGTTGGGGGGGGGGAGAACTAGTTACTGAAACTATCAGCATTCATACAGATTCCTCGTCTGTCGAAAAGCTGTGGTCACCTTAAGGATTCTCTTAAATGCGATGAATGTGGTTCTGCTGACACAGTGTGGTTCAGCCAACGGAAGCAGGCCGCAACTTTTGGATCTTATTTCGGTGGCCTATGTCCCTCTTCCACTTACTTTATTAATAAAAGATAAGCCATTTGCATCATTTTAAAACTCTGAATGTTGGGTAAATCAATCAATCCTTTTTGCCTGTTCTACAGTTTCCGGTAGATATAAGCACACATTTTTTTAGGTTTGGTGTCTTTCTTTGGTCGTGGAGCATTTCTGCGTTTCCTTACTTTGAACTGTAACGAAAAGTGGTAAAACATGATCAA
Organism: Megaustenia siamemsis; assembly: GCA_032433765.1. Classification (NCBI taxonomy): domain Eukaryota; kingdom Metazoa; phylum Mollusca; class Gastropoda; order Stylommatophora; family Ariophantidae; genus Megaustenia; species Megaustenia siamemsis. The sequence continues at coordinate 79,869,952 of JAVIAB010000050.1, forward strand.
ATCGGAATGACAGGTACAGAAGAACACAGATTTTAAGTCTCTGGGAGAATGACAATTGGTATCGAGTCGGCCATGGTTTAAATATGACTACAGACATAGCGTGCAAGGTTCAGCCATCACTACCAAGAGAAACCAAATGCACATTGGGGTTCATTGTTATATTAACAGAAAGAAGCTTCCTAGTCACTTGAAACCCACTGTACGTTTGAATCCCAGGTTTTATTGTCCAAACGGTACAAAGTAAATAGACATTATATGAGCCTGCATGAAACACAGTATTATAAATTACGGAGGGAGCAAGTAATGGGGTATAGTATACTGGCTCTTTGCTACCAGCTTTACCGCAGCACTGCAATTAGTTGCCTGGTCCCTGTTATAATTGACCCTGGATCTACAAGGAGTAGTGTGTCTAACAGCAATCCTTACATTATAAAGGACCCTGGATCTACAAGGAGTAGTGCGTCTAACAGCAACCCTTACATTATAAATGACTATGGATCTACAAAGAGTAGAACGTCTAACAGCAACCCTTACATTATAAATGACTATGGATCTACAAGGAGTAGAACGTCTAACAGGAACCCTTACATTATAAATGACCATGGATCTACAAGGAGTAGTGTGTCTAACAGCAATCCTTACATTATAAAGGACCCTGGATCTACAAGGAGTAGTGCGTCTAACAGCAACCCTTACATTATAAATGACTATGGATCTACAAGGAGTAGTGTGTCTAATAGGAACCACTACATTATAAATGACCATGGATCTACAAGGAGTAGTGCGTCTAACAGGAACCCTTACATTATAAATGACCATGGATCTACAAGGAGTAGAACGTCTAACAGGAACCCTTACATTATCAATGACCATGGATCTACAAGGAGTAGTGTGTCTAATAGGAACCACTACATTATAAATGACCATGGATCTACAAGGAGTAGAACGTCTAACAGGAACCCTTACATTATAAATTACCATGGATCTACAAGGAGTAGACGTCTAACAGGAACCCTTACATTATAAATGACCATGGATCTACAAGGAGTAGTGTGTCTAATAGGAACCACTACATTATAAATGACCATGGATCTACAAGGAGTAGAACGTCTAACAGGAACCCTTACATTATAAATGACCATGGATCTACAAGGAGTAGTGCGTCTAACAGGAACCCTTACATTATAAATTACCATGGATCTACAAGGAGTAGAACGTCTAACAGGAACCCTTACATTATAAATGACCATGGATCTACAAGGAGTAGAACGTCTAACAGGAACCCTTACATTATAAATGACCATGGATCTACAAGGAGTAGAACGTCTAACAGGAACCCTTACATTATAAATGACCATGGATCTACAAGGAGTAGTGCGTCTAACAGGAACCCTTACATTATAAATTACCATGGATCTACAAGGAGTAGTGCGTCTAACAGGAACCCTTACATTATAAATGACCATGGATCTACAAGGAGTAGTGCGTCTAACAGGAACCACTACATTATAAATGACCATGGATCTACAAGGAGTAGTGTGTCTAATAGGAACCACTACATTATAAATGACCATGGATCTACAAGGAGTAGTGCGTCTAACAGGAACCCTTACATTATAAATGACCATGGATCTACAAGGAGTAGTGTGTCTAATAGGAACCACTACATTATAAATGACCATGGATCTACAAGGAGTAGTGTGTCTAATAGGAACCAATACATTATAAATGACCATGGATCTACAAGGAGTAGTGCGTCTAACAGGAACCCTTACATTATAAATGACCATGGATCTACAAGGAGTAGAACGTCTAACAGGAACCCTTACATTATAAATGACCATGGATCTACAAGGAGTAGTGTGTCTAATAGGAACCACTACATTATAAATGACCATGGATCTACAAGGAGTAGTGTGTCTAATAGGAACCCTTACATTATAAATGCCCATGGATCTACAAGGAGTAGTGTGTCTAATAGGAACCCTTACATTATAAATGACCATGGATCTACAAGGAGTAGTGCGTCTAACAGGAACCCTTACATTATAAATGACCATGGATCTACAAGGAGTAGTGCGTCTAACAGGAACCCTTACATTATAAATGACCATGGATCTACAAGGAGAGGCGTGTCTAACAGCAACCATTATATTGTAAATGACCATGGACCTACAAGGAGTAGTGCGTCTAACAGGAACCCTTACATTATAAATGACCATGGATCTACAAGGAGTAGCGTGTCTAACAGCAATCCTTACATTATAAATGACCATGGATCTACAAGGAGTAGTGCGTCTAACAGCAATCCTTACATTATAGATGACCATGGATCTACAAGGAGTGGTCCGTCTAACAGCAATCCTTACATTAGCTTGTCTAATCACAACGTTGTAAGTTCTCAATAACCTCATCAAGAAGATATTTAAATAAGAGCAAAGAAAAGCACACAGAATACCGTGAGAGCACAACAAGAGCATAGAGGGTACCATGAGAGCAAAAGAGCACAGAGAGTACTATGAGAGCACAACAAGAGCACAGAGAGTACCATGAGAGCACAACAAGAGCGCAGAGAGTACAATGAGAGCAAAAGAGCACAGAGAGTACCATGAGAGCACAACAAGAGTACAGAAAATACTATTTAGAGCACAAGAGCACAGAGAGTACCATGAGTGCATAACAAGAGCACAGAGAGTACCATGAGAGCACAACAAGAGGACAGAGAGTACCATACGAGCACAAAAAGAGCACAGAGAGTACCATGAGAGTACCATGAGAGCACAACAAGAGTACAGAGAGTATCATGGGAGCACCATAAGAGCACAGAGAGTACCATGAGAGCACAACAAGAGCACAGAGAGTATCATGACTGCACAAAAAGAGCACGGAGAGTACCATGAGTGCACAACAAGAGCACATAGAGTACCATGAGTGCACAACAAGAACACAGAGAGTACCATGAGAGCACAACAAGAGCACAGAGAGTACCATGAGAGTACCATGAGAGCACATCAAGAGAACAGAGATTACCATGAGTGCACAACAAGAGCACAGAGAGTACCATGAGAGCACAACAAGAGCACATAGAGTGCCATTAGAGCACTCGTCACTCAGGAGAGAACCAGACCATCTGTCCTTTATCAGCCCTCACTTAGGTGATAACCAGACCATTTGTCCTTTACCAGGAATCACTCAGGTGATAACCAGACCATTTGTCCTTTACCAGGCGTCACTCAGGTGAGAACCAGACCTTTTGTCCTCTACCAACCGTCACTCAGGTGAGAACCTGACCTTTTGTCCTCTACCAGCCGTCACTCAGGTGAGAACTAGACCATTTGTCCTCTATCAGCCGTCACTCAAGTGATAACCAGACCATTTATCCTCTACCAGGCGTCACTTAGGTGATAACCAGACCATTTATCCTCTACCAGCCGTCACTTAGGTGATAACCAGACCTTTTGTCCTCTACCAGCCGTTACTCAGGTGAGAACCAGACCTTTTGTCCTCTACCAGCCGTCACTCAGGAGAGAACCAGACCTTTTGTTCTCTGCCAGCCCTCACTTAGGTGATAACCAGAACATTTGTCCTTTACCAGCCGTCACTCAGGTGAGAACCAGACCTTTTGTCCTCTACCAGCCGTCACTCAGGTGAGAACCAGACCATTTGTCCTCTATCAGCCGTCACTCATTAGAGAACTAGACCTTTTGTCCTCTATCAGCCGTCACTCAGAAGAGAACCATGACTTTTGTCCTTTACCAACCGTCACTCAGGAGAGAACCAGACCTTTTGTCCTCTACCAACCGTCACTCAGGTGAGAACCAGACCTTTTGTCCTCTACCAACCGTCACTCAGGAGAGAACCAGACCTTTTGTCCTCTACCAACCGTCACTCAGGTGAGAACCAGACCTTTTGTCCTCTACCAACCGTCACTCAGGAGAGAACCAGACCTTTTGTCCTCTATCAACCGTCACTCAGGAGAGAACCAGACCTTTTGTCCTCTACCAACCTTCACTCAGGAGAGAACAAGACCTTTTGTCCTCTACCAACCGTCACTCAGGAGAGAACCAGACCTTTTGTCCTCTACCAACCGTCACTCAGGAGAGAACCAGACCTTTTGTCCTCTACCAACCGTCACTCAGGTGAGAACCAGACCTTTTGTCCTCTACCAACCTTCACTCAGGAGAGAACCAGACCTTTTGTCCTCTACCAACCATCACTCAGGTGAGAAATAGACCTTTTGTCCTCTACCAACCGTCACTCAGGAGAGAACCAGACCTTTTGTCCTCTACCAACCGTCACTCAGGTGAGAACCAGACCTTTTGTCCTCTACCAACCGTCACTCAGGAGAGAACCAGACCTTTTGTCCACTACCAACCGTCAATCAGGAGAGAACGAGACCTTTTGTCCTCTACCAGCCGTCACTCAGGAGAGAACCAGACCTTTTGTCCTCTACCAGCCGTCACTCAGGAGAGAACCAGACCTTTTTTCCTCTACCAACCGTCACTCAGGTGAGAACCAGACCTTTTGTCCTCTACCAACCGTCACTCCGGAGAGAACCAGACCTTTTGTCCTCTACCAGCCGTCACTCAGGTGAGAACCAGACCTTTTGTCCTCTACCAGCCGTCACTCAGGAGAGAACCAGACCTTTTGTCCTCTACCAACCGTCACTCCGGAGAGAACCAGACCTTTTGTCCTCTACCAGCCGTCACTCAGGAGAGAACCAGACCTTTTGTCCTCTACCAGCCGTCACTCAGGAAGAACCAGACCTTTTGTCCTCTACCAGCCGTCACTCAGGTGAGAACCAGACCTTTTGTCCTCTACCAACCGTCACTCAGGTGAGAACCAGACCTTTAGTCCTCTACCAGCCGTCACTCAGGTGAGAACCAGACCTTTTGTCCTCTACCAACCGTCACTCAGGAGAGAACCAGACCTTTTGTCCTTTACCAACCGTCACTCAGGAGAGAACCAGACCTTTTGTCCTCTACCAACCGTCACTCAGGTGAGAACCAGACCTTTTGTCCTCTACCAACCGTCACTCAGGTGAGAACCAGACCTTTTGTCCTCTACCAACCGTCACTCAGGTGAGAACCAGACCTTTTGTCCTCTACCAACCGTCACTCAGGAGAGAACCAGACCTTTTGTCCTCTATCAACCGTCACTCAGGAGAGAACCAGACCTTTTGTCCTCTACCAACCTTCACTCAGGAGAGAACAAGACCTTTTGTCCTCTACCAACCGTCACTCAGGAGAGAACCAGACCTTTTGTCCTCTACCAACCGTCACTCAGGAGAGAACCAGACCTTTTGTCCTCTACCAGCCGTCACTCAGGAAGAACCAGACCTTTTGTCCTCTACCAGCCGTCACTCAGGTGAGAACCAGACCTTTTGTCCTCTACCAACCGTCACTCAGGTGAGAACCAGACCTTTTGTCCTCTACCAACCATCACTCAGGAGAGAACCAGACCTTTTGTCCTCTACCAGCCGTCACTCAGGAAGAACCAGACCTTTTGTCCTCTACCAGCCGTCACTCAGGAGAGAACCAGACCTTTTGTCCTCTACCAACCGTCACTCCGGAGAGAACCAGACCTTTTGTCCTCTACCAACCGTCACTCAGGTGAGAACCAGACCTTTAGTCCTCTACCAGCCGTCACTCAGGTGAGAACTAGACCATTTGTTCTCTATCAGCCGTCACTCAAGTGATAACCAGACCATTTATCCTCTTCCAGGCGTCACTTAGGTGATAACCAGACCATTTATCCTCTACCAGCCGTCACTTAGGTGATAACCAGACCATTTATCCTCTTCCAGGCGTCACTTAGGTGATAACCAGACCATTTATCCTCTTCCAGGCGTCACTTAGGTGATAACCAGACCTTTTGTCCTCTACCAGCCGTTACTCAGGTGAGAACCAGACCTTTTGTCCTCTACCAGCTGTCACTCAGGAGAGAACCAGACCTTTTGTTCTCTGCCAGCCCTCACTTAGGTGATAACCAGACCATTTGTCCTTTACCAGCCGTCACTCAGGTGAGAACCAGACCTTTTGTCCTCTACCAGCCGTCCCTCAGGTGAGAACCAGACCATTTGTCTTCTATCAGCCGTCACTCATTAGAGAACTAGACCTTTTGTCCTCTATCAGCCGTCACTCAGAAGAGAACCATGCCTTTTGTCCTTTACCAACCGTCACTCAGGAGAGAACCAGACCTTTTGTCCTCTACCAACCGTCACTCAGGTGAGAACCAGACATTTTGTCCTCTACCAGCCGTCACTCAGGAGAGAACCAGACCTTTTGTCCTCTACCAGCCGTCACTCAGGAGAGAACCAGACCTTTTGTCCTCTACCAACCGTCACTCAGGTGAGAACCAGACCTTTTGTCCTCTACCAGCCGTCACTCAGGTGAGAACCAGACCTTTTGTCCTCTACCAGCCGTCACTCAGGTGAGAACCAGACCTTTTGTCCTCTACCAACCGTCACTCAGGTGAGAACCAGACCTTTTGTCCTCTACCAGCCGTCACTCAGGTGAGAACCAGACCTTTTGTCCTCTACCAACCGTCACTCCGGAGAGAACCAGACCTTTTGTCCTCTACCAGCCGTCACTCAGGTGAGAACCAGACCTTTTGTCCTCTACCAGCCGTCACTCAGGAGAGAACCAGACCTTTTGTCCTCTACCAACCGTCACTCCGGAGAGAACCAGACCTTTTGTCCTCTACCAGCCGTCACTCAGGAGAGAACCAGACCTTTTGTCCTCTACCAGCCGTCACTCAGGAAGAACCAGACCTTTTGTCCTCTACCAGCCGTCACTCAGGTGAGAACCAGACCTTTTGTCCTCTACCAACCGTCACTCAGGTGAGAACCAGACCTTTTGTCCTCTACCAACCGTCACTCAGGTGAGAACCAGACCTTTTGTCCTCTACCAGCCGTCACTCAGGTGAGAACCAGACCTTTTGTCCTCTACCAACCGTCACTCAGGTGAGAACCAGACCTTTTGTCCTCTACCAACCGTCACTCCGGAGAGAACCAGACCTTTTGTCCTCTACCAGCCGTCACTCAGGAGAGAACCAGACCTTTTGTCATCTACCAGCCGTCACTCAGGAAGAACCAGACCTTTTGTCCTCTACCAGCCGTCACTCAGGTGAGAACCAGACCTTTTGTCCTCTACCAGCCGTCACTCAGGTGAGAACTAGACCATTTGTTCTCTATCAGCCGTCACTCAAGTGATAACCAGACCATTTATCCTCTTCCAGGCGTCACTTAGGTGATAACCAGACCATTTATCCTCTACCAGCCGTCACTTAGGTGATAACCAGACCTTTTTTCCTCTACCGGCCGTTACTCAGGTGAGAACCAGACCTTTTGTCCTCTACCAGCTGTCACTCAGGAGAGAACCAGACCTTTTGTTCTCTGCCAGCCCTCACTTAGGTGATAACCAGACCATTTGTCCTTTACCAGCCGTCACTCAGGTGAGAACCAGACCTTTTGTCCTCTACCAGCCGTCCCTCAGGTGAGAACCAGACCATTTGTCTTCTATCAGCCGTCACTCATTAGAGAACTAGACCTTTTGTCCTCTATCAGCCGTCACTCAGAAGAGAACCATGCCTTTTGTCCTTTACCAACCGTCACTCAGGAGAGAACCAGACCTTTTGTCCTCTACCAACCGTCACTCAGGTGAGAACCAGACCTTTTGTCCTCTACCAACCGTCACTCCGGAGAGAACCAGACCTTTTGTCCTCTACCAGCTGTCACTCAGGTGAGAACCAGACCTTTTGTCCTCTACCAGCCGTCACTCAGGTGAGAACCAGACCTTTTGTCCTCTACCAGCCGTCACTCAGGAGAGAACTAGACCTTTTGTCCTCTACCAGCCGTCACTCAGGTGAGAACCAGACCTTTTGTCCTCTACCAGCCGTCCCTCAGGTGAGAACCAGACCTTTTGTCCTCTACCAGCCGTCACTCAGGTGAGAACCAGACCTTTTGTCCTCTACCAGCCGTCACTCAGGTGAGAACCAGACCTTTTGTCCTCTACCAACCGTCACTCCGGAGAGAACCAGACCTTTTGTCCTCTACCAATCGTCATTCCGGAGAGAACCAGACCTTTTGTCCTCTACCAACCGTCACTCAGGTGAGAACCAGACCTTTTGTCCTCTACCAACCGTCACTCCGGAGAGAACCAGACCTTTTGTCCTCTACCAGCCGTCACTCAGGAGAGAACCAGACCTTTGTCCTCTACCAGCCGTCACTCAGGAAGAACCAGACCTTTTGTCCTCTACCAGCCGTCACTCAGGTGAGAACCAGACCTTTTGTCCTCTACCAGCCGTCACTCAGGTGAGAACTAGACCATTTGTTCTCTATCAGCCGTCACTCAAGTGATAACCAGACCATTTATCCTCTTCCAGGCGTCACTTAGGTGATAACCAGACCATTTATCCTCTACCAGCCGTCACTTAGGTGATAACCAGACCTTTTTTCCTCTACCAGCCGTTACTCAGGTGAGAACCAGACCTTTTGTCCTCTACCAGCTGTCACTCAGGAGAGAACCAGACCTTTTGTTCTCTGCCAGCCCTCACTTAGGTGATAACCAGACCATTTGTCCTTTACCAGCCGTCACTCAGGTGAGAACCAGACCTTTTGTCCTCTACCAGCCGTCCCTCAGGTGAGAACCAGACCATTTGTCTTCTATCAGCCGTCACTCATTAGAGAACTAGACCTTTTGTCCTCTATCAGCCGTCACTCAGAAGAGAACCATGCCTTTTGTCCTTTACCAACCGTCACTCAGGAGAGAACCAGACCTTTTGTCCTCTACCAACCGTCACTCAGGTGAGAACCAGACCTTTTGTCCTCTACCAACCGTCACTCCGGAGAGAACCAGACCTTTTGTCCTCTACCAGCCGTCACTCAGGTGAGAACCAGACCTTTTGTCCTCTACCAGCCGTCACTCAGGTGAGAACCAGACCTTTTGTCCTCTACCAGCCGTCACTCAGGAGAGAACTAGACCTTTTGTCCTCTACCAGCCGTCACTCAGGTGAGAACCAGACCTTTTGTCCTCTACCAGCCGTCCCTCAGGTGAGAACCAGACCTTTTGTCCTCTACCAGCCGTCACTCAGGTGAGAACCAGACCTTTTGTCCTCTACCAGCCGTCACTCAGGTGAGAACCAGACCTTTTGTCCTCTACCAACCGTCACTCCGGAGAGAACCAGACCTTTTGTCCTCTACCAATCGTCATTCCGGAGAGAACCAGACCTTTTGTCCTCTACCAACCGTCACTCAGGTGAGAACCAGACCTTTTGTCCTCTACCAATCGTCATTCCGGAGAGAACCAGACATTTTGTCCTCTACCAACCGTCACTCAGGTGAGAACCAGAATCGAATCTGCACTATCTAGAGCCTAAAGAGGTACGCACACATAACTGTCTACAGAAATTACATAGAAATTCAGAACATCAAAATATTAAAATTGATTATCAAAAGTCATATCAATTTACGACATCGACTTTGCTACAGTTCCCTTCCAGGAAGACTCAGAGCCAGAGAACGGAATCTAATTCAACAAGCGAGTGGTCACCGCACATAAATAGGTTCTAACATTGTCTGTTCTACACAGGCTTTCTTTACAATAATTGTTAGGCGGCAAGTTACACAACATTCACGGTTGATATATTGCTCTATTTGGAAGCTGAATGTTTTTATTTCCACTATATATTTTACATGGGGACTGGTTGGTCTTGAGGCAAGACGCCGGTCTCGAGACAGTGAGGTTGTGGGTTCAAATCCCAGTTGCACCATTTGGGATTTTTATTTATGATTTCTCTCAGCGGCAACCACCCTTGGTCTCAGCAGCGAGGCCCGGCTTGAAACGTCAATTACTCATCGACAGAAAAAAATATCAGTATCTCCGAAGACGGAGTTATCTGCCTGTGCGGCGAGGGACCCCTGTGTCCACGGATTCCAGGTAAAAATGGAATGACACACAATTTAGTTATGAAAAATAAAATGAGATCAGTTGTAGAGAAATCTATCTTTGTAGCCATACCGAAGAAATCAGGCGCCACTGATAGTGAAGACCATTGCACTATTAGTCTCATGAGCCATATGACGAAAATATTACTAAGAATCATCATGAGACGTGTAAGGAACAAAATGAAACCAGAAATAAGTGAGGAACAATGTGGATTTGTGGAAGGAAAGGGCACCAATAATGCGATATACATCTTAAGAACATTTATAGAAAGATCTATAGATGTAAAGAAAGATCTATATATGTGCTTTATAGACTACACAAAAGCATTTGACAAAGTAAAGCATGTGGAAATAATTAATATGCTGGAGAAATTAAACATTGATGGCAAGGATCTGCGAATCATAAAAAACATGTACTGGCAACAAACAGCAGCTGCACGAATTAACAACCAAACAGGACAATTCCAATATATAAAACAAGGAGTCAGACAAGGCTGCGTTCTGTCGCCGGATTTGTTTTCACTTTACAATGAACATATTATGAGATTAATAGTAGACAAAAATAGGAATTGAAGTCAACGGTCACAACATAAATAATTTACGATATGCGGATAACACAGTCTTAATAGCAGAGACAGAGAATGAGCTACAAGAAATGATAGACATAATAGTAGAGGAAAGCAATTAGAAAGGTCTCAGTCTGAATAGAAAGAAAATAGAAGTAATGGTCATATCGAAGGAACAATCATCACCATCATGCAGCATAAAAATAAACGAGACAAATCTGAAACAAGTGCAACGCTACAAATACTTGGGCACAATAATAACATCGGATGGGAGATGCACCACAATAATAACATCATATGGGAGATGCACCACAATAATAACATCAGATGGGAGATGCACCACAGAAATAACAAGCAGGCCAAAATAACATTTCAGAAAATGAAAAATATCTTGTGCAACAAATCTATGTCAACAGAAATGAGAAAGAGAGTTCATTGGTGCTATATAGAACCAATTCTGACCTATGGAAGCGAATCATGGACAATAGACAAACAAATGAAAAGACGATTAGAGACCACAGAGATGGGATTTCTCAGAAGAATGTTGAAAGTTCCCTGGACAGCTAAAAAGACCAATCAGGAAGTTTTCAAAGAGGCCAACACAAAAAGGGAGCTCTTAAAAAACATCAGAAAGAAACAATCAACATTTTTTGGGCACATCATGAGAAGGGGAAAGTTGGAATACTTGGTTACAACTGGAAAAATAAAAGGAAAGAGAGATCGCGGACGACAAAGAGAGGAAATACTGGATAGCTTGGTGTCATGGCATGGAAAACAGTCAACAACAGAACTGATACGATGCTCTGTAGATAGAAGATTGTGGAGGGACATGATCGCCAACGCCAACCGGTATGTCACATGATGATGATGAGTAGAGAAACGGGAATTGTAGTCAACGGTCACAACCTAAACATTCTGCTATACGCTTATGACATAGTCTTAAAGGCAGAGACGCAGAATGAACTAGAATAAATGATAAACATAATAGCTAAAAAAGCATCAAGAAAGGTCTCAGTCTGAATAGTAAAGAAACAGAAGTAATGGTCATATCAAAGAAACAATCACCACCACGAGGCAGCATAAAAATGAACAGGGCAAATCTGAAACAAGTGCAACGCGTCAAATACTTGGGCACAATAATAACATCAGATGGAAGATGCACCACAGAAATAAAAAGCAAAATATCTCAGGCTTGGAATGCTTGGTTAAAACTGGCAAAATACAGGGAAAAAGAGATCACGGATGACAAAGAGACAAAATAGAGTATGTAGCTTGGTGTCATGCCGTGGAAAAATTTAACAGCAGAATTGATACGATGCACTGGGGATATAAAATGGTGGAAGGATATGATCGCCTACTCCAACCGATATGGCACATGATGATATTCGTAAATTCCTTCGCGGCCAACGCGTTGGGTACCTGTCCCTCCTCAATCCTAGATCTTGTGATCTGGGTAAAAATTCAACCATTTGGTCTTTTCCTGAACCAGCCGTCCAACCACCAGCCATCCAACCATCAGCCGTCCAACCACCAGCCATCCAATTATCAGCCGTCCAACCACCAGCCATCCAATTATCAGCCATCCAACCACCAGCCATCCAATTATCAGCCGTCCAACCACCAGCCATCCAATCATTAGCCGTCCAACCACCAGTCATCCAACCATCAGCCGTCCAACCACCAGACATCCAATTATCAGCCGTCCAATTATCAGCCGTTCAACCACCAGCCATCCAATCATCAGCTGTCCAACCACCAGCCATCCAACCATCAGTCGTCCAACCACCAGCCATCCAACCATCAGTCGTCCAACCACCAGCCATCCAACCATCAGTCGTCCAACCACCAGCCATCCAACCACCAGCCATCCAACCACCAGCCATCCAACCACCAGCCATCCAACCACCAGCCATCCAACCACCAGCCATCCAACCACCAGCCATCCAACCACCAGCCATCCAACCACCAGCCATCCAACCACCAGCCATCCAACCACCAGCCATCCAACCACCAGCCATCCAACCATCAGTCGTCCAACCACCAGCCATCCAACCACCAGCCATCCAACCACCAGCCATCCAACCACCAGCCATCCAACCATCAGTCGTCCAACCACCAGCCATCAAACCACCAGTCGTCCAACCACCAGCCATCCAACCACCAGCCATCCAACCACAAGCCGTCCAACCACCAGCCATCCAACCACCAGCCATCCAACCACCAGCCATCCAACCACCAGCCATCCAACCATCAGCCGTCCAACCACCAGCCATCCAACCATCAGCCGTCCAGCCACCAGCCATCCAATCATCAACCGTCCAACCACCAGCCATCCAACCATCAGTCGTCCAACCACCAGCCATCCAACCATCAGCCGTCCAACCACCAGCCATCCAACCATCAGCCGTCCAACCACCAGCCATCCAACCATTAGCTGTCCAACCACCAGACATCCAACCACCAGCCGTCTTTTCTCTGTCTCTACACCACACTCACACACAAACGCACACACGTAACACACACACACACACACACAACATGAACAAAATGTCCTCCCACGGCCGTGCCAATTTTGGAGCGACGAGCCCGCCTCAGAGCGAGCAAGACAAGTTATGTATACATTTATCTGTTTAATTGATAAATTAAAATGACAAAGACGGACAGCCAATATCAAATAACCAATGTATGTAACAGAGATGGAAAGAATATTTTGAAGACCTGTTAAACATACCAACTACCAATAAGACGACAAAAAACACGCCATAACTCACAAATACTGAACCCAACATCATGAAAGAGGAAATCGAAGAAGTAATCAAATATGCACCAAGAAATAAAGCACCGGGATAGATAACATACCAATAGAAATAATAGCAGCAGCAGGAGAAACAGGAATGCAATGGCTGCACAGAATATTTAATGCAGCATGGCACCAACAACAAGCCCCAGAAGACTGGCAACAGACACTCATCATACCAATATGGAAAAAGAAAGGTAGCAAAAGAGACTGCAATCAATATAGAGGTATATCTCTTCTCAGCCTTGTAGGAAAGCTATACGACAAGATCTTGGAAAAAAGGCTGAGACCAATAATAGAACTACAGTTAAGTGATTCTCAAATGGGGTTCTGAAAAAACAGAGGATGTACCGACGCACTATTCACACTAAAACAGCTTGCAGAAAAAACGACAGAACACAATCAAAACTTATACATAGCCTTCATTGACCAGGAAAAATCATTCGACAGAGTAAACAGAGAACAACTGTGGGAGATACTAACAACATACGGAGTAAGCCAACATCTAACCAACATTATTAAAAGCCTCTACGTCAACAGCAGCTGCAAGGTCAACAGCAGCAGGCTACACAGACCACTTCGAAGTTAGATCAGGCGTAAGACAGGGGTGCGTACTATCCCCCCTACTGTTTATTACATACATGGACTATATATGCAAGCTAGCCAACCCATCAGAGACAGAGGAGATCAACAAGCTTTTATTTGCAGACGATCAGGCACTAATACATGAAACAATAGAAGACCTACAAGAACACTTAAACAAACTCAACATATAAGGCACAAAGTACAACATGAAAATCAACATCAACAAAACAGAAGTCATGAATGTCGCCAAAAATAAACAGAACATCAACATAAGTATAGAAGGCAGACAACTAAAACAAGTAGAGGAATTCAAATACCTAGGAAGTTTAATGGCAAACGATAATTCTCAAACAGCAGAGATAGAATCAAGATGCAACAAAGCTTGTCAAATCATCGGACAGTTATTACCACTATTGTTCAACAAGGAAATAACTCTGGAGGCAAAACGAGCACTCTACAATACAATCTTCATCCCAACGTTGTGCTACCAATGCCAGTCCTGGACCCTAGATGCAAGAACAATAAGAAAAAATAACCTCTACAGAGATGAAATGTGTTAGACGAATGACAGGAAACAGTCTGAGAGATAAGATCAGAAATGAAGAACTGAGAAAAAAGCTAGGAATAGCCCCTGCCATAGAATATATAAGGAAACAACAGATAAAATGGTTTGACCACGTGACAAGGCAGAAAGAACAAAACACAACACAACGAGCTTTCAACAAACGTTGTGAGAACACCAGACTCAAGGGTCGACCTCGAAAAAGATGGGTCGATGGAATATTAGAAGCATTAGGAAACATAACAGCAGCAGAGGCGAACAGAAGAGCAAAAGACCGCAAATTATATATCCCCTCGACGCTGAAAGGCAAATGAGGAAGGAAAGAAGAAGAGGAAGAAAATTGATAAATTTGAGCTCCATGTTTTATTGTATATTCCAAATTAACGTGAATGAAATTATAACTGTGTATAATTGGACCGTGACAGCTAGATCAAAACATATAAACTGAACAAAACTGAAAGTGTATACAATATTAGCAGACCACAAATGTTGAGAAATGAGAGTTAGCTGAATTGGCCATGTTCCCTTGTGTTGGCTTTTCGTCGCAAGGCGCTGTGCCATGGAGTACGGGGTCGATCCTGCTTCGGATCATATATTGTTATTTGTTTTTTTTTATGTTGATTATTTGTCATTTTTCCGAGTGCTGTAAACACACCTCCTCCTCCTCATTCGCTGCAATATTAGCTGTAGGTCTAAAAGTTCTGCCATCAGTTCTGGAGGTATTTTTACGGATAACGAAACAGTTGCGTGAATTTATTGTTGCCAATTATATCACATTAACACAGTTTTAGCGGAGATATCAACGCTTCACAAAATAAAAGAACATTGCAGAAAGGAACAAATTAGTCACCATTTGATGTGAGTTTTTTAAGACACGCGTTCGTTGTTGGCAACGAAATAAAAACTTGCATTACGTGGCTGGAAGTTACAAATCAAATAAAGTTTTGTTCACGGGAAATGCGAGGTCAGTTGGAGGAAGGATAAAACAAAACAAAATGTAAAGAACAACAACAGATACCAATATATAACAGCGAACTAAGGAACGGTGTATGTATGACTCTTTTCGCATTGTCAGACGGTCTAGTGGAGGCTATTGTGTATTTATTTGAGGTTTTGTTTATGTTAAACAGCTTCTCTCGTGGCTAATTCTACCAATGTTTGACAAACACACACGGCCACAGAATGAGCAAGTCAGGGCCAATGATCCACTGGGTTTTCCAATCTTTTTGTGAGTCTTTTCTCTTCTAAGTGTTGCCTTAGCACAGTCTCAAAATATGTTATACCATTCCTTATACATGCTCTCCATGATGTGCGATCACTTGCCAGATGTACCCAGTCATTTTCACAGATGGAGAAGTCATTCACAGATGGAGAAGTCATTCACAGATGGAGAAGTCATTCACAGATGGAGAAGTCATTCACAGATGGAGAAGTCATTCACAGATGGAGAAGTCATTCACAGATGGAGAAGTCATTCACAGATGGAGAAGTCATTCACAGATGGAGAAGTCATTCACAGATGGAGAAGTCATTCACAGATGATTTACAGATTGTGCCTATATCGTAGTTTAGGTCTGACGATTTGTCTTTCTCCGTGTATTAGTTCATCATATAGTATTTGCTTGGGGTTCATCATATAGTATTTGCTTGGGGTTCATCATATAGTATTTGCTTGGGGTTCATCATATAGTATTTGCTTGGGGTTCATCATATAGTATTTGCTTAGGGTTCATCATATAGTATTTGCTTGGGGTTGCGTTAAGCAAAAAATATACCAAAAAGGGTGGGGGCAAGGACACATCCCTGTTTCATTCCGTTGTTGACTTTGAAACTCTCCGATGAACTCCCATAAATGTGGATTTTAGCATTCATATTTTCATGAATGGACATAATCAACTTAAGTAATTTAGGTGGGCAGCCTATGCTTTCTAACACCCTGTAGAACCCAGCTCTATTTACTGAGTCGAAGGCCTTTTGTGAGATCCACAAAGGCAATATAGAGCGGCATATTTTGTTCTCGACATTTTTCTTGTAATTGTCTAAGTGTGAAAATCATGTCTGTGGTTGATCTCCCGGCTCTGAAGCCGCATTGAGACTCGGGAAGAACACGTTCTGCAAGATTAGACCTTGCCAGAAAAAAAGTATAATCTTCTTCCTTTACAAAACCACAGTCTCAGAGTCTTGATTCTTGAAGGGCAGCAACATCGACTAAAACTCTATTTAGTTTTTTTTTTTTAATCTACTAGGGATGTTCTAATTTGCCCTTCTTTCAATGTGTTTGTTTTAACAAGTCCAGGGCACATATGATTTAATTTTTGTGTAATTAAATCAAAATAAAAACAATTATTGAACTAATATTAATCATTTTTGTGTAATTAAATCAAAATAATAACCATTATTGAACTAATATTAATCATTTTTGTGTAATTAAATCAAAATAAAAACCATTATTGAACTAATATTAATCATTTTTGTGTAATTTCTCCAAAGACCCTGACTAGTCTTACGGATATCGTGCTCTATGTTGAAATCTTCATGAAAGGGAAGGAAGCACTAAAGGAAATTATTCACGTACAGTAATGACGTTTTATTTATAACAAGAAAATAAGCAGAATAGGTCGCGTAATGAAAACACTGTCTTTCCTCTATGTTGTTACTTGACCTAGCTATTCTTTCACCCGTTGGTGTTGTGGATTCTTTGTCTCGCGAGATTGCGACGAGTAGCGATATCTGCGCGTTTTGACATAAAAACATCATTTTTATGTTTAGGTAAACAATTATTAGCAGCTTTCCAATTGTGCCCGGGCTGCGACCATTGTGAACTACTTTTTTCGACTAATCACTGCTTTATGGATCTTCAGCAAACCCTGCGTGCACATGGTGCTTCATATTTTTTGCCAATATTAGATGGGGATGGACATCGAATCTTAACTTCCCACAGACGGGGGAGGGTAAAACCACGAGGGAGGGGACATTTTCTGTCGTCACTGGCACGATTCCAACCTTGGACCTTTCAAGTACACTGTGGATGTCTTATCCACTCCCCCTAGTCAGGTACACATTTATATTGTTCAGTCGGATTGCGTGTTCGTATAAACCAGTAATTGGGGGACTGGTTGGTTTCGAAGCAAGCCGTCTGTCTCGAGACAGAGGTTGTGAGTTCAAATCCCGGTTGTACCGGTTGGTATTTTAATTTGTGATTTCTCTCTGTGGCAACCACCCCTGGTCTCAGCAGCGAGGCACGGCTTTAAACGTCAATTACTCATCGACGGAAAAAAATGAGTACCTCCAAAGACTGAGTTATCTGCCTGTGCGGCGAGGGACCCATGTGTACACGGCTGCCAAGGAAAAAACGGATTAACACTCAAAATTCAGTTCCTAGTCTCTAGGGACTTCACCGGAAGTGAAAAGCTGACGAACGCAAAAAGAAATTCTTCAATGATGAAACTAGCAATACTCCCACGCTTTATAGAGAGGGGCAGCTTTCATGATGTCAGAAATATCCTGTTTTTGGTGTTTATCTAAGTAGAACAATCGGTAATGATATGTGAATACCTTTTTGCGTGAGATGACGATACTATCCTCGCGGTAAACTGACTTCTCCTGCCTATGACAGAATCGATTACCGGGCAAATTACCTGCATGTTATATAACTTCATTGTCTGATGTAACACATCTTGTTTTTTCCCTTGTCCGAACTGCTAAGCTTGTTCGTGATCCGGCGCATGAATTCCGACTCAAACCTTCGTAATCGGCCCAGAACTGGAGGTTCTGCCCAACACCGGAAAAGACCAGCTGATTTATTTGTCCCGAGATCATAAATCTTTCACAGACAATTCCCTTAAAACATCAAAACTATGTTGTTGGCTGATTTTATTTCTTTTATTTCCTAGTTTTGGCCATCCATTTATTTATGTATTTTTCGTTTTATTCTTTTCCCTTGTTTTATTTTTAACTAAAAACTATATGACATGTTTTATTGTTATTTATTATTTCAATTTGTTCCTTTTATTTGACTTAAAAAAACGTTTTCGTCGCGTTTTTTTAAATTATTAATTATTATTTCAACCTGCTCTTAGTTCCTTACTCTTATATTATCATATTCTGCCTATTTATCCTCTTATTTTTTAAACTCATGCATGGTCTCATCCTTCTATTTCTCATTCATTATTTCTGACTCTTGCCTTCCATATATTTTGACTTATCTTTCTTCTGTTACTATTGTTTCCACCTGAACCGTCATGAAACCATATTCTATGTCTTCTAACATCTTGATATTGGTGAAATCTAATTCCTTGTTCAATATCTAAACATGCATATATAATATGCTGGACAAATATACATATATAGATCGATTCATAAAACCGTGAAAAAGTTATCTCTGTGAAATCTCTTCCAATGAATTGATACAAAGCTTCTGTTCGAAAAGAATGAACGTGTCCTTGTTTATCTTTACTACTCGTACAACGAGGGCTGCGGTAGCTCACTGGTTAGTGAATTGAAGTACTAAGGAAAAGAGATAAAATTCGATCCTGGTCGACGTTTTCAGGTCAGCCCAGGCGTAAATGGGTACCTGATTTTTTATTTTCTGGGAAAGTAAAGCGACATGGGCGTCGCCAATATGTGACAACAGCCCAAGAATTATGTGCCGATTGTGTGCTCTTTATTGTACTCATTTCACACATTTGTTACTACTTTACTCCTTTATTTCCATTAATCACCATCTTTCTTACATTATCCTCCCTGTCTTTCTATCGTTAATCACCATCTTTCTTACATTATCCTCCCTGTCTTTCTATCGTTAATCACCATCTTTCTTACATTATCCTCCCTGTCTTTCTATCATTAATCACCATCTTTCTTACATTATCCTCCCTGTCTTTCTATCGTTAATCACCATCTTTCTTACATTATCCTCCCTGTCTTTCTATCATTAATCACCATCTTTCTTACATTATCCTCCCTGTCTTTCTATCGTTAATCACCATCTTTCTTACATTATCCTCCCTGTCTTTCTATCATTAATCACCATCTTTCTTACATTATCCTCCCTGTCTTTCTATCGTTAATCACCATCTTTCTTACATTATCCTCCCTGTCTTTCTATCGTTAATCACCATCTTTCTTACATTATCCTCCCTGTCTTTCTATCGTTAATCACCATCTTTCTTACATTATCCTCCCTGTCTTTCTATCGTTAATCACCATCTTTCTTACATTATCCTCCCTGTCTTTCTATCATTAATCACCATCTTTCTTACATTATCCTCCCTGTCTTTCTATCGTTAATCACCATCTTTCTTACATTATCCTCCCTGTCTTTCTATCATTAATCACCATCTTTCTTACATTATCCTCCCTGTCTTTCTATCGTTAATCACCATCTTTCTTACATTATCCTCCCTGTCTTTCTATCATTAATCACCATCTTTCTTACATTATCCTCCCTGTCTTTCTATCGTTAATCACCATATGTTAAGACTGGCTCTACATAACATTTAAGAACTCTTTTTCTTGTTTCTATTGTCAAAAATAGATTGCATAGTATCTTCCTCATTTTTTGGAAAGCTGCTTTTGTCCGAGCCATTCTGCATCTCACCTCTTTTGTACATCTACCATCTGAGGTTAACAAAGTCTCCAAATATTTAAATTCATTTACCTGTTTTAATATTGTTCATACAAGACGATAAATATACATTTATATATTCAGGTAACACAAAAGAACATCAAAGAGGAGTAGACATTCTAATAAAACGAGAGCTACAAAAATATATAAATACCCACTGGGCATACAATGATAGGATTACACTATTAAAAATTAAGGCAAAACCATTCGACATAGCAATAATACAGACATACGCACCTACTCAAGACTACACAGATGAACAAATAGAGCCATACTATGATGATCTAAACACAGTTATGAAGCAAGTGAATTCATCAGACATCTTGATTATAATGGGTGATATGAACGCTAAAGTAGGAAAAGGTAAATATAAGACCATTATAGGAAATCATGGTCTAGGAAAAAGGAACAACAGAGGAGAAATATTAATACAATTTCGTGAAGAAAACAGATTGATAATATGCAACACCTTCTTTGAGCAAGAGAAAAGGAAATTATACACATGGAAAAGCCCTGGAGACAGGAAGAGGAATCAAATAGATTACATAATGATAAAAGACAGATTCAGGAACAGCGCCAAGAAAGCCAAAACCTACCCAGGAGCAGATAATAATTCAGGCGACAATCCTGTAATGATAAAAATGAAAATCAAATTAAAGAGAAACAAACAAAAAACTTATTCAGCAACACCAATAGATATAACAGCATTAAACCAGAAAAATGTAAAAGAAACTTATACTTACAAGTAAAGAACACATATCAGAAGCTGCTAGAAGAGGGGATTGAGCAGTACAGAAGAGAAAATCCTGAGGAAAAAGTCACAACAAAATGGCGATGCAGAAAAAAACAGCATGCAAGAATCCTGCAACACCTTGCCCAAAAAGGAAAGTAACAAAAAACAAAAACGGATAACTGACAAAATCTTAGAAAAAATGGAAGAAAGAAGACAAGCGAAAAACACTACCAGATACAAGGATATAGACAATGAAATACGGAGAATGTGCAAAAAGGCAAAAGAAGACTGGCTCAACCAAAGATGTCTAGAAGTCGAAACTATGGAAAGTAAACAAAACTTAAGAGAAATGCACACAGAAATAAAGAGAATGAATAATAAAGACAAAAAAAGCTGCAGGAAACGGATGTATTGCAAATAAAGAGAGAAGAATGCTAATAGACAACAAAGATATAATATATAGATGGCAAGAATATATAACAGAATTATTTCATGACGAAAGGGACAAAAAGCCAGACATAAAATGTACATACAACTATAAAATCCTGAAATCTGAAGTAGAAAAAGCTATAAAAACAATGAAAAAGGGAAAAGCAGCAGGACCTGACAATATACAGATAGAGATGATACAGGCTCTAGAAGAGTTTGGCATCGAAGTGATCACAGACATATGCAATGACATATATCATACAGGATATATACCAAACGATCTAAAAACATCAACTTTCATTGCATTGCCTAAAAAGAATGATGCAGTTGAATGCAATGATTTCAGAACAATAAGCCTAATGGGCCAGGTAACAAAAATTTTACTAAAAGTTATACAGGGAAGGATTCAGAATAAAATCAATACAAAATTAGATGAGCAACAATTTGGATTCAGGAAAAACAGTGGGACAAAAGAAACCATATTTAGCATGAGAACATTGATTGAAAAGTACACAGAAGTAAACAAACCAATATATGCCTGCTTTATAGATTACACCAAAGCTTTTGATAGAATACACCATAACCAACGTATAGACTGCCTAAAGGATATAAATCATGACGACACAGACATACGACTAATATGTAATTTGTACTGGGAGCAAACAGCAATAATAAAATATAACAAGGAGAACTCTACACCCATGGACATAAAAAGAGGAGTAAGACAAGGATGCATCCTATCACCAAGCTTGTTCAATCTTTACACTGAGCAAATCTTTAAAAACGTCTCAGAGATGCCAGGCCTAAACATTAATGGAAAGATAATCAATAACCTAAGATATGCTGATGATACTGTTCTACTAGCAGAAAATCCTAAAAACCTACAATTGCTTAATGTGATAAACATAAGAAGCAAAATATATGGACTAGAAATGAATATCAAAAAGACTAAAACTATGATCATAAACAAAGAAAATTCTCAAGACCTACAATTAAATATCACAGTTGAGGGAATACATCTGGAGACAGTCCAGAGTTACAACTACCTGGGACATACTATAACCAATGATGGAAAATGTAAAATTGAAATAAACAAAAGAATAGGTATGGCAAAAAGTAATTTTAATGCCATGAAAAATATACTAACAACAAAACAAATATATTTCAACAGGGGTGAAACTAATAATAGCAAAATGTTAGATCTTCTCAATATTCCTGTATGGTGCAGAAACATGGACATTAGACAAGAAAACAGAACAGAAAATTGAAGCCTGTGAAATGTGGATTTATAGAAGAATAGGTAGAATTGGATGAAAAGAAAAGATAACAAACGATGAAGTTTTAAAACAACTGAAAATAAAAAGAGAACTACTAAATACAATTAAGACAAGACAAATGAAATTTTGGGGGCATGTTAAAAGACACAACAGCCTACTAAAAGTAATATTGGAAGGGAAAATACAAGGTAAAAGAGGCAGAGACAGACCAAGACTAACATGGACGAGTAACATCAAAAGATGGACAAGTCAGCCTATGACAATCTGCACCATCAAAGCAAGAGATAGAGTGGAATGGCGATCCATGGTAGCCAACCTTCGTTGCGAAGAAGGCCCTCAATGATGATGATGATGATGATGATGATGATGATATTGTTCCACTTGTCTTTATTTTGCACTCAGGAGATGTCTTTTTCTTTGTTGTTACATTACTTCTGTCTTTTTGCTATTAAGGCAGAGTCCTTTATTTTTGCTTTCTTTCACTATAATGTCTAACATTTCTTGTAACTCATTTTCACTCTTAGCGATTATGACTCTATGATCAGCATAAAAAGTGAAGTAAAGAGCCCCCGTCACACCAAGTGGCGTATAGGGAATATGGTGTTAGTGACCATAAATTTTACAGACCTTCGGCACATGATTGTTGGGGTAATGTGGTCGGTATTACGCCCGTGCCGCTTTACTTTCCCATAAAAAATCCGGTACCCATTTAAGGCTGGGTGAACCCGGAAGCCGTCGGTTTGGATCGAACCCTACCTCTTTTCCTTTGTAGTCCAGTTCACTAATCATTGAGCTATCGCGGCTCCCATAATCAGCATACCTTAGATTAGTTATATTATGACCTCAGATTGTTATTCCAGGTATGCCCCTTATGGATCTTAAAATAATCTCACTATGCATATTAAACAAATCTTGTGACAGCACACAACCTTGCCTTACACCCTGTTTTATTTGTTGAAACATTCCCAATTGGTTTCCAGTTCTTATGGCCGCTGTTTGTTGCCAGTACATGTTATTTATTATTTCTAGATCTTTGCTGTCTACGTTTATGACTAAAATTGTGATTATTTCCTGGTGCTTTACTATGTCAAATGCTTTGGTATAATCTATGAAACACAGGTATAGATCTGTTTTCACCTCTATGGCACTTTCTTCTAAAGATCATATGATGTATATGGCATTGCTCGTTCCTTTACCTCCAACAAAACCACACTGTTCATCACTACTTTCTGGACTGATTTTGTTTCGCACTCTTCGCATGATGATTCTTAGTAATATCTTAGTCATGTGACTCATAAGGCTTATTGTGCGATGATCAAATCATCCAAACGCACCCGATTTCTTTGGTAGGGCTATGAATATTGATTTGAGCATGTCATCTGGTATATATCCGGTGTTGTTAATATAATTCAATATAGGTATGTAGGTAGGTAGGTAGATTCAGCTTATCAAACACAAACACACACACACAAATGTGGACTTTATTTTAAGGCATTGCTAAGACTTATGACTGTACTAGGAGCTTGGGTACTAGGAGCTTGGGTACTAGGAGCTTGGGTACTAGGAGCTTGGTGCGTGTTCACCCTCTGACTTACGTCGGTTTTATTTACTGTTAACACCGCCATCCTTTGAACAACTCACACGCTAGAAATGTGGTAGTTTTACTTCAATGTGCACTTTCTCTTTAGCCTAGTACCCTGCCCAGCATGTCTGCAAATACTGCCGCAGGTAGTACTGTCTACTGCACAGAGTAAAAGATAAATTACCTGACCTGATATAATTCTGACCATAGCTTTCTTGCCCATTTTGTACACCAATTTGTTGTAGTGATGTTCTGTAAGTAAAGTAAGTAAAGTACCCCCCGTCACGCCAAGTGGCGTATAGGGAAATATGGTGTTAGTGACCCTATATTTTACAGACCTTCAGCACATGATTTTTGGGGTAATGTGGTCGGTATTACGCCCGTGCTGCTTTTACTTTCCCAGAAAAAATCCGGTACCCATTTAAGGCTGGGTGAACCCGGAGCCGTCGGTTGGGATCGAACCCTACCCCTTGTCCGTAGTAGTCCAGTTCACTAACCACTGAGCTATCGCGGCTCCTACTAATTTTTAGGGAATTAGTAAAACCCAGGTGTCCTCGCCAGGATTACGAACCCCGGCTGTTGCCGTGGTAAGCCAACCGCCTATCGATTGCGCTAACCGGACACAGTGATGTTCTGTGGCCTACCGTAATCAGAATTATGTACATTTTTTGGCCCGAATCATCCAGCTTCAGCACTGTACTTTCAGGTATCGAACTTGCCTCCTCTCTACGATGCTTACTAGCTTGTCTTAGACTATCTTAAATCAGGTAGATTAGAATCTAAGTCACTTTTTGCTTGTTGATCCTGACAGCACCAGTCAGCTATGTGTCGCTGATCACTCTCATCTCAGTCTCTCTTCGACTTCCCAAAGGTTTAACATAAATATTATAAGTACCTTTGCGAAATGGTCGTAAGAAGATGTCACGATCAAAATGCGCTTAAAACACAACATGATTAATATCCCAAACTATATTGTGATATCTGTAAATCATATGACTTCTCCACCTGTGAAAATGACTGGGAACATCTGGCAAGTGATCGCACATAATTGAGACCATGTATAAGGAATGGTATAACATCATTTGAGACTGTGCTAAGGCAAAACGTAGAAGAGAAAAGACTCATGAAAAAGGATGGAAAACCCTGTGGACCAGTGAGCCTGACTTGTTCATTCTGTGGCCGTGTGTGTTTTTCAAACATTGGTAAAATTAGCCACGAGAGAAGCTGTTCAACATAAACAAAACCTCAAATAAATACACAATAGCCTCCATTAGACCGTCTGACAAGACGAAAATGTCCATATACATATAATATTCCAAGTAAAATAGGATGTCACAATAGCAGAACAGGCCTGAGTCAAGGCGCACGCAAGCTAACGGAGCTGAAATGCTGAAGCAGACTCTCTACCTTCCTGCGTGGCATGCAAACGAACCTGGGAGATCACGTAATCAAAGACTCCCCATCTCCCACACTGGGCTCTAGACGTGCAACATCACCTTGAGAGAATGCAGTGAGCAAGACCCAGCAGAGACGGCTTCCTACAAAATCAGTGAACCAAAACTAATCATGACCCTACTCCACCTAAGCATAGTGATCCTGAAGAGCAAACTGGGCGAGCGAGTTGAGGAAGGTAAGGAAGCCCGGCATCCTACAAATGTCATGCTCAAGTCGACAGAAAGTAAAGCGCAGTTTGATATAAACAACGACGCAACAACGCTCTACGCCCATTTAACGTCTTTTTACAGAGTACAAATACAGGAATATCAGTGAAGGAATGAAGAGAGAAGAGAAACAAACGAAAAACGAAAAACAACAAACGACTACATAGAGATGTTACAGTATATTTATTGCTTCTTGTTTCTGATATTATATTATAACTTGACAGCACATCACATTTATTTTAGTTGATCACAACAGGTAATTCAAGACACCCTCTTTTTCAGAATACATAATGATAATCAAGTTTATTGATCTCTAGGCACAATGATCGACTAGTGGTGGATGCACTTATCTTAAATTAATTTTAATTAATTCGGGACTTCTCTGAGGCTACCGCCGATGACTATGATCCGTCCCAAGTGCATATCTTGCATACAACATTATTCAACTTACGTTCATGAGGAATGTGAAACAACTTGAATTACTCTTAAGCACTTGAACAACACTAAAGTTCATATTCTCATTGCTATACTCCTACTCTCTATCAGTTTCTACTAATAACTTCTCAACTGTTTTGACTGTTCTAACTCTAAGTGTTGTAACTGTAATTCTAACTGTTCTGTCCTAACTCCTAACTAACTATTCCTGACTGTTGACTTTCTATTCCTGACTGTAACTATCGCTAACTGTCTAATTCTCATTCCTGACTAATTGACTCGAACTATAGTGTTGAAGTTTAAATACTTCAACCACACTCTTCGTCTAAAGATCAGCAGCCAATCAAAACTGCCGCAAAGTGACTTCCGGTCACTTGAGTACTCCTTGTTATTCTGTGACCGAAACTTCAACTCTTCCCCAGATTTGACGAAAACAAATTGTTTTCGCGAAATCTCTTTGACCTATTTGTTGGATGACCACTTATTTATCATACGACCAAAGTCATGGAGTCAATGTATGCGCTAGTCATGCGTCTATGGTCACTTCTACAACGACTTGGTTGAAGTGGAAACCCGCGTGGAAATGTCCATGGACCTAAACTCATCATCGTGTCGTCCAGTAATTCTACCTTACCTTCCTCCCCACTTTCTGTGTGTCCACTACCCACTATAACCTCTATTATCCACTAACTTGTTATCTGGCTGGAAATGTTCCATACTTAAATGTTATGTCCTAACTACTGCTGGTCGCTACCATTTGTTACTGCTATTGTCTATTGAGAAGCGGGTAACAGCTAAATTACATGCTCCCATGCTCTCACTAGCTATACTGTTACATAAAGAGCATTTCATAACTCTCATCCAAATCGAAAAGTTTTACATTTTCTTGCAAATAAAAATTGATATTGGGAGCCAATTGAAACCGTCATTCCCTTCTCATGTTCTCCGAAATTAAACTCCGGGAACACCTCCGCTTATTAGAAGCCAAATCTCGGCTAAATGCCAGTAGAGAAATACAGCATCTGCGGCAGCATTAAACTTTGCGCTATTTTAATTCTTGCTGACTTGATGTGAGCTTTAGAAGCGATCACAGACACAACAGATTTGAAACAATCAGATTCTACACATTTAACGGACATCAAATGTGAGGCAATTGTCGAGCCGTCTTTGCAAACCTTGGTTTACTTGAAAGCTTGCATCAAAACAACATGATTAAACTTATTTATTTTCTCATATTTCGGTTAATACGAAACCTGCATTCAAACACTTTCAGTTTAATTTCTATGAGGGTTACCTGCACCAATTTTCAAGTGGTATTTATAGAACGCACGTGCAGTTACCCGTATGTACACGAGTTAGCTTCATTTCAGTGGACCATGGATTTCCAAATATGATCATAAGGGGAAAAAATGGATGAAAATAAAACTATTTGTGTTTCAGCTAGCTAACATTTATAATTAGAAGTGTGTTTATAATTACATCATAGTTGTTTAGTGAGTCGATGCTGCTGTCACTGAGATCAATATTATGTTCAGCTGAATTTGTTGAAACGAAAGAGGCCAACCATTAAGCAGTCAAGAGATGTCACAAGAAATTGCGTTGGTCCAAATAAATCAACACAAAAAGTTACAAGTCAAACGAGTGGCTGAGAAGAGTCACGACTAGTTGTGAGTGACGTCACGGCACGTGGAATCTTATCTGAAATATTCTAAAAATAAAACGTCAATTTTGGATGCACGGACGTAAATGAGGTTTGCAACACGACCCATTCATAAGTACAATTAATCTTGTTAGAGATATCAAGATAGGGACGATACTGAGCAATCCAGAATATTGTCATGAAATATAATCACCAATACGTCTTAGAGAAAAGGGCAGATGCTTTTGAAGTTGTTTATTTCGGGGGGGGGGGGGGGGGGGCTAGATTGATGCGCATAGAAATGGGAAGCTGCTGTAAAGTTGATGATAATAATGAACATTTTTTTTAAAACACGAAAAAGTGGTATTTTAAAAAACTTACGTTGGTGAGAAAAAAAAAAAAAAGTAGAGCGATGTTTCGGTCAAGAAGTTCTTCAGCTGGAACAACAAACAACAACGCACAAATGTATAAGGATATATACAGAAATGTAACTACATGGCGATAGTCTACAGAATGGAGTTCTAGTGTAAACAGGTAGGACGATATACAAACATGAAGTGTTAGCGGTATGGTACTGGTAAATGAGTACAAGAATCAAGATGCAGAGAAATGCGAATTTGTGATCGCTTATGTCAGTGTTCTACACCATGGTTGTGGAGATTTGTGATTGCTTACGTCAGTGTTCTACACCATGGTTGTGGAGATTTGTGATTGCTTACGTCAGTGTTCTACACCATGATTGTGGAGATTTGTGATTGCTTACGTCAGTGTTCTACACCATGATTGTGGAGATTTGTGATTGCTTATGTCAGTGTTCTACACCATGATTGTGGAGATTTGTGATCGCTTACGTCAGTGTTCTACACCATGATTGTGGAGATTTGTGATCGCTTACGTCAGTGTTCTACACCATGATTGTGGAGATTTGTGATTGCTTACGTCAGTGTTCTACACCATGATTGTGGAGATTTGTGATTGCTTACGTCAGTGTTCTACACCATGATTGTGGAGATTTGTGATTGCTTACGTCAGTGTTCTACACCACGATTGTGGAGATTTGTGATCGCTTACGTCAGTGTTCTACACCACGATTGTGGAGATTTGTGATTGCTTACGTCAGTGTTCTACACCACGATTGTGGAGATTTGTGATTGCTTACGTCAGTGTTCTACACCACGGTTGTGGAGATTTGTGATTGCTTACGTCAGTGTTCTACATCATGATTGTGGAGATTTGTGATTGCTTACGTCAGTGTTCTACACCATGATTGTGGAGATTTGTGATTGCTTACGTCAGTGTTCTACATCATGATTGTGGAGATTTGTGATTGCTTACGTCAGTGTTCTACACCACGATTGTGGAGATTTGTGATTGCTTACGTCAGTGTTCTACACCACGATTGTGGAGATTTGTGATCGCTTACGTCAGTGTTCTACACCATGGTTGTTATTGTCCAGTAACAATCTTAGAATTGTAAAAAGAAATAAATTGAATCTATTCCACGGAAAAGGTTGCAGAATTTGTCGACGACATGAATAAACGCAACATTTCGTTCTACACTTTAGCAAATGTGCATTGAGTTCTTTATCAAAGGACCACTATTTTTTTCCAAAATGATAGAAATTATTAAAATTACAAATTGATTAGTGCATGCATTACGGGTAGCGTGAAGACACGAAACTCCGAGCGAAAACAATTAATTAAAAACGTACCTTTTCCAATATTGAACTAACAGTAATAATAGTAATAGTAATAATAATAATAGTATATGTATTATTACTAGAATAGGATATCAATAGCAAGAGGAGCATTTGTTGCACTGGGAAACATATGGATGTCCAAAGAAATTAGGTTTAATACTAAAATTAAAATGTTCAACTTCAATTCCCATATCTGAATCAGTCTTATTATATGACTGTGAAACATGGAGAACAACTAAAATGACTATCATGAAGATACAGACTTTCATTAATGGATGCTTACGCAGAATAAAAGGATGGAAATGGCAGGACAAAATCACTAACATAGAATTATGGAAATGTACCAGTCAAATACCAGTGGATAAAGAGATACAGCGAAGACAATGGCGTTGGGTACGACACACACTACGGAAGCCACTGAGAGTATTACACAACAGGCCCTTTTTTGGAATCCCCAGGTGAAAAAACAAAGAGGAAGACCAAAGAATTCTTGGAGAAGACAGATAGAAGCAGAGATGAAAATGATGGAGAAGACATGGAATGATCTTAAAAGAATGGCAAAAAACAGAACGACTTGGAAAGTGTTTGTTGAAGACCTATGCTCCACAGGGAACTGAAAGGTAGAAGAACAAGAAGATATATTACTACTGTTATTATTATTAATGTTTCAAATGTAACAATGATGTAACAAATATATAAAAGCAAATATAAAATTAGTCATTTGTCTATTCCACATTAAAAAAAAACTTTATTTCTTTATTTTTATTTAAGAAGAAAATATGCCCGCAAGACCAAGCATAATGTAAGTACGTTCATAGGGTGGGGGGGGGGGGGGGGCTGGATAAATGAAGTCAGTGAACAAACCTGGTCACGTGACATTGTTTGAACTCCCCCCCCCCCTGCTTTTCTACACTACATCAGTTTGCTTTATTTCCCAACTATGTCCTCTGTTTGCCCTATCTAATGCAGATTTGATCGTGGAGCAGCATGTAGGTGTGCACTGCTCTCAATGTCTTCCTGCACTTTTGGCCTGTAGTTCTGAGACTTCATTTAATTCGGCAAGTCTGAGATGTGCCATCAGCGAGCTCCTGCTGGTTGTTTGGGGCACTGTTCGGGAGATGGGGAGAGGGGTGGGGAATGTTAAGAGCTTTTACACAACAGAATGACAGAATAAAAAAAGAAAGGCAAACAGAAATAAAGAGGAAAAGAAAGGAAGGTGATAGAGAGAGAAAGAAAGAAAGAACAAAATAAAGAAAGAGATAAAGAAAGAAAAAGTAAAAGAAGGAAAGGAAGGAAGGAAGGAAGAAAGAAAGACAGACATAAATATTGAATAAAAGGAAGAAAGGAAGAAAGAAAAGTGAGAGAGAGAGAAAGAGAGAGAGAGAGAAAGAAAGAAAGAAACAAAGAGTGAAATAAAGAAAGAGAGCAATAAAAAAAATGACAAAAAAAAAGAGAAAAAGAGAAAGAAAGATAGAGAAAGAAAGACATGAAGGAAGGAAGGGAGGAAGGAAGGAAGGAAGGAAGGAAGGAAGGAAGGAAGGAAGGAAGGAAGGAAGGAAGGAAGGAAGGAAGGAAGGAAGGAAGAAGGAAGAAGGAAGGACAGAAAGATTGAAAAAGTAAGAAAGAAAAGTGTGAGAGAGAGAGAGAGAAAGAAACAAAGAATGAAATAAAGAACGAGAGAAAGAAATAACGAAAAAAACAATTAAGTAAGAAAGAACGAAAAGAGAAAAAAAAGAAAAAAGAAGAAAGTACTTAAGGAAGGAAGTAAGGGGGAGGGAGGGAGGGAAAGATCGAAGAAAGGAAAGGAGGGAGGAAGAGAGAGAGGAAAGAAGGATGGAAGGACGGCAGGAAGGAAAGAACGAAGGAAGGAAGAAAGAGAGAGAGAGAGAGAGAGAGAGAAAACAAAGAATGAAATAAACAAAGAGAGAAAAAGAGTAACAAAATAAAGAGAGAGAGAAAGAAAGAAAGAATAGAAGAATGAAAGAAAAAAATTGACACAAAGATTGAAGAAAATGAACACAAACAACTTTGAGAGATTGAAGAAAATGAACACAAACAACTTTGAGAGATTGAAGAAAATGAACACAAACAACATTGAGAGATTGAAGAAAATGAACACAAACAACATTGAGAGATTGAAGAAAATGAACACAAACAACCTTGAGAGATTGAAGAAAATGAACACAAACAACTTTGAGAGATCAAGATGATTGGCTGTTACGGTGAGATCTGTTGACCGACCAGTAAATAATTAGTTTGTTTGTGTTTTCTGTGGCCTTTGCGCATTTATAAGTTCGTACTGGCTTCACAGTAGTCTAGGGGCAATCCCATATCCGATCCAGGGACGCGTTGCAGCAATCATTGAAGTGTACGTCTACTGATTGTGCCTGCTCTGCATTGTTTGAACGTGTCGCACTTCGCCCCGCAGCGGATGCTTTTCCCGCTTCTACCCGTCGTTACGCCTCCTTCAAACACCAACTCTGTGTACCAGACACCACTGCCTACCTTGATTTTCCTGTTGTTCACCAGAAGAGGTTAAACCGTGCCAGTCCTAACGGGGAGTACAGTAGTAAACAGGGTTGCCATATTGGCTACTCGGAGCCAAATTTCATAAAACTCGCTCTTTTCAAAGTACTGTTTGGCTTAACATGAAAATGTTAAAATGGCAGCCTTGGAATAAGTCCACATTCTCAGCAGATACCATCACTGCAAGGCTGAAGACCAAACTGTTTGTGGTTTTTTTTTTCAATTACAAAGTGTAGACTTCTATTGGAATTCTCCTTCGGTCATAATTTATGAATCTTTCTTTTCTTTATGGAACAGTTTGATAATCATAAATTGTGGTCCCGATTTGTGCGCATACTGCACTCTTGCATTTAAATGAAACACCGCAACGTTCGGAATGTTCCTTTCAGGACAGTAAAACAAGGCTAAATGAAAATACAAATATTGATACAGTTAGTTTCTAAATGTAGCATTGCAGGGTCTGCATTTTTAGCATCAATTTAAATCAGAACTCGGAAACATAATCTTGAGTGTGTATGTAGACATGAAGACAGGTGTGAGTGTGTATGTAGACATGAAGACAGGTGTGAGTGTGTATGTAGACATGAAGACAGGTGTGAGTGTGTATGTAGACATGAAGACAGGTGTGAGTGTGTATGTAGACATGAAGACAGGTGTGAGTGTGTAAGTAGACATGAAGACAGGTGTGAGTGTGTAAGTAGACATGAAGGCGCGTGTGAGTGTGTATGTAGACATGAAGACAGGTGTGAGTGTGTAAGTAGACGTGAAGACAGGTGTGAGTGTGTAAGTAGACATGAAGACAGGTGTGAGTGTGTATGTAGACATGAAGACAGGTGTGAGTGTGTAAGTAGACGTGAAGACAGGTGTGAGTGTGTAAGTAGACATGAAGACAGGTGTGATTGTGTATGTAGACATGAAGGCGCGTGTGAGTGTGTAAGTAGACATGAAGACAGGTGTGGGTGTGTATGTAGACATGAAGGCGCGTGTGAGTGTGTAAGTAGACATGAAGACAGGTGTGGGTGTGTATGTAGACATGAAGGCGCGTGTGAGTGTGTAAGTAGACATGAAGACAGGTGTGAGTGTGTATGTAGACATGAAGGCGCGTGTGAGTGTGTATGTAGACATGAAGACAGGTGTGAGTGTGTAAGTAGACATGAAGACAGGTGTGAGTGTGTAAGTAGACATGAAGACAGGTGTGAGTGTGTAAGTAGACATGAAGACAGGTGTGAGTGTGTATGTAGACGTGAAGACAGGTGTGAGTGTGTAAGTAGACGTGAAGACAGGTGTGAGTGTGTATGTAGACGTGAAGACAGGTGTGAGTGTGTATGTAGACGTGAAGACAGGTGTGAGTGTGTATGTAGACGTGAAGACAGGTGTGAGTGTGTATGTAGACGTGAAGACAGGTGTGAGTGTGTATGTAGACGTGAAGACAGGTGTGAGTGTGTAAGTAGACATGAAGACAGGTGTGAGTGTGTAAGTAGACATGAAGACAGGTGTGAGTGTGTAAGTAGACGTGAAGACAGGTGTGAGTGTGTATGTAGACATGAAGGCGCGTGTGAGTGTGTAAGTAGACATGAAGACAGGTGTGAGTGTGTATGTAGACATGAAGACAGGTGTGAGTGTGTATGTAGACATGAAGACAGGTGTGAGTGTGTATGTAGACATGAAGGCGCGTGTGAGTGTGTATGTAGACGTGAAGACAGGTGTGAGTGTGTATGTAGACATGAAGACAGGTGTGAGTGTGTATGTAGACGTGAAGACAGGTGTGAGTGTGTATGTAGACATGAAGACAGGTGTGAGTGTGTATGTAGACATGAAGGCGCGTGTGAGTGTGTAAGTAGACATGAAGACAGGTGTGAGTGTGTATGTAGACATGAAGGCGCGTGTGAGTGTGTATGTAGACATGAAGACAGGTGTGAGTGTGTATGTAGACGTGAAGACAGGTGTGAGTGTGTATGTAGACGTGAAGACAGGTGTGAGTGTGTAAGTAGACGTGAAGACAGGTGTGAGTGTGTATGTAGACATGAAGGCGCGTGTGAGTGTGTAAGTAGACATGAAGACAGGTGTGAGTGTGTATGTAGACATGAAGGCGCGTGTGAGTGTGTAAGTAGACATGAAGACAGGTGTGAGTGTGTAAGTAGACATGAAGACAGGTGTGAGTGTGTATGTAGACATGAAGGCGCGTGTGAGTGTGTAAGTAGACATGAAGACAGGTGTGAGTGTGTAAGTAGACATGAAGACAGGTGTGGGTGTGTATGTAGACATGAAGACAGGTGTGAGTGTGTAAGTAGACGTGAAGACAGGTGTGAGTGTGTATGTAGACATGAAGGCGCGTGTGAGTGTGTAAGTAGACATGAAGACAGGTGTGGGTGTGTATGTAGACATGAAGACAGGTGTGGGTGTGTATGTAGACATGAAGACAGGTGTGAGTGTGTAAGTAGACATGAAGACAGGTGTGGGTGTGTAAGTAGACATGAAGACAGGTGTGAGTGTGTAAGTAGACATGAAGACAGGTGTGGGTGTGTATGTAGACATGAAGACAGGTGTGTGTGTGCATGTAGACGTGAAGACAGGTGTGAGTGTGCATGTAGACATGAAGACAGGTGTGGGTGTGTAAGTAGACATGAAGACAGGTGTGAGTGTGTATGTAGACATGAAGGCGCGTGTGAGTGTGCATTTAGACATGAAGACACGTGTCAGTGTGTATGTAGACATGAAAACAGGTGTGAGTGTGCATGTAGACATGAAGACAGTTGTGAGTGTGTATGTAGACATGACGAAAGGTGTGAGTGTCCATGTAGACGTGAAGACAGGTGTGAGTGTGCATGCAGACATGATGATAGGCGTGAGTGTGTATATAGACATAAAGACAAGCAATCTTATGAGTGAGGCGAAGCTAATCTTTATATTTAAACGTGGCTTATGGACATAACTGAAAGCAAGAAAAAGAATCAGGAATGAAGGCACAGAGATACAGAGGAGTACTTTGAATCCCTTTGGCATTCGGAACAACAACAAATAACAGCCTGATCAATGAGATCAACACACAGAACAAATAGCCTGATCAATGAGATCAACACACAGAACAAATAGCCTGATCAATGAGATCAACACACAGAACAAATAGCCTGATCAATGAGATCAACACACAGAACAAACAGCCTGATCAATGAGATCAACACACAGAACAAACAGCCTGATCAATGAGATCAACACACAGAACAAATAGCCTGATCAATGAGATCAACACACAGAACATATAGCCTGATCAATGAGATCAACACACAGAACAAACAGCCTGATCAATGAGATCAACACACAGAACAAATAGCCTGATCAATGAGATCAACACACAGAACAAACAGCCTGGTCAATGAGATCAACACACAGAACAAATAGCCTGATCAATGAGATCAACACACATAACAAACAGCCTGATCAATGAGATCAACACACATAACAAACAGCCTGATCAATGAGATCAACACACATAACAAACAGCCTGATCAATGAGATCAACACACATAACAAACAGCCTGATCAATGAGATCAACACACATAACAAACAGCCTGGTCAATGAGATCAACACACATAACAAACAGCCTGATCAATGAGATCAACACACAGAACAAACAGCCTGATCAATGAGATCAACACACATAACAAACAGCCTGATCAATGAGATCAACACACAGAACAAACAGCCTGATCAATGAGATCAACACACAGAACAAACAGCCTGATCAATGAGATCAACACACAGAACAAATAGCCTGATCAATGAGATCAACACACAGAACAAACAGCCTGGTCAATGAGATCAACACACAGAACAAATAGCCTGATCAATGAGATCAACACACAGAACAAACAGCCTGGTCAATGAGATCAACACACAGAACAAATAGCCTGATCAATGAGATCAACACACAGAACAAATAGCCTGATCAATGAGATCAACACACAGAACAAACAGCCTGGTCAATGAGATCAACACACAGAACAAATAGCCTGATCAATGAGATCAACACACAGAACAAATAGCCTGATCAATGAGATCAACACACAGAACAAACAGCCTGATCAATGAGATCAACACACAGAACAAACAGCCTGGTCAATGAGATCAACACACAGAACAAATAGCCTGATCAATGAGATCAACACACAGAACAAATAGCCTGAAGGAAATCATGCACTTTAATAGTTTATACTCAAATTGGAAATGTTAGTAACATTCTGACAAAAGAATCAATTCCTGGAAACGATCCTACAACTAATGAAGATTCAAAGAAAGTTATAAACCTTTTCAAAAGAAGTTCAACAGCAAAACTGATGCCCAACACAAAAGAAATAAAGAGAGAGATAGAGAGAAGAGAAAGAGAAAAGATTTTGTGATTGTAGAAGATTGCCCACGTCAGCAGGCATGACGCGTGACTTGTAATGCACACATTCCAGTATCGGTGGAATTCGGTTATCACATTAAAGCAATTTGTGTATAATTGTGTCCTTGCATTAACGAGGTGACCTGCAAGAACGTTGCTGACTTCTTCCATTCACTTGTTTCATTTTGCTCAAACCTCAATGGCTTCCCGCAATTGCGGATTCACAAACATGCACCACTTTTCTGTGTCAGACGTGAGCTGTCCTGCACACCACGTACAGATAAGGAAGTATACACAAAATTAGATCACGGATAAAAGAAAACAAACGATTAAATGATAATTTTGTAAAAGGGAGACTAATATAAATAATTAATTCATGAAGTCACGAGATCAAAAACGTGTGGGGCATAATGACAAACCATCATCATTAACTATTTCCGTATTGAAGCTTTTTATCAATGCAACGGAAGTGACGTCAGAGACAAGATTTATCATTGTTTTATCATTTTAAGAATCAATCTACATAATTATATTTATCTAACATATAACATTATATGATTGTTTAGATAATTGAACAAGGTATTAGATTTCACTAAAACCAAGATAAAGATAAAGGTAAAGTACGAGACTTGAACCGGCGTTTTAGCACGCGAGTTTCCACCCATATGTGCTCGACCGCCTATCCAGAAAAGTTTGGAGATTTCTGGATAGTGTAACCTCAAGCATCGAAACTCAGATGCGAGGCGACATTCCTCACCTTCTCAGGGTAGTACCCTGGTACCAATTTCTGCCAACGGCTGGGTCGACTGTGGAGGTTTTTTTTTTTTCCAACCACGAGTACAATTCACACTGCTCCCAGCGGGAATCGAACACGGTTTGTCCGAACGTCAGTAGTCCAGTCGGGTGGTTTTCCCAACTAGGCTACCAAAGCCCCCGAACCCCAAATCCAAGATGATGAAAGACATGTAAAAAGATTGTGGTTTGATGATGGTTTGATGATGGTTTGATGATGGTTTGATGATGGTTTGATGATGGTTTGCAATAATCAAATTGAGAGTGACGCACTGTGCGACGAAACGTACGCTGTCGAAATCAACAATGCGCACAGTGCATCGAAGCGTACAGAAGGAGTTCATGAACATTCTGTTAGCGAATCTTAATCTATGAAAGACTCGCAATCAAATGTATGAACGGTTTGTACAATTTTGGCCGGAAGAGAATATTTCCTGTGTGATAAAACATGACAATGAAGTACTGTATGGTGCTGGGTTTGTAGTCGTGTTTGCTGTCTCCGACAAGATCGCTTAATAATAACCGGATAAATAAAATAACCAGCCACTCAATACAACAGAGGAACGGTCAATGCATGAAGACCACAACAGCTATTGTATTTTTTTTAAGACTTGGCGAATGAAGGAAAGGGATATCATTACTTTGATATCAAGATGTCTGATATGTGACAGGATACAGCTAAGCTAGATCACTAATAACAAGGAAGACCAATAATTGTCTGTCTGCGAGAAGCACGGTTGTTTGCTTTCATAGTGAAGTGACATTTTAGTTAGAATCTAACAAATGTTGCGGCCTCTATAAATGAAGATACCCTGAGCTAAGTGCCTTCTCGAGATTCTTAAAATTGACTATTTATGGAAGTGGTTCCAGATTGTGACATCACACACATAGGAAACATTTTCTGCTGAAGTAAATATTTATGCATGAGTGATATATTATTAGTTCATGCTCGTAACAGTAAGATCAACAACTGGTAACTATATGAGTTTCGGGCGGTACACATTAAATCAGTTTCATGGTTCTCCCTTAACAATCATATCGTTAATACGACCACACCGGTAGTACGAATTGGAGCTGATGAGGTGACCAGGGACAAGTTGATGACATACCTGGGAGTTATGTTTGATCGCAGTCTGTGTTTTCGGGACCACGTCAACCATGTGATAACAAAATCCCGCAAATGATTAGCCACCTTGACAGCTGCCAACGTCGAGCAGAGGCTACTTACTCTTCTGTTCCAGCGATTAGTCCTCGCACCAACCGAGTATGCCCTGGCAATTCTTACTGTCAGTACGACTCAAATTGATAGACTGGATAAAATACAAATTGAAGCCATGCGCATTATCTTGGGATGTACGAGGGACACTCCCTGTGTAGCAATGAGGTATCTTCTTGACTTTCCAACCATGGATGACAGATTCAAAATCTGGAGAGCACGAGCATACCTGAAGATTAATACAGATAAAGAGCATCCATTGCACCACGTGCTCAACACAGGGAAAGGTGCCAGGCTAAAAAGAGGCAAATCATGGGTGGGCCGAGCAGATGATGTCATCAAAAATGTCTGTGGGCTTACCAATATCAGCGTTGGCAAGGAGTGGATACCGGTGCCTACGTCATTCAAGAGGACTTTCTCGTGTATTGTCACACTCAACAGGAAAAGTAGAGAACAGAACCCTGTCGTGGTTAATGCTGAGGTCAACGGTCTCATCTGCGATAACACCGATGAGAAAGATGCAGTCATCTATACAGACGACACCAAAGAAGTGCATGGGCATTTACAGCACGCTTGACAGGCAGAATAGTCAAAGAAGACAGTGGTGCATACGTCATGACCACGAGTAGCATGACAATGGAGGTGATGGCAGTAACCAAGTCATTCAAATGGTTAGAGTCACAAGACTACACCCAGGCATGTATACTGAGTGATTCGATGAGCATGATACAAAAAGTGGAGGCAGGCTTTGTACGCATGCAATGGGTAGAGTCGTTGCAGAAGTCCAAAATACGTAAGGTCACCTTTGTCTATGTCCCTGGAAATGCAGGAGTACGGGGAAATGAAAGAGCGGACAGGTTGGCTAGCTGCGCTGTCGTTGAGGACGGGCAACCAATGGATGAGGCGGACATCATCAATGCCCTCCGAGATGTGGGAAGAGCACAGGACTTCGACAAACACAGATCCACGTCACTTCTTCGGATGATAGAAATGGGAGTTAAGATGGGCACAACCAGAAATGAGAAACTTAGTGGTCGTGTAAGAAGACTTATCAACCAACACAGAACTGGAGTCGTCAGTCGCTGGACACTGAGAGACTTGCTGAGGAGGGGATCTGAGCACCTATGGACATGTTCGGAGTGCAATGATTATGACCTGCAAATAACTCAATAACATTAAATTGTTAACCACAAAAGTTGTTTTTTTTTTACGGTACAGCTTCTGATTATTTCAAATGTTTACTTGAAGACGCTTGTGTATTTGATCTTTTTGGAAAACACGCGTGATCAAATGAACTAATGTATCGGTGACAAACAGCTGTGGCAGAGGGACAAAAAGTATGTTGACTATAGACGACTCGATAGAAGTAACTTCATCCTGTGAGAAAGTTCTCTACGAAATTGTTTGTTTCTGGGGACTGGCACAGTCATGTAGCAATCATACCTGCAAGCAATCATGTATCTGTCACAGACATGCAACAATCATAGGTAAAACCAATCAAATACCTGTCACAATCCTGTAACAATCACAGGTAAAACCAATCAAATACCTGTCACAATCCTGCAACAATCACAGGTAAAACCAATCAAATACCTGTCACAATCCTGCAACAATCACAGGTAAAACCAATCAAATACCTGTCACAATCCTGCAACAATCACAGGTAAAACCAATCAAATACCTGTTACAATCGTGTAACAATCACAGGTAAAACCAATCAAATACCTGCCACAATCCTGCAACAATCACAGGTAAAACCAATCAAATACCTGTCACAATCCTGCAACACTCACAGGTAAAACCAATCAAATACCTGTCACAATCCTGTAACAATTACAGGTAAAACCAATCAAATACCTGCCACAATCCTGCAACAATCACAGGCAAAACCAATCAAATACCTGTCACAATCCTGCAACAATCACAGGTAAAACCAATCAAATACCTGTCACAATCGTGTAACAATCACAGGTAAAACCAATCAAATACCTGTCACAATCCTGCAACAATCACAGGTAAAACCAATCAAATACCTGTCACAATCCTGTAACAATCACAGGTAAAACCAATCAAATACCTGTCACAATCCTGTAACAATCACAGGTAAAACCAATCAAATACCTGTCACAATCCTGTAACAATCACAGGTAAAACCAATCAAATACCTGTCACAATCCTGTAACAATCACAGGTAAAACCAATCAAATACCTGTCACAATCCTGTAACAATCACAGGTAAAACCAATCAAATACCTGTCACAATCCTGTAACAATCACAGGTAAAACCAATCAAATACCTGTCACAATCCTGTAACAATCACAGGTAAAACCAATCAAATACCTGTCACAATCCTGTAACAATCACAGGTAAAACCAATCAAATACCTGTCACAATCCTGTAACAATCACAGGTAAAACCAATCAAATACCTGTCACAATCCTGTAACAATCACAGGTAAAACCAATCACGGATCTGTGTGATAGTATCGACTTCGTGTTTTCCTGAGTCATATCTCTTGGCTGGGAAAGGTCAAGGTACGAGACTAGAATCAGCGTCTTAGCACGTGAGTTTCAACCCATATGTGCTTGGTCACCTATCCAGATATGTTCGGAGACTTCTGGATAGTGTCGCTTCAAGCATCGAAACTCACGATGCAAAGCGGCATGCCTCACCTTCCCAGAGTACTACCCTGGTACCCATTTCTGCCAGCGACTGGGTCGACCGCGGGGGTATTTTTTTTTTCTAACCACGAGTACAGCTCACACTGCTTCTAGCGGGAATCAAACATGGGTTATCCGATCGTCGGTAGTCCAGTCGGGTGGTTTTCCCAAGTAGGCTACCGAGACCCCCTAAACTGGGAACTGCTGCTAACTAGTCTATAATACATAATCGATCACAAAACGGCGTATTAACGTCTTGATATGGATTCATGTAGTCAATAATCACAGACTATGAATATTGCTTATACAAGTTTATTTGATCACCGGTTGTACACGCGAAGTATAGTAGAGTACATCTCAATTTAAAATTCAAATTCTAAAATTAAAGAGCTCAAATTTAAAAGCTGAAGAGGTTGCCACCGTTATTTGAGACATCTCTTAGTGTATATTGTCTGAGACATTTCTAATGTTATCAATTATTCTATCAAATATAACAATCGTCTTGCTTGACACTTGCTATGCTATGTCTTGACTTGTTCAATGCTACTCTTAGTCTACTAACTATTGTTCTCCGAATAACAGAATGTCTGAATCTAACTTGAAACTCTTCGCAACTAAACAATGTCTTCCTGTCTGACCGATCTCTGGATCTTCCTTCTAAATCGCTATTTGATTACAAACTAACTAACTTTGTGGAAGTTCATAACTATAAAATAAGCTCACGTCTGCCTTCAGGCAGATTCGACCGAAGTCGAACTAAGCTCGTCTATTTTACATTTTCTAAACTCAAACTTTCTCCAACTCCTAAAATATTTTTTAATGCATGAGGTTAATTACCTCTGTCTAATTTGCACTAATTTCCATTTGTTTGGAGGAACACATTGAAAAGCAAAAACCTTTTGTACTTAACTTCATCGACTTCAAAAAAGCATTTGATAGTATTCATAGAGATTCTTTGTGGAAAATTCTGAAGCAATATGGTTTACCATCAAAAATCATAAATATTATCAAAGACATGTATGATGGTTACACATGTGCAGTTCGAACAGAGGAAGGACTGAGCGAATGTTTCCCAATAGAAACTGGGGTTAAACAAGGATGTATTTTATCGCCCTTGTTATTTGGAATTGTTATGGACTTCATAATGAAGAAATGCTGCACTGGTAATAAAGGCATCGAATGGATACAAGGAGACCATTTGGAGGACCTCGACTTTGCTGATGACATAGTTCTCATCAGCAGTCAGATAAAAACGATGCAGGAAAACACAAATGAACTATCATCAATAGCCAGCAAAATTGGGCTTGAGATCAATCATGAAAAGACTAAAGTCATGACTAGTTTAATTCCAACAGGTGACAAAATATACATGGAAAACAAACCAGTAGAAGAGATCGATCACTTTATCTATCTTGGAAGTCACATTGATCGAGAAGGGGATACGAGCAAAGAAATTAAAATCAGAATAGCTAAAGCAGCAATGTCTTTCAGAAGCCTTGAAAAGTTGTGGAAATCAAAACTTATCAGCACAAACACAAAACTTAGGCTATTCAAATCAAATGTACTATCAACCCTTACGTAT
This sequence comes from Megaustenia siamemsis, assembly GCA_032433765.1. Taxonomy (NCBI): domain Eukaryota; kingdom Metazoa; phylum Mollusca; class Gastropoda; order Stylommatophora; family Ariophantidae; genus Megaustenia; species Megaustenia siamemsis. The sequence continues at coordinate 79,912,653 of JAVIAB010000050.1, forward strand.
GCGTGTGAAAGCTGGAAAACAACAAGAGATATAGAAACAAAGTTGAACGCATTCGAAAATAAATGTCTAAGGAAAATACTTGGTATAGCATGGAACGAATTCAAAACAAATGAGGAAATTAGAGAAATCGCCAATCAACCACTAATATCTTCAGTAATAAAGAAAAGACGATGGTCATACGTTGGACATGTGATGAGAAGAGATAATAACCGAATAGCAAAGCAAGCCCTCATATGGGAAACAACAGGTAAAAGAAAAAGAGGAAGACCCAGGAGACACTGAGAAGAACATTGATGAGAGAGGCAAGAGCAGCAGGAGTCGGCTCCCTCAATGAGATAGAACTGCTTGCACAGAACAGAGACAGATGGCGAGATTTGATAAAATATCTTTAAAAGAAAACTGCTAGAACAAAAAATCCATATAGGAGAAGGTGTATCTTGGTCTACGCCCTATGGGCCGGTTACGGCTCGAAAGGTCAATAGATAGATAGAATTTGCATAATTTATAGGCTTAGTCTCTGCTTAGTTATCTCTCAGCCAATGGGTGAGTGCGAACTTCATACCTATATGACTAATGTGTCACATTTTAAAAAAAAATAAGTCACCCGAAATCTCCATCTTAACATTTAGTTAACATCTGAGTTTAAAAATAATTCTAACATGAACTCTATGAGTGACATTGCTTTAATAAACATAAGCTGCCCCCGAGTTTGTTTATCAATCTAATTTCTGGAAATGTGACGGTGAAGTCGATTCCCCTACCTTTTCAATAACAGCTAAACTTGTCCATTCCCAAAACTTGCTACCTACTGTTCTTCTGTGTCTGTGTTATAATTGTACTGCTAGCACCGACATAATTTTCAGATAACTATTAAGCTGTCCGATCCAAGATGTATCTCTATTTTCCATTATGTGAATTATTATAACCTAGTCTATATTATTTTCATATTAGTCTCATCCATGTAACAACAACAGTTGCAGGCAATCAAGTGCCTGTCACAGCAATGTAACAACAACAGTTGCAGGCAATCAAGTACCTGTCACAGCCATGTAACAACAACAGTTGCAGGCAATCAAGTACCTGTTACAGAAATGTAACACTCACAGTTACAATCAAGCACTTGTCACTGTATGTATAAAAACAACACCTGCTAGCAATCAAGTACTGTCACAGTTATATAACAGCAGCAGTTTAAAACAATCAAATACCTGTCACAGCCATGTAACATCCACATTTACAACCAATCTAGTTCCTGTCACTCCCATGTAACATCCACTTTTACAACCAATCTAGTTCCTGTCACTCCCATGTAACATCCACTTTTACAACCAATCTAGTTCCTGTCACTCCCATGTAACAACCATACTTACAACCAATCTAGTTCCTGTCACTCCCATGTAACAACCACATTTACAACCAATCTAGTTCCTGTCACTCCCATGTAACATCCACTTTTACAACCAATCTAGTTCCTGTCACTCCCATGTAACATCCACTTTTACAACCAATCTAGTTCCTGTCACTCCCATGTAACATCCACTTTTACAACCAATCTAGTTCCTGTCACTCCCATGTAACATCCACTTTTACAACCAATCTAGTTCCTGTCACTCCCATGTAACAACCATACTTACAACCAATCTAGTTCCTGTCACTCCCATGTAACAACCACATTTACAACCAATCTAGTTCCTGTCACTCCCATGTAACATCCACTTTTACAACCAATCTAGTTCCTGTCACTCCCATGTAACATCCACTTTTACAACCAATCTAGTTCCTGTCACTCCCATGTAACAACCATACTTACAACCAATCTAGTTCCTGTCACTCCCATGTAACAACCACACTTACAACCAATCTAGTTCCTGTCACTACCATGTAACAACCATACTTACAACCAATCTAGTTCCTGTCACTCCCATGTAACAACCATACTTACAACCAATCTAGTTCCTGTCACTACCATGTAACAACCACATTTACAACCAATCTAGTTCCTGTCACTCCCATGTTACAACCACATTTACAACCAATCTAGTTCCTGTCACTCCCATGTAACAACCACATTTACAACCAATCTAGTTACTGTCACTCCCATGTAACTAACACACTTACAACCAGTCTAGTTCCTGTCACTACCATGTAACAACCACATTTACAACCAATCTAGTTACTGTCACTCCCATGTAACTAACACACTTACAACCAATCTAGTTCCTGTCACTACCATGTAACAACCACATTTACAACCAATCTAGTTACTGTCACTCCCATGTAACATCCACTTTTACAACCAATCTAGTTCCTGTCCCTCCCATGTAACAACCACATTTACAACCAGTCTAGTTCCTGTCACTCCCATGTAACAACCACATTTACAACCAATCTAGTTCCTGTCACTCCCATGTAACAACCATACTTACAACCAATCTAGTTCCTGTCACTCCCATGTAACAACCACTTTTACAACCAATCTAGTTCCTGTCACTTCCATGTAACAACCACATTTACAACCAGTCTAGTTTCTGTCACTCCCATGTAACAACCACATTTACAACCAATCTTGGTTCCTGTCACTCCCATGTAACATCCACTTTTACAACCAATCTAGTTCCTGTCACTCCCATGTAATAACCACATTTACAACCAATCTAGTTCCTGTCACTCCCATGTAACATCCACATTTACAACCAATCTAGTTCCTGTCACTCCCATGTAACATCCACATTTACAACCAATCTAGTTCCTGTCACTCCCATGTAACAACAACTTTTACAACCAATCTAGTTCCTGTCACTCCCATGTAACAACCGCATTTACAACCAGTCTAGTTCCTGTCACTCCCATGTAACAACCACATTTACAACCAATCTTGGTTCCTGTCACTCCCATGTAACAACCATATTTACAAGCAATCTTGTTCTGTCACTCTTATGTAACAACCACATTTACAACCAATCTAGTTCCTGCCACTCCCATGTAACAACCACATTTACAACCAATCTAGTTCCTGTCACTCCCATGTAACAACAACTTTTACAACCAATCTATTTCTTGTCACTCCCATGTAACAACCACATTTACAACCAGTCTAATTACTGTCACTCCCATGTAACAACCACATTTACAACCAATCTAGTTCCTGTCACTCCCATGTAACAACCACATTTACAACCAGTCTATTTCTTGTCACTCCCATGTAACAACCACATTTACAACCAACAAACACTATTTTCCCCACGTATCGTAAAGTACAAAAAGATTGAGAACAGAGCATGAATGCAAGTAAAAGGAAAGAATTTTTTTTACAAACTAATATAATGTGTGCACTTTTGACAAACTAATTATTATTATAACCTAGTCTAGAGAATATAAGATATAACAAATGTACTTTCTCCACGGCCCCCTCCCTCTTTCCACTTTGCTTATATTTCAACATTATCCATTGTTTTCTAGTCTGAACGATTAAGAATATATTTATCACCCACTGGCTTTTTCTGATATCTTTGTTTCTACATTGCTAAATATGTTCTAATTCATCTTATACGTTAATGTTCTATAAATAGCAGTGTTATTTATTGATCTGTGTATGTCCTTGACCAGAAAAAAGAAGCGTAACCCAAACATAATAATTCTTTAAGAAATCTTCATTATTCTTTTCATATTCATTCATGATTGATATTTGATGTATTATTTGTTGCTGGGAAGGGAGAAGTGGATAACGAGACGAGGTGGATTTTAAAGATCCAATGGATGGTTGGTGTTGGAGTGGCTTTCTGGTTACTCATTGGCTAAACAGTTCAGAGATCTGTGGTTCGTTTCTTGTGTACTTGTGCCATATATCAAGCAAAAAAAATGGGTTCATAGCTTACACTCTATCGAACGTAACTAAGCCTAATTCAACTCTAAATTCAACTCTATGGAAGGTAACAACTCTAACTAAACTCTTAATATATGGAAGGTAACAATTCTAACTTAACTTCAATTCTAAGGAATGTAACAACTCTAACTAAACTCTAAATCTATGGAAGGTAACAATTTTAACTAAACTCTAAATCTATGGAAGGTAACAACTCTAACTAAACTCTAAATCTATGGAAGGTAACAACTCTAACTAAACTCTAAATCTATGGAAGGTAACAACTCTAACTCAACTTTAAATCTAAGGAAGGTAACAACTCTAACTCAACTTTAAATCTAAGGAAGGTAACAACTCTAATTCAACTCTAAATCTAAGGAAGGTAACAACTCTTATTCAACTCTAAATCTAAGGAAGGTAAAAACTCTAACTAAACTCTAAATCTATGGAAGGTAACAGCTCTAACTAAACCCTAACTTTCTGGAAGGTAACAACTCTAACTTTATAGAAGGTAACAACTCTAATTCAACTCTAAATTTATGGAGGGTACCAATTCTAACTAAACTCTAAATCTATGGAAGGTAACAACTCTATCTCAACTCTAAATCTATGAAAGGTAACAACCCTAACTCATCTTTACATCTGTGAAAGTTAACAACTCTAACTAAACTCCAAATCTATGGAAGATAATAAAATCTAGGGAGACAATTAGGGGTCAAAACATAGAATTGCATAAAAAATGTGTTTTCCTTAAACTCTAGTTCAATATTATCTCGTTATAGATATTTCGTCATTGGTTATCAATTTACAGACATTTCCGTGTATGTGTTCATTATTGTTCCGACTGAAAGCCTACTGAGCCGCAACGTCGTTAGATTTTCTGTTGTCCCTCATTTACGTAAAGCTTCAGCTATGCCATTTTTTTATAATTTCTTTTTCCTTTATCCGGTGTCATGGCGGCTACGTGTAGTCGTTTTTATAATTCGGCTCTTGCTGATATATTTAAATGATTTACGCGAAAGTCTAGTGGAGAAATTAGTGTTGCTATTCCCCGTTTGGTGTATGTTTTACTCTTGACGTGTGGATGAACTGTGATTACCGATATTTAAGTGGAATATGATTTATTCTTCTTTGTGTCGTGTGTTTGCGGTTCGATAGGCAAGCACATGGTTCGACAAAATGTCGCCGGCAAACCGGGTGTGTTAAACCCGAATGTAAAAAGTCTGTGACGGTGGATGGGGCGGATGAATCAGAAATTATCAACGGCCCAGAAAGCGAAAACAGCAAAGTGTGTGGTACACATGAGGCATATTCAGAACACGAAAGACGAATATGGCAGACCACCATGAAAGATATTGGAGCCTCATCACGTAACATTCCAAAGAAAGCCATGGAGAGAAATTCTAACAAAATGTAAAATTGAAATAAACAAAAGAATAGGTATGGCAAACAGTAATTTTAATGCCATAAAAATAGCTTAACAACAAAACAAATATCAGCAGGGCTGAAACTAAGAATGGCAAAATGTTACATCTTCTCAATATTCCTGTATGGTGCAGAAACATGGACATTAGACAAGAAAACAGAACAGAAAAGTGAAGCCTTTGAAATATGGATGTATAGAAGAATAGGTAGAATTGGATGGAAAGAAAAGAAAACAAACGATGAAGTTTTAAAACAACTGAAAATAAAAATAGAACTACTAAATACAATTATGACAAGACACATGAACATTTTAGGTCATGTTAAAAGACACAACAGCCTACTAAAAGTAATATTGGAAGGGAAAATACAAGGTAAAAGAGGCAGAGACAGACCAAGACTAACATGGACGAGTAACATCAAAAGTTGGACAAGTCAATCTTTGAGAGCCTGCACCATCAAAGCAAGAAACAGAGTAGAATGGCGATCCATGGTAGCCAACCCTCGTGGCGGAGAAGGCACTCGATGACAATGATTTCCTTTATCCGAAGACCGACAATTTCGACTTCCTGTGTTAGTGCCAAGCAGTGATACTGTAGGAATCGCGCCAAAATGTCGTTTCCTGTGCCCTTTATTGTCTGTGTTTTCTGAAACAACATTAAAGTAGGAAAGGGGGTCTAATATTTGTTCCAATTAAATCCTACCTGCCCTACTGTCCATTAATCGTTTAACTCTCTTCTTCCACCTTTTTAGCTCCCTGTGGAGCATAGGTCTTCAACAAACACTTTCCAAGTCGTTCTGTTTTTTGCCATTCTTTTAAGATCATTCCATGTCTTCCCCATCATTTTCATCTCTGCTGCTATCTGTCTTTTCCAGGAATTCCTTGGTCTTTTTCTTTGTCTTTTCCCCGGGATTCCAAAAAAGGACATGTTGTGTAATACTCTCAGTTGGCTTCCGTAGTGTGTGTCCTATCCAGCGCCATCGTCTTCGCTGTATCTCTTTATCCACTGGTGTTTGACTGGTACATTTCCATAATTCTATGTTAGTGATTCTGTCCTGCCATGTCCATCCTTTTATCCTGCGTAGGCATCCATTAATGAAAGTCTGTAATTTCGGGAGTGTCAATTTTGTTGTTCTCCATGTTTCACAGCCATATAATAGGACCATCTTAACATTTGAGTTGAAAATTTTTATTTTAGTATTTAACCTAATTTTTTTGGATTTCCGTATGTTTAACTAACTACCAAAATCCTGGCCATTGTCTTTTCCGCCATTTTGTTAATATCTGTGTAGTTGTGTATTCTAACTCGGAATTTTGTGTTTAATGTGTATAGTTTGCTTGTTATACCTGATGAAGACTTTTGCCGAAACATTGAAAAGGATAAATAAGAGAAAAGCACAAGAAAAACACACGGATGGATTGATAAAAGAAAAGCAGAAGAGAAACACACTGATGGATGAATCAAAAGTGGATACAAAAAGGAGTAAGCAAAATGTGGAAAAACAGGCTTAACATAAGTGAAGATCTGACAGTAAATGGATGGACGGTATGTGAGTTACTTGATTCACTTTTTGTTTATAATTCATTCCCTTGAAGCTTTACTTTACTCCCCTGTAATTGTCTTTCACACTTTCAGCTTTGAGATCAAATGGAGAAATATTTGTGATTTATCTCGTCGTGCTGGCTGATATAATTAAATTATCGTTTTCTAGATCTGCCACATCACCTTTGTTTCTGTTGCTTCTGAGTGTTAATACACTCGGTGGGGGGGGGGGGGGGGGGGGGGGGGGAGATGACGACAAGTGATTTGAGTTATTAGATATGAAGAGACACTTTGAAGACCTGCACTGCTGTAGGAACTGTAATGGTGATGGTGAATTTACTAATATCTCATTAAGTTTTTAATAGTTTGTTTAAAATAAACATGAAGTAATCTACATTTCTAGAAAAGGTGAAACGTTTTCTTCGTAGTTGAAGACCTGGACAGACAGACTTCGGAGACACGCCCTGAGTGAAGACTTGGACAGACAGACTTCGAAGACACGTCCTTAGGTGATGACTTGGACAGACAGACTTCATGAACACGCTCTGAGGTGAAGACTTGGACAGACACACTTGAGGAACACGCTCTAAGGTGAAGACTTGGACAAACAGACTTCGAAGACACGTCCTTAGGTGAAGACTTAGACAGAGAGACTTCAGGAACACGCTCTGATGTGAAGACTTGGACAGACAGACTTCAGGAACACGCTCTGAGGTGAAAACTTGGACAGACAGACTTCGGAGACACGACCTGTGGTGAAGACTTGGACAGACAGACTTCGAAAACACGTTCTTATGTGATGACTTTGACAGACAGACTTCATGGACACGCTCTGAGGTGAAGACTTGGACAGACACACTTCAGGAACACGCTCTAAGGTGAAGACTTGGACAAACAGACTTCGAAGACACGTCCTTAGGTGAAGACTTAGACAGAGAGACTTCAGGAACACGCTCTGATGTGAAGACTTGGACAGACAGACTTCAGGAACACGCTCTGAGGTGAAAACTTGGACAGACAGACTTCGGAGACACGACCTGAGGTGAAGACTTGGACAGACAGACTTCGAAAACACGTTCTTAGGTGATGACTTTGACAGACAGACTTCAGGAACACGCTCTGATGTGAAAACTTGGACAGACAGACTTCGAAGACACGTTCTTAGGTGATGATTTGGACAGACAGACTTCAGGAACACGCTCTGATGTGAAGACTTGGACAGACAGACTTCAGGAACACGCTCTGAGGTGAAGACTTGGACAGACAGACTTCGGAGACACGCCCTGAGGTGAAGACTTAGACAAAGAGACTTCAGGAACACGCTCTGAGTTGATGACTTGGACAGATAGACTTCGGAGACCCTCCTTGAGGTGAAGACTTGGACAGATAGACTTCGAAGACACGCCCTGAGGTGAAGACTTGGACAGATAGACTTCGAAGACACGCCCTGAGGTGAAGACTTGGACAGATAGACTTCGAAGACACGCCCTGAGGTGAAGACTTAGACAAAGAGACTTCAGGAACACGCTCTGAGTTGATGACTTGGACAGATAGACTTCGGAGACCCTCCTTGAGGTGAAGACTTGGACAGATAGACTTCGGAGACCCTCCTTGAGGTGAAGACTTGGGCAGACAGACTTCGAAGACACGCCCTGAGGTGAAGACTTGGGCAGACAGACTTCGAAGACACGCCCTGAGGTGAAGACTTGGGCAGACAGACTTCGAAGACACGCCCTGAGGTGAAGACTTGGACAGATAGACTTCGGAGACCCGCCCTGAGGTGAAGACTTGGACAGACAGACTTCGAAGACACGCCCTGAGGTGAATACCTGCACAGACAGACTTCGAAGACATACGTTTCTACCAAATAAATTAGAAGATAATTGTATCTTTGTCCCTGTGGTCAATTATAAATATTTTCTCGGAACTTGGAGTGGTCTGGCGTGATATCGACCACGTTATTCATAAAATAAGCTATTGGTCATTACATAATATGGACGATAGCACATATTTCCAATATGTCTTAAGGAGAGATAAGAACCATTGCTTTTGTCAATTTTCCGCTTCTATCTTCTTCTTTCCTCCCTCATATGTATTTCAGCGTCGAGAGAAGATATAGTTTGCGGAGTTTTGCTTCTCCGTTGACCTCTCCTGCTGTTGACTTGATTTGATTTGATTTGACGTCATGCCACGAGTTGATGCGGGCACGGCGCCCTTTGACTCATTGATGTGTCGGGTCGTAATGGTGTTCTTGACATTGCGGCTTTTACTGGAGAAGTTGGAGTTCGTCTATCCCAGGTTATGCTGGGAAACAACTAGTTCAGTCCAGAACTGCAATACTTGGTCTTCTATATCAGTTATAGCTACATCTACTGGGAACACGACAATACTAGCTTCTTTTAACCAGCCTGTTTTGACACAGAGTGTTCCCGGGGGGAAGGGAGGGACCACGAGGAGGTAACAGATTGATCAGCTGACGGTGCGCCAACCCTGCTATTGTGATCGCAGGTCGTAGGCGCTCCCACGCTGTTATAAGACCAAGGTATTTCTAATATTCCATCAGTCCATCTTTTTCGTGATCTCTCCTTGAGTCTAGTGTTCTCGTTCTTTTGTTGAAGTCTCGTTTTGTTGATTTTGATTTCTCTTTCTTATCACGTAGCCAAATCATTTTATCTGCTGTTTCCTTATGCATTCTATGGAGGGATTATTTCTAGCTTTATTTTAAGTTTTTAAATAATGATTTTATTACGTCATGCGTCGAACTAATTTCATTTCGATGATGGCTATTTTTCTGATTGTCCTTGACTCAAGCGTCCAGGTCTACCTTTATTAGCACAACTTTGAAATGAGGATTATGCTATAAGCAAAGTGCCCTTGAGAGCTTTCTTTTATTCTTGTTAGACAGTAACTGATCACTTTTCAACCGGTACAATTCAGTTTGGGATAAATGTTTGCCTCCTGAATCTGTTCTGATTGAATCATTCTTTGGCTCTTTGTAGTTGTGGACGACAATCAAGTGTTTGGTTGAAATCAGCAATAAGAGAGACTGAAGTAGGAGAAAATATGAAAGTTACTGTCTATCCAACATTGTTAGCTACATTTAATCATCATCATCATCAAGTACCGGGCCTACTGGCGTAGGTGATCATGTCTCTCCACAACTTTTGATCTCGACAGTTCTTTATCATTTCTGTTGTTGACCTTCTGCCAAGCCATTCTCTTAAGCTGTCTAGTATTTTCTCTCTTTGCTTCGTTCTATCTCTTCGTCTCTCAATTTTTCCAGTTGTTACAATATATTCCAGCTGTTCCCTTCTCATTACATGGCCAAAAACTGATGATTGTTTCTTCCTAATATTGGAAATTAACTCTCTTTTTGCTTTGGCCTCTTTTAGAACATTTTCATTACTCTTCTACACTTAATACTACAGATTTAAAAAAATCAAGATCATCGGGTATCTCAAAATATAGATCATACTTTAAATGATTGATCACAATTAGCCACGCCCACATACGCGCTGAAACCTAAATTCTCCGTCCCTCACTTCCCATAAATAGCTCACCTCATGGAGCCGTGTAAACAAATCAATCTTGTATTTCTTCTCGAAGACGAAGATCAGCTCGCCGTGACAAGTCCACATTGTCAAGCATTTCTTCGGTTTCCGCACAGAAGCCGTCTCCAGAAATCTAATTTAAAAGATGTCGCTGTGACCTGGAAACTTGTTTATATGTGTCTTATACAGTGACCTCATTTTGGTAAAAACAAACTCTGGCCTATTGTCAACGACATAAATCATGCGTCGACGTCTTTGAAATCGAACTGTTCAACTTTCGTTTTATCTGCTCTTGAAACGATGTTCCACAATCTGATAGTTCGGCCGTCAAAAACAAACAATGTTTATGTCAAGTTAATGCATAAATGCAAGTTTAATGGTACCGGATTTTTTTCTGCGAAAGTAAAGCGGCACGGGCGTAATACCGACCACATTACCCCAAAAATCATGTGCTGAAGGTCTGTAAAATGTATGATCACTAACACAATATTCCCTATAGACTACTTGGCGTGACGGGGGCACTTTACTTTTTTTTTTTATGCAAGAAAGGTTGCAGTACAATCAGGAGTAAGAGTTGCCATGGAAAGAATCATGAAAATGAATGACTGTAGGATTGTTGAAAATGAATGTATGTAGGATTGTTGAAAATGAATGTATGTAGGATTGTTGAAAATGAATGAATGTAGGATTGTTGAAAATGAATGTATGTAGGATTGTTGAAAATGAATGAATGTAGGATTGTTGAAAATGAATGTATGTAGGATTGTTGAAAATGAATGAATGTAGGATTGTTGAAAATGAATGTATGTAGGATTGTTGAAAATGAATGAATGTAGGATTGTTGAAAATGAATGTATGTAGGATTGTTGAAAATGAATGAATGTAGGATTGTTGAAAATGAATGTATGTAGGATTGTTGAAAATGAATGAATGTAGGATTGTTGAAAATGAATGTATGTAGGATTGTTGAAAATGAATGAATGTAGGATTGTTGAAAATGAATGTATGTAGGATTGTTGAAAATGAATGAATGTAGGATTGTTGAAAATGAATGAATGTAGGATTGTTGAAAATGAATGAATGTAGGATTGTTGAAAATGAATGTATGTAGGATTGTTGAAAATGAATGAATGTAGGATTGTTGAAAATGAATGTATGTAGGATTGTTGAAAATGAATGAATGTAGGATTGTTGAAAATGAATGTATGTAGGATTGTTGAAAATGAATGAATGTAGGATTGTTGAAAATGAATGTATGTAGGATTGTTGAAAATGAATGAATGTAGGATTGTTGAAAATGAATGTATGTAGGATTGTTGAAAATGAATGAATGTAGGATTGTTGAAAATGAATGTATGTAGGATTGTTGAAAATGAATGAATGTAGGATTGTTGAAAATGAATGTATGTAGGATTGTTGAAAACTAATGAATGTAGGATTGTTGAAAATGAATGTATGTAGGATTGTTGAAAATGAATGAATGTAGGATTGTTGAAAATTAATGAATGTAGGATTGTTGAAAATGAATGAATGTAGGATTGTTGAAAATGAATGTATGTAGGATTGTTGAAAATGAATGAATGTAGGATTGTTGAAAATGAATTAATGTAGGATTGTTGAAAATGAATGTATGTAGGATTGTTGAAAATTAATGAATGTAGGATTGTTGAAAATGAATGTATGTAGGATTGTTGAAAATGAATGAATGTAGGATTGTTGAAAATTAATGAATGTAGGATTGTTGAAAATGAATGTATGTAGGATTGTTGAAAATGAATGAATGTAGGATTGTTGAAAATGAATGAATGTAGGATTGTTGAAAATGAATGAATGTAGGATTGTTGAAAATTAATGAATGTAGGATTGTTGAAAATGAATGAATGTAGGATTGTTGAAAATTAATGAATGTAGGATTGTTGAAAATGAATGTATGTAGGATTGTTGAAAATGAATGAATGTAGGATTGTTGAAAATTAATGAATGTAGGATTGTTGAAAATGAATGAATGTAGGATTGTTGAAAATGAATGAATGTAGGAATGTTGAAAATGAATGAATGTAGGATTATTGAAAATGAATGAATGTAGGATTGTTGAAAATGAATGAATGTAGGAATGTTGAAAATGAATGAATGTAGGATTGTTGAAAATGAATGTATGTAGGATTGTTGAAAATGAATGTATGTAGGATTGATGAAAATGAATGAATGTAGGATTGTTGAAAATTAATGAATGTAGGATTGTTGAAAATGAATGTATGTAGGATTCTTGAAAATGAATGAATGTAGGATTGTTGAAAATGAATGAATGTAGGATTGTTGAAAATGAATGAATGTAGGATTGTTGAAAATTAATGAATGTAGGATTGTTGAAAATGAATGAATGTAGGATTGTTGAAAATTAATGAATGTAGGATTGTTGAAAATGAATGTATGTAGGATTGTTGAAAATGAATGAATGTAGGATTGTTGAAAATTAATGAATGTAGGAATGTTGAAAATGAATGAATGGGGGAATGTTGAAAATGAATGAATGTAGGATTGTTGAAAATGAATGAATGGAGGAATGTTGAAAATGAATGAATGGAGGAATGTTGAAAATGAATGAATGTAGGAATGTTGAAAATGTAGGCACTTACAGCTCGATAATACAGGGAAAGAATGTATGACACTGCCAACGTTTCGGTATAAAAATTTCTACGGGTTTGCAAGGGACATACTGAGTCCTATAAATAGTGACTTATGCAAATCGCTTGACTTATGGTGTCTGGTGCTACCGACCGACGGACTTCTGCACAAATTGATGACTAGAAACGATTTGAAATTACGGCAGGTCAAGCTCAAATACTGCCAGTAGTTAATCGTATCGTTGTGTTCAAAATAGCACATTTCTTGAAAGGGAACGATAATAAAGAGGAGTAATGTATGACAATGTTATAGATGTAAACACTGACAGAAAAGACAGAAAGGGTTGATTTAAAAGTATTCGTGAGTAGGGTCTGTCCTACCCAACTTTGACATCCATTGTAAGTCCGATTTTTTTCTTGTTCTGACGTATAGACTTGTCTCCTTCCTCAAAGCTCCTGGAAGATGAATCAGTCAAAGATGAACACTGAGTCAGTGAAGCGTAGGCTCCAAAGTAAACGATAAGCAAAGTAGGTAAATATGAAGTAAACAAAAAAATACTGAGTTAAACTTGGTGCATGAAACGTAATGGTCATGTGACTCGACAAACCTGTGCGTTGAAAGCAGCCTCCAATCAAATATATGTTTTCTGATGGCTCTTTATTCAACCTTACAATTTATATTTGATTTATGTTTTACACTTCCTATATATTTTATGAAAGACCTTTCTTGTGAATATTTGTCTTGAAATGAACAATTTCGAAATAAAAATCAATCTACACACAATATGTTCAATTAACAGCTTGAGATCACAACCTGACAGTCACAAATAGCAACAATAGATGCTAACCTACGAAAAACAGAAAGAATGAAAGTAGGGGAAAATTGAAAAAAAAAATAGAAAAAAGGTATGGTATAAGCTTCACGTGGTTAGTAGACGACACAGATTTGAACGACGTTTCGGCTCAATAGGCCTTCAGCAGGAACAGACAAACAACAACACACACAGATATGTAAGTAAATAAAACTAATCCTACATAGCTAACTAGTAATGAAACATCCAAAACAAAATGATCGAAAAATGTTAAAGAAAAGCAAAGCAAATGACTTCCCTGTGTCGTGGGCGCTGGTCAGGACGGGAAAAGGGCGCGTAACGCGTGTCAGGCTGTAATATACCCTCTGGACAGGGGTGGAGGGTACTAACAATACACGAGTGGGGGGAACGCTGTCTAGCGCCGCCTAACAAAGACGCCGACAATGCCTGGAAGTATCTAAGGCTCGTAGATACAGGTATACACACACAGATGCGTGTATCGATGCGTGTATACATATGTGCACGTACAAGTATACGTGCACATACTAATATGCATCAACACACATATATACATGCATACACAAACATAAACGTGCATACAAGCAAGTACACACATACACAGTACACATATACACATATACACATATATATATATATATATATACCAATACCCTTACATATGAACACATACATGCATGTGCACATCCATACGGGGACAATCAAATGTGTAGAAATATGCGCATAATGCACTACTAACCTAGACAGCGTTCCCCCACTCGTGTATTGTTAGTACCCTCCACCCCTGTCCGGAGGGTATATTACAGCCTGACACGCGTTACGCGCCCTTTTCCCGTCCTGACCAGCGCCCACGACACAGGGAAGTCATTTGCTTTGCTTTTCTTTAACATTTTTCGATCATTTTGTTTTGGATGTTTCATTACTAGTTAGATATGTAGGATTAGTTATATTTATTTACATATCTGTGTGTGTTGTTGTTTGTCTGTTCCTGCTGAAGGCCTATTGAGCCGAAACGTCGTTCAAATCTGTGTCGTCTACTAACCACGTAAAGCTTTTACCATACCATTTTTTCTATTTTTTTAAATTTCCCCTCACAATTCAGCTTTACTGCAGCTTCGCATTTTTATGCATTCATTTGCATTTTTTTTGCCTTAACCCCTTACAAGAATGAAAGTAGCAATTCTGCGTCTTGGAGTGAACATCTCAATGAAAGTAACAATTATGCGTCTATGAGATAACATCTCAATGAAAGTAACAATTATGCGTCTATGAGATCTATGAGATAACATCTCAATGAAAGTAACAATTATGGGTCTATGAGATAACATCTCAATGAAAGTAACAATTATGGGTCTATGAGATAACATCTCAATGAATGTAACAATTATGGGTCTATGAGATAACATCGCAATGAAAGTAACAATTATGGGTCAATGAGATAACATCTCAATGAAAGTAACAATTATGCGTCTATGAGATAACATCGCAATGAAAGTAACAATTATGGGTCTATGAGATAACATCGCACTGAAAGTAACAATTCTGCGTCTTGGAGAGAATATCTCAAGTTAGAAATGATAACTCTACAAATTACTATTTGGGAATGCCGGGAGAGTTAATTACGTTGACCTTGTGAAATCCGTAACTCGTTGCCGCCAGGCGACCAGCCACTCCTAGATTGTTATTGCTAACTATGTCTTATTCTATTGTCTTCAATTTGCCGTAGTGGTAGAGTAGAGCATGAATATGAAATTTGACAAAACTACCGTCTCATACGCCAACATTTTCTCGACGCGGATTTTCAAAATGAGCCTGATTTGGAGAGATATTATGCAGGTAAAAAAATCTGGACAAATGGGTGTCCTGAAGACATTGATCGGGACAGTGAGTTATTTCATTAAAAACTGGGACGTTTAGCAATCTTAATTTACCTAGCTCGAGAATGAAAGCAACTGAAGCACAAATAAGAGATGCCTGTTCTCTTTGTTGATGATGATGCAGCTGTAACGGTTGACAGAATGTTACTATGGTAATCACAGATTGAATGATTAACCAGCTAACTATTCTGCTTCTAAGTGAGAAGAAAACTGTCATCGCTTGTACTAGATAACAGCAAACCCACAAATCTTTACTTTAAATATTGACCTGCTTCAACTAGTACACATACCCATAACCTTAGACCTTATGTCGCGCTTTCGCAGTAGAAGAAAACACTTTTGTCAATCAACACAAAGGGAAATAAATAACGAGATATAAACATACTCACCAATAAGAAGACGACGAGACGAATTAAAACAAGAATATGTGTCGAGAAGAGGGAGCCGCGACAGCTCAGTGGTTAGTGAGCTGGACTACAAAGGACAAGAGCTAGAGTTCGATCCCAACCGACGGCTTCCGGGTTCACCCAGCTTTAATTGGTACCGGATTTTTTAATTGGAAAGTAAAGCGGTACGGGCGTAATACCGACCACATTGCCCCAAAAATCATGTGTCGAAGGTCTGTAAAACATATGGTCACTAACACCATATTCTCTATACGGCACGTGGCGTGACAGGGGTACTTTACTATTTATTACTTTATAAAAAGAAGACGTTGGAGATGTTCTCTCCAACTATGTATGAAGGTGTTCCTTGTTGCAGTTTCCTCATTTTCCAGGTCCGGCTTGTTGCATGAGCTACTGAGTTAGGTGCTCTATGCGTCTCATCCGTTTTGATCGTGTTTCGATATTTTGATTGTTTACTATGAGTGATGATATCGTATGACAGGGAACAGTTGGCTGTGTTCACCTTCTGTGCGGTTTCGCCTATGTATTTTGGCGTGTGCTGAGACTGCTATGATAGGGACTACAACTACCTTTCTTTGTTTGGAAGATGAGATAATAATTCGTATGATTCCACTGGCATGGACGGTTGAGCATTTATGGATTTTAATTCGTTTGCAATGACACTGGGGCCTTCCATAATCAAAGAACACAAGAACCAAAGGCGTTGGAAATACATCGGCCATGTGCTGAGAATGAATGAAGAAAAACTTCCCCGTCAGGCATTCACGTGGAAACCACCTGGTAAAGAAAAACAAGGTAGACCAAGCGAACTGCGTAGAACAATTACAAGAGAAGGCTAAACATGGAACTAAGAAACAAGCAAGAACTACAAGAACTAGCAGCAGATCGTCAATCGTGAAGAACTATGATCTCCGCCCTGTGTGTCGCCTTCGGCCCGAGAGAGAGAAATCAATGAATGAAACAATATCAAAGACCCAATTTGTTCAAAATTGCGAATTTAATACACGTCTGTGTGAATCTGGAGGTTCAGCACTCTGTTCATGAGTGGTGGGAGTGGATGTAGGAGTGAGTACCAGCTTGATGAGAGTGAGTATCAACTTGATGAGAGTGAGTACCAGCTTGATGAGAGTGAGCATCAACTTCGTGAGAGTGAGTGCCAGCTTGATGAGAGTGAGTATCAACTTAGTGAGAGTGAGTACCAGCTTGATGAGAGTGAGTATCAACTTAGTGAGAGTGAGTACCAGCTTGATGAGAGTGAGTACCAACTTGATGAGAGTGAGGATCAACTTAGTGAGAGTGAGTACCAGCTTGATGAGAGTGAGTATCAACTTAGTGAGAGTGAGTACCAGCTTGATGAGAGTGAGTATCAACTTAGTGAGAGTGAGTACCAGCTTGATGAGAGTGAGTATCAACTTAGTGAGAGTGAGTACCAGCTTGATGAGAGTGAGTATCAACTTAGTGAGAGTGAGTACCAGCTTGATGAGAGTGAGTATCAACTTAGTGAGAGTGAGTACCAGCTTGATGAGAGTGAGTATCAACTTAGTGAGAGTGAGTATCAACTTAGTGAGAGTGAGTACCAGCTTGATGAGAGTGAGTATCAACTTAGTGAGAGTGAGTACCAACTTGATGAGAGTGAGTATCAACTTAGTGAGAGTGAGTACCAACTTGATGAGAGTGAGTATCAACTTAGTGAGAGTGAGTGCCAACTTGATGAGAGTGAGTATCAACTTAGTGAGAGTGAGTACCAACTTGATGAGAGTGAGTATCAACTTAGTGAGAGTGAGTGCCAACTTGATGAGAGTGAGTATCAACTTAGTGAGAGTGAGTACCAACTTGATGAGAGTGAGTATCAACTTCGTGAGAGTGAGTGCCAGCTTGATGAGAGTGAGTATCAACTTAGTGAGAGTGAGTACCAACTTGATGAGAGTGAGTATCAACTTAGTGAGAATGAGTGCCAACTTGATGAGAGTGAGTATCAACTTAGTGAGAGTGAGTGCCAACTTGATGAGAGTGAGTATCAACTTAGTGAGAGTGAGTACCAACTTGATGAGAGTGAGTATCAACTTAGTGAGAATGAGTGCCAACTTGATGAGAGTGAGCATCAACTTCGTGAGAGTGAGTATCAACTTAATGAGAGTGAGTATCAACTTAGTGAGAGTGAGTATGAACTTAGTGAGAGTGAGTATGAACTTAGTGAGAGTGAGTATCAACTTAGTGAGAGTGAGTATCAACTTAGTGAGAGTGAGTATCAACTTAGTGAGAGTGAGTATCAACTTAGTGAGAGTAAGTATCAACTTGATGAGAGTGAGTATCAACTTAGTGAGAGTGAGTATCAACTTAGTAAGAGTGAGTATCAGCTTGATGAGAGTGAGTATCAACTTAGTGAGAGTAAGTATCAACTTGATGAGAGTGAGTATCAACTTAGTGAGAGTAAGTATCAACTTAGTGAGAGTGAGTATCAACTTAGTGAGAGTGAGTATCAACTTAGTGAGAGTGAGTATCAACTTAGTGAGAGTGAGGATCAACTTAGTGAGAGTGAGTATCAACTTAGTGAGAGTGAGTATCAACTTAGTGAGAGTGAGTATCAACTTAGTGAGAGTGAGTATCAACTTAGTGAGAGTGAGTGCCAACTTGATGAGAGTGAGTATCAACTTCGTGAGAGTGAGTACCAACTTGATGAGAGTGAGTATCAACTTAGTGAGAGTAAGTATCAACTTGATGAGAGTGAGTATCAACTTAGTGAGAATGAGTATCAACTTAGTGAGAGTGAGTATCAACTTGATGAGAGTGAGTATCAACTTAGTGAGAGTAAGTATCAACTTGATGAGAGTGAGTATCAACTTAGTGAGAAGTGACTGTTACATAGAACAAGTTAGCTATTGAAATGAAGAACGTGCTTGTCAGAAATACAAAGATCATTTCAATCATTTACTCGTTTCTCTCTCCGTCCTGTATTCCCTAACCATGTCTACCTCATCTTGCGCATGTTTGTCTGAATGTATATGTGTGTTTGAATGTATATGTTTGTCTGAATGTATATGTGTGTCTGAATGTATATGTGTGTCTGAATGTATATGTGTGTCTGAATGTATATGTGAGTCTGAATGTATATGTGTGTCTGAATGTATATGAGTGTCTGAATGTATATGTGTGTCTGAATGTATATGTGTGTCAATGTTTGTGTCTGCAGTTCTCTCAATTACTGGTAATTAATATAGTTCGTCTGGAAGCCTATAAATGGTAGTTGTTTGTTTATCTCTGTATCTGGAGAGAAACTTCCATAATTTACAATGTGTCATGACGTACTTCTTAGCTTTATCGGGTAATCCTTTTATTTATGCCTTTTGTCGCCTTCATTCTGTCTGATAGAGAACGCATCATGTAAACGATACTATTTATAAATGTGTCTACCAGCGGCGGATGTTAAGAGAGGACCACTATAAAGGTCAAGGCTGCTATAATATTTTTTTTATCTGAATACGTGTCACAATCACATTCCAGCTCCGCGAGTTAAATGTATGTGTACAACATCCACCGAGTTACAGTCAGTCGTGATAAGGGCTCAAATAATTCGAGCCGTTCCAAATAGAGAGGCTTCAATGCCTCTAGAAATCAAACCTACTTGAACCGTACGACATCTATAGACCTGCATTGTGCATGAGAACTAATGGTAGGCCATTTCAGAAATAGCTTCCTCGTTGCTATGATAACCGTAATTTAACTAATAAGATGTCTTCTCTTTATCGTAACGTATACAAGTTTAGGCAGAAGCGGAGGCAAACAGAGAAAAAAACAAATATAATTTCTCCGCTAAATCACTGCCCTGCGGCTTTACATAAAGGACAGATGTGGCAAACCCATGTTCCTTTTCATAACTTACAAAACAAATAATGTACCAAGGTGTCATTTTAATCATAATAATTTATGGCAATAATTGATGGAACAAATTTATGTGATGTAAATTATCTTAGTTTTTATGTCACAAATTAGTAGGTTAAAGCTGGAGACAAATAATAATAATTGAATATTATTATAAAGGGAAACATCAGAGGTAGGAATCCGACATCACATAGTAGGTTAAAGGCCAGCCCTTGAAGTTCGAACGGAATCAACCAGCATGTGAGTTGGAGGAAAGAACCTTAAAATGGAAGTGAGAGGTGAATTTAGATTATCTATATTTTTTTTAGTAACGGACTCAGCCTTGACAGCAAAAAGACAGAAGTAATGGTAACAACAAATAAAAAGACATCACCTTAGTGCATAATAAAATAATTGGAACAATATTAAAATAGGTAAACAAATTTAAATATTTGGGAATTTTCTTAACCAAAGATGTGAGATGTACAATAGAGGTGAGATGCAGAATGACTCAGGCAAAAGCAGCTTTCCAAAAAATGAGGAAGGGACTGTGCAATCAATTTTGGACAATAGAAACATGAAAAAGAGTTCTTAAATGCTATGTAGAGCCAGTATTAACATATGGAAGTGAATCATGGACAATAGGACAACAGACAAAAAAATCACTGATCTGTATAAATGTGGTTTTACAGAAGAATGTTGAGAATACCATGGATAACCAAGAAGAGTAATGAAAACGTTCTGAAAGAGGCCAAAGCAAAAAAGAGAGCTAATTTCCAATAATAGGAAGAAACAATCATCATATATTGTAACAACTGGGAAAATTGAGAGTCGAAGAGAAGAAGCAAAGAGAAAAGATACCAAGCAGCATAAGAGAATGGCTTGGCAGATAGTCAACAACAGATATGATAAATAACTGTCGAGATCGAAAATTGTGGAGAGACATGATCGCCTACGCCAGCAGGCATGGTACTTGATGATGATGATATATATATTTTTTTTAATTTGATATTTCTAATTCACGAGGAAATGACTGACGGAAGGTTTATTTTGCAGAAAGAACATATCAATCTATATGGCACAATCAACACAAATGGCTGTTTGGCAGTACAGCGAAGAGAGGTCTATTTTGCTTACGTTCAGAAGAAAAGGGATGCACGAGAGAATTATTTGTACAAGTAATAGCCTAATATCAATGAGGTTCATGTTAACAGGCGTGCAGCTTATGTATTGTTTGTGTTTTACATGTAATGGAACAACCCATCATATCCTGGCCCTCTCATGTTTCGAACCCATCATCCGCCGCTGGAGTCTACCGTTTTCTCGCACGCTGACATTTATCTTGCATTATTTGTTTCATCCCTTGATTTATTATTTCCTTCTTGAAAAGGGTATCTTCTCCAGACGTGTAAAAAATGTTTGTCTATAGTAGAGAGATGAAGGTATTAGTGGATGTATCTGGAGTAGAGAGATGAAGGTATTAGTGGATGTATCTGGAGTAGAGAGATGAAGGTATGAGTGGATGTATCTGGAGTAGAGAGATGAAGGTATGAGTGGATGTATCTGGAGTAGAGAGATGAAGGTATTAGTGGATGTATCTGGAGTAGAGAGATGAAGGTATGAGTGGATGTATCTGGAGTAGAGAGATGAAGGTATGAGTGGATGTATCTGGAGTAGAGAGATGAAGGTATTAGTGGATGTATCTGGAGTAGAGAAATGAAGGTATGAGTGGATGTATCTGGAGTAGAGAAATGAAGGTATGAGTGGATGTATCTGGAGTAGAGAAATGAAGGTATGAGTGGATGTATCTGGAGTAGAGAGATGAAGGTATGAGTGGATGTATCTGGAGTAGAGAGATGAAGGTATGAATGGATGTATCTGGAGTAGAGAAATGAAGGTATGAGTGGATGTATCTAAAGTAGAGAAATGAAGGTATGAGTGAATGTATCTGGAGTAGAGAAATGAAGGTATGAGTGGATGTATCTGGAGTAGAGAAATGAAGGTATGAGTGGATGTATCTAGAGTAGAGAGATGAAGGTATTAGTGGATGTATCTGGAGTAGAGAGATGAAGGTATGAGTGGATGTATCTGGAGTAGAGAGATGAAGGTATGAGTGGATGTATCTGGAGTAGAGAAATGAAGGTATGAGTGGATGTATCTAGAGTAGAGAAATGAAGGTATGAGTGGATGTATCTGGAGTAGAGAGATGAAGGTATGAGTGGATGTATCTGGAGTAGAGAGATGAAGGTATGAGTGGATGTATCAAGAGTAGATAAATGAAGGTATGAGTGGATGTATCTGGAGTAGAGAAATGAAGGTATGAGTGGATGTATCTGGAGTAGAGAGATGAAGGTATGAGTGGATGTATCTGGAGTAGAGAAATGAAGGTATGAGTGGATGTATCTGGAGTAGAGAGATGAAGGTATGAGTGGATGTATCTGGAGTAGAGAAATGAAAGTATGAGTGGCTGTATCTGGAGTAGAGAGATGAAGGTATGAGTGGATGTATCTGGAGTAGAGAAATGAAGGTATGAGTGGATGTATCTGGAGTAGAGAAATAAAGGTATGAGTGGATGTATCTGGAGTAGAGAGATGAAGGTATGAGTGGATGTATCTGGAGTAGAGAGATGAAGGTATGAGTGGATGTATCTGGAGTAGAGAAATGAAGGTATGAGTGGATGTATCTGGAGTAGAGAAATGAAGGTATGAGTGGATGTATCAAGAGTAGAGAAATGAAGGTATGAGTGGATGTATCTGTAGTAGAGAGATGAAGGTATGAGTGGATGTATCTGGAGAAGAAATAATGAAGGTATGAGTGGATGTATCTGGAGTAGAGAAATGAAGGTATTAATGAATGTATCTGGAGTAGAGAAATGAAGGTATGAGTGGATGTATCTGGAGTAGAGAAATGAAGGTATGAGTGGATGTATCTAGAGTAGAGAGATGAAGGTATTAGTGGATGTATCTGGAGTAGAGAGATAAAGGTATGAGTGGATGTATCTGGAGTAGAGAGATGAAGGTATGAGTGGATGTATCTGGAGTAGAGAAATGAAGGTATGAGTGGATGTATCTAGAGTAGAGAAATGAAGGTATGAGTGGATGTATCTGGAGTAGAGAAATGAAGGTATGAGTGGATGTATCTAGAGTAGAGAAATGAAGGTATGGGTGGATGTATCTGGAGTAGAGAGATGAAGGTATGAGTGGATGTATCTGGAGTAGAGAGATGAAGGTATGAGTGGATGTATCTGGAGTAGAGAGATGAAGGTACAAAGGATGTGTGGTTAGTAACACTTTAATTAAAAAAATGGAAAGTGTTCAAGAGATGACTGAGAGTAGCAACTAGAAAAGACTGAGAGTAGTAACAATAGATGACTGAGAGTAGCAAACAGAGATGACTGAGAGTAGCAACAAGAGATGACTGAGAGTAGCAATAAGAAATGACTGAGAGTAGCAACAAGAGATGACTGAGAGTAGCAATAAGAAATAACTGAGAGTAACAATTAGAAATGACTGAGAGTAGCAACAAGAAATGACTGAGAGTAGCAACAAGAGATGACAGAGAGTAGCAATAAGAAATGACTGAGAGTAGCAACTAGAAATGACTGAGAGTAGCAACTAGAAATGACTGAGAGTAGCAACAAGAAATGACTGAGAGTAGCAACAAGAAATGACTGAGAGTAGCAAAAGAAATGACTGAGAGTAGTAACTAGAAATGACTGAGAGTAGCAACAAGAAATGACTGAGAGTAGCAAAAAGAGATTACTAAGAGTAGCAACAAGAGATTACTGAGAGTAAAAACTAGAAATGACTGAGAGTAGCAACTAGAAATGAATGAGAGTAGCAACAAGAAATGACTGAGAGTAGCAACTAGAAATGACTGAGAGTAGCAACAAGAGATGACAGAGAGTAGCAATAAGAAATGACTGAGAGTAGCAACTAGAAATGACTGAGAGTAGCAACTAGAAATGACTGAGAGTAGCAACAAGAAATGACTGAGAGTAGCAACAAGAGATGACTGAGAGTAGCAACAAGAAATGACTGATAGAAACAACAAGAGATGACTGAGAGTAGCAACTAGAAATGACTGAGAGTAGCAACAAGAGATGACTGAAAGTAGCAACAAGAAATGACTGAGAGTAGCAACAAGAAATGACTGAGAGTAGCAAAAAGAGATTACTAAGAGTAGCAACAAGAGATTACTGAGAGTAAAAACTAGAAATGACTGAGAGTAGCAACTATAAATGACTGAGAGTAGCAACAAGAAATGACTGAGAGTAGCAACTAGAAATGACTGAGAGTAGCAACAAGAAATGACTGACAGTAGCAACAAGAAATGACTCAGAGTAGCAACAAGAAATGACTGAGAGTAGCAACTAGAAATGACTGAGAGTAGCAACAAGAGTTGACTGAGAGTACCAAACAGAAATGACTGAGAGTAGCAACTAGAAATGACTGAGAGTAGCAACAGGAAATGACTGAGAGTAGCAACAAGAAATGACTGAGAGTAGCAACAAGAGATGACTGAGAATAGCAACAGGAAATGACTGAGAGTAGCAACAAGAAATGACTGAGAGTAGCAACTAGAAATGACTGAGAGTAGCAACAAGAGATGACTGAGAGTACCAAACAGAAATGACTGAGAGTAGGATCTAGAAATGACTGAGAGTAGCAACAGGAAATGACTGAGAGTAGCAACAAGAAATGACTGAGAGTAGCAACAAGAGATGACTGAGAATAGCAACAGGAAATGACTGAGAGTAGCAATAATAAATGACTGAGAGTAGCAACAAGAAATGACTGAGAGTAGCAACAGGAAATGACTGAGAGTAGGAACAAGAAATGACTGAGAGTAGGAACAAGAGATGACTGAGAGTAGGAACAAGAGATGACTGAGAGTAGGAACAAGAAATGACTGAGAGAAGGAACAAGAGATGACTGAGAGTAGGAACAAGAGATGACTGAGAGTAGCAACAAGAGATGACTGAGAGTAGCAACAAGAGATGACAGAGAGTAGCAATAAGAAATGACTGAGAGTAGCAACTAGATATGACTGAGAGTAGCAACTAGAAATGACTGAGAGTAGCAACAAGAAATGACTGAGAGTAGCAACAAGAAATGACTGAGAGTAGCCACTAGAAATGACTGAGAGTAGCAACAAGAAATGACTGAGAGTAGCAACAAGAGATGACAGAGAGTAGCAAAAGAAATGACTGAGAGTAGTAACTAGAAATGACTGAGAGTAGCAAAAGAAATGACTGAGAGTAGTAACTAGAAATGACTGTGAGTAGCAACAAGAAATGACTGAGAGTAGCAAAAAGAGATTACTAAGAGTAGCAACAAGAGATTACTGAGAGTAGCAACTAGAAATGACTGAGAGTAGCAACAAGAAATGACTGAGAGTAGCAACTAGAAATGACTGAGAGTAGCAACAAGAAATGACTGAGAGTAGCAACAAGAAATGACTGAGAGTAGCAACTAGAAATGACTGAGAGTAGCAACAAGAAATGACTGAGAGTAGCAACTAGAAATGACTGAGAGTAGCAACAAGAAATGACTGAGAGTAGCAACTAGAAATGACTGAGAGTAGCAACAAGAAATGTCTGAGAGTAGCAACAAGAGATGACTGAGAGTAGCAACAAGAAATGACTGAGAGAAACAACAAGAGATGACTGAGAGTAGCAACTAGAAATGACTGAGAGTAGCAACAAGAGATGACTGAAAGTAGCAACAAGAAATGACTGAGAGTAGCAACAAGAGATGACTGAGTCTAGCAACAAGAGATGACTGAGAGTAGTCACTAGAAATGACTGTGAGTAGCAACAAGAAATGACTGAGAGTAGCAAAAAGAGATTACTAAGAGTAGCAACAAGAGATTACTGAGAGTAGCAACTAGAAATGACTGAGAGTAGCAACTAGAAATGACTGAGAGTAGCAACAAGAAATGACTGAGAGTAGCAACTAGAAATGACTGAGAGTAGCAACAAGAAATGACTGAGAGTAGCAACAAGAAATGACTGAGAGTAGCAACTAGAAATGACTGAGAGTAGCAACAAGAAATGACTGAGAGTAGCAACTAGAAATGACTGAGAGTAGCAACAAGAAATGACTGAGAGTAGCAACTAGAAATGACTGAGAGTAGCAACAAGAAATGTCTGAGAGTAGCAACAAGAGATGACTGAGAGTAGCAACAAGAAATGACTGAGAGAAACAACAAGAGATGACTGAGAGTAGCAACTAGAAATGACTGAGAGTAGCAACAAGAGATGACTGAAAGTAGCAACAAGAAATGACTGAGAGTAGCAACAAGAGATGACTGAGTCTAGCAACAAGAGATGACTGAGAATAGCAACAGGAAATGACTGAGAGTACCAAACAGAAATGACTGAGAGTAGCAACAAGAAATGACTGACAGTAGCAACAAGAAATGACTCAGAGTAGCAACAAGAAATACTGAGAGTAGCAACAAGAAATGACTGAGAGTAGCAACAAGAAATGACTGAGAGTAGCCACTAGAAATGACTGAGAGTAGCAACAAGAAATGACTGAGAGTAGCAACAAGAGATGACAGAGAGTAGCAAAAGAAATGACTGAGAGTAGTAACTAGAAATGACTGAGAGTAGCAACTAGAAATGACTGAGAGTAGCAACAAGAAATGACTGAGAGTAGCAACAAGAAATGACTGAGAGTAGCCACTAGAAATGACTGAGAGTAGCAACAAGAAATGACTGAGAGTAGCAACAAGAAATGACTGAGAGTAGCAAAAGAAATGACTGAGAGTAGTAACTAGAAATGACTGTGAGTAGCAACAAGAAATGACTGAGAGTAGCAAAAAGAGATTACTAAGAGTAGCAACAAGAGATTACTGAGAGTAGCAACTAGAAATGACTGAGAGTAGCAACTAGAAATGACTGAGAGTAGCAACAAGAAATGACTGAGAGTAGCAACTAGAAATGACTGAGAGTAGCAACAAGAAATGACTGAGAGTAGCAACAAGAAATGACTGAGAGTAGCAACTAGAAATGACTGAGAGTAGCAACAAGAAATGACTGAGAGTAGCAACTAGAAATGACTGTGAGTAGCAACAAGAAATGACTGAGAGTAGCAACTAGAAATGACTGAGAGTAGCAACAAGAGATGACTGAGAGTAGCAACAAGAAATGACTGAGAGAAACAACAAGAGATGACTGAGAGTAGCAACTAGAAATGACTGAGAGTAGCAACAAGAGATGACTGAAAGTAGCAACAAGAAATGACTGAGAGTAGCAACAAGAGATGACTGAGTCTAGCAACAAGAGATGACTGAGAATAGCAACAGGAAATGACTGAGAGTACCAAACAGAAATGACTGAGAGTAGCAACTAGAAATGATTGAGAGTAGCAACAGAAATGATTGAGAGTAGCAACAAGAAATGACTGAGAGTAGCAACAAGAAATGACTGAGAGTAGCAACTAGAAATGACTGAGAGTAGCAACAAGAAATGACTGAGAGTAGCAACTAGAAATGACTGTGAGTAGCAACAAGAAATGACTGAGAGTAGCAACTAGAAATGACTGAGAGTAGCAACAAGAGATGACTGAGAGTATGACTGAGAGAAACAACAAGAGATGACTGAGAGTAGCAACTAGAAATGACTGAGAGTAGCAACAAGAGATGACTGAAAGTAGCAACAAGAAATGACTGAGAGTAGCAACAAGAGATGACTGAGTCTAGCAACAAGAGATGACTGAGAATAGCAACAGGAAATGACTGAGAGTACCAAACAGAAATGACTGAGAGTAGCAACTAGAAATGATTGAGAGTAGCAACAGGAAATGATTGAGAGTAGCAACAAGAAATGACTGAGAGTAGCAACAAGAGATGACTGAGAATAGCAACAGGAAATGACTGAGAGTAGCAAAAATAAATGACTGAGAGTAGCAACAAGAAATGACTGAGAGTAGCAACAGGAAATGACTGAGAGTAGGAACAATAAATGACTGATAGTAGGAACAAGAGATGACTGAGAGTAGGAACAAGAGATGACTGAGAGTAGGAACAAGAAATGACTGAGAGTAGCAACTAGAAATGACTGAGAGTAGCAACAAGAAATGACTCAGAGTAGCAACAAGAGATGACTGAGAGTAGCAACAAGAGATGACTGAGAATAGCAACAGGAAATGACTGAGAGTAGTAACAATAGATGACTGAGAGTAGCAACAAGAAATGACTGAGAGTAGCAACTGGAAATGACTGAGAGTAGCAACAAGAAATGACTCAGAGTAGCAACAAGAGATGACTGAGAGTAGCAACAAGAAATGACTGAGAATAGCAACAGGAAATGACTGAGAGTAGCAACAAGAAATGACTGAGAGTAGCAACAAGAGATGACTGAGAATAGCAACAGGAAATGACTGAGAGTAGCAATAAGAAATGACTGAGAGTAGCAACAAGAAATGACTGAGAGTAGCAACAAGAAATGACTGAGAGTAGCAACAAGACATGACTGAGAGTAGCAACAAGAGATGACTGAGAGTAGCAACAAGAGATGACTGAGAGTAGCAACAAAACCACCAAGGAGATGATTCATAGACGTATCATGATTAATAAATACAAACTTGATCTTCTTCTTTCCTTCCTCTCCTTCCTTTCAGCGTCGAGGGGAGATATAATTTGCGATTTTTTGCTCTTCTGTTCGCCTCTGCGGCTGTCATGTTTCCTAGTGCTTCTAACATCCCTCTATTTCGTGGTCGACCATTGGGTCTGGTGTTCTCGCAACGTTTAATGAGGACTCGTTGTGTTGTGTTTTGATCGTTCTGTCTTATCATGTGGCCAACCAATTTTATTTGTTGTTTCTTTATACATTCTATGGCGGGGGATATTCCTAGCTTTTTCCTCATTTCTTCATTTCTGATCTTATCTCTCAGACTGTTTCCTGTCATTCGTGTGATACATTTCATCACTGTAGAGGTTATTTGTCTTATTGTTCTTGCATCTAGGGTCCAGGTCTGGCATTGGTAGCACAACATTGGGATGAAGATTGTATTGTATTGTGCTCGTTTTGCCTCCAGAGTTATTTCCTTGTTGGACAATAGTGGTGATAACTGTCCGATGATTTGACAAGCTTTGTTGCATCTTGATTCTATCTCTGCTGTTTGGGAATTGTCGTTTGTCATTAGACTTCCTAGGTATTTGAATTCCTCTACTTGTTTTAGTTGTCTGCCTTCTATAGTTATGTTGATGTTCTGTTTATTTTTGGCGACATTCCTGACTTCTGTTTTGTTGATGTTGATTTTCATGATGTATTTTGTGCTTGAGATGTTGAGTTTGTTTAAGTGTTATTGTGGGTCTTCTATTGTTTCATGTATTAGTGTCTGATCGTCTGCAAATAAAAGCTTGTTGATCTCCTCTGTCTCTGATGGGTTGGCTAACTTGCATATATAGTCCATGTATGTAATAAACAAGAGGATAGTACGCACCCCTGTCTTACACCTGATCTAACTTCGAAGTGGTCTGTGTAGTCTGCTGCTGTTCTGACCCTGCAGCTGCTGTTGATGTAGAGACTTTTAATTATGTTGTTTAGATGTTGGTTTACTCTGTATGTTGTTAGTATCTCCCACAGTTGTTGTCTGTTTACTCTGTCGAATGCTTTTTCCTGGTCAATGAAGGATATGTATAAATTGTGATTGCATTCTGTCGTTTTTTTCTCCTCGCTGTTTTAATCTGATCATAGATCTAGTGTATCTAAATTAAGAGAAGGTGTAGGCAGTGTATCAATTAAACTAATTATTTTGCTTATAGTATTTTTGTTCGATTGGAGACCACAGAGATGGGATTTCTCAGAAGAATGTTGAAAGTTCCCTGGACAGCTAGAAGCATCAACGACGAAATTCTCAAAGAGTCAAACACAGAAAGGGAGCTCCTAATAAACAGCAGAAAGAAACAATCAACATTTCTAGGGCACAGAATTAGAAGATGAAATTGGAGTACTTGATTACAACTGGCAAAATGCAGGGTAAGAGAGATCGCGGATGACAAAGAGAGAAAATACTGGATAGCTTTGTGTCATGGCATGGAAAACAGTCAACATCAGAAGTGATACTGTAGAAGAGGGAGGAGAGAGAGAGAGAGAGAGAGAGAGTAGAGGAGGAAAACAAAGACGAGAGAACAAGGTTAAGGAGAAAAAATGAAAAAGACATTAAAACGAAGTCAAAATAAAAATAAAGTGGATGATTCGAAATTCACGTGCAAAACGTGGAAGGCCATCTCCAGAAGTGAGTGGGCAGACAGGCGCGTAGGTGTAGAACTGGTAGGAATTGAGAGAATAGAGGAATAAACAGACGAGAGAACAAAATGTATCCGTGTGAAATGTTTATTATTTCGTTGTTGTTATTATTGTGGGCGCGGCTTGACTGTCAGCGTGCAGACGTCATATGTTTTATGGTAGCGTGACTGTCACTGTCAGCTGACGTGCAGCTGATGATGCGTGTTCTACTGGCACGCAGTGTTGATATATCGATCGTTACTTTGTTTACTTTACTGGCGGCCTTCACCGACCGGTCAGTCTCTTGCGTACTTGACCTCAGCTGGAATGTGCTGATATAGCTGTTCACAATCAGGCCAACACGCCTTCCTTTACCCCTGGCTATCGTCTCAGCCCTGACCTTGTCTGGTCACTGTCGTACTTCTGGTTTGTTGTTAAGATGACTGTTTCACGTTGTGGTTCCGCGACAACTTGATCGTTGTTATGATTCGTCCCCGAAGATTGACGCTAGGCTAGATAATTATAACTGTGTAATATATAACAACGCATTGGGTATAAGAGTTAGTTCCGACTTTTAATTGTGTCACATCGGACTCTCGTTACACACTGGTTATGGCAGTTTACACACTTAGAGCGCACTCTACAATTTCTTCATTCTATCGCCCTAACACTTTTCTCTGGGCTCCACACGCATTCATACTCGCATCTAAACTACATGTGGACCGTCCCCATTGACGACCCGTCCTAATTCTGCTTCTACCGGTCCTTCTATCTCTTGGTACTCGTTACTAACTGTCTCTTAAAAGTGCTACTTACTAATCTGTCAGTCTAACTGTTCTTCACTGGTCTCTGCATCTCCTAACTATCGCGTGTTCTTTGCTGGCTAAAATGCTATTATCCATGCTTGGTGTTATGACTTTAGATCGTCACTCCCTGTCAACTCAGTCTCTTCCAGTGTTCGGTCTCTCAGTGCTTCTATCCAAGTCTTCTATCCAAGTCTTCTATCCAAGTCTTCTATCCAAGTCTTCTATCCAAGTCTTCTATCCAAGTGCTTTAAAACTCCTTCACTATCAGTCTAACTCACGTTTTAATCTAATTCTACTAGGCTAAGGTTAGACCCACCCCCCCCCCCTCTTTATGGGCCGACCACATAGTCGCCTGGCTGCGTGTGCTCTGCCGACTACATTTCTCCAAGTGTCTCTATCCAAGTGCTTGTCAATCTTTTGTGTTTACCTCTTAAATTTGGATCTTGTCAGGCAATGAAAATTGACTTCCCACGCGTCTGTCTGCCCACTCACTTCTGGAGATGGCCTTCCACGTTCTGTACGTGAATTTCGACCCATAGTCTCATTTTTCTCCTGACTTCGTCTTAATGTCTTTTTTCCTTGACTTTGTTCTCTCGTCTCTTTATTCCTCTATTTTCTCCATTCCTCCCCCTTCTACACCTATTCCGTCTGTCTGCCCACTCACTTCTGGAGATGGCCTTCCACGTTTTGCACGTGAATTTCGACCCATCCTCTTTATTTTTATTGTGACTTTGTTTTAATGTTTATTTCCTTTTTTCTCCTTGACCTTGTTCTTTCGTCTTTGTTTTCCTCCTCTGCTCTCTCTCTCTCCTCCCTCTTCTACATACTACCTCTCTTTCTCTCTGTGATCAAGACTCAATCAGAGTAGGATTCCAGACTCTCTCATGAAGTCAGCGTCAATTTTAAGCGAATCATTTGCCCCATATAATTTTTCTTCCATGGAGGTGGACGTAGACCACATTGCTCTTCTCAGGTCTGTGTGCTGGGGGCAATCCTGTAGAACATGTTTTGTAATCATATTGTCCAGTTTACAATGGCATAGGCTGGTTTTACCTATTTTGAATTTGGTGAACATGTGGTTTCTCATTCTATTGTGGCCAGTGCGTAGGCGAAGTATGATTACTTGATCCCTCCTTGATAGTTGGTGGTATCCGTCACTCTCGTTGTGCTTTGGGTGTTCTCATTTCCATTTTTCATGGAACTGACCTTTGAGGATAGATTTGGCTTCATCATAACTGAGCGGATGGTTCTCTTGTGGTAATCTCCCTCCCTCTTTAACTAATTTGTCTGCGCGTTCGTTCTCGTGTATATTACAGTGTGATGGTATCCACTGAATGACTACTCTCTGGACGTTATTGCATAGTTGGTCCAGGGTTGTTCTCAAGTCATCTAGTTCATTGTTCTTGGGACATTTTAGAGCTGATAATACTGACAGTGCATCAGTCAGAATCACCAATTTATTGTGCATGTTATTTTTGTGTTGAGTAACCAGTGTTGCAGCATCTCTGATGGCCTCAGTTTCTGCTTTAAAGTTGTTTGAGAATTTCCCAGTAGCTATTGACTTGGTGATCTCGTCCTGATTATTCAGCGTCAAGAACACACCTCCCCTTCCATTTCTGGTGGCATTTGTAGCAGAGCCATCTGTGTATATGTGGGACCAAGAGTCATGTGGGTAGGTATCGTGTATGTGTTTTTTTGCGACATGTTTTCTCTGTCTGATTGGGTGCCTTTTTTCATGATTCCTGTTATATTTTCTTTAAGTTCTGGTATTTTATGTTTTCCACGAGGAGACATATCAGATGGGCCCAAGGTTTCTATATTGTTTGGGAAAGTACTGGGTCTTCAGTAGTTAGTTCATTAGAAATTGCAGCGACGTTGCTCCTCTTTAGTCGTACAATTCCGGAGCCAGTTATTTTTTGGTGCATGGGGTGGCTAAGGAGCCTTCTATATTTCTCCGCTTGTTGCAATACTTTAGTGTCCCGTCTGTCATCTAAGGGTTGTAAACATGTTACTGTTTCTAGAGTCTTGATAGGTGTAGATTTCATAGCACCAGTGATGATAATGGAGAAACAATCACGATCGTACAAATATAACGTAAAGAAAATTGCAACCATCAATATTTGCGGTATCAGAGACAAAGAAGAACAATTAATCGACGCAATGATAAAAAGAAGAATCAAAATACTTGGAGTAGCAGACACAAGACTGAAGGAGAAACAAACAAGGAAAGCGTACATGAATTATACCATAATAAACTCAGGAGTTAACACCAACGAAGTAGCAAAACACGGAGTAGGATTCATTGTAGACCCAGAAACGTCCAAAAACATTATAGAAATACATCAACATTCAGAAAGGATAATTACCCTAAGAGTAATAGAAAACAACGTCAATATAACATACATCCAAATATATGCACCTTGCAACAACAACGACGAAGAGAGCGAAGAATTCTACGAAACACTTAACGAAATCATAAACAAAGTAAATAAGAACGAAGATCTACTGGTGATGGGGGACTTTAACGGGAGACCAGGGAAACGCAATTAAGAGAACTCCAAATATCTGGGCCCATTTGGAGATAACACAAATAGAAAGAACGAAAATGGCAACCGAATGCTTGAATTATGCAATCAACATGAATTATGCATAACTAACACTTTCTTTAAACATAACGACTCACAAATATACACATGGTATAAATGGAACGATAACAACTGTAAAAGTCAAATAGATTTCATCCTAGCGAGAACACAAAGGAAGAGGAAAATCAGAGACAGCAGAGCGGTACCTAACATCACAACTGATACAGACCATAAAATGGTGCTGATAACCATCCAGAAAGCAAAACAAGACAACAAGAACCAATTGAAAACAAGAAAACAATCCGAAAGGACAATAAAATTAAGCCAACTTAAAACAGAAGATAAAAAGAAAGAAATAGAAAAACAACTAGAAAGCCAATTTAAACAACTACCACAACAAATAACTACAGTAGATAACGAGTGGCTCATATTCAAAAAATCATTGACGAAAATAGCAACCACAATATGCGGAACGAAGCAAAGGAAGAAGGAGGCAAAGATGAGCACTCCATGGTGGAATGATATAGTCAAGAACGCCATAAAAAGAAAGAAAAAACTATACAAAATCTGGCTAAAAACTAAAAAGCCAAGCGATTATGATATATACACAATAGAAAGAAGAGAAGTGAAGAAATTAATCAAAGAAGAAAAACATAAAGCATGGATAAAATTTGGAGAAATGATTAGTAACAATCACAAATCAGCATCCAGAGATTTCTATAGAACAATTAAAGCCATAAGACAAAAGAAAGACAATTATGATCCAACTGAAATCATCAATGATAAACGAGGCCAAGCAATAACAAACAAAGAGCAAATCTTAACGAGATGGAAAGAATATTTCGAAGAGCTTTTGAATGTAGAAACAACGAGCCCAAAAACTCACAAAAAACAACTAACAGGTGGCGATAAAGAACCAAATATACTAATGGAAGAAATAGAAGAAACATTACGACTAGCACCGAGAAACAAAGCCCCAGGAATCGATAACATCCCAGTAGAAATGCTAACAGCAGCGGGAGAGGCAGGATGTAAATGGCTACACAGAATATTCAACGCTGCATGGATACAACAGCAAGTCCCAGACGATTGGAAACAGTCCATTATATTACCAATATGGAAAAAGAAGGGCAGCAGAAGAGACTGCAACCAATATAGAGGAATATCACTATTAAGCCACACAGGGAAGTTATATGCCAAGATAGTTGAAAAAAGATTGAGACCAATTATAGACCCACAACTAAGCGATGCTCAGATGGGCTTCAGGAGGAACAGAGGTTGCACAGATGCCCTATTTATCATAAAACAACTAGCGGAGAAAACAATAGAGCATAATAAAACACTGTATACAGCTTTTATTGACCAAGAAAAGGCGTTCGATAGGGTGGACAGGGAACAACTGTGGTCCGTATTGCCCTTGTACGGAGTGAGTCACCACCTAGTAGAGATATGCAAGAGCCTCTATGAAAGTAGTCGCACTACAGTAAGATCTTCAGCAGGCCACTCTAAACACTTCACCATTAACTCCGGAGTAAGACAAGGCTGCGTGCTTTCCCCCTTACTTTTCATCACATATATGGACAATATATGCAAATTAGCATGCCCAATCAGAGGAAACATACCAACACGGATGACAACAAACTATAACACAGAAGAGAACGAAATATGCGTACCAGAAAACAACAGAAGAGAGGAAGAAATAAATGAAATACTATTTGCAGACGACCAAGTTCTGATACATGAAACAACTGAGGACCTACAAGAACATATCAACAGGCTAAACAACACTTGTAAACAATACAACATGAAGATCAACATAAACAAAACCGAAGTAATGGCAACAGCGAGAAAGAAAGAAAAACTAAACATCATTATAGATAATACATCTTTGAAGCAAGTTGACAATTTTAAATATCTGGGTAGCACTCTAACACAAGACAATAACCAAGAAACAGAGATAGATATAAGGTGTAACAAAGCATGCCAAGTTATAGGCCAAGTATCAACACTTGAAAAACAAAGCAATAACTACGGAAGCAAAAAGGGCAATATACAAATCAATGTTTCTACCAACTCTGTGCTATCAGTGCCAGAATTGGACGCTGGACTCTAGAACAATAAGAAAGATAACGACCACCGAAATGAAATGTGTCAGAAGAATGACAGGAAACAGCTTAAGGGACAGAGTAAGAAACACTGACCTGAGGAAGAAACTCAAAATTGAACCAGCCATCAAATACATAAAGAAACAACAGATAAATTGGTTCGGCCACATAACAAGACAGAAAGAACTAACAATGAATCAAAGAGCCATAAACAAACGCTACGAAAACGTCAGATTAAGAGGAAGACCGAGAAAGAGATGGATAAAGGGAATACTAGAGTCACTAGGAGGGATAACACCAGAAGAGGCCAACAGAAGAGCAAAGAATCGCAGATTGTTTCTCCCCTCGACGCCAACGGCAACAGAGGAAGGATAGTAGTAGTAGTAGTAGTAGTAGTAGTAGTGATGATATGTGCAGCTTGGTTCTGTGTTCTGTTAATTTTGCTAAGGTGTGATTTGGAAGCCATAGCCCAGGCTGTGACTCCATACTCTAGAACTGGTCTGACTCTTCCTACGTATAGTCTTTTCAAAATATTGCTGTCTGCCCCCAGTCCGTTCCTGCCAATTTCTTCATAATATTTGTTCGTTTTCTGACTTTTTTTCCTTGCTCTATCTATCTGATTTTTCCAAGTCATTCTGCGATTCATTGTGACGGCAAGATATGTTGGGTTTTGGTCAATAGGGAGTGTATGGTCTTTTATCTTCAAGTTTGCAGAGAGTGTGTTTCTTGATAGGCTGAAAATGGTATATGTAGTTTTTTTTCGTTGATTGGTAAGAACCAGGTGTTCGCCATTTTTCAAGTTCACCTAGGGCATCTTGCATCCTGGGTCCAGCCACCGACATACTTTCCTCACGAGCCCATAACGCCAGATCATCTGCGTATATTGCTGAGTGTATTCTGGGTGGAATATCCATAACGATGTCAGAACTGATACGACGCACGGCAGATAGAAGATTGTGGAAGGACATGATCGCCTATGCCAACCGGTATGGCACATGATGTTGCGTATTTTTTTAAGAGTTTAAATGTGTTATAATTTATCGATATTTTTTGTTTGTTTCAATAAAGAGTAGCTTATTTCTATTTCTTGTCCATTTAACAGATTCATCATACATAAATCTATTTTTTTCTCCTGTCGTATATCTTGGTAAGAGCGTTAAATAAGGAGAGGTATGGCAGATAAATTCAATCGTTCTGTTTTAAACGCATTGTCTATTACAAGCAAGTTAAAGTGGACAGCGAAAGGGACGTGGGACATTTACGTATAGAAACGTTCTGTCTGAGAAGGGAGATCATTCTAAATAAAGTCAATTCTTTACGTAACCTTGGTCTAGTAGTTGTTGGCCGGTACTGGTGTACCTTGCAAATGCTCTATGCAGATTTAAATAAACACAAACACAGAATTGTTCCTCTTCTCTTCTGAAGAGACTACGGAATAAATATATCCCCACCCCTTCCACAATCATCGCCCTCTTCCCCTAAATAATTTTCCTGAACTGACAGTTCAACAGTCACGTGACTTCCCATGAAGCCCGTTTCTCGTAAACTTTTAGGAAAACCTATTTTTGATTGAAATCATTTTTGTCTGAAAAGGAGAGCGGGTGGTCTGATATATTTGAAATTTGCTAAATTGATATATGATATATTTGATATAAATGATATTCAATATTTGATATATATGATATTCAATATTTGATATATATGATATTCAATATTTGATATATATTATATTTGATATATATTTGATATGTGTGCGTATCCCTAACACATCAAGTAAGTGATGATTATTTTCCAAATATTTGTAGACGTTTTCTCGCACCCACAAAAGTCCATGGGAAGCAGGGTAACTAACCCCGACTGATTTGGACCGTTATAAGCAATCATCATCATTGAGAGCCGTCTCCGCATCGAAGATTGGCTACCATGGAGTGCCATTCCGCTCTCATCTCATGCTTTGATAGTGCAGCTTGTCATGCTTTGATAGTGCAGGTTGTCATGCTTTGATAGTGTAGGTTGTCATGCTTTGATAGTGCAGGTTGTCATGCTTTGATAGTGCAGGTTGTCATGCTTTGATAGTGCAGGTTGTCATAGGCTCGAGACAAATAATAATACATGAATATTGTGATGAAGGGGAATCCCCGAGGCGATAGATCAGCGAATCATTTCAGGGGGAGAGTTTGTTTACAACATTCGGAAAAAATCACAATTAATCAAGAACAGAAAAAAACAAAGAACAATAGACAGCCCGAAGCAGTATCGAACCCTTACTCCTCGACACAGCGCCCTGTCACTAGAAGCAAAAGCTAGAGCACACGGCCAACTAAGCAACCTAAAATAGTAGCTATCATTGGCGATGTCTCTCACGCGTGTGTACTCATGACTATAGCTTAGGGTTACAATCACAGCTCGGGAATAGATTGTGTATCTAGTTTCCTGCTAAGACAAGCATCTCCTGTAGGACTGAATACTTGCGTGCAATCAGCTATAGGAGGAAACAGCACGAATAGTAGTGTCCTGTGGTTTAGACTGGAGACAAATAATAATAAATGAATATTATTATAGAACAGGGAAAAGCGGCACAAGTGGCAGCAGAAATGACCAACTACAAGATAGATATTCTGGGAATGTGTGAAACAAGATGGCTGGGAGCGGAGAGAATAAAATTGAATACAGGGGAGATGATTTTATCATCAGGACACCAGGAACCAGGAGCACAACATAGCGAAGGGGTAGCTATAATGCTATCAAAGAATGCACAGAAGACACTAATAGAATGGGAGGCAGTGGGACCAAGACTGGTGAGAGCAACATTTAGAACAACCAAAAACAAAATAAAATTACACATTATACAATGCTATGCACCAACCAACGATAAAGATGACTCAGTTAAAGATGATTTTTATAAACAGTTACAATGCCAGATGGATGCAAGACGAGCCAAGGATATTATAATCTTGATGGGAGACCTAAATGCTAAGGTAGGATCAGACAACAGAGGCTTCGAAGAGATTATGGGAAAACATGGACTTGGAGATATAAACGAGAATGGAGAGATATTTGTGAATTTCTGCGCCCTTAATCAAATGAGCCTAGGAGGAACAATATTCCAACATAAAAGAATACACAAAGCTACATGGGTGTCACCAGATCATAGAACGGAAAACCAAATTGATCACATATGTATTAATAATAAGCTTAAGTCATCCTTACAGGATGTAAAAGTATATAGAGGGGCAGATATAGCTTCTGATCATCATCTTCTGTTAGCCAAACTTAAAATTAAATTAAAAAGGTATACTACAACGAATAAGGGCAGAAAGTATTTCAATGTAGGGTTTCTTAAAGAACAAGGAATTAAAGATAAATTCGCAGTCACAATATCAAACAAATACCAAGTCCTCCAACAACTAGAAAATACAATAAATATAGAAGATCATTGGAAACAGGTAAAAAATATATGGAAAGAGACATGCGAAGAAACACTGGGGAAAAGAGAACGCCAGAATAAGGCATGGATGACAGCAGAGACCCTGGATAAAATTAAAGAAAGAAAGAACAAGAAAGCAGACATAAATAAAAGCAAAACAAGAAGTAATAAAGCCAAGACACAGGAAGCTTACACAGAGGTGAACAAAGAAGTGAGAAGATGCATTAAAAGGGATAAGAGGAAATATATAGATGAATTAGCTAAAGAGGCAGAAGAAGCAGCAAATAAAGGGAATATGAAAGAACTGTACAACAGCACAAAGAAATTAGGTGGAAAATACAAACAGATCAACGCCTTTATCAAAGATAAGAAAGGAAATCTGCTTAGTAATATAAGGGAACAAATGGAGAGATGGAAGGAGCACTTTGAAGAACTTTTGAACAGACCCGGCTCAAATAATCCTCCAGATATACTACCAGCAGAAGAGGAATTACACGTTAACTGCGGAAAACCAAGCAAAGAAGAAATAATGAAAGCCATCAAACTATTAAAAGATGGTAAAGCCACAGGACCAGATGAAATTCCTTCGGAAGCCATCAAAGCAGATATTATCACCTCTACCAAGATGTTACATAATCTATTGGATAAAATTTGGGAGAGGGAAGAAATATCTAAAGACTGGAGAGAAGGTTATATGATCAAACTACCAAAGAAAGGAAGTTTACAGGAGTGCACAAATTATAGGGGAATTATGCTACTATCAGTGCCAGGAAAAATATTAGGCAGAATCATTCTGGAGAGACTAAAAGAGGCTATAGAGAAACACTTGAGAGATGAACAAGCAGGTTTTAGGAAGAACAGATCATGTGCTGATCAAATAACTACTCTACATATAATAGTTGAACAAAGTTTAGAACTAAAATCCCCACTTTATATTGGATTCATAGATTACGAAAAGGCATTTGATAGTTTAGACAGAGGAATGCTTTGGAAGTTGCTGAGTCATTATGGAATCCCCATAAAGTTTATTAACCTGATAAAAACAATGTATGAAGGAACAAAATGTAGTGTGGTGCATGAAGGACAGCTTACAGAAGCATTTGAAATAAGAACAGGAGTAAGGCAAGGATGCCTCCTGTCTCCATTTCTCTTTCTACTGGCCATAGATTGGATTATGAAAATAACTCAAAACAACAGAAATGGGATCCAGTGGTCACTGACCAAAAAACTTGATGATTTAGACTTTGCTGATGACATAGCTCTCCTATCACACAGCCACCAACAGATGCAAGATAAAATGAGTATATTAGATGAGAGATCACAACAGCTAGGACTAAAGATTAATATAGATAAGACCAACATTATGAGAATTAATGCAGTTGGCAATAACCAAATAAAACTAGGAGAAATACCTCTACTAGACGTACAATCTTATATATATCTGGGCAGTAATATAGATAAAGAGGGAGGAACAGAAAACGATACCAAAATAAGGATATCAAAAGCAAGAGGAGCTTTCATTGCACTGGAAACATATGGAAATCCAAAGAAATTAGGCTAAATACAAAAATACAAATTTTTAACTCCAATGTTAAGTCGGTTCTATTATATGGCTGTGAAACATGGAGAATAACAAAATTGACAATCACGAAGGTACAGACTTTCATTAATGGATGCTTGCGCAGAATAAAGGGATGGAAATGGCAGGACAAAGTCACTAACGTGGAATTATGGAAATGTACCGGTCAAATACCAGTGGATAAAGAAATACAGCGAAGACGATGGCGATGGATAGGACACACACTACGGAAACCAACTGAGAGTATTACACAACAGGCCCTTTTTTGGAATCCCCAGGGGAAAAGACAAAGAGGAAGACCGAGGAATTCTTGGAGAAGACAGATTGAAGCAGAGATGAAGATGATGGGGAAGACATGGAATGATCTTAAAAGAATTGCAAAAAACAGAACGACTTGGAAAGTGTTTGTTGAAGACCTATGCTCCACTGGGAGCTAAAAGGTAGAAGAAGATTATTATAGAGGGAAACTTCCGTGGTAATAGATCAGTGAATCAGTTTTCAGGAAAAGATATGTTTACAGCACTAGGAAAAAAATTATTTGTTATTTTATTCTACGTGTTGTAAACATACCTCTTCCCTGAAATAATTCTTAAGTTGTTATAAGCTGACTTGTCCATCTGTTGATGCTACTCGTCCATGTTAGTCTTAATCTGCCTGTGCCTCTTTTACCTTGTATATTCCCTTCCAATATCGCTTTTAGTAGGCAGTTGTGTCTTTTAACATGAACAGAAAAAATCTCTTTTGTCTTGTTTGAATTGTTTTTAGTAGTTCTCTTTTCATTTTTAGTTTTTTTAAGACTGCATCGTTTGTTATCTTTTCTTTCCATCCATTGATTCCTATACTTCTATAAATCCACATTTCAGAGGCTTCAGTTTTCTGTTCTGTTTTCTTGTCTTATTATGAACAGTCATCATCATTATCAAGTACCATGCCTACTGGCGCAGGTGATCATGTCTACACAACTTTCTATCTCGACAGTTATTTATCATTTCCGTTGTTGACATTCTGCTAAGCAATTCTCTTAAGCTGTCTGGTATCTTTTCTCTTTGCTTCCCTGTATCTAATCGTCCCTCAATTTTTCCAGTTGTTGCAATATATTCCAGCTGTTCCCTTCCCATTATATGGCCAAAA
The DNA here is from genome assembly GCA_032433765.1 of Megaustenia siamemsis. Classification (NCBI taxonomy): domain Eukaryota; kingdom Metazoa; phylum Mollusca; class Gastropoda; order Stylommatophora; family Ariophantidae; genus Megaustenia; species Megaustenia siamemsis. The sequence continues at coordinate 79,954,501 of JAVIAB010000050.1, forward strand.
AATGATGATTGTTTCTTCCTAATATTGGAAATTGGCTCTCTTTTTGTTTTGGCCTCTTTCAGAACGTTTTCATTACTCTTCCTAGCTGATTATGGTATTCTCAACATTCAACATTCTTCTGTAAAATCACATTTCTACATACTCCAGTGATTTTCTTCTTGTCTGTTGTCCTATTGTCAATGATTCACATCCATATGTTAAGACTGACTCTACATAACATTTAATAACTCGTTTTCTTGTTTCTATTGTCAAAATGGATTGCATAGTATATTCGTAATTTTTTTTGGAAAGCTGGTTTTGCCTGAGCCATTCTGCATCTCACCGCATCTACCATCTGAGGATAACAATGTTCCCAGATATTTAAATTCATTCACTTGTTTTAATATTGTTCCACTTGTCTTTATTGTGCGCTGCGGTGATGTCTTTTTCTTTGTTGTTACCATTACCTCTGTCTTTTTGCTGTTAAGACTGAGTCCTTTATTTTTGCTTTCTTTCACTATAATGTCCAACGTTTCTTGTAACACAATTTCACTCTTAGCGATTAAGACTGTAACATCAGCATACCTTAGATTATTTATATTATGACCTCCAATTGTTATTACAGGCATGTCCCTTATGGATCTTAAAATAATCTCACTATAAATATTAAACAAATCTGGTGACAGCACACAACCTTGCCTAACAACCTGTTTTATTTGTTGAAACATTCCCAACCGATTTCCAGTTCTTATGGCCTCTGTTTGTTGCTAGTACATGTTCTTTATTATTCTTAGATCTTTGCTGTCTATCTTTATGCTTTCTAAATTGTGCTTATTTCTTTGTGCTTTACTTTATTTTTGTGGCGATTCATGATTGTACAAAGAAATGACTGTGGTTTTCTATTTGCCTTCCGTCGGTTTGTTTACGGTTGACTCCGCTGGCCTTTGACTAAGGCATACAGTAGCAGGTAAAATATCCGACCCGATCGTTATAAACATTACACTGTCTTTATTTGTTTTCTTTCTTATGTTAATCTTAACCTTTTCTAGCCATGTATATATTCTTTTTTATTCTGATGTTTTAATTTAATGGGAGAAAATAGAGGAAGTCTTACATTGAAGGTCAAGTGTCAGGCAAGAGTCAGGGTCAAAGGTTGTACGCACCAATATCATGCCAGGGATAACTTTTTACAATTAAGCCACGTTATGAGATATAAGGCTACCTTTACCAGCCGTTCAAAAATATTTAATACGTGAATTTTGATCAGGAAAGAACTGCTTTCTGAGAGAGAGAGAGAGAGAGAGAGAGAGAGAGAGAGAGAAAGAGAGAGTGAGACAGAGAAAGAAAGAGAGAGAACGAGAGATATTATTGGGTCGAGCTCCACGAATAAGTATCTCTGAGAGAGAATAAAGAAGAATTCTATTTGTTCAACTTTGATATTCAAATGTGCTGCTATGCTTATCATGTTAATACAAACAATGATGTAACATATGTCTCTGTAACTGACGGAAGTGCGACATATGGGAATGAGAGGGCCGGTGTTCATCTTCATTATCATTATTGTTCTCAAATTCTTAGATTGAACTCTCCATGTTAACTTCGACTTGAAAGTGTCGTTTGAAGAGCAAAACAACTATGTGTGTGTGTGTGTGTGTGTGTGGTGTGTGTGGGATGTGTGTGTTGTGTGGGTTGTGTATGTGGTGTGTGTGTGGTGTATATGTGTGGTATGTGTGTGTGGTGTGTGTGGTATGTGTTTGTGTGTGTTGTGTGTGGTGTGTGTGGTATATGTGTGTGTGCTGTGTGTGGTGTGTATGTGTGGTATGTGTGTGTGGTGTGTGTGTGGTATGTGTGTGTGGTGTGTGGTGTATGTATGTCGAGCCACCGCCTGATGATTATTTACAACTTTATCATAATTTATTGTTCCCATCAAATCGTGTCCAGGACGTAAATAAATGCTGAGAGGGAAATGCTAAGGTCCAGTTATTTTCTCCCGGTCCAAGCTTTCTCGAATCCGATTCTTCTCGCGAGGATGCTGGGATATTTGATTTCTGGGGATCTCTAAATAGCAGAGGTCAGTCACGATACAGACGGTCATCACGTGACCAGACACAAATTATGATTATTTTTCCAGATTAATTCCCTCAGAGGTTCTCATTCTCTTCTAAAATTACATCACAAAATTGAGAAAAAATTCCCCTCTTGTTCTGTCCATGGTTTTGCAACACACTCCCCTGGTGAATTTATAATTAGAATGCATCATAGTTGTCTTTCTGTCTTCTTATGCCACGACATCGAGAGTCTCTTAGACCTTAGAAGACGGTGAAGTAGCGGGCTGTAATAGCGTTCTTCAGTTCCCGGGTTCTGCTGGGAAAAGTTGATACTTGACCTGCTTAAAGCAATACTAGGCCTTCCATATCAGTAGACCTCACCACTGCAGATAACACAGAAATCATTGGCTCTGTTAACCTGCTGTCTGTCTTGACGTGGGTTGTCTTGACGCGGACTGTCTTGACGTGGGTTGTCTTGACGCGGACTGTCTTGACGTGGATTGTCTTGACGCGGACTGTCTTGACGTGGGTTGTCTTGACGCGGACTGTCTTGACGTGGGTTGTCTTGATGCGGACTGTCTTGACGTGGATTGTCTTGACGCGGGCTGTCTTGACGTGGGTTGTCTTGACGCGGGTTGTCTTGACGCGGACTGTCTTGACGTGGGTTGTCTTGACGCGGACTGTCTTGACGTGGGTTGTCTTGATGCGGGCTGTCTTGACGTGGGTTATCTTGATGCGGGCTGTCTTGACGTGGGGTGTCTTGACGTGGGTTGCCTTGACGCGGACTGTCTTGACGTGGGTTGTCTTGACGTGGGTTGTCTTGACGTGGGTTGTCTTGAAGCAGACTGTCTTGACGTGGGTTGTCTTGACGCGGGCTGTCTTGACGCGGGCTGTCTTGACGCGGACTGTCTTGACGTGGGTTGTCTTGACGCGGGCTGTCTTGACGCGGACTGTCTTGACGTGGGTTGTCTTGACGCGGACTGTCTTGACGTGGGTTGTCTTGATGCGGGCTGTCTTGACGTGGGTTATCTTGATGCGGGCTGTCTTGACGTGGGGTGTCTTGAAGCGGGCTGTCTTGGCATGGGTTGTCTTGACGCGGACTATCTTGACGTGGGTTGTCTTGACGCGGACTGTCTTGACGTGGGTTGTCTTGACGTGGGTTGTCTTGACACGGACTGTCTTGACGTGGGTTGTCTTGAAGCGGACTGTCTTGACGTGGGTTGTCTTGACGCGGACTGTCTTGACGTGAGTTGTCTTGAAGCGGGCTGTCTTGACGTGGGTTGTCTTGACGCGGACTGTCTTGACGTGGGTTGTCTTGACGTGGGTTTTCTTGACGTGGGTTGTCTTGACGCGGACTGTCTTGACGTGGGTTGTCTTGACGCGGACTATCTTGACGTGGGTTGTCTTGATGTGGGCTGTCTTGACGTGGGTTGTCTTGACGTGGGTTGTCTTGACGTGGGCTGTCTTGACGTGTGTTGTCTTGATGTGGGCTGTCTTGACGTGGGTTGTCTTGACGTTGGTTGTCTTGACGTGGGTTGTCTTGACGTGGGTTGTCTTGACGCGGGCTGTCTTGACGCGGGCTGTTTCTGGGTAAACCAACCAGGAGTCGAGGCTAGGTCTTGGTCAGCTGAAGGGCAGTCGACCCTGCTGCTGCACTATCAACAACGGAATTGAGTCATTACTAAGATCTGAAACTACTTGTCCAGTGTATGTCCCACGTAGTGTACAGGTTAGTGTTTATATTCAAACGCTAAGAACAAGTAAACATCTGACATCAACTGGACATCGGATTCAGACTCACATAATTGTGCCCAATAATCGACCGCTGTCAGTTGGGTACATGTTTATATATCTCAGTTTACAGTAAGAGTGCCCCCAGCTGTGTCTGTTAAATGTTTCTATATCTCAGTTTACAGTAAGAGTGCCCCTAGCTGTGTGTGTTAAATGTTTCTATATCTCAGTTTACAGTAAGAGTGCCCCCAGCTGTGTCTGTTAAATGTTTCTATATCTCAGTTTACAGTAAGAGTGCCCCTAGCTGTGTGTGTTAAATGTTTCTATATCTCAGTTTACAGTAAGAGTGCCCCCAGCTGTGTCTGTTAAATGTTTCTATATCTCAGTTTACAGTTAGAATGCTCCCAGCTGTGTCTGTTAAATGTTTCTATATCTCAGTTTACAGTTAGAGTGCTCCCAGCTGTGTCTGTTAAAAGTTTCTATATCTCAGTTTACAGTTAGAATGCTCCCAGCTGTGTCTGTTAAATGTTTCTATATCTCAGTTTATAGTTAGACTGTTCACAGCTGTGTCTGTTAAATGTTTCTATATCTCAGTTTACAGTTAGAGTGCTCCCAGCTGTGTCTGTTAAATGTTTCTATATCTCAGTTTACAGTTAGAGTGCTCCCAGCTGTGTCTGTTAAATGTTTCTATATCTCAGTTTATAGTTAGACTGTTCACAGCTGTGTCTGTTAAATGTTTCTATATCTCAGTTTACAGTTAGAATGCTCCCAGCTGTGTCTGTTAAATGTTTCTATATCTCACTTTACAGTAAGAGTGCCCCTAGCTGTGTGTGTTAAATGTTTCTATATCTCAGTTTACAGTAAGAGTGCCCCTAGCTGTGTGTGTTAAATGTTTCTATATCTCAGTTTACAGTAAGAGTGCCCCCAGCTGTGTCTGTTAAAAGTTTCTATATCTCAGTTTACAGTTAGAATGCTCCCAGCTGTGTCTGTTAAATGTTTCTATATCTCAGTTTACAGTAAGAGTGCCCCTAGCTGTGTGTGTTAAATTTTTCTATATCTCAGTTTACAGTAAGAGTGCCCCCACCTGTGTCTGTTAAATGTTTCTATATCTCAGTTTACAGTTAGAATGCTCCCAGCTGTGTCTGTTAAATGTTTCTATATCTCAGTTTACAGTTAGAGTGCTCCCAGCTGTGTCTGTTAAAAGTTTCTATATCTCAGTTTACAGTTAGAATGCTCCCAGCTGTGTCTGTTAAATGTTTCTATATCTCAGTTTACAGTTAGAGTGTTCACAGCTGTGTCTGTTAAATGTTTTATATCTCAGTTTACAGTTAGACTGTTCACAGCTGTGTCTGTTAAATGTTTCTATATCTCAGTTTACAGTTAGAATGCTCCCAGCTGTGTCTGTTAAATGTTTCTATATCTCAGTTTACAGTAAGAGTGCCCCTAGCTGTGTGTGTTAAATGTTTCTATATCTCAGTTTACAGTAAGAGTGCCCCTAGCTGTGTCTGTTAAATGTTTCTATATCTCAGTTTACAGTAAGAGTGCCCCCAGCTGTGTCTGTTAAATGTTTCTATATCTCAGTTTACAGTTAGAATGCTCCCAGCTGTGTCTGTTAAATGTTTCTATATCTCAGTTTATAGTTAGACTGTTCACAGCTGTGTCTGTTAAATGTTTCTATATCTCAGTTTACAGTTGGAGTGCTCCCAGCTGTGTCTGTTAAATGTTTATATATCTCAGTTTACGGTTAGAGTGCTCCCAGCTGTGTCTGTTAAATGTTTCTATATCTCAGTTTATAGTTAGACTGTTCACAGCTGTGTCTGTTAAATGTTTCTATATCTCAGTTTACAGTTAGAATGCTCCCAGCTGTGTCTGTTAAATGTTTCTATATCTCAGTTTACAGTAAGAGTGCCCCTAGCTGTGTGTGTTAAATGTTTCTATATCTCAGTTTACAGTAAGAGTGCCCCTAGCTGTGTGTGTTAAATGTTTCTATATCTCAGTTTACAGTAAGAGTGCCCCCAGCTGTGTCTGTTAAATGTTTCTATATCTCAGTTTACAGTATGAGTGCCCCTAGCTGTGTGTGTTAAATGTTTCTATATCTCAGTTTACAGTAAGAGTGCCCCTAGCTGTGTGTGTTAAATGTTTCTATATTTCAGTTTACAGTTAGAGTGCTCCCAGCTGTGTCTGTTAAATGTTTCTATATCTCAGTTTACAGTTAGAATGCTCCCAGTTGTGTGTGTTAAATGTTTCTATATCTCAGTTTACAGTTAGAGTGCTCCCAGCTGTGTCTGTTAAATGTTTTTATATCTCAGTTTATAGTTAGACTGTTCACAGCTGTGTCTGTTAAATGTTTCTATATCTCAGTTTACAGTTAGAGTGCTCCCAGCTGTGTCTGTTAAATGTTTCTATATCTCAGTTTACAGTTAGAGTGCTCCCAGCTGTGTCTGTTAAATGTTTCTATATCTCAGTTTATAGTTAGACTGTTCACAGCTGTGTCTGTTAAATGTTTCTATATCTCAGTTTACAGTTAGAATGCTCCCAGCTGTGTCTGTTAAATGTTTCTATATCTCACTTTACAGTAAGAGTGCCCCTAGCTGTGTGTGTTAAATGTTTCTATATCTCAGTTTACAGTAAGAGTGCCCCTAGCTGTGTGTGTTAAATGTTTCTATATCTCAGTTTACAGTAAGAGTGCCCCCAGCTGTGTCTGTTAAATGTTTCTATATCTCAGTTTACAGTTAGAATGCTCCCAGCTGTGTCTGTTAAATGTTTCTATATCTCAGTTTACAGTAAGAGTGCCCCTAGCTGTGTGTGTTAAATTTTTCTATATCTCAGTTTACAGTAAGAGTGCCCCCACCTGTGTCTGTTAAATGTTTCTATATCTCAGTTTACAGTTAGAATGCTCCCAGCTGTGTCTGTTAAATGTTTCTATATCTCAGTTTACAGTAAGAGTGCCCCTAGCTGTGTGTGTTAAATGTTTCTATATCTCAGTTTACAGTAAGAGTGCCCCTAGCTGTGTGTGTTAAATGTTTCTATATCTCAGTTTACAGTAAGAGTGCCCCCAGCTGTGTCTGTTAAATGTTTCTATATCTCAGTTTACAGTTAGAATGCTCCCAGCTGTGTCTGTTAAATGTTTCTATATCTCAGTTTACAGTAAGAGTGCCCCTAGCTGTGTGTGTTAAATTTTTCTATATCTCAGTTTACAGTAAGAGTGCCCCCACCTGTGTCTGTTAAATGTTTCTATATCTCAGTTTACAGTTAGAATGCTCCCAGCTGTGTCTGTTAAATGTTTCTATATCTCAGTTTACAGTTAGAGTGCTCCCAGCTGTGTCTGTTAAAAGTTTCTATATCTCAGTTTACAGTTAGAATGCTCCCAGCTGTGTCTGTTAAATGTTTCTATATCTCAGTTTACAGTTAGAGTGTTCACAGCTGTGTCTGTTAAATGTTTTTATATCTCAGTTTACAGTTAGACTGTTCACAGCTGTGTCTGTTAAATGTTTCTATATCTCAGTTTACAGTTAGAATGCTCCCAGCTGTGTCTGTTAAATGTTTCTATATCTCAGTTTACAGTAAGAGTGCCCCTAGCTGTGTGTGTTAAATGTTTCTATATCTCAGTTTACAGTAAGAGTGCCCCTAGCTGTGTCTGTTAAATGTTTCTATATCTCAGTTTACAGTAAGAGTGCCCCCAGCTGTGTCTGTTAAATGTTTCTATATCTCAGTTTACAGTTAGAATGCTCCCAGCTGTGTCTGTTAAATGTTTCTATATCTCAGTTTATAGTTAGACTGTTCACAGCTGTGTCTGTTAAATGTTTCTATATCTCAGTTTACAGTTGGAGTGCTCCCAGCTGTGTCTGTTAAATGTTTATATATCTCAGTTTACGGTTAGAGTGCTCCCAGCTGTGTCTGTTAAATGTTTCTATATCTCAGTTTATAGTTAGACTGTTCACAGCTGTGTCTGTTAAATGTTTCTATATCTCAGTTTACAGTTAGAATGCTCCCAGCTGTGTCTGTTAAATGTTTCTATATCTCAGTTTACAGTAAGAGTGCCCCTAGCTGTGTGTGTTAAATGTTTCTATATCTCAGTTTACAGTAAGAGTGCCCCTAGCTGTGTGTGTTAAATGTTTCTATATCTCAGTTTACAGTAAGAGTGCCCCCAGCTGTGTCTGTTAAATGTTTCTATATCTCAGTTTACAGTATGAGTGCCCCTAGCTGTGTGTGTTAAATGTTTCTATATCTCAGTTTACAGTAAGAGTGCCCCTAGCTGTGTGTGTTAAATGTTTCTATATTTCAGTTTACAGTTAGAGTGCTCCCAGCTGTGTCTGTTAAATGTTTCTATATCTCAGTTTACAGTTAGAATGCTCCCAGTTGTGTGTGTTAAATGTTTCTATATCTCAGTTTACAGTTAGAGTGCTCCCAGCTGTGTCTGTTAAATGTTTTTATATCTCAGTTTACAGTTAGACTGTTCACAGCTGTGTCTGTTAAATGTTTCTATATCTCAGTTTACAGTTAGAGTGCTCCCAGCTGTGTCTGTTAAATGTTTTTATATCTCAGTTTACAGTTAGAGTGTTCACAGCTGTGTCTGTTAAATGTTTCTATATCTCAGTTTACAGTTAGAGTGTTCACAGCTGTGTCTGTTAAATGTTTCTATATCTCAGTTTACAGTTAGAGTACTCCCAACTGTGTCTGTTGCCAAACTGTTCATGTCATTCCAACATAACTCGACAAGATTGATCAACGAGCTACTATATTTTTCGAAAACATAACTGTTGATCGAATTATCTATAATGTCCGTTTCTGATATTCCGACCGAACTTGCTGCTGCCTGCAGTTTGTGTTTAGTTTCAATGTAGAAAGACGAAATGATAACAGATCTCATGTTATTATAATCTTAGGAAAATGACGATACGTCACAGAACTATGTCATAGCACTTTCTGGCTGTTATTACTTTATCAACGCATTGAGTCTAATAATAGCCAGTCCTTATTCAGTGAAGCTTTTTAACTGGAGAGAAGAAATGTAAAATTAAAGTCTTGTTGTCTTCATCGCCACGCCCATGCGCACTATTCAAAACACAACTGCCCTCATTGAAGTAGTGACGTGTCCATTCTTTAATGTGTAAATTTATACGTAAATTCTCAGTAAAAATATTTTATTTAAATGTACACAAATGTGATAGGAGATCACATACGTATACTTGTGGGTGCGATAAATATAAAATAAACACATACAGTATGTGTGTTACTAACTAAAATAATTACACGCCTCACAGCGATTCACATATGTCTTCTTTAACATCGCTTCTGAAAACAGAAATCTCCTCACATAAAATAACAGAGAATAAATCAAATGAACAATGACAGCATTGGATAGCAACAATGACAGCATTGGATACCAACAATGACAGCATTGGATAGCAACAATGGCAGCATTGGATAGCAACAATGACAGCATTGGATAGCAACAATGACAGCATTTGATAGCAACAATGGCATCATTGGATAGCAACAATGACAGCATTGGATAGCAACAATGACAGCATTGGATAGCAACAATGGCATCATTGGATAGCAACAATGACAGCATTGGATAGCAACAATGACAGCATTGGATAGCAACAATAACAGCATTGGATAGCAACAATGACAGCATTGGATAGCAACAATGGCTCAAATCAGAAGAGATAACTAAAGCTAATTGGGCATTTAATAAGAAAGGAAAGATTGAAATCATAGTTACAATGCATTTTGTAAATAAAATTTGTGAGAAAACAACAGTAGATAAGAACCAAGATTGTGAACAGGGCAAAGGCTGGTGGGCATAGAAGTGGTGAGTTACTGTACAGCTGATGATAGCTATGATTAACAATGTAAGAAGTGACATAGTAATAACAATATTTAAAAAGTGGTATGGTAATAACAATGTAACAACAAAATAATCAACAGCTTTACATTGATAAGTGACGTCACAGAATTGGAAAACAGCAGATGAAAACAAGACTTCTGCGGGAACACAGAAAGCACAGCTAAAATAAATACAAGAATTTTGAGGGAACACAGAAAGTACAGCTAAAATAAATACAAGACTTTTGAGGGAACACAGAAAGTACAGCTAAAATAAATACAAGAATTTTGAGGGAACACAGAAAGTACAGCTAAAATAAATACAAGAATTTTGAGGGAACACAGAAAGTACAGCTAAAATAAATACAAGACTTTTCAGGGAACACAGAAAGTACAGCTAAAATAAATACAAGAATTTTGAGGGAACACAGAAAGTACAGCTAAAATAAATACAAGACTTTTGAGGGAACACAGAAAGTACAGCTAAAATAAATACAAGAATTTTGAGGGAACACAGAAAGTACAGCTAAAATAAATACAAGAATTTTGAGGGAACACAGAAAGTACAGCTAAAATAAATACAAGAATTTTGAGGGAACACAGAAAGTACAGCTAAAATAAATACAAGAATTTTGAGGGAACACAGAAAGTACAGCTAAAATAAATACAAGTCTTTTCAGGGAACACAGAAAGTACAGCTAAAATAAATACAAGACTTTTGAGGGAACACAGAAAGTACAGCTAAAATAAATACAAGACTTTAGAGGGAACACAGAAAGCACAGCTAAAATAAATACAAGACTTTTGAGGGAACACAGAAAGTACAGCTAAAATAAATACAAGACTTTTGAGGGAACACAGAAAGTACAGCTAAAATAAATACAAGACTTTAGAGGGAACACAGAAAGCACAGCTAAAATAAATACAAGACTTTTGAGGGAACACAGAAAGTACAGCTAAAATAAATACAAGACTTTAGAGGGAACACAGAAAGCGCAGCTAAAATAAATACAAGACTTTTGCAGGAATACAAAAAGTACATCTAAAATAAAATTATCATTAACTACAAAAATAAAATGCACTTTTCTTAATGATTAGACTATTGTAGAGATAAAAGAAACGGTCATGCAACCGACAATTCCATCTACCGTTAGGAAGAGAAGATGGACATATGTCAGACGTACGGTGAAAAGACAAGATAATTTTAAAACAGGCTTTTATATGGGAAACATCAGGATACAGAAAAAGAGAAAGACTTGCGATACACTGTAAAGAACACTGATAAGAGAAGCAAAGTTAGTCGGCATTGACTCATTTGATGAGATCGAATATCTCGCCCAGAATAGCGACGGATAGCTGAAATCACTACAAGTCCTATGTGATGTCTAGCAACGCTAATCACTACAAGTCCTATGTGATGTCTAGCAACGCTAATCACTACAAGTCCTATGTGATGTCTAGCAACGCTAATCACTACAAGTCCTATGTGATGTCTAGCAACGCTAGTCACTACAAGTCCTATGTGATGTCTAGCAACGCTAGTCACTACAAGTCCTATGTGATGTCTAGCAACGCTGGAAGGATCTTGATTAAGATGTCCTTTTGAGTTGGCTGCTGAAAGAAATAGTATGAAAATGTATTTAAATAGTTATAGGGGGTTTTAATATAGAAGGGATTGATCGTTCATGATGATTCTCATAGCATGACACTCGACGATTGTGGGAATAATGCTAATGGCAGATTTTGACTCGCGGTAATATTTTGAGAACCTTCTAATTGAGCGCCAAGAGCTCCACACTCCGCATAATAAAACCAGATAAACACACCCAGCGGCGTATATAATAAGAGAAGATATATTTTAATACAAAGGTCAAGCTTATACCCAGGGTATATAAAACAATTGTTAACATAATTTCAACGTGCTGTGGTCATAATAAACTGTTTTCCCTCAGGTATCTATAATGCAACAGAGAAGTCCCTGAGCGCTAACGTTTACATAATTACGCAATTGAATCGACCCGGAACGAGATTAATTAGCCAATCGCTGCTTCTCAGTGACATTGATTAAATATCGATGACGAGTGGTCTGTTCCACTGGTATATTTTGTGTTCCTCTCACGGGAAATGCCAGACAAAATTTTAATTCTCCAATTAACTTTGGCCGTACACTTAACATGGTGCTAGACCGTCCAATAGTTACACTAAATATTTTTAGAACGTAAATTGTCGTGGGGAAATACCTGCTGTGGTAATCACTATTTTCCTATTTATGCTTTTATTTTCACTCGTTAAAACAATGACTCAAGACAAGACCTTAACAATTATCGCAGGAAACTCACAATAATCTGTTGAAAATAACCAACAAAATGTGATAACCGTGTTCCCTGTCCTGAATGTTGACACAGTTGTTACTAGTGACATAAGCATTGTCCTCCATGTGATACCACTTTGCAGAAAAGCAACATGCAGTCACAGTAGCAGTGAAAAGATGGAGGTTACACTTGAAAAAGAGTAGCGATCCATTATCCGTTTCTTGAGCAGTTAGGTCGAATGTAATTCATCGAAGAAGGGTTACACATGTCTGTCAATGTGACAAGTCAATGTGACATGACAGTGTGACTAGTCAATGTGACAAGTCCACCATTGAAATGAGAATTGTCTTTTAAAGAACGTAATTTATCTGAACGGCGCATATCGGGGTATGACATCAGAATCCAACATCAAGGTGTAAAGATTGAGATTTGTTCGAGATTTAGTGCAAAAACTGACGCACACCTGTAGATGAGTTCACAGTTAGCCATCGACATCTATACCAGTAATGAATGAAAGGGAAACCCCGGAAAACTCTCAACTAATGTGACGTTATTAGCTTTGCTGGTTGTGGGTAGAATAACGTCTGCTGTCTAGAGCTATTATAGCTGAAAACGTCACATTAGTAAGGCTGTTTTGGGGTTTCACTTGCAGCTCTCAGGCTTAATTCTATTGACGGCGATGGGGGAGCACAGCACATCAAGATTTGCACGAATTTCATGAAATGCTTTCATGTTTCATTAACAGGTGCACTAGGTCTCTAGACATGTTTCATAAAGAAGTGCACTAGGTCTCTAGACATGTTTCATAAAGAGGTGCACTAGGTCTCTGGACATGTTTCATAAGAGGTGCACTAGGTCTCTGGACATGTTTCATTAAGAGGTGCACTAGGCTTCTGGACATGTTTCATTAACAGGTGCACTAGGCCTCTGGGCATGTTTCATAAAGAGGTGCACTAGTCCTCTTGACGTATTTCAAAAGGAGGTACACTAGTCCTCTGGACGTATTTCATAAAGAGGTGCACTAGGGCTCTGGACATGTTTCATAAAGAGGTGCACTAATCCTCTGGACATGTTTCATAAAGAGGTGCCCTAGTCCTCTGGACATGTTTCATAAATAGGTGCACTAGTCCTCTGGGCATGTTTCATAAAAATGTGCACTAGTCCTCTGGACATGTTTCATAAAGAGGTGCACTAGTCCTCTGGACATATTTCATAAAAAGGCGCATTAGTCCTCTGGACATGTTTCCTCTGTACATGTTTCATAAAGAGGTGCACTAGTCCTCTGGACGTGTTTCATATAGAGGTGCACTAGTCCTCTTGACGTATTTCATAAAGAGGTGCACTAGTCCTCTGAACGTATTTCATAAAGAGGTGCACTAGTCCTCTGGACATGTTTCATAAAGAGGTGCACAAGTCCTCTGAACGTATTTAATAAAGAGGTGCACTAGTCCTCTTGACGTATTTCATAAAGAGGTGCACTAGACCTCTGGACGTATTTCATGAAGAGGTGCACTAGGGCTCTGGACATGTTTCATAAAGAGGTGCACTAGTCCTCTGGACATGTTTCATAAAGAGGTGCACTAGTCCTCTGATCATGTTTCATAAAGGGGTGCACTAGTCCTCTGGGCATGTTTCATAAAGAGGTGCACTAGTCCTCTGGGCATGTTTCATAAAGAGGTGCACTAGTCCTCTGGGCATGTTTCATAAAGAGGTGCACTAGTCCTCTGGGCATGTTTCATAAAGAGGTGCACTAGTCCTCTGGACATGTTTCATAAAGAGGTGCACTATTCCTCTGGGCATGTTTCATAAAGATGTGCACTAGTCCTCTGAGCATGTTTCATAAAGAGGTACACTATTCCTCTGGACATGTTTCATAAAGATGTGCACTATTCCTCTGGACATGTTTCATAAAGAGGTGCACTATTCCTCTGGACATGTTTCATAAAGATGTGCACTGTTTCTCTGGACATGTTTCATAAAGATGTGCACTATTCCTCTGGACATGTTTCATAAAGAGGTGCACTAGTCCTCTGAACATGTTTCCTAAAGAGGTGCACTAGTCCTCTGGGCATGTTTCATAAAGAGGTGTACTAGTCCTCTGGACATGTTTCATAAAGAGGTGCACTAGTCCTCTGGACATGTTTCATAAAGAGGTGCACTATTCCTCTGGACATGTTTCATAAAGAGGTGCACTAGTCCTATGAGCATGTTTCATACAGAGGTGCACTAGTCCTCTGGACATGTTTCATAAAGAGGTGCACTATTTCTCTTTACATGTTTCATAAAGAGGTGCACTAGTCCTCTGGACATGTTTCATAAAGAGGTGTACTATTCCTCTGGACATGTTTCATAAAGAGGTGCACTAGGCCTCTGGACATGTTTCATAAAGAGGTGCACTAGTCCTATGAGCATGTTTCATAAAGAGGTGCACTAGTCCTCTGGACATGTTTCATAAAGAGGTGCACTATTCCTCTGGACATGTTTCATAAAGAGGTGCACTAGTCCTCTGGACATGTTTCATAAAGAGGTGCACTATTCCTCTTGACATGTTTCATAAAGAGGTGCACTAGTCCTCTGGACATGTTTCATGAAGAGGTGCACTAGTCCTCTGGACATGTTTCATAAAGAGGTGCACTAGTCCTCTGGACATGTTTCATAAAGAGGTGCACTAGTCCTCTGGACATGTTTCATAAAGAGGTGCACTATTCCTCTGGGCATGTTTCATAAAGAGGTGCACTATTCCTCTGGACATGTTCCATAAAGAGGTGCACTAGTCCTCTGGGCATGTTTCATAAAGAGGTGCACTAGTCCTCTGGGCATGTTTCATAAAGAGGTGCACTAGTCCTCTGGGCATGTTTCATAAAGAGGTGCACTATTCCTCTGGACATGTTTCATAAAGAGTTGCACTAGTCCTCTGGACATGTTTCATAAAGAGGTGCACTAGTCCTCTGGGCATGTTTCATAAAGAGGTGCACTAGTCCTCTGGACATGTTTCATAAAGAGGTGCACTATTCCTCTGGGCAGGAACGTACCGGGTTTGATTCCGGCCACAGCCGATGGAATTTTGTAAATATTTTTTTCCTTAAATCGAATCCCTGGTTTTATGCTCCCCTGTCTCTTTATAGTGAGATCCGATATCTAGACCTCTCTGGATAGTGAGATCCGATATCTAGCCCTCTCTGGGTAGTGAGATCCGATATCTAGCCCTCTCTGGATAGTGAGATCCGATATCTAGCCCTCTCTGGATAGTGAGATCCGATATCTAGCCCTCTCTGGATAATGAGATTCGATATCTAGCCCTCTCTGGATAGTGAGATCCGATATCTAGCCCTCTCTGGGTAATGAGATCCGATATCTAGCCCTCTCTGGATAATGAGATCCGATATCTAGCCCTCTGTGGATAGTGAGATCCGATATCTAGCCCTCTCTGGATTGTGAGATCCGATATCTAGCCCTCTCTGGATAGTGAGATCCGATATCTAGCCCTCTCTGTATAGTGAGATCCGATATCTAGCCCTCTCTGTGTTGTGAGATTCGATATCTAGCCCTCTCTGGGTAGTGAGATCCGATATCTAGCCCTCTCTGTATAGTGAGATCCGATATCTAGCCCTCTCTGGATAATGAGATCCGATATCTAGCCCTCTCTGTGTTGTGAGATCCGATATCTAGCCCTCTCTGGATAATGAGATCCGATATCTAGCCCTCTCTGGATAGTGAGATCCGATATCTAGCCCTCTCTGGATAGTGAGATCCGATATCTAGCCCTCTCTGGATAGTGAGATCCGATATCTAGCCCTCTCTGGATAATGAGATCCGATATCTAGACTTCTCTGGATAGTGAGATCCGATATCTAGCCCTCTCTGGATAGTGAGATCCGATATCTAGCCCGCTCTGGATAGTGAGATCCGATATCTAGCCCTCTCTGTGTTGTGAGATCCGATATCTAGCCCTCTCTGTGTTGTGAGATCCGATATCTAGCCCTCTCTGTATAGTGAGATCCGATATCTAGCCCTCTCTGTATAGTGAGATCCGATATCTAGCCCTCTCTTTGTTGTGAGATCCGATATCTAGCCCTTTCTGGGTAGTGAGATCCGATATCTAGCCCTCTCTGGGTAGTGAGATCCGATATCTAGCCCTCTCTGGATAGTGAGATCCGATATCTAGCCCTCTCTGGGTTGTGAGATCCGATATCTAGCCCTCTCTGGATTGTGACATCCGATATCTAGCCCTCTCTGGATAGTGAGATCCGATATCTAGCCCTCTCTGGGTTGTGAGATCCGATATCTAGCCCTCTCTGGATTGTGAGATCCGATATCTAGCCCTCTCTGGGTAGTGAGATCCGATATCTAGCCCTCTCTGGATTGTGAGATCCGATATCTAGCCCTCTCTGGGTAGTGAGATCCGATATCTAGCCCTCTCTGGGTAATGAGATCCGATGTCTAGCCCTGTCATCTAGCCCTCTCTGGGTAGTGAGATCCGATATCTAGCCCTCTCTGGGTAGTGAGATCCGATATCTAGCCCTCTCTGGGTAGTGAGATCCGAAATCTAGCCCTCTCTGGGTAGTGAGATCCGATATCTAGCCCTCTCTGGGTTGTGAGATCCGATATCTAGCCCTCTCTGGGTAATGAGATCCGATATCTAGCCCTCTCTGGGTAGTGCGATCCGATATCTAGCCCTCTCTGGGTTGTGAGATCCGATATCTAGCCCTCTCTGGGTAGTGAGATCCGATATCTAGCCCTCTCTGGGTAGTGAGATCCGATATCTAGCCCTCTCTGGGTTGTGAGATCCGATATCTAGCCCTCTCTGGGTTGTGAGATCCGATATCTAGCCCTCTCTGGGTTGTGAGATCCGATATCTAGCCCTCTCTGGGTTGTGAGATCCGATATCTAGCCCTCTCTGGGTTGTGAGATCCGATATCTAGCCCTCTCTGGGTTGTGAGATCCGTATCTAGCCCTCTCTGGGTAGTGAGATCCGATATCTAGCCCTCTCTGGGTTGTGAGATCCGATATCTAGCCCTCTCTGGATTGTGAGATCCGATATCTAGCCCTCTCTGGGTAGTGAGATCCGATATCTAGCCCTCTCTGGGTAGTGAGATCCGATATCTAGCCCTCTCTGGGTAGTGAGATCCGATATCTAGCCCTCTCTGGGTAGTGAGATCCGATATCTAGCCCTCTCTGGGTAGTGAGATCCGATATCTAGCCCTCTCTGGGTTGTGAGATCCGATATCTAGCCCTCTCTGGGTTGTGAGATCCGATATCTAGCCCTCTCTGGGTTGTGAGATCCGATATCTAGCCCTCTCTGGGTAGTGAGATCCGATATCTAGCCCTCTCTAGGTTGTGAGATCCGATATCTAGCCCTCTATGGGTAGTGAGATCCGATATCTAGCCCTCTCTGGGTAGTGAGATCCGATATCTAGCCCTCTCTGGGTAGTGAGATCCGATATCTAGCCCTCTCTGGATAGTGAGATCCGATATCTAGCCCTCTCTGGATAGTGAGATCCGATATCTAGCCCTCTCTGGGTAGTGAGATCCGATATCTAGCCCTCTCTGGGTAGTGAGATCCGATATCTAGCCCTCTCTGGGTAGTGAGATCCGATATCTAGCCCTCTCTGGATAGTGAGATCCGATATCTAGCCCTCTCTGGGTTGTGAGATCCGATATCTAGCCCTCTCTGGGTAGTGAGATCCGATATCTAGCCCTCTCTGGGTTGTGAGATCCGATATCTAGCCCTCTCTGGATAGTGAGATCCGATATCTAGCCCTCTCTGGATAGTGAGATCCGATGTCTAGCCCTCTCTGGGTAGTGAGATCCGATATCTAGCCCTCTCTGGGTAGTGAGATCCGATATCTAGCCCTCTCTGGATAGTGAGATCCGATATCTAGCCCTCTCTGGATAGTGAGATCCGATATCTAGCCCTCTCTGGGTAGTGAGATCCGATATCTAGCCCTCTCTGGGTTGTGAGATCCGATATCTAGCCCTCTCTGGATAGTGAGATCCGATATCTAGCCCTCTCTGGATAGTGAGATCCGATATCTAGCCCTCTCTGGATAGTGAGATCCGATATCTAGCTCTCTCTGGGTAGTGAGATCCGATATCTAGCCCTCTCTGGGTTGTGAGATCCGATATCTAGCCCTCTCTGGGTAGTGAGATCCGATATCTAGCCCTCTCTGGGTAGTGAGATCCGATATCTAGCCCTCTCTGGGTTGTGAGATCCGATATCTAGCCCTCTCTGGGTAGTGAGATCCGATATCTAGCCCTCTCTGGGTTGTGAGATCCGATATCTAGCCCTCTCTGGATAGTGAGATCCGATATCTAGCCCTCTCTGGATAGTGAGATCCGATATCTGGCCCTCTCTGGATAGTGAGATCCGATATCTAGCCCTCTCTGGGTAGTGAGATCCGATATCTAGCCCTCTCTGGATAGTGAGATCCGATATCTAGCCCTCTCTGGGTTGTGAGATCCGATATCTAGCCCTATCTGGATAGTGAGATCCGATATCTAGCCCTCTCTTGGTTGTGAGATCCGATATCTAGCCCTCTCTGGATAATGAGATCCGATATCTAGCCCTATCTGGATAGTGAGATCCTATATCTAGCCCTCTCTGGATAATGAGATCCGATATCTAGCCCTCTCTGGATAATGAGATCCGATATCTAGCCCTATCTGGATAATGAGATCCGATATCTAGCCCTCTCTGGATAATGAGATCCGATATCTAGCCCTATCTGGATAGTGAGATCCGATATCTAGCCCTCTCTGGATAATGAGATCCGATATCTAGCCCTCTCTGGATAATGAGATCCTATAACTAGCCCTATCTGGATAGTGAGATCCGATATCTAGCCCTCTCTGGATAATGAGATCCTATAACTAGCCCTATCTGGATAGTGAGATCCGATATCTAGCTCTCTCTGGGTAGTGAGATCCGATATCTAGCCCTCTCTGGGTTGTGAGATCCGATATCTAGCCCTCTCTGGGTAGTGAGATCCGATATCTAGCCCTCTCTGGGTAGTGAGATCCGATATCTAGCCCTCTCTGGGTTGTGAGATCCGATATCTAGCCCTCTCTGGGTAGTGAGATCCGATATCTAGCCCTCTCTGGGTTGTGAGATCCGATATCTAGCCCTCTCTGGATAGTGAGATCCGATATCTAGCCCTCTCTGGATAGTGAGATCCGATATCTGGCCCTCTCTGGATAGTGAGATCCGATATCTAGCCCTCTCTGGGTAGTGAGATCCGATATCTAGCCCTCTCTGGATAGTGAGATCCGATATCTAGCCCTCTCTGGGTTGTGAGATCCGATATCTAGCCCTATCTGGATAGTGAGATCCGATATCTAGCCCTCTCTTGGTTGTGAGATCCGATATCTAGCCCTCTCTGGATAATGAGATCCGATATCTAGCCCTATCTGGATAGTGAGATCCTATATCTAGCCCTCTCTGGATAATGAGATCCGATATCTAGCCCTCTCTGGATAATGAGATCCGATATCTAGCCCTATCTGGATAATGAGATCCGATATCTAGCCCTCTCTGGATAATGAGATCCGATATCTAGCCCTATCTGGATAGTGAGATCCGATATCTAGCCCTCTCTGGATAATGAGATCCGATATCTAGCCCTCTCTGGATAATGAGATCCTATAACTAGCCCTATCTGGATAGTGAGATCCGATATCTAGCCCTCTCTGGGTTGTGAGATCCGATATCTAGCCCTCTCTGGGTTGTGAGATCCGATATCTAGCCCTCTCTGGGTTGTGAGATCCGATATCTAGCCCTATCTGGATAGTGAGATCTGATATCTAGCCCTCTCTTGGTTGTGAGATCCGTTGTCTAGCCCTCTCGAAAAAGTGGGAAAAACAGGAGGTCCCGCGTGCATTTTGCGCACGTTAAAGAACCATTGACAGTTGGGAATCGAAAAGATGAGGGCAAAAATTTAATTGAAAAAAATCTACACACAGAAAAACGTTAAACTCTCCAGGATAAAAATATAATAATACCTATGAAGGGAAACATCTGCCTGTATGGCGAGGGACAACTGAGAACACGGATACCGGTGTGGAGAATGCGATAAAATGATATTCACGCAAAACTCAGTCCCTAGGTACTTCGCTAGAAATATAAAGTTGTGATATCAAACAACAGAAAGTGAGACATCATCATCAGGCCACATGTCCTTTACAGAACATTGCATTCACCACATGCCGTCTGAAAGAATTTCTGTCTCTAGCCAGATCTCCCACAGATTGTTGCATTCACCACAGCCAGTCTGAAAGAATCTCCGTCTCTAGCCAGATCTCCCACAGATTGTTGCATTCACCACAGCCAGTCTGAAAGAATCTCCGTCTCTAGCCAGATCTCCCACAGAACGTTGCATTCACCACAGCCAGTCTGAAAGAATCTCTTTCTCTAGCCAGATCTCCCACAGAACATTGCATTCACCACAGCCAGTCTGAAAGAATCTCTGTCTCTAGCCAGATCTCCCACAGAACGTTGCATTCACCACAGCCAGTCTGAAAGAATCTCTTTCTCTAGCCAGATCTCCCACAGAACGTTGCATTCACCACAGCCAGTCTGAAAGAATCTCTTTCTCTAGCCAGATCTCCCACAGAACGTTGCATTCACCACAGCCAGTCTGAAAGAATCTCTTTCTCTAGCCAGATCTCCCACAGAACATTGCATTCACCACAGCCAGTCTGAAAGAATCTCTGTCTCTAGCCAGATTTCCCACAGAACGTTGCATTCACCACAGCCAGTCTGAAAGAATCTCTGTCTCTAGCCAGATCTCTCACAGAACGTTACATTCACCACAGCCAGTCTGAAAGAATCTCTGTCTCTAGCCAGATCTCCCACAGAACGTTGCATTCACCACAGCCAGTCTGAAAGAATCTCTGTCTCTAGCCAGATCTCCCACAGAACGTTGCATTCACCACAGCCAGTCTGAAAGAATCTCTTTCTCTAGCCAGATCTCCCACAGAACGTTGCATTCACCACAGCCCGTCTAAAAGAATCTCCGTCTATCGGGTGCGCATGGTGCGTCCAAGATGACGGCGTATCTTCACTAGACCGATGTCAACGAAGCGTATTTTTATTTATGTGAGCTTCTAAAGGACTTAAATCAATCGCCTACGTTGCCTCCACGTACCGTAGAACTGACTGACTGGAGTTGGCCAGTCTATAACGTGGAAACAGGTTCTGGACCGTGCGACTGAGTGAGTGCACGTGAGTCTAGGCCATCCACAGCATCGACGTTCAGCGACCATATCAATCATGACGACAGTAAGTATTCAGATGAAGCCCAAAAGACAACAACGAAGGAGGAGAACTAGAAAAGGTAAAAGAGGTGGTTTGAAATTGTCGAAGTGTGGGAGGCTAGCCCTAAAGTATGTGCGCGTTACATATTGGAATTGTGCATCTATAAATCAACGACGTCCCATTCTTGATAAGCTACTGTGCGGCACCGATATAATGGTTTTGCAAGAAACACTTCTTGGTGATAGGACGGTTAGTGCCCCTGGATTTCATTGTTTCTACAATAGAAGACACCTTGGGCAGGCCATCCTTGTGCGAAACAATATGGTGGCAACTGAGGTTGATATGTCTGCGTGAGACAATGCAGAATTGCAGGTACATGCAATTATGGTGCAGACTCCAGTTCCATTTGTGGTTGTAAATGTATACGCCTGTAATGGGATGGTGGACACACAATAATGGCAGAATCTCTTCGCATTCGAGGAGGAGAACGTCATTTTCTGTGGAGACTTTCATGCTAGAGGAAACCAGTGGGTAACGTCATAACTAACAAGCAGGGAGAAGACCTAGAGAACGCACTAGTGTCAGTCGATTTAGTGTACTTGAATGTTGGAAGGGTAACCAGAATGGCCACTCGAACAGGGGACTCTAATAGTGTCATAGACCTGGCATTGGTGTCTTCTGCCTTCGCACCGGTTTGCAGTTGGAGTATATTGGGATTCCACGAAAGTGATCACTATCCATGTGTCCTCCTAATTGAGAAAGGCAGAAATAGAAGTCAGAAAAGGAAACTTCACAGATTCCACTATGAGAACACAGACCAGGGCGTCATTAGCAAAATCAGACACAGGAAACAGGGCTCCCCTCGCATGAGGCAGGAAAGAAGGACGCAGCCGCCCTGGTGGAACGCTGAAGTCGAGGAAGAGTGGGGGAACAAGAAACTAAAGGTCAAGACATGGCAGAAAGCCAGAAGGAATGGAAGAACACAACCTGAGCTCTTGAAGCGTCTGAAAGAAGAGGTCGACCAAAAAATGATGCACTTTAAACTATGTGCTAAGCAGGCTAAAGATGCCAAGTAGGATGATTACTGTAAAAAAGTGTGCTCATAAAAATCGCTCGCCACATTCTGGCGCCTTCATCAGAGCATGAATGGCACAACACGACACAGAGGTATACCAGACTTTCAGAGCACAGGCCGGACATGGCAAATCTGATGAGAGCAAAAGGAAAGCCCTGCTTGCCCGCAACATTGAGCAGACTGACCAAAGAAATGAGGCTGTAAGAATGAGGATACGGGGATCGCTGTCAAAATTGTGTAAGGATGTAGGGCTGGAAGAAGATCTCACAATCACAACAGATACCTATCGCACGACACTTAAAAGGTCACACAACACTGCTCCTGATCCAGATGGTGTTCGGTATGATGACATAGGCGATTTAGCTGATGACGACTTGACAAAACTGGTCAATGAGTTTAATGCCAGCATTTGGAGTGGCCAGATTAAGGAGGAGTGGCTACACAGCTACTTACTACCGCTACCGAAGCCAAACAAGGACCATTCTCAGATCAGTGCCAACAGAATGATCACAATGCAGAACAGTGCGGGCAAGCTGCTGGAGAAAATAGTTGCCCGTGTCCTCACCTGTCACCTTAAACAAAAACGCGTATTCCCACACACACTCGGGGGTTATAGATATAACAAAGAGACATCGCTCAATGCGGCAGTATTTGTCTATGACGTCTTCTAAGGCTTCCACAGAGGAGACATGTGCTGCTGCTATAGATCGGGAGGATGCATACAACAGGGTACCATTTGAATATCTCATGCATATACTCCTCAAACTGGCGGTGCACCCCTTCCTCATTAGATGGATCGCCGCGGCACTGTTTCAGAGGAAGGTGATACTCAGATGTGGAAGTTGGTCTTCCGAGCCAACATCCATTTGCCCAGGGCAGCCACAAGGCTCACCATTGTCATCAGTTCTATTTAACATGTATACAATAACGATCACGGAACAACAGCTGGATGGGAGGGGAAGAACTATGACTTTTGCTGATGATATTCTGGTATATCGACAGGGAGAGACAGACGGGGAATCGCTTCCACAATGCAAGACGAACTCGATCGCATTTCTTCCTGGTGTGGGGTTTCAGGTGCCTTGGTTAATCCTAATAAAGCATCAGTTTCATGGTTCGCCCTTAACAATCATATCGTTCATACGACCACAACGGTAGTACGAATGGGAGCTGATACGGTGACCAGGGACAAATTGATGACATACCTTGGAGTTAAGTTTGATCGCAGCCTTTGTTTTCGGGACCACTCGACCATGTGATAACAAAGTCCCGCAAAGTATTAGCCGCCTTGAAGGTCATGGCAGCTGCCAACATCGAGCAGAGGCTACTTACTCTTCTGTTCCAGGGATTAGTCCTCGCACCAATCGAGTATGCCCTGGCAATTCTTACTGTCGGTACGACTCAAATTGATAGGCTGGAGAAAATACAAAATGAAGCCATGCGCATTATCCTGGGATGTACGAGGGACACTCCCTGTGTAGCAATGAGGTATCTTCTTGACTTTCCAACCATGGATGACAGAATCAAGATCTGGAGAGCACGAGCATACCTGATGATTACTACATATACAGAGCATTCATTGCACCACGTGCTCAACACAGAGAAAGGTGACAGGCTAAAAAGAGGCAAATCATGGGTGGGCCGAGCAGAAGATGTCATCAAACAGGTCTGTGGGCTTACCAATATCAGCGTTGGTGAGGAGTGGATACCGGTGCCTACGTCATTCAAGGGGACTTTCTCGTGTATTGTCACACTCGACAGGAAAAGTAGGGAACAGAACCCGGTCGTGGTTAATGCTGATGTCAACGGTCTCATCTGCGATAACACCGATGAGAAAGATGCAGTCATCTATGCAGACGGACCTGTAATACAACACCAAGGAAGTGCATGGGCATTTACAGCACGCTCGGCAGGCAGAATAGTCAAGGAAGACAGTGGTGCATGCGTCATGAACGCGAGTAGCATGACAAAGGAAGTGATGGTAGTGACGAAGGCATTCATCTGGCTAGAGTCACAAGACTACACCCACGCCTGTATACTGAGTGATTCGATAAGCACAAGACGAAAAGTGGAGGCGGGATCTGTACGTAGGCAATGGGTAGAGTCATTGCATAAGTCAAAAATACGTAAGGGCACCTTTGTCTACTTCCCAGAACATTGCTGGAGTACGGAGAAATGAAAGGCCGGACAGGTTGGCTAGCTGCGCTATGGTTGAGAACGGTCAACCAATGGATCGGGCGGACAGGTTGGCTAGCTGCGCTATTGTTGAGAACGGTCAACCAATGGATCGGGCGGACATCATCGATGCCCTCCAGGAAGTGGCAAGGACACAGGACTTCGACAACCATGAGTCCACGTCACTCCTTCGGATGAACGAGATGGGAGTTAAGATGGGCACAGCCAGAAATGAGAAACTTGGTGGCCGTGTAAGAAGACTTATTAACCAACACAGAACTGGAGTCGTCAGTCGTTGGACACTGAGGGAATTGCTGAGGAGGGGATCTAGCACCTATGGACATGTTCGGAGTGCAATGATAATGACCCGCTAATAACTCAATAACTCAATAACTCAATAACTCAATAACTCAATAACTCAATAACTCAATAACTCAATAACTCAATAACTCAATAACTCCGTCTATCGCCAGATCTTCCACTCCTGCAGTTATCATGTTCAAGGTATTCTTGATGTCTTGAAATCATCTTCTGGGTAAAAAGGGGGTGGGGGGTGGCACTGGTTGGTCTTGAGACAGAGAGGTTGTGAGCTTAAGTCCCGGCTGAACCAGTTGGGATTTTTATTGATAATTTATCTCTGCAGTAACCACCCCTGGTCTCAGTAGGGAGGCCCTGATTGAAACGTCAATTACACATCGATGAAAAAAATAGGAGTACCTACGAAGACGGAGTTATCTGCCTGTATGGCGAGGGACCCCTGTGCACACGGCTACCAGGGAAAAATGGATTAAGACGTAAATTTCAGTTCCTAGTCTCTAGAGACTTTGCCAGTTGTGAAAGCTGGTGAACGCAAAAAAAAAAAATAAATAAATAAAAATCTGTTTCTACCCAAGATTCGTCGTTGAGAAACCATGTCTTCCATTATTGTTCTGTCTACCCCGCTGTGTCTTTTAATGTGGCCATAGTATTTTAATTTCCTCTGTGGAAGAGAGCGCGTGGCCGTGCGGCTAAAACCACTGTTCCGCTAGCTGAAAAGCCGACGTTCGGTGTTCGAAGCCCGCGGTAGACAGAAAGGATTTTTTCTATCGGGGGTGAAATAAAAATCCTGAGTCTCACACGTCGTGGCGACTGCTTGACCAAGCGGCCTTTATTTCTCTGGTCGAGGTTGCCCCTCGTCATACACCAGCAATGGTACTATGTGACGTAAAGATAGTTTTTTTTTTTTTTTTCTGTGGAATGGTGTTTATAACCCAGTTCTTTTTCATGTGTAAATCTCTTAATATGTCTTCATTACTCTGTTTCATTACCTAAGATATCTGAAAGATTTGTCTGCGGCAGTTTGTTTCGAATGTATCGATTTTGTTTCTTACTGTTTGCGGACTTCCCATAAATCATGAAGTGAAAAATATAGCTCAAAACAATGGCATTGAAAGGATGACACAGATAGTTGTAGTTCATACAGCAAGTAGACAAGAATAACAATAAGTAATTTCCCAATTTATTTAATTTAATTTGCACAAGATTATAGGTAGGTAGGTAGGTAGGTAGGTAGGTAGGTAGGTAGGAAGGTAGGAAGGTAGGTAGGTAGGTAGGTAGGAAGGTAGGAAGGTAGGAAGGTAGGTAGGAAGGTAGGTAGGTAGGAAGGAAGGTATGTAGGTAGGTAGGTAGGTAGGTAGGTAGGTAGGTAGGTAGATAGGTAGGTAGGTAGGTAGGTAGGTAGGAAGGTAGGTAGGTAGGTAGGAAGGTAGGTAGGTAGGTAGGAAGGTAGGTAGGAAGGTAGGAAGGTAGGTAGGTAGGTAGGTAGGTAGGAAGGTAGGTAGGAAGGTAGGTAGGTAGGTAGGAAGGTAGGTAGGTAGGCAGGAAGGTAGGAAGGTAGGTAGGTAGGTAGGTAGGAAGGTAGGTAGGAAGGTAGGAAGGTAGGTAGGTAGGAAGGTAGGTAGGTAGGTAGGTAGGTAGGAAGGTAGGTAGGAAGGTAGGTAGGTAGGTAGGAAGGTAGGAAGGTAGGTAGGTAGGTAGGTAGGTAGGAAGGTAGGTAGGTAGGTAGGAAGGTAGGAAGGTAGGTAGGTAGGTAGGTAGGTAGGTAGGAAGGTAGGTAGGTAGGTAGGTAGGTAGGAAGGTAGGTAGGTAGGTAGGTAGGAAGGTAGGTAGGTAGGTAGGAAGGTAGGAAGGTAGGTAGGTAGGTAGGTAGGAAGGTAGGTAGGTAGGTAGGAAGGTAGGAAGGTAGGTAGGTAGGTAGGTAGGAAGGTAGGTAGGTAGGTAGGTAGGAAGGTAGGAAGGTAGGTAGGTAGGTATCTAGATGGACAGATGGGATTTAGGTAGGTGGGTAGGTAGGCAGGAAATTAGGTGGGTAGGCAGGCAGTTATAGGTAGGTAAATGGGTAGGTGGTTGGGTGAGATAGATAGGTAACTAGGTTGGTAGGTAGGTAAATAGGTAGGTATCTATATATTTATTTATCTGTCTGTCTGTCTGCCTGCCTGCCTGACTGACTGCCTGCCTGCCTGCCTATCTGTCTGTCTGTCTGAATGTCTATCTATTGACCTTTCGAGCCGTAGCCGACCCACAGGACATAGACCCAGATACTCTTTCTCTCATCTAAATTTTTATTCTAGCAGTTTTAAATCCTTACAAAGATTTTTTTATCAAATCTCGACATTTGTCTCTGTTCTGTGCAATAAACTCTATCTCACTGAGGGAGCCGATTCCTGCTACTCTTGCCTCTCTGATCAATGTTCTTCTCAGTGTCTCTCTGGGTCGGCCTCTTTTCCTTTTACCTGTTGTTTCCCACATGAGGGCTTGCTTACAGGTTATATACCCGCGTTATATTATTGTGTATGTGAATTTGTGTTAACCAAAGATTATCTTACAGAACTTGAAGAGTTTCATACTACCGGCAGTTACCTTAGACACAATAAAATTTACCATGAATGATATATAATTTGATACATTCATAGACGGCCAAAGTTAGTATTTGTGTGCAATGAGAGATACATACAAGCAACACACTTTTATCTACATGAGATTGTGAACTGCAGCTAGAGAGCCGTGTGAATAAACCTGTGAACATAATCCAGACCGCATCTCCGAGTCATGAGAGTTGAAAACAAGCGTCATTCTGGACATTTGGAGTTTGCGGTTTCTCTTGTGTTAATTACTGACGTTGTGTCACATGTTCGACTTTTCTTTAATCTATAGATATTTCTCATTTGCTAATCAGATAACTCTGTAGTGCTCAGATTATCTAAACATCGTACATCACAGCCGCCACAAGTTAGTGAAAGCACTGAAGATAGTTACAGCGCAGATACTCAAACAACGTAGCACCGGAGGAGATCTTAAAAATGGAGTGGATATTTTGGAAATATTTTATCGCTAAACAGTTTCTTCCCGGCAGTGGCTTTATCTGGGCCACACTTTTATATTGTGAACTGTTCAATGGCTTTATCTGGGCCACACTTTTATATTGTGAACTGTTCAATGACTTTATCTGGGCCACACTTTTATATTGTGAACTGTTCAATGGCTCTTTAACATGTGCCGCGTATGCACGAGATCTCCTTTTTTTAATTTTAATTTTAATTTTTTTTTTTGTGCCTTTATCTGAAAGGGCAAGATATAAAATGTCAGCCCCAGAAACTAGCCAGACATTTCAAACGAAAGGGAAACGCAGAAAGCGATAGACAGGTGCAATCAAAGAAACATTAAATGAATTCGACATAACTCAAATCAACTAACACAAAAATTGTCCGCAAAAGAAAGGGGGAAATATTACATGATCTTATCTCTACGACGCTACACGGCACAAGCAGGACGAAAGAAAGAAGTAACTTTAAAGAAGCTAATTTGTAACTTTAAAGAAGCGACTTTGACCTTCCTATTTATAATATTCGTGAGATTTCTCATAAGAATGTTGTAAGTTCCCTTGACAGCTAAAAAGACCAACGAAGATATTCTCAAAGAGGGAGCTCCTAAAAAACACTCATCATCATTATCGAGTGCCGTCTCCTCAACGAAGGTTGGCTACCATGGAGCGCCATTCTGCTCTGTCTCTTGCTTTGATCGTGCAGGTTGTCAGAGGCTGATTTGTCCATCTTTTGATGTTACTCGTCCATGTTAGTCTTGGTCTGCCTCTGCCACTTTTACCTTGTATTTTCCCCTCCAGGATTACTTTTAGTAGGCTGTTGTATCTTTTAACATGGTCCAAAATCGCATTTGTCTTGTTTGAATTGTGTTTAGTAGTTCTCTTTTGATTTTTAGTTGTTTTAAGACTTCATCATTTGTTTGACGAAGAAAAACACTAGAAAGAAATAATCGACATTTTCCGGACACATCTTGAAAAGAGGAAAGTTGGAGTACTTTGTTACAACTGGCCAAAACATACTAGATAGCTTGGTGTCATGGCGTGTACAACAGTTAACAGCTGAGTTGGAACGATGTATTGTGGGTAGAGAATTGTGGAAGGACATGATCGCAGACCTCAACCGGTATAGCATATGACGATAATGAATATTCATCAAAATTTACCTTCCAGCACTAGTTCCCCCCCCCCCCCCCCCCCACCAAAGCTGCTGCTTCTAAATAAGATAACAATTCTTGGTCTCCCCCGGCCACAGTTCTTGTTTATTCACCTGTTATGAGGTTGGCCGTCTAACCGGCCACTGAAATGCCCCGCCCAGACGGCAGAAAGATGTCGAAACTTTCCATCATACACTGTCCACGTGTTCTCGCCATGCGCTGTGACCTTCGATACACACTGAAGGGGGGTGGGCGGGGGACAGTTTCAGACTAAAATGATAACAAAGTCTGTCATCGTATCATCCTGCTTTTCCTGATATCGATTGAGCATGGTTATCTGATCTGTCAACCGAAGACCCAGCGGGCCGTTTGACAGGCAGAGCTTCGCTATTCCAAAATGGCTTCATGAAAACCACGACAATAAGCTGTATATCTTATGTTCATGAGAACTGACTTGCATCTAATGAATGCACACTTAGATGGAATATGGTATGTTCCTTCTATCAATAGTGAAGAGGTTAATGCGACGGCTTACCGGTAAAACATATCGTGGTTCAAACCTGGTCTGATACTCTCCACTCGACCCGGCTAAGAGTTAAAATGAAAGAGTAACCTGCTTACTGGGGTGGTGAATGTACTAACTGCGAGTAAGAGAACTGTCTTGTCATCTCTACCTGCTGTGACGTCATAGAGCGGTGAAAGATGCGATATCTTGCTTGATATGAAGCTTATCAACATCGACAGCAAAATTCTGAACACAAATTATAAACAGAATGAGAGCTCATTTGTAAAGAAGTTTTGAAGATAGGAAATGAAGAGGGACAAAAAATGAGACGCCACAAGAATGAAGACGCAGAAAGAACATCAATGTCAACTTCAAATATTCTCTATCTGAGCATGACTGCCATTCAGAGTAGGACTATTTAGTCATAACGAATGTTATGTTTATCTTCATCCCAACGTGATGCTACCAATGCCAGACCTGGACCCTAGATGCAAGAACGATAAGAAAAATAACCTCTGCTGAGATGAAATGTGTTAGACGAATGACAGGAAACAGTCTGAGAGACAAGATCAGAAATGAAGAACTGAGAAAAAAGCTAGGAATAGCCCCCGCCATAGAATATATAAAGAAACAACAGATAAAATGGTTTGGCCACGTGACAAGGCAGAAAGATCAAAACACAACACAACGAGCCCTCAATAAACGTTGTGGGAATACTAGACCCAAGAGTCGACCGCGAAAAAGATAAATCTATGGAATATTAGAAGCACTAGGAAACATAACAGAAGCAGAGGCGAACAGAAGAGCAAAAGACTGCAAATTATATCTCCCCTCGACACTAAAAGGCAGATGAGGAAGGAAAGTTGAAGAAGAATGTTATGTCCACTCTTGAGTGTTGTACTGTGACACATCTTTCTAGAGGTAGGGAGCCTATTATTGTTTGAGAACTTTCAAATGAAATATTCTTTGTCAACAGACAAAGCGAAAAGCCAAAATAAATTCAATATCAACAACAATGAACTTGAAATAGTAACAGGCTACGAATATGTGGATCTGTAATAACTAACATTGGAGACTGCAAGGAGGATAACAAAAGGAGACGGAACGAACAACATCTGGTACAACACCAATAATATTTTTTTCAGTAAAATTAAAATTACTGAGGATATGTCTTTTCTCAATAGCAACATATGATTGTGATTTATGGACAATCTCGCAAACAACAAAAAATTAGTTCATTCGAAATAAAATGCTAGAGAAAAATCCTTAGGATAACGTGAATAGTGAAAAAGAGCATTGAAGACATTTTACAAGACCCTAAAAATTGAAAAGAACTAGTTTACAAGGGCCATCTTACACCGGACATTAAAATGCTACAGAAACATTCAAAGACACAGTAGGCTTGAAAAAATTGCTTAGTCTGTTGAGATGTATTTCTTCTATACAGGTCACACATCAATTTGTCTGTTGAGATGTATTTCTTATATACAGGTCACACATCAGTTTGTCTGTTGAGATGTATTTCTTATATACAAGTCACACATCAGTTTGTCTGTTGAGGTGTATTTCTTCTATACAAGTCACACGTCAGTTTGTCTGTTGAGATGTATTTCTTCTATACAAGTCACACATCAGTTTGTCTGTTGAGATGTATTTCTTCTATACAGGTCACACATCAATTTGTCTGTTGAGTTGTATTTCTTCTATACAAGTCACACATCAGTTTGTTTGTTGAGTTGTATTTCTTCTATACAAGTCACACATCAGTTTGTCTGTTGAGATGTATTTCTTCTATACAAGTCACACATCAGTTTGTCTGTTGAGATGTATTTCTTCTATACAAGTCACACATCAGTTTGTTTGTTGAGATGTATTTCTTCTATACAAGTCCACACGTAAGTTTGTCTGTTGAGATGTATTTCTTCTATACAAGTCACACATCAGTTTGTCTGTTGAGATGTATTTCTTCTATACAAGTCACACATCAGTTTGTTTGTTGAGATGTATTTCTTCTATACAAGTCACACATCAGTTTGTCTGTTGAGATGTATTTCTTCTATACAAGTCACACATCAGTTTGTCTGTTGAGATGTATTTCTTCTATACAAGTCACACATCAGTTTGTTTGTTGAGATGTATTTCTTCTATACAAGTCACACATCAGTTTGTCTGTTGAGATGTATTTCTTCTATACAAGTCACACATCAGTTTGTCTGTTGAGATGTATTTCTTCTATACAAGTCCATACGTAAGTTTGTCTATTGAGATGTATTTCTTCTATACAAGTCACACATCAGTTTGTCTGTTGAGATGTATTTCTTCTATACAAGTCACACATCAGTTTGTCTGTTGAGATGTATTTCTTCTATACAAGTCACACGTAAGTTTGTCTGTTGAGATGTATTTCTTCTATACAAGTCACACGTAATTTTGTCTGTTGAGATGTATTTCTTCTATACAAGTCACACGTAAGTTTGTCTGTTGAGATGTATTTCTTCTATACAAGTCACACATCAGTTTGTCTGTTGAGATGTATTTCTTCTATACAAGTCCACACGTAAGTTTGTCTGTTGAGATGTATTTCTTCTATACAAGTCACACATCAGTTTGTCTGTTGAGATGTATTTCTTCTATACAAGTCACACATCAGTTTGTCTGTTGAGATGTATTTCTTCTATACAAGTCACACGTAAGTTTGTCTGTTGAGATGTATTTCTTCTATACAAGTAACACATCAGTTTGTCTGTTGAGATGTATTTCTTCTATACAAGTCCACACGTAAGTTTGTCTGTTGAGATGTATTTCTTCTATACAAGTCACACATCAGTTTGTCTGTTGAGATGTATTTCTTCTATACAAGTCCACACGTAAGTTTGTCTGTTGAGATGTATTTCTTCTATACAAGTCCACACGTAAGTTTGTCTGTTGAGATGTATTTCTTCTATACAAGTAACACATCAGTTTGTCTGTTGAGATGTATTTCTTCTATACAAGTCCACACGTAAGTTTGTCTGTTGAGATGTATTTCTTCTATACAAGTCCATACGTAAGTTTGTCTGTTGAGATGTATTTCTTCTATACAAGTCCATACGTAAGTTTGTCTGTTGAGATGTATTTCTTCTATACAAGTCCATACGTAAGTTTGTCTGTTGAGATGTATTTCTTCTATACAAGTCACACATCAGTTTGTCTGTTGAGATGTATTTCTTCTATACAAGTCCACACGTAAGTTTGTCTGTTGAGATGTATTTCTTCTATACAAGTCCACACGTAAGTTTGTCTGTTGAGATGTATTTCTTCTATACAAGTCCACACGTAAGTTTGTCTGTTGAGATGTATTTCTTCTATACAAGTAACACATCAGTTTGTCTGTTGAGATGTATTTCTTCTATACAAGTCCACACGTAAGTTTGTCTGTTGAGATGTATTTCTTCTATACAAGTCCATACGTAAGTTTGTCTGTTGAGATGTATTTCTTCTATACAAGTCCACACGTAAGTTTGTCTGTTGAGATGTATTTCTTCTATACAAGTCCACACGTAAGTTTGTCTGTTGAGATGTATTTCTTCTATACAAGTAACACATCAGTTTGATCGTCAGACATTAAGTTTTCTGAGTACATTTCAACTTCAGAAATGAACTAAAATCGAAATGAACTAACAGAATTCTAAAGTTGAGTGATAAGGAAAGACTATAGGCTATTGCCGAACCATTTTTTTTTACAATAATTTGTTGAGAACGTCATGGACGGCTGACAGGGTAATGAAGACATCGTGAATGACGTCAGTACTCAACAAGAAAAGTTAAAGCAATTGTGAAAAAAAAAAACAGTTTATCCACTTTGATCATGACGTTAGGAGATGAGAAATAGATAATATTGCAACAACAGAAGAAAGATGGAAGGAAAGAGAGAGGGGGAAGACAAAGACATATTAACATTTAGGGATGTAAATCGTCCAATAGTTTAACGAACACTTGTGGTGGGGTCTGGGAGGTGATTCAAGAAAAGGTGGGGAGAAAAGAATACGTTAACGGATATGATCGTGAGCACAGCACTTGATGATGGTGAACAAAGAAACGGTGATGAATTGCTCAAATAAACCCTGTTATCAAATTCATGACGTTTTCGTTTAACTAGATATCTAATTTAGTTTGAAACGGATTTGTTTGGCGGAACGTCTTGAATGATCGATATGTTGGTTGTTGTGACCTTGTGATATGGCAGTCGTCATGTGGCCTTGACCTTGTCTTTTATCATTGATATGTAGGCAGGGGCGTACCAAGGAGACAGAGTGTGGCGAGCAGGAAAACCCGTTCACACTTAACAAATAAAAGACGTAGCAGGTGGAATATCTTGAAACATTACGGAATGCCACCAGAAATTAGCAATATCACAATGAATATATTATTATCATTATCATCATCATCATCATCATCATCATCATCAAGTACCGTGCCTGCTGGTGTAGGTGATCATGTCTCTTCACAACTTTCGCTCTTGACAATTATTTTTCATTTCTATTGTTGGCCTTCTGCCAAGCCATTCTCTTAAGCTGTCTGGTATCTTTTCTCTGTGCTTCCCTTGTTTCCCTCTATCTCTTCGTCCCTCAATTTTCTCAATTATCACAACATATTCCACCTGTTTGCATCTTTGCATGACCAAAAAATAATGATTGTTTCTTCCTAATATTGGAAAGAAATCACTCTTTGGCCTCTTTTAGAACGTTTTCTTTACTATTCTAAGCTCTTCATGATATTCTCAACATTCTTCTCTAAAACCACATTTCTACAGCCCGCAATGATTTTCTTTGTCCTATTGTCCATGGTTCACATGATATTTTATGCTCTATTTAAAAAATCTATTTCTTGTTTCTATTGTCAGAAATGGATTGCACAGTATCTTCCTCATTTTTTTGAAAAACTGCTTTTGCGCGAGCTATTCTGCATCTCACCTCTGTTGTACATCTACCATCGCAGGTATAATAGTAAAAAGTGAAAACGGCCCCCGTCACGCCAAGTGGCGTATAGGGAATATGGTGTTAGTAACCATAATTTGTACAGACCTTCGGCACATGATTTTTGGGGTAATGTGGTCGGTATTACGCCCGTGCCGCTTTACTTTCCCAGAAAAATCCGGTACCCATTAAAGGTTGGGTGAACCTGGAAGCCGTTGATCATAATGAACCCGATCTCTTGTCCTTTGTAGTCCAGTTCACTAACCACTGAGCTATAGCGGCTCCGGATATATTTGACGGCTCTACTTGCACAGTTCGCGCAGAGAAGGAGATGAGTGGTTGATTTCAGATTGAAACAGGAGCAAAACAGACCTATACACCACTATCACCTTTGCTATTTCGGCAGGCTAGTTGTGACAACCATCCCACTAACTACGGACGTTCGGACAACCTGTTTTGAATCCCGTTGGAATCAGTTTGCGAATTATCGTGGCTGGGAAAAAACGATACCCCCTCGGTCGACCCAGCCGCTGGCGGAAATGGGTACCATGTTTCATACTCTGGGACGGTGAGGAATGGCGCCACGCTCGTGAGTTACGATGCTTGAGGTGACACTAGTAGCCTCCAAATACTTCTGGATAGATGGCCGAGAACGTTTAGATAAAAACCCGCGAGCTAAGATGCCAATTCTAATCTCGAACCTTTACCTTAACTTTTGCTATTTGGAGTTGTTGATTAGACAATGAATAAGTGTTGCATAGGCCATAATGGCATTAAATGGTACAACAAGAATCACTAGGAAGATTTTACAGATACATTTTACAGACGATATAGTGCATTTAAGTGACAATATCAACAAGATGCAAAATATCACAGATAGTCTTTCATTCATGGCGGAGAGTATAGAACTTAAAATCAGCAAAAGGGATAAATAACAATAATGAAAAATAACAATAATGAAAAATAACAATACCCCAGAGGGCAATATATTTACATCGTCAGATATTGGAAAGAGTAGACCACTGTACATGTCTTGGTAGTAAAATAGATCGAGAAGGTGAAGCAAAGAAAGAGATCAGAAACAAGATAGCAAAAGCAGCTGTGAATTTAAAAAAAAAAAAAAACTTGTACAAAATATGAAAATAAAAAATCCTAAACAAGAAAACTAAATTTAGAATACTCAACTCAAATGTATTATCAACCCTTACCTACAAATATGAAAGCTGGAAAACAACAAACGAGATTGAGAGAAAAATAAACTTTTTTGGAGACAAATGCTAAGAAGACTACTCTACAAGGGAATTAATTCAAAACTAATATAGAGATAAGAGAAAAGGCCTTGCATCTAACGATCTGTAAATAGGAAGAGAAGATGGACATATGTTGGACATTTATTGAGAAGAGACTACAAGAGAATTCTAAAACAAACTCTTCTGTGGGAATCATCAGGATACATAAAAAGAGTAAGACATAGAAAGACAATAAAAAGAAAACTTATAAGAGAATCAAAGTTGGCAGGCACAGACTCATTAGATAATATCGAACAGGGAGAATTTTAAAAAATAGATAAAATGATATGGTAAAAGCTTTACGTAAATATAGACGACACAATTTAAACGACGTTTCGGCTCAATAGGCCTTTAGCAGGAACAAATAAACAACACACACACACAGATATGTAAGTAAATAAAACTAATCCTACATAGCTAAATAGTAACGAAACATCCAAAACAAAATAATCGAAACTGGTTCAAGAAACGAACAATTTTCTTGCCTGTGTCGTGGACCGTGGTAAGAAGGAGAAATACGGATTCGCGGGTGTGCGCTGTAAATACCCTGCTTGTGGGAGGGTCAACAATGTGTAAAGAGTTCTAAAATATATGAGCGGTGGGAACATAGTCTAGGTTACCTCAACTACACTGACACTGACAATGTCTATAAGCATCTTAGAGCAAAGACACATATATATACACACACACAAAAGCATATATATATATATATATATATATATGCAAATAGATAAACACACACAATATTGACAAGTGGAACCAATCCTGTTTACTGGTATCTGAACTTTGCCACGCCCCAGAAGATTCACACCATTCGAATCTATCATCGAGCTAGCACTATGATTCGGGTAAAGAATGCCACTCTAAAGGCTTTCTCTGACAGTGGCAGCGTAGTATTCCAGTATAATGATATACCATACCCTAATGTTTCTATGAACACTATTGTAGTCACTATACAAACGCCAATGGCACACGTTAAGGTTAAGTTCTCACCGACCATTTCGCAGGCCGACAGTGCACTGACGGTGTTTGAGGTGCAAACATTTACAAACACCTATCGTCTGGACGGGCATTCTGGGTCGTTTTGTGAAGTGGGTGTAGCAAAGGCTGCAACGTCATCATCGGTACGTGTCACGGCAACTGTTCACATGGAATCTATGGACACGACTGCTCCAGGTCTTGTCTCAGTGTCTGTCCTTTATGTGAGAAAGAATCTGGAAAATGCCTACAATGTAAACATCCTGGCTATCCCTGTAATGACATTTGTCCTGATGGTAATTTTGGGCTACAGTGCGGACAGACGTGTTCTGATGGCTGTGACATCATATGTAACCCGGAAAGCGTTGTCTGTCGACTACAACAAACCCAAGCATATGGATACCTTTCGCGATCGCTGCTCTTCTATCTCCTCTTCTGCTTCTCTTCAATTGAGCCATGGCTCAATTCTCAGTGTATATCCGTGCTAGTCGTAGCTCATATCTTAGTGGGTGTCTGCGATAGCCATGGCTGATATCTTAGTGGGTGTATGTGCTGGCCATGGCTCATATCTTAGTGTGTGTCTGGGCTGGCCATCATTCATATCTTAATGTGTGTCTGTGCTGGCCATGGTTCATATCTTAGTTTATATCCGTGCTAGCAATGGCTCATATCTTGGTGGGTGTCTGTGCTGGCCAGGGTTCATATCTTAGTGTGTGTCTGTGTTGGCCATGGTTCATATCTTAATGTATTTCCGTGCTAGCGATGGATCATATCTTAATGTGTTTCTATGCTAGACTAGAGATACATTCATGCCTTGTGGGGTCAGCGAACCAAATTGGACTATAAGGCGATTCTCCAGAACAAATTGGTTACGGTCGCCAGAGTGGCAAAGGACAATACCAGCGATACGGATGTCGTCTTTGCCCTTGTGGCCTGAGAAATTGAAATTGGAAGCCACTAGAGTGCCAGTATTCTTTGAACATCTCGTAGATGTTCACAAAATCTTTCCGCTAAACGTCTTTTAGACTAGCCAATATAAGTCATGTGACATCGTTGGCATATGATGGCATAAATGATGTTGCGGGACACACATGTGAAGCCATGCTTGATCTCGAACCGTCAGTTAGGGAATAAGACAGTCAGTGGGTGATGCAGTTACGTCCACAAGGGGCCGTACCCAAGTGTTGCTGGTCGAAGCGGGGGAGATGGCTCCTAACCAGAATATCTCTCAAATTCCACCTCTTCGTGGTGCCTCCAGTAACAGACTAACCTGTCTAGTCTGGCCAAGAGTGCAGGGATCGAAGAGGGAAGACAACCCGGTACTAAAAAATGTCGTATTGAAGTCGGATGTGTTGGGCTGAAAGGTGCAAATATAACAGTTATACTGCAAACCACAACACAAATCAGGCATGTCCACTACGTCCTTGTAAGGGCGGATGATGAAGAGGAATAGTCTAGTCTACTATGATACTCTAGAATACTTTAGTCATCGGGCGAACGCAACCAACCAACCAAATTCCTTTCGCGCTTGAAGGCGATCATATGGGGATCACTAAAAAATAGACGAGAAGTGGGATCAGAGAGGAGAATGGAACGATAGCGGTTGAGTATCTTCACGGCAGCCCGGTTGTGAGGATGATAGGTGAGGGTGAGTATTGTTCTCTCAGAGGGGGGCGGTTGGAAGGAGTGAGTGCCTCAGGAGATAAGGAGGACCCACTTGAATGCAGATTGGAGAATTGAATCTGGATAAAGCCGGCGGCTAAAGAAACCTAACATAAGGTGAGCCTGTAATATCGAACATCCCGACAAGAACAGGGAATGATGGCGAAAAACACTTTACGCTCTATGCGACCGTTTGGTGGCGCTGAAAGGGTCAAGGTCAAGATCAAGTACATTATGTCGGGAAGTTTCTTTCTGTCTTCCGATTGAACAAATAAAAGACGTGAGAGCATATTATGTTAGGGTGTTCTGTGAATTATCATGCTCAGATCAGTGGCGCATTCTCTATGATACCGAAGCTACCGCCGGTAGCCTGAACATATTAAAGGAAAATACAAAAGGAAATGATAATTTGTTATATTTTTTAATATAATTATATAAAAAATTGTCGAATATTCTATAACACATTTCGTGGGCCAATATGATTTATTTGCTTTGATTTGCACTTAT
Source organism: Megaustenia siamemsis (assembly GCA_032433765.1). Taxonomy (NCBI): domain Eukaryota; kingdom Metazoa; phylum Mollusca; class Gastropoda; order Stylommatophora; family Ariophantidae; genus Megaustenia; species Megaustenia siamemsis. The sequence continues at coordinate 79,993,317 of JAVIAB010000050.1, forward strand.
TAAAGCAAGGTTTTCCTCTGGTCACTATAACGGTTGTGAATGAAATCAAAACTACTATACATTGAAACCTCTAGAAGCCAGCGGTACATTTTTCTTCTATCCGGACCTTGTATTAACGACCTTGACATTCAAAAATGGGAGTCAAAATATATAGCGGGCAAGAGAAATGCGGTTTCATGTGTTATTTTTAGCTCTAGCCAATCAGAATCGTCACAAAGTGAAAGTGAAACAATGTCTGATTACCGGAACTTCCTTAGCTATTTATAACTACGTTATGCACATCAGCATCTGTAGAAAGAACTTTTTCTGCTCTCAAGAGAATCAAATCTTACTGTCGCTCAACTCAGACACAAGAACGCTTATCAGGTTTGATATTATTGTCCTTCGAGAAATCATTCCTTTAGAAACTTAGAAACCAACCCAACAGTACTTTCAATGACAAAGTCATCGAGACATTTTCGTCCCAAACAAGACGGATATAATTAACATAAATAAGTAAGTAATTTAAAATGTAGTGAAGTCATTAGAAAATATTACTTTATGTTAGCCTACTGGATATAACGTATGTTTTTATTTATTAAGTCAGTGGTAGCCCAGACCCCAAAACCAGTATACGCCACTGGCTCAAATATAACAACTGTTGAGTGAGTAATGACCGAGGTGTCCCATATTCCCCCCCCCCCCCCCCCAATTGAAAAATAAATCTGTAAGGGCCAAACACTAACTTGACTGTGATGGGTAGATAACTACTGTCGACATATTCTACATTTAGTATTATGATTCCCCCTTACTTTTCATCACATATATGGACAATATATGCAAATTAGCATGCCCAATCAGAGGAAACATACCAACACGGATGACAACAAACGATAACACAGAAGAGAACGAAATATACGTACCAGAAAACAACAGAAGAGAGGAAGAAATAAATGAAATACTATTTGCAAACGACCAAGTTCTGATACATGAAACAACTGAGGACCTACAAGAACATATCAACAGGCTAAACAACACTTGTAAACAATACAACATGAAGATCAACATAAGCAAAACCGAAGTAATGGCAATAGCGAGAAAGAAAGAAAAACTAAACATCATAATAGATAATACATCTTTGAAGCAAGTTGACAATTTTAAATATCTGGATAGCACGCTAACACAAGACAATAACCAAGAAACAGAGATAGATATAAGGTGTAACAAAGCATGCCAAGTTATGGGCCAAGTATCAAAACTATTGAAAAACAAAGCAATAACTACGGAAGCAAAAAGGGCAATATACAAATCAATGTTTCTACCAACTCTGTGCTATCAGTGCCAGAATTGGACGCTGGACTCTAGAACAATAAGAAAGATAACGACCACAGAAATGAAATGTGTCAGAAGAATGACAGGAAACAGCTTAAGGGACAGAGTAAGAAACACTGACCTGAGGAAGAAACTCGAAATTGAACCAGCCATCGAATACATAAAGAAACAACAGATAAATTGGTTCGGCCACATAACAAGACAGAAAGAACTAACAATGAATCAAAGAGCCATAAACAAACGCTACGAAAACGTCAGATTAAGAGGAAGACCGAGAAAGAGATGGATAAATGGAATACTAGAGTCACTAGGAGGAATAACATCAGAAGATGCCAACAGAAGAGCAAAGAATCGCAGATTGTTTCTCCCCTCGACGCCAACGGCAGCAGAGGAAGGATAGAAGAAGAAGAAGTATTATGATATTGTGAGTGACTTGCAGAACGTTAAGGGGCAGACAACTATACGTGTGGACATAGCTCTGCGTTTGGATCCATCTAAACAACTCATCAGTTTCATCTAGGCGTTGGTCCTCTTATGATGCTACATCAAACTGTTAACGTTTGCTATGAGATGTTGTTTGTTAGTGTTAGGTATGACTGTTTATTGTTTGACGTTGTATGACGTTTTATTTATCGTTTTATGATTTACCTTAACTGGCACTCTACAATACAATCCATCGTTGTGCTACCAATGTCAGTCCTGAACTCTAGGCTCAAAAACAATCATAAAAACATATAACTACTGAAATGAAATGTGTTATGTGAAAGGCCAATGAGGAAGGACAGAAGAAGAAGAAATTATGAAGATATGTAGATCCTGCAACCAATGTAATATTCTCAAGTCTATTTTTTTAAAAGAAATGGTACAGGGCAGCTGTTATACCTTGTGACGTAGGGAAAGATAATGTCAATGCTCTTACTTTTTTCACCACCAACTTCACTTTAATGGGTGGCCAGCATCATGCCAAGGCGACCTCATTTCCAGATGCCACATAAATAATAGCGAATTAAAAAATGTTTAAAGAAAACAAGAACCTGGGAACAATGTTCATAGAAGGCAGGAATGAGAAACTGAAACAAAATATCAGAAAGTCGAATCAGTTATCTAATGACTGTCACTGCACCCTTGTTGTCACCGCACCATACTGTCACCATAACCACACTGTCATTTTAACCATATTGTCACCATAACCATACTGTCACCATAACCATATCGTCACTATAACCATAGTGTCACCATAACCATATTGTTACCATAACCACATCGTCACTATAACCATATTGTCACCATAACCATATTGTCACCATAACCATATCGTAACTATAACCATATTGTCACTATATACCATACTGTCACCATAACCATACTGCCACCATAACTCTATGATAAAAACATTAAGATGACAATAAAACCACAAATAATAACTAATAAAATAAGAAGCATGTATTTTTGACAAGCCTGCCATGATTGCCCGCCATTGTGTGTACAAATGAGCCCGCCATTGTGTGTACAAATGAGCCTACCATCTGGTTACATGTAAACATATTTTTGATAAAAGATGCATCATTTTAATTCATTTCCCATTAGGAAAGAATTATGTTTTTTTTTTTTATTTCTAGTGCTGGCTTCTTACAGTGAACGATTTTTTAAAAAAATAATAAATTCTGTGAGATTAACTCCATGGTCTTCGTTTTAATCAATTACAATAAGTTAAAAAAATATATTTTATCTCAAATAATTGTCTTGGACGTATTTAATTTCTTTAATTCATGGCAAGCAATCTTTTCCACTTTATATTTTAAATCATTGACAATCTGTCTTGGACTTAACTATTTCTCTACCATTTCTTTTATTGTTGCTTTCATATACTATTCTTAATTATATGACGATCATCATTTTCAGGAGGAAGTGAACTTCCGGTCAATATGGTGTTTAGGCGGCAGGAACCATTGAAGGCCATGTCTGAAAAGTGTTCCTTGTTGCAGTTTCCTCATATTCCAAGTCCGGCTTGTTGCAGTTTCCTCATATTCCAAGTCCGGCTTGTTGCAGTTTCCTCATATTCCAAGTCCGGCTTGTTGCAGTTTCCTCATATTCCAAGTCCGGCTTGTTGCAGTTTCCTCATATTCCAAGTCTGGCTTATTGCAGTTTCCTCATATTCCAAGTCCGGCTTGTTGCAGGATTACTGATTTAAGTGTTCTGTGCACACCGTGAGCTGTGTGTCTCATCCGTTTTGATAATGTTTTGATATTCCAATTGTTTACGATGAATGATGATATCGTATGACAAGAAACAGTTGGCTGTGTTCACTTTCTGTGCGGTTTCGCCTTATGTCTTTTGGTGTGTACTAAGACTGCCATGATGGAGACTACAGCTACCTTTCTTTGTTTGGGAGATGAGTTAGTAATTCGGATGACTCCACTGGCACGGGCGGTTGAGCAATTATAGATTTTAATTCGTTTGCAGTGATACTGGGGCCTTCCATAACCATAACTATTCTTAAAACAACTAAAAATGAAAAGAGAACTACTAAACACAATAGCAATTCAAATAGCACAACTTAGATTTTTGGGGCATTTTACAAGATACTGCAGCCTAATAAAAGTAATCTTGGAAAGGAAAATACAAGGTAAAAAGAACAGCGGCAGACCAAGACTAACATCTAAGAGTAACATCAAAAGATGGAAAAGTCAGCGTGTGACAAAATGCACTTACAAAGAAAGAGACAGAACGGAATAGAACACCATTGTGCCAACCTTCGATGTGGAGACGGCACTCAATGAATGAATGAATTTATTATTATTTCACGTATGATTTCTTTCTCTCAGTCTCTATTTTCGTTTCGTTTGATTTTGTTCTATACAATCAGTTATTTACCTTAAATTCTCTTCTATTCATTTCACATGTCTCAGTTATTTGTTGTTGTTGTTTTGCAAAAACATTAAAACATTAAAAAAGTAATGTTTTAGGCAGGCAACGAAAACAAGTTTAGTGACAAACGACAATTCATAAACAGCAGAGATAGACTCAAGATACATCAAAGCTTGTCAAATCATTGGACAGTTATCACCACTATTGTCCAACAAGGAAATAACTCTAGAGGCAAAACGGGCACTCTACAATACAATCTTCATCCCAACGTTGTGCTACCAATGCCAGACCTGGACCCTAGATGCAATAACAATAAGAAAAATAACCTCTACAGAGATGAAATGTGTTAGACGAATGACATGAAACAGTCTGAGAGATAAGATCAGAAATGAAGAACTGAGGAAAAAATATAGGAATAGCGCCCCCCCCCCAACCACCATACAATATATAAAGAAACAACAGATAATATGGTTTGGCCACGTGACATGACAGAAAGATCAAAACACAACATAACGAGCCCTCAATCAACGTTGCGAAAATGCCAGACGCCAAGGGTCGACCACGTAAAAAGACGGATCAATAGAATATTAGAAGCACTAGGAAACATAACAGCAGCAGAGGCGAACCGACCGCAAATTATATCTCCCCTCAACGTTGAAAGGCAAATGAGGAAGGAAAGAAGAAGTTTCAAAAGTTCCGTACGTTTTATTTTTTTTCCCCCACAAATTGTTCTAGTTTTGAGACATATAGCATCCAAGGACCACAACTCAGGAAACTAGTCAGGGAGTTTTAAGAGTTAAGACATGGGACCATAGTGGGGTGACTGAGAGAATACGCTGATTCAGGGGTCAAGGTTGGCACAGAGACTCTGGCGGCTGGAGTGAGCGAAGCGAGATTGTGACTGGCATGACATGAGTCCCTGCTTCGGACGTTTGAGATGAGAAGACGCTTGAGACGACTGTTGGTTGGCTGAAGTCAGTCGAACTGACGAATAGATAGAGATAATGGCGACTATTATAGATGTTGATGTAGACGCCCAATACTGTGAAATAGATGATGATGTTGTCTTATTAGACGGGGCTGTGACTTGTAAAATGTTAAGACAGCTAAATATTAATTCAGCCATGAGTTTGTTGTATTATGTTAATAATATAATTGTGGTTGGCAACGAGAATAAAGACCAGAAACGAATGCAGTAGGCCCATGTTTTAGCTATAATCTGGTGTCGTGTTCATCGTTGTCTTTCTGTCGTCCTGTATTACGTGTTCTAACAGACAACCTAAGTAAGAGAATGAAGATGGCTGTACTTGGAGTCATGAGTCTCCTGGGTCCTTGTAATTGGAGTCATGAGTCTACTGGGTTTCTGTATCTGGAGTCATGAGTATACCGAGTCTCTATACTTGAAGTAATGAGTCTCCCGGGTTTCTATACCTGGAGTCATGAGTCTCCTGGGTCTCTGTATCTGGAGTCATGAGTTTACTGGGTCTCTCTACTTGGAGTCATGAGTCTCCTGTATCTCTGCACCTGGAGTCATGGGTCTCCTGGGTCCCTCCACCCAGAGTCATTAGTCAATCTCCTGGGTACTTACTTGTACCATCAATCTCCTGGGTCTCTGTACCAAAAGTCATGGGTCTCCTGGGTCCCTCCACCCAGAGTCATTAGTCAATCTCCTGGGTACTTACTTGTACCATCAATCTCCTGGGTCTCTGTACCAAAAGTCATGAGTCTCCTGGGTCCCTCTACCCAGATTCATTAGTCAGTCACCTCGATCCCTCTACCCAGAGTCATTAGTCACTCTCCTGGGTCCTTGTACTATGAGTCTCCAAGGTCCCTCTACCCAGAGTCATTACTCACTCTCCTGGGCCCCTCTACCCAGAGTCATTACTCACTCTCCTGGGTCCTTGTACCAGGAGTCACCTTGGTCCCTCTACCCAGAGTCATTACTCTCTCCTGGGTCCTTGTACCAGGAGTCACCTGGGTCCCTCTACCCACAGTCATTACTCACTCTCCTGGGTCCTTGTACCATGAGTCTCCAAGGTCCCTCTACTCAAAGTCATTAGTCAGTCTCCTGGGTATTTGTACCTGCAGTCATGGAGACTCCTGGGTCCCTCTACCCAGATTCATTAGTCAGTCACCTGGGTACCTCACCCAGAGTCATTACTCACTTTCATGGGTCCCTCTATCCAGAGTCATTACTCACTTTCATGGGTCCCTCTACCCAGAGTCATTACTCACTCTCCTGGGTCCTTGTACCAGGAGTCATTACTCACTCTCCTGGGTCCTTGTACCATGAGTCTCCAAGGTCCCTCTACCGAGAGCCATTAGTCAGTCTCCTGGGTCTCTGTACCTGCAGTCATGAGTCTCCTGCGTCCCACTACCCAGTCATTAGTCAGTCTCCTTGTCCCTTTACCCAGAGGCCTTAGTGAGTCTCCTGGGTCTTTGTATCTGAAATCATGAGTCTCCTTGTCCCTCTCCCAGAATCATTAGTCAGTCTCCTTGTCCCTCTACCGAGAATCATTAGTCAGTCTCCTTGTCCCTTTACCCAGAATCATTAGTCAGTCTCCTTGTCCCTCTACCGAGAATCATTAGTCAGTCTCCTTGTCCCTTTACCCAGAATCATTAGTCAGTCTCCTTGTCCCTCTACCCAGAATCATTAGTCAGTCTCCTTGTCCCTTTACCCAGAATCATTAGTCAGTCTCCTTGTCCCTCTACCCAGAATCATTAGTCAGTCTCCTTGTCCCTTTACCCAGAATCATTAGTCAGTCTCCTTGTTCCTCTACCGAGAATCATTAGTCAGTCTCCTTGTCCCTTTACCCAGAATCATTAGTCAGTCTCCTTGTCCCTCTACCCAGAATCATTAGTCAGTCTCCTTGTCCCTTTACCCAGAATCATTAGTCAGTCTCCTTGTCCCTCTACCGAGAATCATTAGTCAGTCTCCTTGTCCCTCTACCCAGAATCATTAGTCAGTCTCCTTGTCCCTCTACCCAGAATCATTAGTCAGTCTCCTTGTTCCTCTACCCAGAATCATTAGTCAATCTCCTTGTCCCTCTACCCAGAATCATTAGTCAATCTCCTTGTCCCTCTACCCAGAATCATTAGTCAGTCTCCATGTCCCTCTACCCAGAATCATTAGTCAGTCTCCTTGTCCCTCTACCCAGAATCATTAGTCAGTCTCCTTGTCCCTCTACCCAGAATCATTAGTCAATCTCCTTGTCCCTTTACCCAGAATCATTAGTCAATCTCCTTGTCCCTCTACCCAGAATCATTAGTCAGTCTCCTTGTCCCTTTACCCAGAATCATTAGTCAATCTCCTTGTCCCTCTACCCAGAATCATTAGTCAGTCTCCTTGTCCCTTTACCCAGAATCATTAGTCAATCTCCGTGTCCCTCTACCCAGAATCATTAGTCAATCTCCTTGTCCCTCTAACAAAGAATCATTAGTCAGTCTCCGTGTCCCTCTACCCAGAATCATTAGTCAGTCTCCTTGTCCCTCTACCCAGAATCATTAGTCAGTCTCCTTGTCCCTCTACCCAGAATCATTAGTCAGTCTCCTTGTCCCTCTACCCAGAATCATTAGTCAGTCTCCTTGTCCCTCTACCCAGAATAATTAGTCAATCTCCTTGTCCCTCTACCCAGAATCATTAGTCAGTCTTCTTGTCCCTCTACCCAGAATCATTAGTCAGTCTCCTTGTCCCTCTACCCAGAATCATTAGTCAATCTCCTTGTCCCTCTACCCAGAATCATTAGTCAGTCTTCTTGTCCCTCTACCCAGAATCATTAGTCAGTCTCCTTGTCCCTCTACCCAGAATCATTAGTCAGTCTCCTTGTCCCTCTACCCAGAATCATTAGTCAGTCTCCTTGTCCCTCTACCCAGAATCATTAGTCAGTCTCCTTGTCCCTCTACCCAGAATCATTAGTCAGTCTCCTTGTCCCTCTACCCAGAATCATTAGTCAGTCTCCTTGTCCCTCTACCCAGAATCATTAGTCAATCTCCTTGTCCCTCTACCCAGAATCATTAGTCAGTCTCCTGGGTGTTGAGGCTGGTGAACCAGATATCGAGGCAAGATTAGCTCCATTCCTTAACAGAAATGAGAAGCAGTTCCTACAGGAATCAAGTAAGCCAAGGTGAAGATATGACCGTATCTTTCTCATGAGATAACTTAATACTTATTTAAAGATGTGATCTAACTGTACTATAACTATTGATCTTGCGTCCAGCCACACAGGCATCAGCTACCATTCCACAGTTTATGATACAGAACTAGTTTATAGTCTACATGGCAAACAAATCCTGTGAGATAACAATATGGCCTATGAGGAACACTCACTAATACTTAAAGGTAGTTTTAGGCACTCCCTAGACCACTGCCATGGTGGCAGAGTTCTTTGTGTGCTCACTTCCTTATCAGAAGGGTTTGGGTTCGATTCTTAGAAGTAGTCAATTTTTTTTTTCCAGACAGACAAGGCTCCAGGGTTCACCCAGCCTCTAAAAATGGTAACCAGAGATTTTTCTGGGAAGTAAAGGCGGCCTGGCGTGATACTGACCACATCACCCAAATATGTGTACCAGAGATTTTTCTGGGAAGTAGAGGCGGCCTGGCGTGATACTGACCACATCACCCAAATATGTGTACCAGAGATTTTTCTGGGAAGTGAAGGCGGCCTGGCGTGATACTGACCACATCACCCAAATATGTGTACCAGAGATTTTTCTGGGAAGTGAAGGCGGCCTGGCGTGATACTGACCACATCACCCAAATATGTGTACCAGAGATTTTTCTGGGAAGTAGAGGCGGCCTGGCGTGATACTGACTACATCACCCAAATATGTGTACCAGAGATTTTTCTGGGAAGTGAATGCGGCCTGGCGTGATACTGACCACATCACCCAAATATGTGTACCAGAGATTTTTCTGGGAAGTGAAGGCGGCCTGGCGTGATACTGACCACATCACCCAAATATGTGTACCAGAGATTTTTCTGGGAAGTAGAGGCGGCCTGGCGTGATACTGACTACATCACCCAAATATGTGTACCAGAGATTTTTCTGGGAAGTGAAGGCGGCCTGGCGTGATACTGACCACATCACCCAAATATGTGTACCAGAGATTTTTCTGGGAAGTGAAGGCGGCCTGGCGTGATACTGACCACATCACCCAAATATGTGTACCAGAGATTTTTCTGGGAAGTAAAGGCAGTCTGGCGTGATACCAACCACATCACCCAAAAATGTGTCGTGGTCATAGAAAAATATGGCCACTAACACCATTTTCCCCATACGCCTAGCAAGGCATGGAGGTAACCATTACTTGACGACCAATAACCCTTGTCAAATGATACCACTACCAATTCTACAATTACACTGAAGTTAGCAAACGACAACAAAATCTTTTTCTTTTTATCTCTTTGTCTTTTCTTACTTTGGATTGAAAACAGAAATCATTTCTCCCTGGTCCATTACAAGCAGCCTAATTGATGATTTGTTATTTTCTTTCTCGTGAGAAACCTCTTTTTTTCTTTGTAAATCGAGTTATTAGTGGGTCATCATCATTGCACTCTGAACATGTCCATAGGTGCTCAGATCCCCTCCTCAACAAGTCTCACAGTGTCCAGCGACTGATGACTCCATGCTGTGTTGGTTAATTAGTTTTCTTACACACCCACTAAATTTTTTTTTTCTGGCTGTGCCCATCTTAACTTCCATCTCTTTCATCCGAAGGAATGACGTGGACTCATGGTTGTCGAGGTCCAGTGTTCTTCCCAATTCCCAGAGGGCATTGATGATGTCCATCCGATCCATTGGTTGACCGTCCTCTCTTTCATCTGCCTGTACTTCCGCATGTTTCTGTGTAAATATGATTCTTTAAGTTGAACTTTGCCAGTGTCAACAGTCATTACACATTCTCATTTCTTCTTTCCATTTCTCTTACAACCGTGTTATTACTTTGCTATTATAATAGCAAGATTAGACAGTCAAGTGGATGCTAGACTGATTGTCTGTAAGGTCAAAGGTTGTTACTATTGGTTGGGGGGAAGTGGAAATACAAATCCAAACTTGTACACTACAAGACAACTTGCTGTACATGTGGTCTTTAATCCCAGGTCCTCAGTTACTGCCCTGATGGATCTCAGAAGTAGGATGTTTCAACAGATCATTTTCTTTTCTCAATTCTGAACCAGGTTATGAATTTTCTTGTTTAATCTCTTTTGTTCTTGGTTGTTCATGTGCTGCTACGTAACTGTGTCATTTGTCTTTATCTTGCAATAGTTTTGCTCAACGATAAATATATGGTTGACAGACTCTCAAAGAGGATGTCATGATCAGTTCTATAATTGTGGACAATCATTTTGATTCTCTTTTACATACACTGCCTTCTCTACATTTAGTGTTTTTGTATAATCAAACAGAGACACATTTTAAATGAAGCAACAACAACATTTATTTACCAGAAAGCTGTAACAAATATAAATATGTACATTTCACAAAAGTAAGTAAATGTTCAGAAATGCCAAAATAGTAATTTCTTCAAAATTTGTGAGAAAATAAACATTTCTTGAAATAATTGTGAGGAACCTTTTTAAATTTATATAAATTCTGGTAATGTTTACCCTCAGGTCACCATGCAACTAAGTAAACAGCTGTAAATAAAATATGCTAGGGCTGACTTTATCTATGCACATGTAGCATTTATATCTATCTATCGTCCTTTCGAGCCAAAGACGGCACATAGAGCAGAACCACAATTTCAAAAACAGAAACTTTGTGTGCCAAAATGACATTAATATGAATGTTTATAAAATAAATGCCCGGATTAACTTGTTCTGGCTGGATTCACAAAATCTTGCTCAGTTGATATCTTAAAGAGCATTGCCTGGAAAAACTGAATTCTTTTTGACATTATTAATTCATTGGCAGATTGGAATCACTGGACAAATGCACATTATAAAATGATATATTAGTTCAAGCAGAAAATAGCAACCCTTCTTCTTGTGTTCAGTTTTGTATTGACACCATCAGGCAGGCACTTTGAGATAATTTTATTGTTTGGATTCCTCTTTACAGATACAGTTGTTATGTCGAGTCCTTCAGCCAATCCATCTGAGCAGTCCACTGATGTAGTATATGCCTGTTGTTTGATCATTAGTTAACATGTACACAGTCGTGTATTCGATGGCTAGTCAACAAAGACCAAGAACAAACAGAGAAACATGAACATTAAAAAACAAATGCCCACTAAATTGTATAAATGTTCTACCACTGGAGTGAAAAAATGCTGATAAATCATCAAGAATGTAAACAAAAGAAAATCAACAAAGGTTTTCTACAAATGTACACTCCCATTGTTGCCAGACTTGGTATATTGATGTAACTCTGGACAAACCCACAGAAAATCATCTCCTACTGTGTCTTCATTAATGAACAAAACAAGCACAACAAGAACTGACAAGCAAACTGTGGAGATATGAACTACAACACAACAGCACATAGAAAATAAGAAGAAAAAACAAACAAAATAATTTGTTAAAGCCATAGATGATAACAGAATTAACTACATTTCTTTGAGAACATAATCTCTCTTAGACACACAACACTTTTCCTGGGACAAATAGAACTGCTCCCAGAAAATATTCTCAAATGTGAAAACATCTAATTAAATGAACTTATCTTGACCAACATTTTGTATAATTGTGTCCAGTGCACCTTCTCATTGTAATCAACTATTATAAGTTGTATAAGTAAAATGTAAAAGTATCAAACGTATAACATTTCAATAAACTATAATTAACATATTAATTTCCCCATTACAATTCTGTTAACAAAAAAATGATTACAATTTTATTTTCCAAAGAATCAGTATTTTAACAAGAATTATCAACATAACACTAATCTGTGACTACATCCAATTATTTGTAAAATATGTTCAAGCATAGTTTGATTTCATTCATGAATGAAAAACATACAAGTTCAACATAACTTAATAATGAAGTGTAAACTTGTATTGATGAGAAACATTTTTAGACAGATCTTATTATTGAGAAATATATTTTCTGAAAGTCAGATTTGAATGAGAAATATACTTTCTGAAAGTTAAATCTGATTAATGTGAGAAATATACTTTATGGCAGTTAGATCTTATTAATGTGAGAAACATACTTTATGGCAGTTAGATCTGATTAATGTGAGAAACATACTTTCTGGCAGTTAGATCTTATTAATGTAAGAAATATAATTTCTGGCAGTTAGATCTTATTAATGTGAGAAACATACTTTCTGGCAGTTTCATCTGATTAATGTGAGAAACATACTTTCTGGCAGTTTCATCTGATTAATGTGAGAAATATACTTTCTGGCAGTTAGATCTTATTAATGTAAGGGCAGTTTCATCTGATTAATGTGAGAAATATACTTTCTGGCAGTTAGATCTTTAAATTGTGAAGTACACTACACATGTCTTGTTCAAGACAAATACATGCTCAAGAAAACTGTCTTGCATATATTCTTTCCAGTTAGATCTTATTAATGAGAAACATAAATTTTCTGGATTATTAAATTTTACTAACAAGAAACATTTGCTCAAATATATCTTATGTATTAACAAAAAACAAGCTCACAGACAGATCATTTTAATAAAAAACATACTTTCCATCACTTTGATCTGACCAATGAGACATAAATCTCAACAAGTGTAAAGATAATAAGTTTGGTAAAGACAACCTTAATGGGAGAACTCAGCATGGTTCTATAGCTGTCAAAAAGGGACACATACATTTACAGTCATGTGTTAATATCTTCAGTAATTAAAGACATAATATAAAGTCAGATACAAATGTTAAAGTCTGCAGTAACTCAAGAACAACACTATTCTCTGGCACAATTATTGTTTTAAAAAGAAATACAGAAAATAATTGTTAAAGTCCAAAGATAATAAACAAAATAGAAAGCAGTGCTTGACGATGACATCCTTGTTACATGGCAGTGACACAGATAGATGATTCGTATGCTACTTTTCCTATAGCAGCCCAGATTTTTTCTCGTGGAATGTCAGTTTCACACATGTTTGCCAGAACTCGCAGTTTTCTCAGTGCATAGTCGTTCTGAGAATAAAACATCAACAAACACTGATTATATCGTTTTTCTTTTTTTTTTTTTTCCCCATGTACAAACAATTTTATATGACAATCAAATTATATTTTGTTACATAACCTGTGGTTAGTCTCAAATATCTCAAAACAAAAACAAACAAATATACACAAACACGCCCACAGCTTTATCATACAACATAAAACTAAAAGCAAACATTTAAAAACTCTCTGTAGTGTATGTGATCACTACCACTTTCACTGCAGTGCTACATTCACTGCCACCTTCACTGCAGTGCTACATACTTAACACTATCATCACACAGAAGCTCTCACCTGCACAAGTCCCATCCCAGGGCACATCTCTTTAATCAATCTCAGGCTCTCCTTGTAGCACGTGAAGTCTGTGAACCTGATGGTGGCCCTCAGGAAGGTGTCATACAAATTAAATTTGGTGACAAGGCCCACAACATTCTTAAAGAACTCCTCAGTCGCCTGTTTCTTCTGTGAAGATAAACACCACAACTATATTTCTTGTTCTGCCAGCAACAGAAAGCTGATGAATATTAACTTTACAAATAAAATATATGAAAGTGAATAACAGTTTTCTTGGCATCAAGGATAAGCTAATTCTAATGAAATGCCAACCAAAAATATTCTTTATAAACCATAAGCATCGGCATTTTTATATACCATTGGCATTTTTATAAACTATAGGCATCTTTATAAACCTGTAGGCATCTTTATAAACCTGTAGGTGTCTTTATAAACTGTAGGCATTTTTATAAACTGTAGGCATTTTTATAAACTGTAGGCGTTTTTATAAACTGTAGGCGTCTTTATAAACTGTAGGCGTCTTTATAAACTGTAGGTGTCTTTATAAACCATAGGCATATTTATAAACTATAGGCGTCTTTATAAACTGTAGGCGTCTTTATAAACTGTAGGTGTCTTTATAAACTGTAGGTGTCTTTATAAACTGTAGGTGTCATGATAAATCATAGACGTCTTTATAAACCATAGATATCTTTATAAACCATAGGCATCTTTATAAACCATAGACATCTTTAGAAAAAAATAGACATCTTTAGAAACCATAGGTGTCTTGAAATAACAGTTTCTTAACACATTCTATACAACAATTAACGAAATGGTGCTCCAGCAACTGTCAAATAAAACCAGGAGCCACATTTTGTGACTTTTAATTTATGGATTTTTTGGCAATTATTACCACTAAAACCTTGTAATTCTCTTATTTAAACATCTTGTTCAACTTCCTGAGCAAATTGTTCGAACAAACTGTGTGTTTTAGGCCGACTTTCATTTATTTTCTTGCTGTTATTTCAGACTTTAAAATTTCCAAAAAGCAACCTGGTCACACAGCCTGTTAAACTCCATAATAATGAATGTGTTAAATGAAAGGAGACATCCCAAAATACAGATCTCTGGTGTCAGTAAATAGATCAGAATAAATGAGACTGCAGTAACATCAGCAGAATGTATCCATAGAAGAAATTTATTTTAAAATGTTCTTGTCTTGAGACTTCTCTAAGTCCATGCAGCAATGCCTGCAGCACTGCTGCCTATGTTAGGATCATCATCACTGCTCTAATCTATATGATTAGTAGGTACAGCAGCAGCTTGAAGTAGAGCAACAACTACAGACAAAACCAGCACATTGTCTGTCCAGACTTCAGGAAGCCACACATCAACCATCAGATATAACATGAATAAACAAGCCCAAGAAAATGGAAATATTTTCAAGCTGATAATAAGCAAATTGATGTAGCAAAGTGATTAGTGCACTCATCTACTGACCATGTGGTCAGTGGTTCAATTCCTGTCGGCAGCTAATTTTTGTTTTTACAGTCACAGCTTGATAGTTTACCCAGACCCATGAGGGTCAAATAAATGTCAAAGACTTTAGGAGGGATATCTCTCAACCATTTAAATGATTTCTTCAACCAACCACAACATTAACAAGCTTAACATTGTTGTACATTACTGTAACTTGTCATTTTTTAGCATTTGAAATATGACAGCTTCATGTAAGCTTTGAACTGACAGCCCCATTTTCCAATTTGATAGTCAGTTTGCTGGTGATCTATTTGGTACTTGGATCTGTGCCAAACAACAGTCATCCAATATAAACAATGGTGATAGTTTCAGTCTTGTGTAGGTGAAACTCTCTTGTGTGTATGAAAATGAACAGTCTATTTGTGGCATAAACTTTCCTGTCACAGGTGGCCATACCGGTGTTGATTGTTCTGTCATTTCTGACTTTCTGTCCTTTGTGCTTCATCAGCCTGGCATCTATCAGCTAAATAGGCACATACTCTTATAGTGATGAGACTGTACCCACCTGTATTAAAGCTTGAAGAGCAGCCCTGTGTCTAATCACTTCATCTCCTGAAGCTTTCTGCAGTTTTTTCTTCAAAATGTGCATTTTTACATCTTCAGAGGGAACAGCATCTTCCTGTTGAATAGATCACAATTATGTACACAAAGTTAATTTATTCATTTCAGCCCTTCCTATACTTCTCATATCCAAAAAAATAACTACAGAATATAAGCAGGCAGATTAGTATATGTTATAAACATAACACTTACTGGTAACTATGGTCATTGAAAGTAGATAAACTTGTAGTAGATCCTATACAGAAAACATAATGACACTTCTCAATAAAATAAATCTATCTATCGTTCGCCCGAAGTATTGTCTATATCTGCAATGTCGTTTCCTGCAAAAAATTTTACGGTCTTTTGTAATTCTTGCAGTGGCCCATACAGTTTTGTCTGTAGTGTTGTATCTATGGGCCAATGGATTTTCCTCAGTCTACTATATTCGGTGCAGTCTTGAAGTATGTGTTCAGCAGTCTGGGCCGCATGTCCACAAGTAGTTGATGTGCCGATCTTGAATTTTGTATACATGTGACTATGGAGTCGATTGTGTCCTGTTCTGAGGCGTATTAATGATAGCTTGTTCATATCTATTCATATTATGAAAGGCATCCTGATTTGGGGCTTGTGGTCCTCTGATTGATTTGATTATCTGTTTCTTATGATGGTATGTAACCGGTGTATCTAATTGTGTGCCTGTTGAACCCCTCCTTTGCCAACTGATCTGCTTTCTCATTTCCTGGTATTCCACAGTGAGATGGAATCCACTGCAGGACAACCCTGTGGTGCTTGCAGAGTTCAGTCAATAAGGTCTGCAGATGTGGTAATTTTCTGGATTGTAGTGCCTGGAGTACTGATCTTGCATCTGTCAAAAACACTACAGGCTGTGGGCTAAGATTACTGTTCAGCAGTTTTTCTATTGCCAACTTTATTGCTTGTATTTCTGCATCATAATTGTGACAATATTTCCCTGTTGTTATTTTATTCATATCCCTAGTGTTATTTGGGTACTCTTTATATGCACCTGCTCCCCCATTCTTTACTGCATTCTGTGCTGATCCATCTGTGTACACACGAATCCATAGGTCTTGTGGGTATTCTTCATCCAGGAAACAGTTGTTTTTCGCTGTAGACTATTCTGTTCCTCTTTGTCAACTATTCTTTTCACTTCTGTCCGTATTTGAACTGATAATTCTGATTCCTCTGTCCAGGAAGTCTGTTATGGTATGGGTGCCTGGTTTTGTACTTTGTCCAGTTCTTGCAATGTGGTGTTTGATGCTGAGCACCATGCAGATGATCCATATTCTAAATGTGGGCGTATACTCTGTTGGTAAACTTTACTGAGTATTTTCCCATTTGCACCCCACGTAGTTCCACACAACTTTCTTAGAATAGCCAACATTCTTCTTGCTTTTTGGGTTGCCTTATTTATCTGCTGTTTCCAAGATAGTTTGTTATCAAATGTAACTCCGAGATACGTAGCTTGTATGTCTTCTTTCACAGGCTCATTGTTTATGTAGATGGCTCCTGCTTTTTGTTTTGGGGAGAGAGTGAAAAGTGTAGTACTGCATTTGTCTGTATTGATGCTGATACACCATCTATTTGTCCATGAATTCAGTGCATTCATAGCTCTTTGTAACAATTTGGAGGCCACTGTTGCATACTCCTCTGTGCACCACATTACCAAGTCATCTGCATACATTGCCACTTTGATGTCATGTGGTAGTTCAGTAACTAGGTCATTGATGTAGATCAGAAAAAGTGTTGGAGATAGTACCCCTCCCTGTGGAACGCCCTGGTGCAGTAAGACCTTACTCTTAAGACCATACAGTTGCACTCTGGCTCTCCTGTTATGCAGCTATCATTTGACCCATTTGTACATCCTGCCATTTACTCCATAATTTCTCAGTTTCTTCAAAAGCCCTTCCTTCCATACCTTATCAAATGCTTTCTTTAGGTCTATCCATGCTGCTAGTACCAGTTTCTTTTTTTGAAACGCATCCTCAATTTCCTTGGAAAGATAGGTTGCCTGATCTTCAGTAGAGTAACACTGTCTAAAGCCTGCTTGTTGTGGGACAAGGAGATTTTCACTTTCTAGGTACCACTGCAGTCTGAGATTAATTATACGTTCCATTGTTTTATACAAACAACCTGTAAGGCTGATTGGTCTATAGCTGGATGTCATTGAACCATCTTTTCCTGGCTTTAGTAATGGTATCATAATTGCTTCTCTCCATGCCTGTGGCACTCTACCTGCGATCTAGCAAATGTTGTAGATCTGCAGTAGTTTTGCTTTAGCTGCAGTTCCCAAGTTCTTAATCATTTCATTAGACACTCCATCACTACCTGGTGACTTTTTCATTTTTAATTTGGATATTGCCAACTCTAGCTCACTTTGTGTAATGGGTATTTCTTCATGTGTGGTGTCTTCTTGTCTTGCATTTTGTTGTTTTAAACGGGTCTCTTGTCATTTCTCTAGGCTAATTTCAATATTGTTGTCATTTGCAAATGAGTCTGCAAAGTGATTTGCTGCATGCTTACCTGTTAGGATGTTTCCATCCTTCTTCAGTGTAATTTTAGTGTTCCTTTCTGTACCCTCATCATTCAGCTGTTTTACAAGCTTCCACACTTTTCTTGTGTCTCGTTTGAGATTCAAGGACTCTGTTTTCTCTTTCTAGCTTCTCCTGTTTTCTCGAATCCAGGTCTGGTGAATGGAAAGCAAGGTCTGGTATAGATGTGGTATGCCATGATCTGGAATAGAATGTTGGTGGATCTGTTGTCTGGTTTAATAGTATAAGCCCATTGTCATCCTGCCAATTTTCAAGTTCTTCACCTCTCTTGTCCATATGTTCATAGCCCCAGCTCTGTGAATGGCTGTTAAAGTCTCCACATACAATTATTCTTTCTTTTAATGAAATTGTGTCTAGTGCTAGTGGGCGGTCACTCGGACAGTAGTCGTTAAGTAGGTGAAAGTCTGTATTTTCTGGATGTAGGAAAGCCTGGCCAATCTTGGTTTTCAGTCCCTGTTGACTGTTAAGCCCCATCCCCATGACAAGGAGCTGGCCTTGATGAGGAATAAAATTAATGAAAGTAGACATAAATAAAACATGGGCAGATATAAAACTAAGATGACAATGAAAACATAAAAGTGTTCAGCAGTTACTCTATAAACAACAAAAACGAAAATTTCAACCAACAGGTGGACAGACACGACATTAAAAAAATACCTAAGATATGAACACATAATCACAGTTAAATAGCATATCAAATAATAAGGTTTCACATACAGTGGGGTGGTACTTGAGTGTAGGGAAGAACCTGAGAGACTTGGATGTTGCGTTGCCCTGGAAGTCACCAACTTTTAAGCTTCCCATTTTCTGGATAAATAAAACAGAAATTGAGTAAACAAATATGCTGGTTATGTTCACTTTAAAGTATAAACAGTTCTATAATGATCAAATATATTTATACAACTATATAAAAAGAATGTTCAAACCAATTTACACAAATATTGAGTATTATATTTTCATAATTTGAACTATTGGTAGAATTTTGACTGAACTATTGGTAGATTTTTGACTGAACTATTGGTAGATTTTTGACTGAACTATTGGTAGAATTTTGACTGAACTATTGGTAGCGAATTTTGACAAATGAATCTTCTAGAAAATGCACTCCTGAATACAACTGAATCATCATGCAAAGTGTGCTAAGCATAATCAGTCCAAAAATGAGTGATGAATAGTGTGGTTTTGTTGGAGGTAATGAACAAATCTATACCTATGCTTCATATATTTTACCAAAGCATTTGACAAAGTAAAGCATCAAGAAATAATCATAGTTTTAAAAGGCATAAACGTTGACAGCAGAGATCTAAGAATAATAAAGAACATGTACTGGCAACAAACAACGGCCATAAAAACTGGAAATCAAATGGGAATGTTTCAACAAATAAAACAGCAAGAGAAGCCTTTGTTGCACTGGGAAACATATGGATGTTCGAATAAATTAGGTTAAATATTAAAATAGAAATTTTCAACTTCAATGTTGGGTCAGTCTGTTGTATGGCTGTGAAACATGGAGAACAAGTAATGTGACAATCATGGAGATACAGACTTTCATTAATGGATGCTTGCGCGAAATAAAGGGATAGAAATGGCTGGACAAAATTGCTAGCATAGAATTATGGAAATGTACCAGTCAAATACCAGCGGATAAAGAGATATAGCGAAGACAATGGCGCTGGATAGGACACACACTGCTGAAGCCAACTGAGAATATTACACAACAGGCCCTTTTTTGGAATCCCCAGGGGAAAAGACAAAGAGGAAGACCAAAGAATTCTTGGAGAAGACAGATAGAAGCAGAGATGAAAATGATGGGGAAGACATTGAATGATCTTAAAAGAATGGCAAAAAACAGAATGACTTGGAAAGTGTTTGTTGAAGACCTATGCTCCTCAGGGAGCTAAAAAAAAAAGGTAGAAGAAAG
This sequence comes from Megaustenia siamemsis, assembly GCA_032433765.1. Classification (NCBI taxonomy): domain Eukaryota; kingdom Metazoa; phylum Mollusca; class Gastropoda; order Stylommatophora; family Ariophantidae; genus Megaustenia; species Megaustenia siamemsis. The sequence continues at coordinate 80,013,467 of JAVIAB010000050.1, forward strand.
ACAGAATTTAAAAGATTGAAAAACATCCTATTTTACAAATAATTATCAATTAATGTTAAAAAACGTGTCCTAAAGTGCTAAATCGAACCTGTTCTACTATATGGAAGCGAGTCAAACATGATAAGCAAAACAACAGAAAGAACATTAGAGGCAGCTGAGATGTGGTTTATCAGAAGAAAGTTACAAATTCCATGGAGAGCAAAAATTACAAATGAAGAATGTTTAAAATGAGCTGGAGAAACCAGGAATATTATCAAAATGATAAGGAAGAGAATCTACATTTATTGAGCATGTAATACGAAAATAAGGCACTGATAATACTATAACAACTAGCAGAATGAAAATAAGGCACTGATAATACTATAGCAACTAGCAGAATGAATGAATGGAAAGAATAGCAGAGGAAACCGACGAGAAAAAATATTGAACAGCTTATCCAAATGGCCTAATTAAAGATCATCGACTGAAATTATGATGTGCATAAAGGACCAAGGGATGTGGAGAGAGATGATCGCCTACATCAACCAGCATGACACCTGATGATGCTGACATGGTCACAGATTTCAACTTGAGCTAATCGTGCAACAGATTATGAATAGAGAAGTTTTCGCATCTTTCACTCAACCAAGTTAAGGGAAATGCTAACATTTCTTCTTAATTTCATGAACTCAGATGAAGGAGGCATGTGACAATGTAACAACAAATGAAGGAGGCATGTAACAACAAATGAAGGAAGCATGTGACATTGTAACAACAAATGAAGGAGGCATGTAACAACAAATGAAGGAGGCATGTGACAATGTAACAACAAATGAAGGAGGCATGTAACAACAAATGAAGGAAGCATGTGACATTGTAACAACAAATGAAGGAGAGATGTGACATGTAATAACGAAAATCAAGTGACAAAGTCAGCAGATATAATGCTACACAAATATCACAGCTTGACAGTAAATGGGACAATACTAAGAAAGGGCCTCTTTAGTGTAAATAATAAAGAAAGAAAAGATATAACACATGATAATTATAATGTTTAACAAAACAATTCTTATAAACATCTGACGACTTATCAGCAGTAACTGCCAATATTTGAGAACTGTGATAAACATTTGCAATATGTGTCTGCAATAGGTATGCGAGCACTGGTGTGCATAAATACATACATCTTATTGACTTGCAAACATTTTCTGATGAATTTAAACTGTACGACTTACCAAGTCCCCGTACTCCATGACATGACTCGTGTTTGTCTCCTTCTTGACAATCTTAAACTGACTCTGCAGACTCTCCTTATCAAGATTCTCCTATTTAATGCATTTTCAAAACAGAAAAAAAAAAATGTGTATTAACTTATTTTATCTTCGTACTTATTTTTAAAATATGAATAATTTAAATCTTATTTTTCTCAATGCTCTTGAACCAGACAAACAACAAGATGCACCAGTTACATATCATCAAAAGGATCAGATAATCAAATAAATCGCAAGACCACAAACTCCAAATCAATATGCCTTTCATAATATGAATAGATGGGAACATGTTATCATTATACGCCCCAGAACATGATACAATCAACTCCACAGTCACATGTATACAAAATTCAAGATTGGCATCTCAGTCACATGTACATGTGGACAGGGATCCCAGACTGTTGAACACATGCTTCAAGACTGTACTGGATATAGTAGAAGAGGAAAACCTATTGGCCCATAGATACAACACTATAGACAAAATGATATGGGCCACTGCAAGAATTACAAAAAAACAGTACAATTTATACAGGAAACGACACTGATATAGACAATATTTCATCATCAAGTGCCGTCTCCGCAACGAAGGTTGGCTACCATGGAGCGCCATTCTGCTATGTCTCTTGCTTTGATGGTGCAGGTTGTCATAGGCTGATTTGTCCATCTTTTGATGTTACTCGTCCATGTTAGTCTTGGTCTGCCTCTGCCTTTTTTACCTTGTATTTTCCCTTCCAGGATTACTTTTAGTAGGCTGTTGTGTCTTTTAACATGGCCCAAAAATCGCATTTGTCGTGTTTAAATTGTGCTTAGTAGTTCTCTTTTCATTTTTAGTTGTTTTAAGACTTGTGATGAGAATGTGACAAAATGGGGGCCTCGGTAGCCTAGTTGGGAAAACCACCCGACTAGACTACCGACGTTCGGACAACCCGTGTTCGATTCCCGCTGGGAGCAGTGTGAATTGTACTCGTGGTTGGAAATTTTAAAAAAAATTACCCCCACGGTCGACCCAGCCGTTGGCAGAAATGGGTACCAGGGTATTATCCTGGGAAGGTGAGGAATGTCGCTTCGCATCTGAGTTTCGATGCTTGAGGCTACACTATACAGAAATATCCGAACATTTCTGGATAGGCGGCCGAGCACATATGGGTGTAAACTCGCGTGCTAAGACGCCGGTTCATGTCTCGTACTTTACTTTACCTTTATGTGACAAAATGGTACCCATGATAGCCAACCATCAATGCAAAGACTGAACTTGATGATAGTGGCATGTACAGGCGGTTATGAAAAAGTGTGGTCAGCTAGAACTGGCACAGCACATAATGAAACAGAATTATTGATTGTTTGAAGCAGAATTATACTGATTATTTTCCCAACCATCCTGTCATGTCATTATCAAATATTTCTATCTCTTTTTAATTTGATTCCAGTTGTCATAAAATTGTGGATATTTTCTTTATAAACCTCACCCATTCATGTTTCCCTCTGGCCCAAAATAGCACATAAAGCAGAAGTCACTGCTCTCTCCACCTGGGACACTTCACCTCTCTCTCCACCTGGGACACTTCACCTTTTACTTTATCTTTATATCTAATAGATTTTCTCAAATTTTTTTATTGTTTAACTCCTAATGTCCATGTGAACGCTGTCATGGTTACTTACTTACTTACATTTTGCCAAGTGAACGCTGACATGGTTACTTTCATTTTGTTTCGTTATAGTAAATATTACACATTTTAAGCTACCACATCCGCAAGGGATACAACTCTAATAGAATTTCCTGTCATTAGCCACGCTTCAACTGTTCAACATGGGTTTAATTTGTTCACAAAATCATCGAAATTTGTGTTGTTTCCTAAAATCTTCAATCAGCTGATTTGTGTATATAAGTGAAAAATGGCTAGAAGCAGTAAAGTATCGCTTGCTCCAAAACGCAAATTATTATTAACAGCAGAAAAAGCTAGAGAATTATGTTATGAGAACTTTGAATGTGATAGTGATCTCGGTGATGTTAGTTTTAGTAGCTTTGTAGCAAGGATAGCAGATGTATGGTTTGTAACAAACCTAGTGCCCCAAGACAGACTGATTTTTATTTGTGAAGGATGTGATGATAGGCTGCATCTACATCCAAAACACTATTTCAAACTGTGACAAAGTCCACATTTGATTCAAACTTGTAAATAAATTAATTAAAATGCTCGGCATATATTATACATAAACTTTAAATTTAATCTTTTTACCAGTGGAATATATTTAGTTTACTACCACCCCTCCCTTCTCAAGTGCATAAAAAAATGTCACATAAAAATGACATACCATGAAGAATTGTGTGTATAGTGCAAACTAGTTTTTATAGGATAGTGAAACTTTCCTAATTTGTTCACAAGTGGATATATTTACATGGAAACTCATTTTCAACACTGTCGGATTAAAATGTACACCCACTTTGGGTAGGTGAGTACCAATTTTTTATATTAAAAAAAAATTTTTTTTCTATAAATTTGTATTCTTAATTGCTTAAATTCTTATCCTTCAATTTTTTTTTTCAAAATACTGTCTCAATTATGAATCTGTGTCCTTTTCCCTTCAATTTAATGCCTAATATATATGTCTATGACTTGTTATAGTGAAAATATAAAAGATTTAGTGAAAAAAGTATCTTTCAGGAGGAAAAAAATAAGGCAAAACAGTAGTGACTGGGTAGAAAAACACTGGATATTAAGAGTTAATAAATCATGTCTGAAATAGCAGGGCAGTCAACCTTGACCAGCAGACAATAGCTTTAACCTGAAACTTAATGTATGATTGATCAGTTAAGCATGTTGTATTTAGCTTCAACCACTATTTTATATTTAACTTAATGATAACTAATGCCTGTATTTGTATTTAGTTTTAACACTTTTATTCTGATGTCCTCATTTAGCTTTTCCAGGCTTTTTTGCTTCATCACAATCAACATTGGCAATGTTTTTACAACTATTTTGTAATGTTTATACAATTACTATAATGCAGACCTCCATCTAGTTGTGTGTATCAACTTTCCTTGTCATACCTTATCAGAGTCCTCCATCCACATCACACTGTACACATCACCCACATATGTCCCCCTTGATTCATCATAGTAACAAGCATATGAAGACTCATCTGAATTGGCAGCAGTTGTGGCAAATACTGTAGAGGATGCATCAAATAATTATGTAAAGATATATGAGATCAGACATGTTAGGTTACATGTTCCTATCCTAGGAACCAGTTTCAGTGCAGTTAGGAACACTCCATATCCACTACACCACTTGTCACAACATTTCCCAAAATGCATCTGTCAATTCTGTTGACAAGATCGCTCTGTGCATGTACCACATGACCATTCTGGTGACGATTCCAAGTTTAGATGTTGAAGGAAGTAAATATGTGCTGTATAATGTTACATTTAAATGGCAACACCCACCACAAAGTAATGATATTGAACAATTGTTAGCTGTTTCATGGTGAAAGTATAACTGATGAACATTTGAGGAATAGTTATCCTAAAGAGAAAGTGCTAGAATATATTGTTTGGGTCCAGCCACTGGAGGTTCATTAAGATGGTAATTATCAAGAGTAAACACAGATGAGATATTACAGTGATGTCTATCTAAATATACAGAAAACAAAAATACTGTCCACTGATAATGCAAATAGTCAATCCCAAATCAGCATTGATAATAGAGAACTTGAAATCATGACAAGTTATAAATATCTGGAATATATACTTTTCTTTCCTTACATTATATACTATATATATATATATATATATATATATATATATATATATGTGTGTGTATTTTTTTTTTTTTTAGCGTTCGCCAGCTTTCACCTCTGATGAAGTCCAGCTTTCACCTCTGATGAAGTCCAGCTTTCACCTCTGGTGAAGTCCCTAGAGACTAGGAACTGAATTTTGCATGTTATCCATTTTTCCCTGGAATGATTGATGCAGAGAGAAATCACAAATAAAAATCTTCATAGGCGCAACAAGGACTTGAACTCACAACCTCTCTGTCTCGAGACCAACCAGTGCCCTTAAACACTATGTAAAACATGTAACACAATACCAGCAAAACAACAAAATTAAATCTACTGTGTCCTTCTGACAGCAACATATAGTTGAGAATCATGGACATTCACACAACAATAAAGAAGAAAATTGGTTCATTCGAAACAAAATGCTACAGTAAAATTGTGTAGATACCTTGGGTAATAAAAAAAATGACAAATTACAAGCACTGAACAATGAAAATAGGTTTCTTGTAAATAATAACTTACACAGAAAAGGGAACATTCCAGCCACATTAAAAGACATGATGGTCTAGAAAGAAAGATAATGGAAGACATGGTTCCAGGAAAACGAGACAGGAGTAGACCAATAAGACCATGAACTTGACAAAAAAGGAGGTAATCTGGCTAGAGACATTGATTCCTCTAGATGGACTTTGATGAGAGAAACATTTTACAAAGGGAATGGAACTAGAGAAGATGAAACAATTAGAAAAAGTTCAAGAGTTTCAGCTGATGGTCAGCTGGGCAAACTGTCACCAAGATTCTTAGTCTATGATCAGCTAGATATAAGAGAGAGAAAATCTGCAGTTCTGGATAGAAAGACAAAGGATTTACATGTCAATCACTATAACTACAACTTCTAATTTTGGGTCACATTGCTCAACTCCAACTTTTTTGTCATTCATTTTCACTGATGGTTGTAATGTTAAATCAAACTAGTGTGAGGTGTCAGATATATCCAAAGTTTTTTGTGCACTGGGACTAGGTCATGTCACATGTTCTTATGGATTTTAATTCGTTTGCAATGATACCAGTGATCTTCTATAACTAAATAACATGTTGTTCTGTGTTGAACAGGTTCACAGTTCAGTTGTCATGCAACAGGTCTCATGTGGCAAGGATCATGCTGCGAGAATCACGTGGCAGGTCTCATGCTGCAAGAATCACGTGGCAGGTCTCATGTGGCAAGGATCATGCTGCAAGAATCACGTGGCAGGTTTCATGTGGCAAGGATCATGCTGCAAGAATCACGTGGCAGGTCTCATGTGGCAAGGATCATGCTGCAAGAATCACGTGGCAGGTTTCATGTGGCAAGGATCATACTGCAAGAATCACGTGGCAGGTCTCATGTGGCAAGGATCATGCTGCAAGAATCCCGTGGCAGGTCTCATGTGGCAAGGATCATGCTGCAAGAATCCCGTGGCAGGTCTCATGTGGCAAGGATCATGCTGCAAGAATCCCGTGGCAGGTCTCATGTGGCAAGGATCATGCTGCAAGAATCACGTGGCAGGTCTCATGTGGCAAGGATCATGCTGCAAGAATCCCGTGGCAGGTCTCATGTGACAAGAATCACGTGGCAGGTCTCATGTGGCAAGGATCATGCTGCAAGAATCCCGTGGCAGGTCTCATGTGAAAGTGCACCAATTATGTTGACTGTTTCTGTGGTGTAACAGTGCCTCAGTTTGTTGCCACACAGTTACAAGTTGCTGATCTGATCTCATTTGGACATATAGTATTAGGCACTGTTTTTGTTTGAGGTAAGCTACGTGACAGGACAACAAGATTTCTGATACACTGACAATCTATTTCAACTTCCTTCATTAAATCTTTTATTTTTCCTGCGTCCTTTTGGGCACAGCAAATCTGGCTAGGCAGGAACATAGATAAACACAAAAAACTAAAAAGCACTTAATAATGGCCAATTTTTGCCCATGAGTTTTACAGGATCATTCTATAGCAAGATTGTTTCCTGAAAGTGTGGATCAGCCATGTGTCTCTATAAATAAATCACTTTCAGCACATACATAAAAAGTAAACAGTACAGTTACCATTGACATCATTTGGCAGGAGATCTGCAAACATAGATCCTGACTCACAGGCCTCAACATAGAACACCATCTGTGGAACAAACACTTTTGGGGTAGATAAATATATAACTGTAATAAATTGAAAGTGTATCCGTTTGAATCGTTGAATCATTTTGTTGTTGTTTCTGTCACTCAGCGGCCGACCTATTTGGTACTGCTCGTTAGTGATGTTTAATCACTGACAAGGCGACACACGAACTTTGTTGCCCAGCTGACTTCCAGCTGATGTTTGTTTACCTTCCGCCTTCGACTAGTGGCGGTGTGACCACAGCTGGAATGTTGTGGTTGTGTTCCTGCCCCAGGTGTTATGCTCGGATTTATATTCAGGCCACAAACATGCCTCCGGACTACTGGATTCTTGTTAGCCCTGACCCTTTCTGGTCTGGTAGCACCTCCCGTTCGTTAAGATGACCATTGCATTGTGTTCCGCGACAACTCTACTGGTGGATGGTTTGTGCCTCAAGGGAACACCAGGCTAGATAATGAAACTGGATAACACAGAACAACACGTGTATATGACAGCTGTCTGACTTTTATTCTGGTCACTTCGGACTTTCGTTCCACATGTATATGTCAGGGACACACTTAAAACACACTCTACTAATTGTTGCTTCTCTCGCCCTAACACTCATTTAAGATTCTGACTGCGTTCATACTCATTTATCCCTATCTGTGGACCATTCCCCATCAAATGGCCCTCCTTATCCTAGCTAATTCTACCGGTCTCTACATCTCTGATCTCCAGTTCTGGTCTCAAGTGCTTCTTCACGTGTCTAGTTCTAATTGAATGACTGACCGTTTCCTATCTCTACTAACTGTCTCTAATCTGCAGCTTGCTACTCTAATTTATGGTTAATTCTACTGGGCTAAGCCCCCTATGGGCTGACCACCTGGTCACCCAGCCCTGATGCTCCTATCACTACATTTCTAGTTCCGAGTCAATTCAGCACAGCACTGCTATCAGTTCAACTGAATGACTGCTGAAGCAATCCGAAGTAGTTGAAGATCCTTTGTTTTCCATTTCTCCTCCTTAAATTTGGACCTTCTCAGCCAATCAGAATTGACCTTCCTCCATGTCTGTTCGCCCACTCACTTCTCTACATGTCCTTCCCGGCTTGCACGTGTTTTCCGACTTAATGTCTTTTCCCTTGATCTATTTCTCTCCCGCCTGTACGTAACCACTCACTCTTAGACAATGTTTTTCTCACTCTTGCATGTGTTATTCGTCTCTTTTTACGCCCACGTTTCTGTCTGTCCATTCTAACCCCTCCTGTATTAATTTTTTTCCCCCTGACCTCGTTTTAATGTGTTCTTTCTTTATTCCTCTCTCTCCTTTCTGTTTCTACTCCTCCGCTCTCTCCTCCATTTCTATACTCTCTTATCTTCCATTTCTCTACTCTCTCCTCCGCGTCTACAAAAGTATATAAATATATAACTGTAATAAAGTGAAAGTAGATAAGTATATAACTGTAGTAAAGTTTAAAACGTAGGTCAGAAATTACAATGATAAGATCAATAATCAACTATAACAAAACTGATTTATATTTCAGCAAAAAGTCTTTATAAAAAAAAAAATTAAGAGCACTGCTTGCGTCAAGTGTGACATATTAAGAATGTTGTTACTCTTCAACCATCTGCACACAGAAGTGACACATTTCTTACCCAGAAAAAAACATCTCTGGTACCCAATTAAGGTTCAATGAAAACAAAACAGCCATCATCGAACTCAACCTTTTGTCTCTTGCCTGTTCATTAACCACTACTCTTCAGAAATAAAACAGCCATCATAGAACTCAACCTTTTGTCTTTGCCTGTTCATTAACCACTACTCTTCAGAAATAAAACAGCCATCATAGAACTCAACCTTTTGTCTTTGCCTGTTCATTAACCACTACTCTTCAGAAATACAACAGCCATCATAGAACTCAACCTTTTGTCTTTGCCTGTTCATTAACCACTACTCTTCAGAAACAAAACAGCCACCATCGAACTCAACCTCTTATCCTCAGCTGTTCACTAACCACTACTGTTCAGAAACAAAAATAAAACACACAAATTAGAATCTAAAATGATTAAATTAAATGAACAAATTAACAAAGTAAGTAACTGTAGATGTATCTAACCCTAGATTATGACTATTGTCACGTTATTGCTACTATTTCGACAGAATGTGCAATTTTGCTGCTAAAAAACCCCTTATAATGCGGACAAATAATAACATCTTTGCTACAAATCGTTGCACTATCCCTTCATAGCGCACCATGAATGTGATTTTAATCTTTTACAACAGTCGCTATCCTGACCTCCGATTGCATAGAACTATCTTTCTTCCCGTCCCTTCATGTAACATTATTGGTCCTGCGCTAGTATCTTTCAGTCATTTGTTCCCTGCCCGATGTCTTCAAAGGCTCAACTGATGCCTTGCCGACAACCCTTGAGATTTTAACAATCGGTTGGGGGTGGAAACAAAATGTGCAGGTGGCAAACTGTATGAGTAATAATCTAGGGCTAATGACAACTGTATGCCTTTTCACAGTGGACAAAAGTGACGATAAAATGTGATGAAGCTGTAAGTCAATATGTGAATCTGAGGTTGCCTGAAGTTTTAGAAAATAGCGCAATATAGAAGATATGGCAGATACCATTAAAACAGGTGGATTAATATATGGGTGAGTTGCAAGGGTTTCCCTGCAGCACATTCCAGGGTAAGGTCAGCCTCAATACCCAACGGTCCATGCAAGATGAAAAGTAAAGTCTCCATCTTGGAATGCACTGGAAGTCTATTATCGTAAAATTTACAGACTCAAAATATGTTTTCTGAGAATTCAACAGTTTGCCACAAGCAAACATTCCCCCCCCCCCCAATTATTTGTGATCCCTGAGTGCTTGATTTGTTTCCTTTGATGTTAGATTTTTTTTTTTTTAAACAAAATGTAGTTTTCATAAAACTTACAATGGTATTGTAGAATGGGGGCTGTTTCTTTTATACGAATTGTGCCAATTTTCAAGAAATTCTTTTTTCTTTCCTGATAGGGGAAATCTCTGCCATCAGCAAGACATCAAAGAAACCTTTGTAAAACGGGATAGACAGTGAACAATGCTTGGAGGGAGCCAAACAGGGCTTAAACTGACTGCGGAGCACCATGTAAATAGACAAATGTTAGCATCTCCGGTAGCCAGGAGGCAATTTGGTCAGATTTCTACAGAAATCTAGATGCTCAGAAATCTACATGTCATGTAGATCCCATTGACAGCCGTGTCCAAGTAGAAGAACAAGAACAAAAAGAAGAATCAACAAAACAGAGATACTCCAGCACACAAAAACTAACTAGATGTATCTTGACCTTAGTTCTTCCTGTATCATCAGATGTTCCATAGGACTTGTAATGTTTTTCCGCCACCCATGGGCAAGATGTTTGATCTTAACTTGACATGTACTGTTACAATATTCAGAAAGAACACTGAGCTGCAAGAAACGTGTCTAGACAAAAGTTCATCAAAGTTTATCACTGAACTGCAGACTTGCAGTACTCACTTGCTTGTATTGTTGATTTGTGTACATGCTCTTGATGGCTTTATTCAGATCATCTGCTGCAAGCTATTAGGTGGGAGGGGAGAGGAAAAACAGGACAATTATGTACATTTGCTGAAGAGAACACATGAAGTCAGAAGATGCTGAAGCACTGATATATATATCAACTAAACAATGTGTATAAATGGTTCAGTTAAGTGACTGGAATAAAATATATTGTGAACAAGTTTTATTTAAGAGCAGTATTTTATATGAAATTATTTTTTTTTTACTTTTACTTAAATTAGACTGCAGAAGATATTTAATATTAAATTTGCTCTCCTTAAAAATACATTAAGTGAAGAATGTTTGACAAATAAAAGAGTGAAAATGCTGAACTTTTGTTCATGATGTCTATGAGATTTGTGTGTGTATTTGCAAAAGAAAGCCTTGCATTGTGTGTGACTTTAATACAACAAGACATAACTATTGGCTTGTCATAACAGTAAAACCTATGTTCAATGGCAGATTGACCCAGACAGCAAGTGCCCAACTCAATGTACTAGACTTTATCCTTGACAATGCAAATAGAAAACACTCAAGTGAAGCTGCGCTTTTGTGTACCATTCTTTTTTATACCTTAGCAAACAGTAAGAAAAAGAAGGAAATACTAATGCTTTACTTTTACTGTTAATTGTTACAATGACTAAAGCTATTGGGAGTTAGATGTATAAAATTGTACTGTCTCGTGGTTGCCAGTAAGGGAGTTAAATGTGCAAAGTTGCACTGCCTTGTGGTTGTCAGTAAAATGTGACGCCTGTACCCTTCAGCCCAGTGCATTCAACTTCATTACAACAATTTGTATCATTCCTCTTCCATCTCTACAATCTTAACTAGATTAGTTAGTCTTTGTAACCACCATGGGGAAAGGGAGTCATGGTGGATCTTTATCAGTGTTGGTTCACTGACAACAACAGTAAGCTACGAGTCAATGATCCCTTGCTGGTCATTCACTGCACAGCCTCTTTGACCTCCTGGGGTTTTCTTGCTAGAGATTTCTAACAAACCACAAGTATTTGCTTCAAATAGCACAGAACAGAGCCTTACATCATCAAATGAATGTCTATAATTTTGACAATGTTTCTAGAGTGTTCAGCACTTGACAGGTGTGAAGCATGAAACATTAATTGTCCATTCCTTGCCACATAGATGTCATATGACATTCTCAACAATGAGTTGTCCATGATCTCTAACACTACTCAGTATGGCATATGATGTTGTTGCGTTTGCACAGGCAGATAACTCCGACTTCGGAGATATACGTTTTTTCCGTCGATGAGTAACTGACTTTTCAAGCCGGGCCTCACTGCTGAGACCAGGGGTGGTTGTTGCAGAGAGTAATCATAAATAAATATCCCAACCGGTGTAGCCAAGATTTTAACCCACAATCTATCTGTCCCGAGGCTGGTGTCTTGCCTTAAGACTAACCAGTTCCCCCTGGACTTGGAATATGAGGAAACTGCAACAAGGAACACTTTTCATGCATAGCCTGCAATGGTTCCTGCCGGATCTCCACCATTTACCCCGAAGTTCATGTCCTCCCGAAAGTGATGATCGTCACATTTCTTTAAAAATGCATGGCGCTTGATGATGTTAGGCCATTGTTGTTGACTCCAATTTTGAACATATAAACACACAGTTAGTCGTCAGATTATCCTGTTGCACATCAAACAACAGACCATAAGATTAGCGTCTAGGGATTTACAATGAGCCATTATGACGACATAGCACACATAACAATGTCGTGCCCTTTAGAACTTGATTAATCTAGTGAACGTAGCCTACTACGAACAGAACACGGTGCAAATTCCCTAAAGAGATAAAACTGCGGCTGACGAAGCAGTTCACATTAATGAGAACATATAAATAACTTGCGTCAAGCAAATCAATCAATGGTCATGAACAGCACCAATGTGACGTAAAGCGCTGAACAAGCCTAGATGATGGAAGGTCGCATTCACAACACTTGATTTGTCGAAAATGAAATATTGCCGGCGTACGACATTGTTTTATAGGCGCAGATGTAATAAGTAGATCATCATCTTGACTTTAACGCATAGGAGTTCAATTTAGAACCGAAATTAATCAGACATCGAATGCACTTTCTGCAATGATTGAGAGAACATGGACTAGATCTGCCATCTTAGAAACGGAAGTATGGTATATAATAATGATGAGTTATATCTAAGATTGTGTTCCACATCTAAGATTTTTTTTTACATCTAAGATTGTGTTCTACATCTCTCACACAGATTTCTTACATCATTGTCAGGAAAGGCCAAGATACCAGGAGCACCATGGTCTGCAAAATTGACAAAGATGCGATCATCTGGTCCACTGTGAATAAAACATAAACCAGATAAATATGTGCACCGTTGACAAGAAGTTATATAACATATGTGGGTTAAGTTGTCATCAAGAAAAAGACATCACCGCAATTCACAATAAAGTCAAGTGGAACAATACTAAAACACGTAAATGAATTTAAATATCTGGAAACAATGTTAACCTCTGATGGTGGATGTACAACAGAGGTGAGATACAGAATAGCTCAGGCAAAAGCAGCTTTCTAAAAAATGAGGAAAATACTGTGCAATCCATTTTTGACAATAGAAACAAGAAAAAGAGTTCTTAAATGTTATGTACAGCCAATCTTAACATATGGATGTGAATCATGGACAAAAGGGCAATGGACAAGAAAATCACTGGAGGCTGTAGAAATGTGGTTTTTACAGAAGAACGTTGAGAACCATGGACAGCTAATTTTCAATATTAGGAAGAAACAATCATCATTTGTTGGCCATGTAATGAGAATGGAACTAACTACTGGTGATCATTTCCCACTCCTGGTGATCGCTTCCTACCAATGGTGATCATTTCCCACCCCTGGTGATCACTTCCTACCACTGGTGATCACTTCCCACTCCTGGTGATCACTTCCTACTACTATAACAGGTATCTTCTTAAACCCCACATAGACCAGAACTTAAGGCAGAACACTTGTTCCCGTCTGCTCATGTGCTGGACTTGAACCCGCTGATCATAACGATTGGCGTTTGACCTCACGCCTTGCGTTGAGCTGCAGGCACCCAGATTGCCTGGAGGTGTCTTGCACGGGACAACACGTCGTGACCCATATCAGCTCCAGACAGTGTGATAGACTGGCCTCGGAAATTCTATAGCCGTTGATCTGCTTTCTGCTTGCCTTGTGGTGACTCAGTATCGCCCGGACACCCCCTTGTCCATCGGTCATGATCATCTTCCTTGGTACTCCGCGCTGCTTAGTGTAGACAGTTGTGTTTCTACTAGCTGGTGTGCTAGCCTCTCCCAGTTATCGTTCTTCGCTAGGCCCAGACAGATACAGCTAGCATACGAGGAATTACTCAATGAACACCAAGTAAATTACACATGAGGTTTAATCTCAAAACGTCAACCTCACACACAAGTTCACAATTACAACTACAAACCGCAGGTTAGCGGCCTTCCACACATTGCCTGCTATTCACCCAGCATCCCCCTCTGTTATCTACAGCGCTGCAGTAGGCTACTGCCATGCTCTCTTTCTCCATGCCCCTATGTCTCTCCGACCGTCCTCTGAATAATAGTTATCATGAATTTCCCACTATTTCACCTCAGCAGCCCACAGCTGACTCGTAAGTTGGCAACATTGACCTCGCTCAACCTTTCCTACCCTGTTGTGTCTTGGGGTGTCATACTCCGTAATCGTGCACCTTCCTGGTGGACAGGAACGCTGCGATTCTCTCTCGCTCGGTGCCACCTAACTTGCTCGTTGTTGCTGACTGCACACTACACTCAGATTCATGCTTCAGATGAAGCCTACACTTGTTACCACTATGTTGTGGATTATCAATGAATTAGTTCGTTGCTGCCACCTGCAGAACTTCACTCTAACTTCATACTTCTGATGAAGCCTAACTTGGTAACACAATATTATGGGTTGTCACGGAAATTGTTCATTGCTGCCACATGCAGAACTACACTCTAACTTCATACGCCTGATGAAGTTTACACTTTGTGAACTCTATGTCACTGATTCTTACTGGAAATTGTTCGCTGCTGCCACATGCAGAACTACACTCTAACTTCATACTTCTGATGAATTTTACACTTTGTGAACTCTATGTCACTGATTCTTACTGGAAATTGTTCGCTGCTGCCACATGCAGAACTACACTCTAACTTCATACGCCTGATGAAGTTTACACTTTGTGAACTCTATGTCACTGATTCTTACTGGAAATTGTTCGCTGCTGCCACATGCAGAACTACACTCTAACTTCATACTTCTGATGAATTTTACACTTTGTGAACTCTATGTCACTGATTCTTACTGGAAATTGTTCGTTGCTGCCACATGCAGAACTACACTCTAACTTCATACTCCTGATGAAGTCTAAACTTTGTGACTGTATGCCACTGAACTTATCGTTGCTGCTAACTGCACAACTACCTTCTAACTTCATGCTCCTAATGAAGCCTAAACTTTGTAACAATACGTCACGGCTTATCACTGAAATGTTCATTAACGTTAACTGCAGAACTATTCTCTAACTTCATGCTCTTAATTAAGCCTAAACTTTGTGAACACTCCTTCACGGCTCAACACTTAACTGTTCGTTGTTGCTAACTGCACAACTACCTTCTAACTTCATGCTACATATGAAAACTACCCTGTGAAACTATCTCACTGACTGTTATTGAAGTGGTTGGTGCTGATAACTCCCATAACTATCCTATCAATTACCCTAACACACGTTCCACTTGTCCCTGCTCCAGGAATACTGTTCGTTCCATGCAGTTACTATGCACCAACCGCCTGGACCTCCCACTTTGTGTACTAACACTCTGCTCACGGTACAGGTTGTAACACACAAAAACACACAACTGTACGCATAGAGCCCTCGTTCAATCTCGAATGAATGTTCCTAACTCACCCTTTGTCTAACCTTCTG
Source organism: Megaustenia siamemsis (assembly GCA_032433765.1). Classification (NCBI taxonomy): domain Eukaryota; kingdom Metazoa; phylum Mollusca; class Gastropoda; order Stylommatophora; family Ariophantidae; genus Megaustenia; species Megaustenia siamemsis. The sequence goes on from JAVIAB010000050.1 coordinate 80,029,161, forward strand.
TCCTTCAACCAATCACTTCCCGTTTTACACTTCTGCCTCGTTCCTCATTGTGTTTCACGTTTCCCGTGAGTCACGATGTGTCTATCCTCCTTACTTCTACTCACTTTTTCCCGTGGGCTCAATGACTCTCTCTTAGTTCACTTTTCTCATTTCCCCACAATTTCTCCTATCTCACTCCCATCTTATCGTACACTCCTTAATCACTGCTACACTACTGGTGATCACTTCTCACTCCTGGTGATCACATCCTACCACTGGTGATCATTTCCCACTCCTGGTGATCGCTCCCTACCACTGGTGATCGCTTCCTACCACTGGTGATCATTTCCTACCACTGGTGATCACTTGCTACCACTGGTGATCACTTCCTACTGCTCTGTGTATTCAAGACCCTATGTGGAAGATGGATCTATCCCAATGAGTAGAGTTGCTTACACATAACAGAGATAGGTGGTGAGATTTGATAAAATATCTTTACAAGGATTGAAAACTGCTAGAATGAAAATTTAGATAAAAGAAAAAGAGTATCTGGGCCTATGCCCTATGGGCCGGCTACGGCTTTAAATGCCAATAGATAGATATATAGATGTGGAAATGGCAAAAAAAAGTTATATAAATGTGCTGTCACTAAGCAGTGTGCTTGACTCTAGCATTTTCCAAATCTGAAAGCCAAATAAAACCTAATTTGTTATGACTGTACCTCTTAATAACTTTTCCTTCTCTGCCAAGAAGTTTCCTTATTCCCTCTGAATCTCCAGTCAGAACTTTGAGGAAAACTTCTGGGGTCACATCCTGCACAACAAACAAATTACAAGATTTACAAATCACACTCACTAATTTATGAAAATAAAACATTTACAACAGTGAATGAAAGCATGAATAATAGTTTTTGTGAGGACAACAAAACTGTCAATTTATGTTTAACAGTGTCTCTGATTATGATTATTACATAAGACTATTTTTTCGGCATTTTTGTCTTCATGGCATACCTTCTGTATATATATTCAACATCAATTATTCACAGTATGTGTACCACTTTACACATATAACATCATTTTTTTCACATTATGTGTACCACTATTTTTTTTAGTATCCACTGGTACTAAAATCTCCTTCCTTGTCACACAAGATCTCAGCAAACTTTACAAATTCAGATGTCATCTTTTTCTTCATCCTTTCAACTCCCTGTGGAGCATAGGTCTTAAACACACACAATTTTAGCTCCCTGTGGAACATAGGTCTTCAACAAACACTTTCCAAACTGTCCTGTTTCTTGCCATTTGTTTAAATACTTGCTCTATGTCTTCTCATGTCTATTGGTGAAAATTTCATAAAGTCAAATAACATTGTTTCAGAGATTGCAGGAGACTAACTTTAGAATAAAGTAAGAATAACTAAACTGTGTCAGCAGTAGTTACATTCATGGTAACTTTTCTTATTACAAGATGTAAGCAGTCACATGGTTTTGGCTACCTACTAGTGGCAGAAAGTTGAGAAGAATGACAACAATTAATTAACTAAAAAAATGAGAAGGGCCTTACTTCACCAGTGTAGTCTTTCAGCACACCTGGATAAACATTTGGTCCATCTGGTTTATTGATAACTGTTCCAGGAAAAGGATTCCTATGTTAACAAAATATATAAAGAATTTAGAAATCGCAAATGTGCTAATAAAGGTGAGAAGTATAGAGTAGAACGTACAAGAATCAAAATAGTTTAAAATATTGTGCAGGAAAAGACAGAAAAGGGGATAGCTGAGAAAGATTTCAGAGTACAAATGTGTACTCTGATCAAAAAGTTATACATATTTTTTTTTTATAATGAAAGAGGGTTTGTGCCCAGGTGAAGGGGGTAGGCAAACAAATGGGAGCTGCTGTAAAGCTGGTGATAAGTGTGATTTAAAAAATAATATAAAGAATGGTATGGCTGTAGAGATTACATTGATGATAAGCATTGTCACAAGACAATTCAATACTGCACCCCATACAAGCAGAAGAAATACACTCTAAACTAATTTTAAATGCAGAATATAAATATAAAATGCAAATATATAATATACAAAAAATAGCTTCTGCGTCTCATTCCGCTTGATTGGCAGTGTGTGAAAAGAATGAAGAGGTGAACGTACCATGTTGACACAACAACCCAATGGATCCAGGGTGAACATAATGTGAAAGTTTGTCTCAAAATAAGAGACCTACATTAATATGAGGTGCTTGCACAAACATACATCAAAATCCATATATCAAAAGTTTATTTCTATATTGTTTTTTAATATTTGCATTTTTGCTGAAGGCATGTATTGGGGTGTAACTTTCAGTTGTCTTGTAATGTACATCACCAATGAATTCCTTCTTTCCTGACATGATCTCAGGCCATGCAACAGAGTTTGTACACTTAGCTGAGAGGTCTCCTCTGAAGTTCATCAGTGACCCAGAAGTAAGAGTGGGTATATGTATCTCCAGGACTTTCTACTACTTTTTTTGTCATTGGCACACTCAACCAAGGATGCAGAGAATGGAAACTTATTGTGGTTAACCCTAGATTAATTGTGGTTAAACCTAGATTATGGCAACTTTGTAAAATTTACAAACTCAAAATATGTTGTTATTCAACAAAACTGCAAACATTTTTCCCCTCCTTATACCTTCCTAATTATTGCTTCCTGAGTGTTTGATTTGTTTCCTTTCATGCTGGATTTTTTATTTCTAACACAACATGTTCTTAGTAAAATTTACTACGGTGTCATAAGAACACTGCTGTTTTTATTATAAATTTTGAATTTATTTTTTTTTTCTTTTTCTCATGAAAGAGGAGTTCTCTTCAGCTGTCACAGCAAGACATCAAACAAACTTTTGTAACACAGTAAAGACAGCTAATCAAGCTAAGAGGAAGTTGAACAATATGGCTCAAATGATGGACTGACAGCCAATGTATAAAAAAAACAACATAACACCTCCAGTATTGTCATGCATTCAAATTTCTGCTCATAAATCAAATGTAAGGCAGGAAATGTTTACCACATACAAATCCTGCATCTCTCCTAGTGTAAACACGCAGCTGTTTAGCAAAAGTTCACAGAAAATACTATTTTTTAAATTCCAAATGTAACATTTAGGGTTTGTAAATTTTACGATGGTGTCATAAAAATGTGATTCACTGACAGGTGACATAACCTAGAGTTAAAGCAGAGGTCAGTGCCCTCATCTATAAAAATTCCATAAGGAAAGAAGGAAGGAAAACTGGTAATTGAAAGCTTCTAGCTGATGTCAGATTGTAATGAGGCAAAAAGTACAAAATAACACAACTTGTAAACAACATCACAAATTACAGGAAAACTAATTTATGAAAGTAAGACATTTACAACAGTGAATAAAAGCATGAATGAGAACAACAAAACTGTTAATTAACAGTGTCTCTGATCATGATTATTACATAAGACCATTTTTGTCTTCATGGCATACATTTCTGTTCTATTCCTACCTTTGCAACTCTCCATTGGTGCACAGGCCATCAACAAAACTCTCTAATAATCTTTTCTATCATATACTATCTCTTCTATTTGTTTCCAGAACAAAGTTGAACGCATTCAAAGATAAAGGTCTAAAGAAAATACTTGGTATAGCGTGGAATGAATTCTAAACAAATGAGGAAATTAGAGAAATCGTCAATCAACCACTAATATCTTCAGTAATCAAGAAAAGATGATGGTCATATGTTGGACATGTGATGAGGAGAGATAATAGCCGAATAGCAAAGCAAGCCCTCATGTCAGAAACAACAGATAAGAGGAAAAGAGGCCGACCCAGAGACACACTAAAAAGAACATTGATGAGAGAGGCAAGAGCAGCAGGAATCTGCTCCCTCAATGAGATAGAGCTGCTTGCACAGAACAGAGACAAATGGCGAGATTTGATAAAAGATCTTTACAAGGATTGAAAACTGCTAGAATAAAAATTTAGATAAGAGAAGGAGTATCTGGGTCTACGCCATAAGGGTCGGCTACGACTTGAAAGGTCAATAGATATATCGATAGATAGATTTGTTACCAGATAAAATTTATCCTTGCAATCTCTCTCTTATGGTTTCATCTTCTTGTGTTCCTAGGTCATCCTTTTTTTTCTTTTTCCCTATGGGTTACAGGTGAGAACTTGTAGTTGTCTATCAAAGTATGTGATCTAACCTTCCCATCATATTTTGCTTATCATTTCTTTAACTGTAACTCAATTTGTTCTTTACCACAGTTCATTTATAATGGTATCTTGGACTTATAAATCTTATAAGTCAATATAGAATCTTTTTATGACCAAATGATAAAGGTGAGAAGTCATTAAGTGAAAGCAGAAGAGGAAGATCACTTGCTCCTATCACTTCTTGAATAAAACCAAATAAAATGCTATAAAATATATCATGGTAACACAACAGAACTATATGAACTACCAATTATTCTACAGATTCATAATCATTTTAATAAACAACAGTTGTATTTTAATGCAATGTTTTTTTTCTTTCATAATTAGAAAAGAAAATAGTGCAGAAAAACTAAGTATTAAAAAAAAGCATATCTTTTTTTCTTTCTTTCAATCCAACATTTGCTAACTCTTTCCATACATTTCAATGCAGGCTGTGTCATGTCCACTTCAGGCGAATATGTTTAGCAGCAGTGTAGATCATCCAGCACCTATCTCAATTTATTCCATTTCAACCATAATTAAATTTATAATTAGCTATTATATAGTTTCTTGTAAACATTCTTTACTAGAGAGCTCCTTCTTCCTTCTTCCCAGCGTGTTTACAAAGAAATCTTGTGATTTACCATTTGGATTAGCAGTGTTTATTGCCAAACAAAAAATCAGCTGATCATAATTACATTGATTCTGTTCCTGTATGATCTTTAGCGTCTTGACAGATGGTTGGTAGTAAGCAACCATAGGTCAGTAGTTTGGTAAAATATTAGTGTCTTATGCTGATGCTGTTTTGCTGAACAGCTTTCTAGTGGCTGAATCTGCCAATATTGGATAGACAATTCCGACCATAGAATGAACAAAATGTATTCATGGTGCCTGGTCTTGTCTCCCTTTTTGCTGCATCCTTAATCTGAATTTGATATCAATGCTGCCTCAAATGCTGCTGTGCTGCTTTTTATTTTATTCTCCATGTGCTACAATCTGCAGCCAGATCCTCGCAGTTTCTTTCAATGATAGAGAATTCACTTAAGGAAGTCCTGCAAACATCCTTATATCTCAGGACTGGTCTGCTCTTAGGTTTCTTTCCATTCTTAAGTTCACCATGCAATATTTGTTTGGGAATACGATTGTGTACCATTCTTCTTAAATAACTCAGCTCCCTTAGTCTCCGACTCCTAAATGGCATTGATTAGTATTGATTTTAATCTTAAGTGATTAATTAATTAAATTTTAAGTTATTTTTTAATTTTAATGTTAGAAATTCCTAGTTCAATTATTTAAAAATTCCTATATAGTATGCTATGTGTTAAATAAAAATAAAACATCAATTGATTTTAAAACCGTAAGGTCCATGAAATATTCTATCTCTGAAATCTCTTCCGTTGATAAAAACCTCACATACTGAAAGAGTTGACACTTCATGTGTAGTTCACACAAAACCACATTGTATAAGAGTAGCACAGAGACAAAAGACAATAAAAAAAACTTATAGAAGTTCTGACAATGAAGAAGATATACACAAACACCCACCGCAATGAGTCAAGAAATAATTTAAAACAACCTTCAGGTATGAGTCCCATATACATACCTTCCATATTTTTTTAGGTGAACCTGTACACCAGACCAAAAAAAAAACCCATACAAATGAGAAAAAAATGTACATGTTAATTTTAAGTGTTAATTTATAATAATAATTAAAAAACAATATTATTAATAATAATATTAATTAATAGTTTCCATGGACTGGACACGACATCGTCAGACTTCTTTCAAGTTTTTAACAAATTTGCAGTTATGTTTTGTTTAAATTAGTGCTAATTTCAAAAATCTGTTTTTTTAAATACATCCAGTAAATTCATTATTACATATTGAAAAATGCAGTGCTATTGACAGAAGCATGTGATCTGACTACAGCTCACACTGTGCTTTCTTAGCGAAGATGGTTCCCTTAAATTATTATTTGAACGCAAATAGGTAGATCTCTTTCAAATTGTGTACACTTACGTTTTAATGAATGGTGAATTATAAAAGTCATTTTTTACTTTGCACTAGTAAATTAAAGATAAAAAAAATATTTTTAAAAAGCACACCTACTGCATTCAACAGCAAATCCAATAATTTGGAAACTACCATGCGTGCTCCTTATCATACAGCCAACAATTCTTTCACCCCCATGGATCTAGTGTGGTATTTCTTTACCGTTGTCTGTGGGGGTTTGCTACTTCTTGGCAAGCATTATATGCTTAAACTCAAACTAAGTCTTCTAATTTATATGGAACATATGAATGAGCATAGCCTACTGCCACTATGTGTCTAATGATGCACAGAATAATGGAAGGATAAACTAAAAAGGTCAATATTCATGAAAATATCAAATCTATTTTGTTTGCTGGAAAGAAGCTACCACTGATGATGAAAAAGATAGAATGCTGTATCTGAAATGAAGTACATAAAATGTGTTAACTGAAGGGAAAATGTCATCAGAACTGAAAAGAAATACAGAAACAATTGTAGATACAACAGTTTAATTAGATGTCTAATAAAATGTACAACTTACTCAGGACTGTTGGCAATGTCATCATACATCATAACAATTATTCTTTCATCTGGAATTCCATGGTTGCTAATGACATGATATGCATGACATATGTCAGCCTGGGAAATAAGTAAATTGTTTTACAAAAATAGTCCATTGGTCTTCTTGGTAAAATAAGTTAAAATAAAACAATGCACATGACATATGTGCAATCAATGAATACCACCAAGTGCAACAGACTTTCTGGTCATTTTTCTTCAAGTGTTCATCAATTCAACTTTTCTAGGAATAACCTTAAATGTGGTCACTTGAAGCAGTGGACGGTGGGTTCAAAACTTCCAAATAATAGTCCTGACATCATCTTCTTCTTTCCTTCCTCATCTGCCTTTCAGCGTCGAGGGGAAATATAATTTGTGGTCTTTTGCTCTTCTGTTCGCCTCTGCTGCTGTTATGTTTCCTAGTGCTTCTAATATTCCATCGACCCATCTTTTTCGTGGCCGACCCTTGGGTCTGGTGTTCTCACAACGTTTGTTGAAGGCTCGTTGTGTAGTGTTTTGTTCTTTCTGCCTTGTCACGTAGCCAAACCATTTTATTTGTTGTTTCCTTATATATTCTATGGCGGGGGCTATTCCTACCTTTTTTCTCAGTTCTTCGTTTCTGATTTTATCTCTCAGACTGTTTCCTGTCTTTCGTCTGACACATTTCATCTCAGTATAGGTTGAATCGATTCAACAAACATCAAAAGAAGGCATATATTGGTTTGTTTACTTCTATGTACTTTTATATTAGTGTTCTCATGCAGAATATGGCTTATTTTGTCCTGCTATTTTTCCTAAATCCAAATTGCTGCTCGTCTAATTCAGGGTTAAGGCATCAAAATGCGAAGCTGCAGTAAAGCTGAATATAAGGAAAAATTAAAAAAATGGTACGTAAGAAGCTTTACGTGACAAGTGGACGACACAGACGTAACCGCACTTGGTTACGATTTTATTTTGGATTTCACAGGATGGTTTTATTTATTGTTGTTGTTTTCTTTAACACATTTCGATTGTTTTTGTTTTGGTTGTTTCGTTATCAGTTTTGTGCGTGTGTTTTTATTGTTTGTTCCTGATGAAGGCCTATTGAGCCGAAACGTTGTTTAGTCTGTGTCGTCCACTTGTCACGTAAAGCTTCTTACATACCATTTTTTTTATTTTTTTATTTTTCATCTAATTCAGTATTGATTTTATTCTGAATCCTTCCTTGTATAACTTTTAGCAAGATTTTTGTAACATGGCTCATTAGACTTATTGTTAATAGGTCTCCAAATAGAAGCTTGTTAATCTCTTCTGTAAGTGATGGATTGTCTAGCTTGCAGATGTAGGTCATGCATGTAATAAACAATAAGGGAAATAGTAAGCACCCCTGTCCTACGCCTGATCTAACTTCGAAGTGGTCCATGTAGCCTACTACTGCTGTGACTGTGCAGCTGCTGTTGGTGTAGATACCTTTAATTAGGTTGGTTAGATGTAGGCTTACTTCATATGGTTGTTAGTATCCCACATAGTTGTTTTGTTTACTTTGTCAATAGTGTGACTAAATGAATGAGTTTGGTTAATCATTAAATGTAATTAAAACTTCATCAATTTTGTATGTTGAATGTATGATTATTCTTTTTCCGCAGCTCTTTATTTACTAGAGAACATGGTTGAATTGATTATTTACTTCTGTAAACAATATTTAAAAGCTAACCCTAAATGATCATCAAAAGTGAATAAATTGAAATTGCAACAAACTATCAACATCTGGGATTTGTAGTCACTAACAATGGAGACTGTCAAAAAGAGATCAAAAGAAAATTAGCAATAGCAACATAAAAATTAAATGCTATGAAGAACATGTGGCTGTGGCACCGGCAAGGCAGTAGAATTAAAATTACTGGGGATAATTATTTATCTTTCCGAGAGCAACATATGGCTGTTAACATGGACAATTTGGCAAACAGGAAGAAAGAAAGTTTATTCATTTCAAACAAAATGCTACAGAAATATCTTTAAGATACCTGGGATAATGAAAAGGAACAATGAAGACTTACTAAGAGATTTAAATATGTAAAAGAACTGGCTTATAAACACCATTCTACAGAGATTAAAATACTATGGTCACATCAAAAGGAAAGGCAGTGCGCTGGAAAGAACAATAATGGATGGAAGACATGGTTCCTTGGACACGCATCAGGCGCAGACAACGAAGGTGGTTTCACGGTTTCAAGACATTAGTGGAGACATTGGACATGACAACAAAAGAAGTGGGAGATCTCAGATTTGGCTAGAGACACTGAGACAGATTCAAGACAGGCTGTGGACACTGTGGTGAATAATGAATAAAAAATGAATGCAAAGCAACGTTACTATTTTATTCATTTGATTATCATCTATCATGATTATGCATGTGACCTGATGATTAAACAATATTTTGTCTGGTGCACTAAAAATGATGGCTAGTCATCATCAGTACTATTAATAAATGTTATAAATTCTGATTACTTTATCAAGGATGAGAATAATGAGATGAGAGAAGTCTTCACATTGTCACCATTGAATGTGTTGTGTTTACCTGATGCCTGTAATTGTCGTAGCCATTGGATCCAGCAACAAGCAAAGCCCAGTGATTCTCGCCTAGAGCTGCAGCCAGAAGACAAGAAACAAACGTTGCTAGAACTAACATTATTAAAGTTAGTTTGTAGAAGATGGATTCTAAAATTGAGGAAACTAGACACGCTGCACTAATAAATACTGTCCAACAAAGGCAAGTCTCCGTCCCTGTCTCAGAGACCGTCCTGTCGTCTGCGGCTCGTAAACAAAGACTGCGGTGATTACTTCCCTTATATCACGTGGTCAGCGTCATGTGACCGAGACCTTGAGGTGTACACAACTATCACGTGACACACGTGTTTGGTGCATGTTATCAAGACATTCATCATCATCATGAGTCGAGGAACACTGACTCCAGTTTGCATCCATTGCGTCATAATCTATTAATGTCAGGTGACTCAACATATTTTGTTTCCTTGTTATTAAAATTCGTACTTTAACCCACAACGCCATGTGACTCTGTATTTACTATGCTAATACTTTAATTCAAAATCAGTTTTTAACTCCTACCTTATCCTTATCAATTCCAGGATTAAAGTTTAAAGAAGTTCTATCACACTATGAAAATACGGATTTTTTTCATATTTCGCGAATAATGGAAGAAGAGTGTTATTAAAGATTTGTTGTTGTTGTTGTTATTGTTGTTGTCATGCAGTCTTTGCCTACTTTTTGGAGAGGCACGATCCGTTCGACCTGAGACTAAGTCTTTCAGGTTACATTAGGCCACAATTGCCATACCATTCATAAATAAAAATGAAATTCAATTTATTTTTCTTTTATCAAGCATCAAATTATATTGTTATCCCAAAGTGTTAGTCTTTCTCTTTCTTTCTTCACTTCCTCTTGTATCCGTTCAGGTGTTGGGGAAAGAACAAAGTAGCTTTTCTGATGAAGGTGAAGACACGGAGTTCGCTACACATCTACACAAGTATAATAAACAGCTCCGGGATTGTTTGGCTATTCACATCTATTTGTAATACATTATTTGTTTAATGTTTACAATCTCTAATCCGCGTGGTTGTTATAGTGAAATTTATGATCTGAGCTTTCTATTGATTTATGGATTTTCTTTTCATGTGTGTTCGTTCTATATATTTAGGGTGCGTGTGTGTTTTGTTGGTCTAATTGGTTTTGGTATCTGAGCGAGAATGAGAAGAAAGCATAGACAGAGATGGGAAAATAACTCCAAGGTATAGACAGGCCTCAACTTTGCAGTCCAAAAGAATGACTGAAGATAGAAATGATCATCATCATCAAGTACTGGGCCTGCTGGTGCATGTGATCATGTCTCTCCACAACTTTCGATCTCGACAGTTATTTAATATAAATGGACAAGTTTGAATACATCTGTTAGTGGGAAAGCAGTGCAAGTAAAACGAGTGCTTGCATCTTCCTGCAACATATTAGCAACATATGGTTGCAAATCATGAACAATCTCGCAAACTACAAAGGGGAAACAAATGGGTTCATTCGCAACATAATGCTACAGAAAAATGTTCGGAACACCTCGGATAAAAATGGTAAATGAATACATTGTAAATGATTTAGAACATTGGAGAAGACTGGCTTATAAACATCATACAGAGACAGATAAAATATTACGGACACATCACAAGATATAGTAAACTGACAAGAATAATGGGGAGGGAACAGGCAAATAATTTCATTGCTGCGGTAAAGCTAGTAGTAAGGAGCCAATAGTGGTAAAGTAATAATAGTGAAAAGAATCATACTGGAAGGCGTGATATCAGGAAGATGAAACAGAGGCTGGCAAAGACAGTGGTAGTTTGAAAACATCAAAGAGACCTTTAACTTCACAATAGAGGAAGTGATGGCGGTCTTCTTGGAGTAAGGTGACCATATTTTTGAAATCCCATTCCGGGACGGAATAATTTTACTTCAATTTTCCACCAATAAAATTACATTTCTTCTTGCTGTCATTTTCAAGTGAATAATACATACATTTTAAAACATCTAATAATATAGACCTACAATACGCTATCAGGATAATCAGGAGATAAAAAAAAACAGTGATACTCACTTAAATTGAAGGTGAAACAGAGATGCTGTACTTTTCAGATGAGTGAATTTTCTGTAAAATGTCCTTCTTTGTATGCAGCATCTTATAAAATTCGACACATATTCCCTCATAGTTCACTTTGGTGATCAACATGGCTTTTAAAGTTTCAACACCTAGTTGTGTTTTATCATTTGTCCACAAACTGTTCATCAGAGAAAACACTCGTTCTGTTGCAGCATTTGTTCCAGGTAGACACAAAAAGAACTCTGCCAACTTCAGAATATGTGAAACGGGCACATGATTGTTTCTGAAGTGGGAAGCTAGTTCAACCCAACGCTGTCCTGGTAATGTTTTATTAAGACTCCACTCACTAATTTTTTGTGAAGTAACGAACTGTTTCATGTAGACGTATTCGTCATACATTTAATTTTCTGGAAAGTCGACTGAAGGCACTGTTTGACTCACTAATGATGAAGACTTCTCAATATCTTCCCGATTTGGTGTTCTGTTCAGCATTACCCAGCTGTAAGACTCTAGGTTTTGAAAATGATTTACAGCCCATTTCTTCAAATAACTTAAAGCTGTTTCATAAAATGAAGAAACACTGGCGTTAAACTTTTTCACATCATCACGTGGAAATCCTTCCATTTCCAGCCTTTTAAGGATTATCTGAACTCTTGATGGCAAGAAGCCGTCTTCCAGCTTGGACTCCAAGATAGCTTTCAACCTATTGATGTTGTCAATGACTTCAAATACAGTGACCATCTGTCCCTCTACTTTCTGCACTGCTTCGTGGAAAGAGGATGCCTGACTGTGAACCAAAATAAGCCATGCCTCAGACAGTGGGTTTTCAAAGAATTCCTGTATAAAAACTTGGCATCTGTCTTGAGATTGAAAATATGATTTTAGAGGCAGGAACATGTAAAGAACCCTTTCAACAGCAGGCAAGAGCGCAAGCCACCTAGTTTGTGCATAACCTTAAATCATCTGGAAGTTTGTGTCGACAAACTGACAAAACTCCTTGAGACTTTCAACTCTAACTGTGTATGATTTGAAGTACAGATACATTTTTGCAATAGTCATTTCAACATCAACAGGCAATACGTCTGCAGCTGCTCGAACAGTGTTGTGGAAAATATGGCAAGCACACCCAACACCTATCAAACTATGTCCAAGGTTTTCTTTCAGTTTTGTGAAAACATTGTTCTGTCCTTTTCTTTCAGCGCCCCCAAAATTAGAATTTGTGTTGTCTGCACATAATCCAACTACTTTCAATTCTAAACCATTTTCAGTTAGACCGTCAATAAGAAAACTACTTACTATATCAGATGTTTCACCCGGCAATGACTTCAACTCTAATATTTTAACTTTCAGTCCCTTATTGCGATCAACGTATCTGACAAGCAAAGGAAAAATCTTGATTTCTTTGTGGTTGGAGGCATCTGTCAGTATGGAGATAAATGTTACCTTTTCTAGGTCACATCTCAACTCGTTTAGAGCATGGGGTGTGAACACATTCCGAATAATAGCTTCTGTTTTCGTACGCGCACAAGCAAATTTTGGTTCTAAAGTTACCTGAAGCAATTTTGATGTGCAGTCCATAGATCTAAACGTGTGATTGTGCATCACTGTATGATATGCAAAGGCACCTTCTGTAGCAGCTAACTGTTCTTCTTTGTCACCAACCTGTTCAGCTCGAAAAAAATTGTCAACGACGAGCTTGATGCAGCAGTAGCGACGGCTCTCTTATGTTTATCACTATTTATGTGGCTCTTAATATCACCACGTCCACTATGGTTAATAGTAAACCCGGATGAACATACATTACATCTTACAGTGAAGTCTGATGACGATGTAGACTTTTTATAAAAGGGTATTCCTTTTGTAAATCTTGATTAAAACTACAATTACGCTTCGGTGCCATTTTTTGCGAAAGTGAAAGTGAAAGTTAGTAACACAACGAATATATACGAGATTTAAAACTATTGGTCGTTTCAAATCTAAATGTTCACGATTAACATGAAATATCTCCTCTTTCCCTGCACTTACAAACTTGATTTTTTGCATCTGGCCTTGTTTTTCCAAGGTCCCACCGATTTCACAAAATTTAATGATGTAGGAAGTATGCTTCATCATGAAGCAGCACTTTCCTTTGATCTCAGTGAATTTACGGATTTTTTTGCTCCTGGAGAAAATAATTTACCGTACATTAATGGAAATCAGCTTCTCGACATAGGCGTCTCTACACAACTTGAAAGTTGGAGGCATTTATCAACTGTTTACTTTCTATTGTTTACTTTCTTTAAAATACTATGAGAATGTCAATGTTATAGCCTTTACAGACGGTCTAAAACAAATCAGCGTATAAACAGTTCCATTAATGAAAACTATTTAAACAATATACAACAAAGAATACATTTTAAAAAATTAATTATCCGTTGCGAGCGATAACCACTATCGTACTTTCTAAACGTAAAACCGATGCTTCTAACAGTTCTCCATAATGTTGTTTTCGACACAACAATGTCATTTTCTGCTCTCAGTCGAATTTTCAGTTTTCTTAAAGTCACAGTTTCTTTGGAATCGAACATTTTACAAATTGCTCTTCTAATCACTTCCTTGTCAAAACTATCTACTACTTTCTTTCTTCCTAGCGTCCTAGTCTTGATTGAACTGGACACTCCGTTAGCTTTAAGCACTTGTTTGAAAAAGCGTTTGCTTATACCCAATGCGTGAATAGTTCTCTTTTCTGGCTTTGAGATGCTTCGATACAGTTTTCCACGCTTAGCTTCAATGCAAAAATATTTATACACCTTTATTGCCACTGATTGCAATGTAAGGAACTTTACTTTTATACCCATTGACTAACAGATCACAAATTTAACGAAATTACCCAATAATTAGGATACGCCGTTGCACATAAATCACAACAAAACGACAGGAAATGGGATGCACCGGATATAAAATTATAACTATGACGCGTTTTATGTGTTTTTTAGTGCTTAAAACAGTGAAATTGGCGCGCATTACGTTCAAGATGACAAGTCCGTGATTGCTCACTCATATGAAGCGGTAATTCCTCCAAATATATGGTTTGACCAAAATGCCTTAAATTTGTATACTTCAAATAAAGAATATTTAAAACTATACGTTTGTTGGTGAGGAAATGAATGTACTTCTTGGGACCAAAAAATCACAAGACCATATGCAAAATTTCAGCATTATCAATCAATTGGTTGCAGAGATATGGAATTTTAAACACCTTCAAAATATTTTGAAACGACCAATAGGAGCGCATTCTACTGTTTTGATATTAAACAAAATTGTCTACACAGCAACGGAATAATATTTTTTTTTAATTGAAGAAATGTACGCCGTATACCAAAATGACAAAATTGGTAAACGTTTGTGTCCCAAATCATTTTTATCAAATCCGGGACAAAAGCTAAAAAAATATGCCAAAATCGGGACAAAAACGGAACGGCAGCTAATCCGGGACAAAATGTTCAAAAAATGTCAAATTCCGGGACTGTCCCGGACAATCCGGGACGAATGGTCACCTTATCTTGGAGACACTCTTTCAGTGAAAACAATGTTTATTCTGATAAGGACACGTGATCAGACTATGATGTATCGAGCAGAGTGTATTTTGTTTTACGTAAATGATGCATATCCGTTTGTTCAACTGTGATTGGTCTCTACAAGTGTTTCGCGCAATTGTTAGTTTACTAATGTGGTGTCTATGTGTTTCGTGTACGTGTGTTTGGTCGATATTTTTTGTTCAACTTTTGTTTGGTGTACATGTACTTTATTTATATATTTGATGTACGTTTGATTTTGTGTACGTGTATTTGACAGTCCCGGAATTTGACATTTTTTGAACATTTTGTCCCGGATTAGCTGCCGTTCCGTTTTTGTCCCGATTTTGGCATATTTTTTTAGCTTTTGTCCCGGATTTGATAAAAAATGATCTGGGACACAAACGTTTACCAATTTTGTCATTTTGGTATACGGCGTACATTTCTTCAATTAAAAAAAAATATTATTCCGTTGCTGTGTAGACAATTTTGTTTAATATCAAAACAGTTTATAGTTTTCAATCTCGTATATATTCGTTGTGTTACTAACTTTCACTTTCGCAAAAAATGGCACCGAAGCGTAATTGTAGTTTTAATCAAGATTTACAAAAGGAATACCATTTTATAACAAAGTCTACATCGTCATCAGACTTCACTGTAAGATGTAATATATGTTCATCCGGGTTTACTATTAACCATAGTGGACGTGGTGATATTAAGAGCCACATAAATAGTGATAAACATAAGAGAGCCGTCGCTACTGCTGCATCAAGCTCGTCGTTGACAAATTTTTTTCAAGCTGAACAGGTTGGTGACAAAGAAGAACAGTTAGCTGCTACAGAAGGTGCCTTTGCATATCATACAGTGATGCACAATCACACGTTTAGATCTATGGACTGCACATCAAAATTGCTTCAGGTAACTTTAGAACCAAAATTTGCTTGTGCGCGTACGAAAACAGAAGCTATTATTCGGAATGTGTTCACACCCCATGCTCTAAACGAGTTGAGATGTGACCTAGAAAAGGTAACATTTATCTCCATACTGACAGATGCCTCCAACCACAAAGAAATCAAGATTTTTCCTTTGCTTGTCAGATACGTTGATCGCAATAAGGGACTGAAAGTTAAAATATTAGAGTTGAAGTCATTGCCGGGTGAAACATCTGATATAGTAAGTAGTTTTCTTATTGACTGTCTAACTGAAAATGGTTTAGAACTGAAAGTAGTTGGATTATGTGCAGACAACACAAATTCTAATTTTGGGGGCGCTGAAAGAAAAGGACAGAACAATGTTTTCACAAAACTGAAAGAAAACCTTGGACATAGTTTGATAGGTGTTGGGTGTGCTTGCCATATTTTCCACAACACTGTTCGAGCAGCTGCAGACGTATTGCCTGTTGATGTTGAAATGACTATTGCAAAAATGTATCTGTACTTCAAATCATACACAGTTAGAGTTGAAAGTCTCAAGGAGTTTTGTCAGTTTGTCGACACAGACTTCCAGATGATTTTAGGTTATGCACAAACTAGGTGGATTGCGCTCTTGCCTGCTGTTGAAAGGGTTCTTTACATGTTCCTGCCTCTAAAATCATATTTTCAATCTCAAGACAGATGCCAAGTTTTTATACAGGAATTCTTTGAAAACCCACTGTCTGAGGCATGGCTTATTTTGGTTCACAGTCAGGCATCCTCTTTCCACGAAGCAGTGCAGAAAGTAGAGGGACAGATGGTCACTGTATTTGAAGTCATTGACAACATCAATAGGTTGAAAGCTATCTTGGAGTCCAAGCTGGAAGACGGCTTCTTGCCATCAAGAGTTCAGATAATCCTTAAAAAGTTGGAAATGGAAGGATTTCCACGTGATGATGTGAAAAAGTTTAACGCCAGTGTTTCTTCATTTTATGAAACAGCTTTAAGTTATTTGAAGAAATGGGCTGTAAATCATTTTCAAAACCTAGAGTCTTACAGCTGGGTAATGCTGAACAGAACACCAAATCGGGAAGATATTGAGAAGTCTTCATCATTAGTGAGTCAAACAGTGCCTTCAGTCGACTTTCCAGAAAATTAAATGTATGACGATTATGTCTACATGAAACAGTTCGTTACTTCACAAAAAATTAGTGAGTGGAGTCTTAATAAAACATTACCAGGGCAGCGTTGGGTTGAACTAGCTTCCCACTTCAGAAACAATCATGTGCCCGTTTCACATATTCTGAAGTTGGCAGAGTTCTTTTTGTGTCTACCTGGAACAAATGCTGCAACAGAACGAGTGTTTTCTCTGATGAACAGTTTGTGGACAAATGATAAAACGCAACTAGGTATTGAAACTTTAAAAGCCATGTTGATCACCAAAGTGAACTATGAGGGAACATGTGTCGAATTTTATAAGATGCTGCATACAAAGAAGGACATTTGACAGAAAATTCACTCATCTGAAAAGTACAGCATCTCTGTTTCACCTTCAATTTAAGTGAGTATCACTGTTTTTTTTTATCTCCTGATTATCCTGATAGCGTATTGTAGGTCTATATTATTAGATGTTTTAAAATGTATGTATTATTCACTTGAAAATGACAGCAAGAAGAAATGTAATTTTATTGGTGGAAAATTGAAGTAAAATTATTCCGTCCAGGAATGGGATTTCAAAAATATGGTCACCTTAATGAACTGCCCAAGATTGCAAACTTAGACACCAAAGACTGCTACGTTAACTTCAGGGTTACTTGTGTACAAGTTTTTGATACGACAGAAAGGCCAAAACACACGGAATCTTTAGAGAATAGCAGACTCTAGGGTCAGCTACGAAAAATATGGATTGATGGAATATTAGAAACACTGGGAAACATCAGCAAAGGCCAACAGAAGAGTAAAATATACATACCCTCGACACTTAAAGGGAAATGAGGAAGGAAAAGAAAAAGAAATACTGATCAAAACAAAACCGTTGCTCTGTAGTTGACTGAGAAACAAACATTGTTAACAAAAATATGCATCTCACCTGTGCCGTAGATATTTAACTTGTCTCACACTACATTCCTGAAACGTGGACTTTAAGGGGAAAGATGGCCGTGTCACGTTGTATGCGTGGATGCTTTCACACACATTCACCGATTCTGTAAGTTCATTTTAGCTTGCGGTGTGTCTTGTCCATCATAACACTCACTGTGTGCAGCTTTGTTTCCCATTGGAGTTGTCAGAAGGTTGGGCCACATCGCCTCACGACTGGGATATAAGTGAGGCTAAGGAGATGAAGTGTTTCTCTTGAGGCTATACGGTTTTGTACATTGAAATGGGTTGGCTGCGTATCTCTCAGAAAAGAGAACTATTAAACACAATTCAAACATGACAAATTAGATTTTTGGAGCATGTTAACAGACAGAGCAGCCTACTAAAAGTAATCATGGAAAGGAAAAAAACAAGGTAAAAGAGGTAGAGGCAGACCAAGACAAACGTGGATGAGTAACATCAAAAGATGGACAAGTCAGCCTATGACAACCTGCACCATCAAAGCAAGAGACAGAGTGGAATGGCGCTCTATGGTAGCCAACCCTCGAGGCGGAGACGACACTCGATGGTGATGATGCGTATCTCATCCATCTGGCATAGCGAAAGCAATTCTGTAATGAGCTATGAAGGGAGTGAGACGGAGAGGCAGGTAAAGAAAGAGATGGGAAGATAACATCAAAGAGAGGATAGGTCTTGACTTTGCAGAATCTCAAAGAATGACTGAAAAATAATGAAAGAGATAAAATAGACTACGTCTGTTAGCGCTGCTCTAATTACATCCCCTTCCACCTTTTCCAAAGTTATGAAGAAGAAGAAATTAACTAAAACGTTATGAGACAGAAATAATGTAGCACTATTTGTTTAGACATGCATGATACACTAGCATCCGTCATCCAGGAGCAGGAAAAATAATGGCAAAATCCGGCTCTACAAAATACTGTGATAAGGCCGGATGTGCTGGGGCAAAATATCGCAAATTCGATGCAAATTGTTACGCCACTGTACACTGGACAACATGACAACAAAACATGTTCTACAGGATTGCCCCCAGTACACAGACCTGAGAAGAGCAATGTGGTCCACACCCACCTCCCTGAAAGAGAAACTATATGGGGCGATCGAACCACTTAAATTGACAGCTGATTTCATAAGAGTGTCTTTTTTTTTTTTTTTCTTTTTAATAAGAGTGTCTGGAATCCTAATCTGATTGAGACTTGATCGCAGAGAGAGAGAGAGAGAGAAAAGAAAGAAAGAGGTGTCTACCAGCGTGTTTACCAATGTCTCTTCTTCTTGGTGTTTACCCGTTAAGTGAACGTGCATGCGCTTTGTCGCTAGTTTACGATAAAGCCACGTTACCACGATACAGCAACCATTCCCCCTTAGATCCACTGTTACAGCTACCATTCGCCTCTGGATCCACTGTTACAGCTACCATTCCCCTCTGGATCCACTTTTACAGCTACCATTCCCCTCTGGATCCACTTTTACAGCTACCATAGGTACTTCCGGTATATGGTGGATAGGCAGCGGGAACAATTGAAGGCTATGTATGAAAAGTGTTCCTTCTTGCAGTTTCCTCATATTCCAAGTCCGGGTTGTTGCAGGAGCTACTGAGTTAAGTGCTCTGTGCACACCGTGAGCTGTGTGTCTCATCCGTTTTGATCATGTTTCGATGTTCCAATTGTTTGCGATGAATGGTGATATCGTGTGACGGGGAACGGTTGGCTGTGTTCACTTTCTGCGCGGTTTCGCCTTGTGTCTTTTGGCGTGTGCTGAGACTGCTGCGATGGGGACTGCGGTTGCCTTTCTTTGTTTGGGAGATGAGCTGTTAATTCGGATGATTACACTGGCACGGGCGGTTGAGCAATTATGGATTTTAATTCGTTTGCAGTGATACAGGGGCCTTCCATAACCAAAGAACCAATAACCAAAGCTACCATTCCCTCCTGGATCCACTGTTACAGTTACCATTCCCCCCCCCTGGATCCATTGTTACAGCTACCATTTCCCCTTGGATCCATTGTTACAGCTACCATTTCCCCTTGGATCCACTGTTACCATTCCCCCTGGATCCACTGTTACAGTTACCATTCCCCCCTCCCCTGGATCCATTGTTACAGCTACCATTTCCCCTTGGATCCATTGTTACAGCTACCATTTCCCCTTGGATCCACTGTTACAGTTACCATTCTCCCTGGATCCACTGTTACAGTTACCATTTCCCATTGGATCCATTGTTACAGCTACCATTTCCCCTTGGATCCATTGTTACAGTTACCATTTCCCCTTGGATCCACTGTTACAGTTACCATTCCCCCCCCCCTGGATCCATTGTTACAGCTACCATTTCCCCTTGGATCCACTGTTACAGTTACCATTCCCCCTGGATCCACTGTTACAGTTACCATTCCCCCTGGATCCATTGTTACAGTTACCATTCCCCCCCCCTGGATCCATTGTTACAGCTACCATTTCCCCTTGGATCCATTGTTACAGCTACCATTTCCCCTTGGATCCACTGTTACAGTTACCATTCCCCCTGGATCCACTGTTATAGCTACCATTTCCCATTAAATTCACTGTTACAGCCACAATTTCCCCTGGATTCACTGTTACAGCCACCATTTCCCATTAAATTCACTGTTACAGCCACAGTTTCCCCCTGGATTCACTGTTACAGCTACCATTTCCCATTAAATTCAGTGTTACAGCCACAATTTCCCCCTGGATTCACTGTTACAGCCACCATTTCCCATTAAATTCACTGTTACAGCCACAATTTCCCCTGGATCCACTGTTACAGCTACCATTTCCCATTCGATTCACTGTTACAGCAACTATTTCCCATTCGATTCACTGTTACAGCAACCATTTTTCCTTAATGAAGAAACAAGCTCCCATTAAAAAAATCAGCAAACACTTGGCAAACTTGCGGATAGGGCTTGGGCCAATGATTAATAAGACTCAAGAGAATTGATAAACATATGCAGCGGCGGACGGTGATTGCGAAACTAAAGAAGACCAGGAAATGAGACCAAACTTTTAGGTTTGATCATTTGCGACATAAACATTGCTGAAATTTGCGCTATGTAACATCGTTCCTTCAATTAGTGTCCTAAATTAATATAATTATCAGTACATCATAATATATTAGCTATTTGCATCATCGTCATCAAGTACCATGTCTACAGGCGTAAGTGATCATGTCTCTCCACAACTTTCGATCTCAACAGTTATTTATCATTTCAGTAGTTGACCTTCTGCCAAGCCATTCTCTTAATTAAGCTGTCTTGTATCTTTTCTCTTTATACTCCTTTATCTCTTCGTCCCTTCATTTTCACAGTTGTCACAATATACTCCATCTGTTCCCTTCTCGTTATATGCCAAAAATGATGACTGTTTCTTCCTAATATTGGAAAGTAGCTCTCTTTTTGCTTTCGTCTCTTTCAGAACGTTTTCATTACTCTTCTTAACTATCCATGGTATGGTATTTTCAATACTCTTCTGTAAAACCACATTTCTACAGCCTCCAGTGATTTTCTTGTCTGTTGTCCTAATGTCCATGATTCACATCCATAAGTTAATACTAACTCTACATAGCATTTAATAACTCTTTTTCTTGTTTCTATTGTCAAAAATGGATTGCACAGTATATTCCTCTTCTTTTTTTTTAAAGCTGCTTTTACCTGAGCCATTAAGCATCTCACCTCTGTTGCACATCTACCATCTGGGGTTAACAATGTTCCCAGATATCTAAATTCATTGTCCTGTTTTAATATTGTTCCACTTGTCTTTATTGTGCATTGCGGGGATGTCTTTTTTTTTTTTTTTGTTACCATTATTTCTGTCTTTTTTGCTGTTAAGGCGGAGTCCTTTATTTTTGTTTTGCTTCACTATAATGTCCACTTGTAACTCGTCTTCACTCTTAACGATTAAGTCTATCACCAACATACTTTAAATTATTTATATTATAACCTCCAATTGTTATTCCATGCATGCTCCTTATGGATCTTAAAATAATCTCACCATACATATTAGGTAAATTTGGTGACAGCACACAACCTTGTTTAACACCATGTTTTATTTGTTGAAACATTCCCAATTGATTCCCCTGTGGCCGTTGTTTGTTGCCATTTCATGTTCTTTATTATTATTAGATCTTTGCTGTCTACGTTTGTCTACGTTATAATTTGCATTATAAGTTATGAAAAAAAACGTGGTTTTGCTGTTAAGCAAAACTCTTACAGTTTATTCAGTTTTTTTTTAAAATATAAAGCCACAAGGCAGTGATCCTTACAACAGGTACTTCGTAAATGTGTCTTCCCATCGACACTGCCTCTATATATTTTAAAAAAAATGATAGAACGTCATCTGATTAGAGGTTCTTTTGTTGCGATGGCAACGGGGAGCTAATTGCTGAAATATCTACCTAATTCTCATACACATTGCAAGGTCGATAGATGCAGTTGTACAGTTGTAGTACGTTTTACATCCATTTACATGGAAGTCTATTAGTAACGGCTTGAGTGATTTGAATGAATTATATCACAGCTATACTAGGGAATATGGTACGGTTCCTGGTTGTACACTGACATTGAACTCATTGAGCTGGAATGTGATTGTGTTATATTTTCTGATAAAATATTAGAGGAGTCGTGACCTCCTTTACCTCCTCTGAATATCTGTCGCTGCTGGAGGGATATGATCACCTACGCCAACATGCACGATAACTGATTTGATATCAGCACTGCCTCGAAAGTTGCTGTGCCATTTTTTTATTTTTGTTCTCCATATACGATCTGCAGCCAGATTTACATTTTCTTTCACTGATAGAGAACTCCCTCAAGGAAGCCATGGAAACATCCTTATATCTCAGCACTGGTCTGTGATAGAGAACTCCCTCAAGGAAGCCATGGAAGCATCCTTATATCTCAGCACTGGTCTGTGATAGAGAACTCCCTCAAGGAAGCCATGGAAACATCCTTATATCTCAGCACTGGTCTGTGATAGAGAACTCCCTCAAGGAAGCCATGGAAACATCCTTATATCTCAGCACTGGTCTGTGATAGAGAACTCCCTCAAGGAAGCCAAGGAAACATCCTTATATCTCAGCACTGGTCTGTGATAGAGAACTCCCTCAAGGAAGCCAAGGAAACATCCTTATATCTCAGCACTGGTCTGTGATAGAGAACTCCCTCAAGGAAGCCATGGAAGCATCCTTATATCTCAGCACTGGTCTGCCCTTTTGGTCTCTTCCTGTCCTTACGTTTGTCATACAATATTTGTTTCGGAATACGAATGTTTGCCATTCTTTTGACATGACCAGCCACCTTAATCTACGACTTCTAAGTGTGGCCGTGATGGATGGGAGTTTGGCTCGTTGTAAGACATTAGAGTTGGTTACTTTGTACTGTCATTTGATGTTCATAACCTTTCGAAGGCAACGCACATGAACGCTGTATTTTATGCATCATTAATTGTATATAACTATGTGTGTATGTTATATACATCATTACTTATGTCTAACTACCAGGTGTTGTGTCTCTTCAATTATGTCAAGTTACGAGGTATTATACCTATTACTTATGTTATACCTATTACTTATGTTATACCTATTACTTATGTTCAACTTACAAGAAATACACATCAAAACGTGACTTGATAGCCACTAGATGGTAAATACTCATGATTGGAACAGTTTCCTTACTCTAACCGGTGATAACTGAATCTTCTGACGCGCATGGTCAGTGGTGTGAAACTGAGATTCATTCCGGGTCTCGACGGTTACAAATGAATCCCATATTTGCAAAATGTACCTTATGTAACCGTGTTATTCACCTTTACTCCATACTTGCCAGTTTATGAATTGCAACATTTCCTGAATATGAGGTTACCCATTCACATATTTGTATAAATGCTACAGACTTTAAGAAACCTGGTGGATACGCTAGTCTTCATAATGCTGAAGTGCACGCGAGTTGGGTAAACGATTATCTTTGCCTACTTGCACAACTTGCAAAGACCCGGCACTGATTTCCAGCTATCACGTGATCGTACTGCATACAGAATGTGTTTTAGTAAATGTTTAGACAAGACAAAGATCACAGTCGGTGCGTCCCGTGCTCCCAGCTTTAGTTTCATAACACTCTTCTTGACATTCGCCACTTATTGTCAGTTACAGCAACTTAAGGTGACTAGGTAAATCCTGGCCAAGGTTTCTTTCCGCCATTTTTCAGTTCAGTGTTACTGTGTTTAGCTTTCATGTATGGATTTCTGTGTTTATTTTAGGATAATTTGTGTATTGAACCCGATGAAGGCTATTGTTGAAACGTCGTAGTTTGTCTCGTCTCTCTATTCGTTTAGCTGCGTTACAACATTTTGTATTTATTTTACAACCGAAGGTGACACAGAACTTTTCTCTAATAAGTAAACAAAAGTAAGTAAAGTAGTCCCGTCACGCCAAGTGGCGTATAGGGAATATGGTGTTAGTGACCATACATTTTACAGACCTTCAGCACATCATTTTTGGGGTAATGTGGTCGGTATTACGCCCGTGCCGCTCTACTTTCCCAGAAAAAAATCCGGTACCCATTAAAGGCTGGGTGAACCAGAAGCCGTCGGTTGAGAACGAACCCTACCCCTTGTCCTTTGTAGTCCAGTTCACTAACCACTGAGCTATCGCGGCTCCCTTTTCTGCAATAATGTGTACGAAATATATAAATACAAGTAGAAAACTGATCGTGACCTCTGACCCGGCGAGTGCATAAAACATTTGATATTAAAGCCTATTATCTGTTGTCATCAAATATGGAGGCTACACGCATGAAAGCGATGTCTACCGTATGTCCTGACTGAAACAGTGGCATTGTGCTTGGAGACAGAGCATCAGAATCAATCTATACATGTCCAAGTATGTCCCATGTTTGATATCATCATCAAGTGCCATGCCTGCTGGCGTAGGTGATCATGTCTCTCCACACCTTTCGATCTCCACAGTTATTTATCATTTCTGTTGTTGACCTCCTGCCAAACCATTCTATTAAGTTGTCTGATATCTTTTCTCTTTGCATACCTCTATATCTTCGTCCCTCAATTTTCCCCGGTTGTCACTATATATTCCAGCTGTTGCCTTCTCATTGCATGGCCAAAAGTTGATGATCGTTTCTATACAAGAGCTAAACTACACAGGTTTCAGAAGCTCTAAACGCATAACCAGGCCGTACTATAATCATAGATGAGCTCGAGTACACGATTGAATCTACCAGAAATAATCATATATGAGATCTAGTACACGATTGAATCTACAAGAAATAATCATATATGAGATCTAGTACACGACTGAATCTACAAGAAATAATCATATATGAGATCTAGTACACGATTGAATCTACAAGAAATAATCATATATGAGATCTAGTACACGACTGAATCTACAAGAAATAACCATGAGATCTAGTACACGACTGAATCTACAAGAAATAATCATATATGAGATCTAGTACACGACTTAATCTACAAGAAATAATCATATATGAGATCTAGTACACGACTGAATCTACAAGAAATAATCATATATGAGATCTAGTACACGACTGAATCTACAAGAAATAATCATAAATGAGATTTAGTACACGATTGAATCTACAAGAAATAATCATATATGAGATCTAGTACACGACTGAATCTACAAGAAATAATCATATATGAGATCTAGTACACGACTGAATCTACAAGAAATAATCATATATGAGATCTAGTACACGATTGAATCTACAAGAAATAATCATATATGAGATCTAGTACACGACTGAATCTACCAGAAATAATCATATATGAGATCTAACAAAGCAGAAAATAATACAAATGGGGGTGGAGGCGTGAAGATTTGTCAGAGACGTGGGGGTGAGGAACTCCACGAGGACGAGTCGAGTCGAGGCTAGCGTGACACGGAAAAAGCCACTAACTATAAGTATTGTTCAGGCAAATGTTCAAGTTTTGTGTAAAGAAAAACAACATACACCAACAAAAGAGTCATACAACATAGGTAAAGAGAAGGGTCATACAACATATGTCAACGTATCTTTGCATAGGAATGTTTTAAAGATATTTTTTCTTCAATAGTGTGAATAAGCCATTATTTGATTCACGTGACGCAGTCCCTTTAACCAAAGCCATCTATAGATCTATATATGCCTGCATGCTGAAAATAAAACCGGAAAATCCTCCAAATAGCGTGACGTTATCAGCTATAGGGTCTATCGACGGATGACGCCACTCTACCCACAACCACCCCTGCTCGCAAAGCTGAAAACACAACGCTTGTTGGACTTTTTCATGGAATTTCCCGTCAGCCCGTAGGCCTTTGTTAATCTATATATAGCTTTGGTTTAACTATGTGGCCTTAGAACTGTATATCATTTGTCAGTGAATAAATGGGAATCAGCCTTACATCAAATCAAAACAAATATGCAAATTGTGTTGTACTGTCTCTTTGTGGTAGTTCGGTGAGAGGTAGAGGGGTTTAAATGGAACAGAAATCAAACCAGAACAGAGGTAGGTGATTAGCTTGTTCTAGAACAGAGGTAGGTGATTAGTCTGTTTCAGAACAGAGGTAGTTGATTAGTTTGTTTCAGAACAGAGGTAGGTGATTAGTTTGTTCTAGATCAGAGGTAGGTGATTAGTTTGTTTCAGAACAGAGGTAGGTGATTAGTTTGTTTCAGAACAGAGGTAGGTGATTAGTTTGTTTCAGAACAGAGGTAGTTGATTAGTTTGTTCTAGAACAGAGGTAGGTGATTAGCTTGTTCTAGAACAGAGGTAGATTATTAATTTGTTCTAGAACAGAGGTAGGTGATTAGTTTGTTCTAGAACAGAGGTAGGTGATTAGTTTGTTCTAGAACAGAGGTAGGTGATTAGTTTGTTCTAGAACAGAGGTAGATTATTAGTTTGTTCTAGAACAGAGGTAGGTGATTAGTTTGTTCTAGAACAGAGGTAGGTGATTAGCTTGTTCCAGAACAGAGGTAGGTGATTAGCTTGTTCCAGAGCAGAGGTAGGTGATTAGTTTGTTCTAGAACAGAGGTGGGTGATTAGTTTGTTCATGAACTGAGGTAGGGGATTAGTTTGTTCTAGAACAGAGGTAGCCGATTAGCTTGTTCTATAACAAAGGTAGGTGATTAGTTTTTTTTTCAGAACAGAGATAGCCGATTAGCCTGTTTTAGAACAGAGGCAGCTGATTAATTTGTTCTAGAACAGAGGCAGCTGATTAATTTGTTCTAAAACAGAGGCAGCTGATTAATTTGTTCTAGAACAGAGGCAGCTGATTAGTCACAGAGTTAACAGAATAGTTTTTTGTTTATTTCCTTATCTAGCCGCCTATCCAATGACATACGCCGGTTACACGCGGTGTGCTGCTCGGGTGTAACGTTCTTTGCATGCTTGTTGTGGTTGTTTAATTTCTCACTGGCTGCTGCACGGTGGCATTCTCCTTGTTAAGTGGATATTTGCTCCTCTTTCCTATCGAAATAGATCAACCGATGATAGGTCATTGTTTTCACTGTTGCACCGGTGAATGCCTATTTCCGACAGCGGCTTTCTTGTCCAGTTCGCTCACTGCCTTGTGAGAAGACTTGGGAGATTTTGAAGGCTACGAGACTAAACCCAGACATAAAACCCGGAGGGTGGGACCCTAGGACAGTCGGTGGTGTATTATTCATCTTCTGCCATCCCCTGCTACTCAACTTTGATTCCGAACGTAATGACCTCCTCCCTCTTTCGGATCGTTTCAAAGAGAAGCCGAGAGCGGGGGTAGTGCGTTTTGGACAAAGCATTATCTCCATATTATTGGTCCAGACATAGCAAGCAAACAATAATGTTAGTTCCACCCTTTCTATGACACAGCAGTAAGAAAATGCCATCTCCCATACACGGCATGATCTTGCAGCGAGCCAAACTCGCACCAAGGCAACACTTAGGGGTTGTAGACTAAGGTGACTGGGTCATGCAAGAAGAATGGCAAGCAATTGTGAAAGAAGCTGTTCAGTAAAACATCATCAGCATAAGACACTAATATTTTACCACTACTGACCTATGGTTGTTTATTACCAACCGTCTGTCAAGACGCCAAAAGCTATATATATATATATATATATATATATATATATATATATATATATATATATATATATGGTTTTATATATTATATGACCGGTTATATATATATATATATATATATATATATATATATATATATATATCCACCGACAATAAAGGACTCATCCTTAATAGCAAAAAGACAAAAGTAATGGTAACAACAAAGAAAAATACATCACTGCAATGCACAATAAATACAAGTGGAACAATATTAAAACAGGTAAATGAATTTAATTATCTGGGAAGATTGGTAACCTCAGACGGAAGATGTACAACAGAGGTGAGATGAATGGCTCAGACAACATCAGCTTTCCAAAAAATATGGAAGATACTATGTAATCCATTTTTGACAATCGTCATCATCATGTGACATACCGGTTGGCGTAGACGATCATGTCCCTCCACAATCATCTATCCACAGTGCATCATATCAGTTCTGTTGTTGACTGTTTTCCATGCCATGACACCAAGCTATTCAGTATTTTCTCTATTTATCGTCCGCGATCTCTCTTTCCCTTTATTTTGCCAGTTGTAACCAAGTATTCCAACTTTCCTCTTCTCATGATGTGCCCGAAAAATGTTGATTGCTTCTTTCTGATGTTTTTTAAGAGTTCCCTTTTTGTGTTGGCCTCTTTGAGAACTTCCTCATTGGTCTTTTTAGCTGCCCAGGGAACTTTCAACATTCTTCTGAGAAATCCCATCTCTGTGGCCTCTAATCGTCTTTTCATTTGTTTGTCTATTGTCCATAATTCGCTTCCATAGATCAGAATTGGTTCTATATAGTACCGATGAACTCTTTTTCTCATTTTTATTGACATAGATTTGTTGCATAAGATATTTTTCATTTTTTGAAATGCTATTTTGGTCTGAGCTATTCTGCTTTTTATTTCTGTGGTGCATCTCCCATCTCATGTTATTATTGTGCCCAAGTATTTGAAACGTAACGTTTTTGACAATAGAAACAAGAAAAAGGGTTTTTAAATATTATGTAGCCAGTCTTAACATATGGATGTGAATCATGGACAATAGGACAACTGATAAGAAAATCACCGGAGGCTGCATAATTGTGATTTTACAAAAGAATGTTGAGAATACCATGGGCAGCTAAGAAGAGTAATGAAAACGTTCTGGAGGAGGCCAAAGCAATAAGAGAGCTAATAGGGAAAATTGAGGGACGAAGAGATCGAGGTAGGCAAAGAGAAAAGATACCAGACAGCTTAAGAGAATGGCTTGGCAGAGGGTCAACAATAGAAACGATAAATGACTGTGGAGACCGAAAGTTGTGGTGTGACATGATCACCTGAGTTAACAGGCACTGTAGTTGATGATGATGATATCCACTGACAGGTACAGAAGACAAAAATATGAATAAATAATTGTTTACGTAATGAAAATAAACTATAAATAAGTACGTACCAAAGAAGGTAATAGGATGAATGTTTATCGCTTTAGCGTGACCAAAAATAGGTTTCAATTACCCTCGTGACTCCTTTTATGTTGCTGACCCAAATACTGGAAGAGTCTGTACAATCTCGTGACGCCTAACCTTGACACCGATTAATAATACCGAACTGTCACACGCGGACACATCTATAACTCGTTCACTTCTCTTTATGCTTCCTGGCACATATGGACAACCATAGATATCGCTAATAAGTGTCTCTCTTGTGCCCGCTTGCTTCAGTCCGTGTTTATATATTACTGATTACTTTCTTTAACAATGTTCTTTATACGGGATGGGGTTACTGGTCACAGTTTTGATCTACAGACTCCATTTTTTTCTCAGTTAATTCTCAGTTCAAACTGAAACTTGAAATGCAAAGTGAGCTTTCTACACCGTTGATGTGTTCTTAAATTTGGAGCAAAACTAACTTTGCTTATAAATTATTTAACGGTTATAATATTAAGTAATATCAGTTACATGTCTCTCCACAACTTTCCATCTCGACAGTTATTTATCATTTCTGTTGACCTTCTGTCAAGTCATTCTCTTAAGCTGTCTGGTATCTTTTCGTCCCTCAATTTTCCCAGTTCTTACAATATATCCCAGCTGTTCTCTTCTCATTACATGGCCAAAAAAATGATGATTGTTTCTTCCTAATATTGGAAAGTAGCTCTCTTTTTGCTTTGGTCTCTTTCAGAACGTTTTCATTATTCTTCTTAGCTGTCCATTGTATTCTCAATATTCTTCTGTAAAACCACATTTCTACACTATTCTACAGACTCCAGTGATTTTCTTGTCTCTTGTCCATGATTCACATCCATATGTTAAGACTGGCTCTACATAACATTAAAGAGCTCTTTTTCTTGTTTCTATTGTCAAAAATGGCTCAAATTATTATAATTTAATAAATTTAATAAAAATATAATTATTATAAACAATAATTGTCAAATATGGTCATTATGGCTTAGGCAAGAGGAATGAAAGAGGTGAGAAACTTATTGAATGGGCAAGAACACACAACATGATGATAGGAAACACCTGGTTTAAGCAACATCCAAGACGTCTGTGGACATGGAAAAGCCCAGGGGACATCGCACGTAATCAAATTGATTATATAATGATAAGCAATAGATTTAGAAACAGTCTGGTGTGTGTGAAAACTAGACCAGAGGCAGATTGCAATAGTGATCATGTACCAGTTGTGGGAAAGCTTAGAGTAAAATTAAAAAGAACAAAACGAGCCTCAGTTAACATCAAGTTAAATTTAGATTTACTAAAATCAGACAAGAAGCTGCAAGACAAATATAAAATCACAATTCAGAACCGGTACAATGCAATAGAGAAGATACAAAGCATTGATGAACAGTGGGAAATGCTAAAAGAATCAATGAAACAAATATCAAATGAGTTCATACCACCAGTGAGGACAAATTCAAGAAAGAAATGGATGACAGATGATATTTTGCAGCTAATGGATACAAGAAGAAGAAATAAAGAAAATAAAGATGAGTATAAGAGGTTAAATAAAGAAATTGTAGTAAAATGTAATGAAGCAAAAGAAGCATGGCTAAAAGAGAGATGCAAAGAAATCGAATTGCAACAAAAAGGAGATGCTAAAGCTATATACAAACAAATTGAGGAATTAACAGGAAGAAAAACGCAATCAAAAACTGGATGTTTAAGATCAAAGAAAGGAGAACTGTTGATTGATCAAGAAAACATAAGGGAACGATGGACAGAATACATTAAGGATCTTTATAATGATGTATGAATGGAAGTAAATATTAAGGATAATGGAGAAGGACCAGAAATACTCAAGAGAAGAAGTTGAAGACGCCTTGCGCAATATGAAAGCAGGCAAAGCTCCTGGACCAGATAATATAACTAAAGAAGAGATTGAAGCCATGGGTGATTTTGGAATAGAAATAATAACAAAAATATTGAATGATATCTACAACAGCGGATATATACCAGACGACATGCTCAAATCAATATTCATAGCCCTACCAAAGAAATCGGGTGCGATTGAATGCGATAATCATCGCACAATAAGCCTTATGAGTCATATGACTAAGATATTACTAAGAATCATTGTGCGAAGAGTGCAAAACAAAATCAGTCCAGAAATTAGCGATGAACAGTGTGGTTTTGTTAGAGATAAAGGAACAAGCAATGCCATTTATATCATAAGATCTTTAGTTGAAAGAGCCATAGAGGTGAAAACAGATCTATACAAATGTTTCATAGATTACACCAAGGCATTTGACAAAGTAAAGCACCAAGAAATAATCAACATTTTAGAAAGCATAAACATAGACAGCAAAGATCTAAGAATAATAAAGAACATGTACTGGCAACAAACAGCGGCATAAGAACTGGAAACCAATTGGGAATGTTTCAACAAATAAAACAGGGTGTTAGACAAGGTTGTGTGCTGTCACCAGATATGTTTAATACTTATAGTGAGATTATTTTAAGATCCATAAGGGGCATGCCTGGAATATGCCTCATTTTTTGGAAAGCTGCTTTTGCCTGAGCAATTCTGCATCTCACCTCTTTTGTACATCTTCAGTCTGAGGTTAACAAAGTTCCCAAATATTTAAATTCATTTACCTGTTTTAATATTGTTCCACTTATCTTTATTTTGCACTGAGGTGATGTCTTTTTCTTTGTAGTTACCATTACTTTTGTCTTTTTGCTATTAAGGCTGAGTCCTTTATTTTTACTTTCTTTCACTATAATGTCCAACATTTCTTGTAACTCATTCTCACTCTTAGCGATTAAGATTGTATCATCAGCATACCTTAGATTATTTATATTATGACCTCCGATTGTTATTCCAGGCATGCCCCTTCTGGATCTTAAAATAATCTCACTACATATATAAAATAAATCAGGTGACAGGACACAACCTTGTCTAAAAACCCTGTTTTATTTGTTGAAACACTCACAATTGGTTTCCAGTTCTTATGGCCGCTGTTTGTTGCCAGTACATGATCTTTATTATTCTTAGATCTTTGCTGTCTATGTTTATGCTTTCTAAAATGTTGATTATTTCTTGGTGCTTTACTTTGTCAAATGCTTTTGTATAATCTATGAAACATAGGTATATATCTGTTTTCACCTCTGTGGCTCTATCTACTAAAGGTCTTATGATGTATTTGGCATTGCTCGTTCCTTTACCTCTAACAAAACCACACTGTTCATCGCTAATTTCTGGACTGATTTTGTTTCGCACTCTTCACATGATGATTCTTAGTAATATCTTAGTCATGTGACTGTTAAGGCTTATTGTGCGATGATCATCGCATTCAATCGCACCCGATTACTTTGGTAGGGCTATGAATATTGATTTGAGCATGTCGTCTGGTATATATCCGCTGTTGTAGATATCATTCAATATTTTTGTTATTATTTCTATTCGAAAATCATCCATGGCTTCAATCTCTTCTTTAGTTATATTATCTGGTCCAGGAGCTTTGTCTGCTTTCATATTGCACAAGGCGTCTTCAACTTCTTCTCTTGAGTATTTCTGGCCCTTCTTCATTATCCTTAATATTTACTTCTGTTCGTTCATGGTTATAAAGTTCTTTAATATATTCTGTCCACTGTTCCCTTATGCTTTCTTGTTCAATCAACAGTTCTCCTTCCATTGATCTTAAACATCCAGTTTTTGATTGCGTTTTTCTTCCTGTTAATTCTTCAATTTGTTTGTATATAGCTTTGACATCTCCTTTTTGTTGCATTTCAATCTCTTTGCATCTCTCTTTTAGCCATGCTTCTTTTGCTTCATTGCATTTGATTACAATTTCTTTATTTAATCTCTTATACTCATCTTTATTTCTTCTTGTTCTATCCATTAGCTGCAAAATTTCATCCGTCATTCATTTCTTTCTTGAATTTGTCCTCACATACAGTCAATGAATAAAATAGTTTGTTCCCCGTGACAGTGACTACGTCCCATACATGAATACAGGAGGTGGTGGGGGGGGGGGGTTGTTGCAATGAGCTGGGGAAGTAGAGCAGAACAGAGTAAGGTGGAGTGATAACTTCAAAGAAACTCAACAATAGTATCATATGTCAATGGCCAAAGTTGCCAGTGGTAGTCAGCTACAAGTGAAAACTGAAATCGCTCTTGACACTCAATGTAAGAGAAATTAAAAAAAAAAAAATAATAATTTTAAGAAAACTCATAACGTATCCTAATCACGTCTTCTTTGTGTACACCATAACTGTATCTAGTTAGAGTACACCATAACTGTATCTAGTTAGAGTACACCATAACTGTTTCTAGTTAGAGTACACCATAACTGTATCTAGTTAGAGTACACCATAACTGTGTCTAGTTAGAGTACACCATAACTGTATCTAGTTAGAGTACACCATAACTGTATCTAGTTAGAGTACACCATAACTGTATCTAGTTAGAGTACACCATAACTTTGTCTAGTTAGAGTACACCATAACTGTGTGTAGTTAGAGTACACCATAACTGTGTCTAGAGTACATCATAACTGTGTCTAAAGTACATCATAACTGTGTCTACATCATGACTGTGTCTAGAGTACATCATAACTGTGCCTAGCTCCATAACAGCAAAATAATTCTTGTTTCTTACTTGGCACAGCTGTCAAATGAATGTGATAAGCAGGTTCTTCTTTCTAGACTGCACTAGGGCACATGTCCCTACACTCTCACTGAAGATATGATGATCATAAAAGGTAGGCACACATAATATAAACAAGAGAAACAACACATTTTTCATTAAATTTAATAATAAAGTAGGGACAGTGTAAATGTTTTTAGAAATCTGCTGCATATACAGTGTCAGAAAATAGCATTGATATCAGTGCATGGACATCAGAAACAATTAATAAAAGAAAGATCATTACTTCAATGAGATATAATAGAAAAATAACGGAATAATAATAAACAGGAAGAGATAAATGCAAGAAGCAAAGAATGTACACAACACTACTAATTCTGAGTTACATGCTGACCTGATGCTGGAACACAAAAGAAAAATGAAGACATCTCCACTTTCCAGACTTTCCTCTCTCCTGAAAATACATCATCATCAGGTCACATGTCCTTTTCAGAAAGTTGCGTTTCACCACAGCCCGTTTGGAGAAAATCTCTGTCTCTTGCCAGATCTCCAACTTCTTCTATTGTCATGTTCAAGGTCTCCTTGATGTCTTGAAACCACCTTCTTCTTGGACTGTCCCTGATGCGTCACCCAGAAACCATGCCTTCCATTATTGTTCTTTCCAGCTGGACTGTGCCTTCCATTATTGTTCTTTCCAGCTGGACTGTGCCTTTTGATGTGGCCATAGTATTTTAATTTCCTCTGAAGAAAGGTGTTTTTTAAACCCAGTTCTTGTTAATGTTTAAATCTTGTCATATGTTTTCATTGATGTTTTTCATTATCCAAGGTATCTTAAGGATTTTTCTGTAGACTTTTTACTTAGAATGAATCAATTTTCTTCCTTGCTGTTTGCGAGATTGTCCATGATTCACAATCGTATGTTGCTATCAGGAAGATACATGTCCTTAGTAGTTTTACTGCCTTGCTGGTATTGTGCCACATGTTCTTCATGGCATTTAATTTTTGTATTGATAATGCTAATCTTCTGTTGATCTTGTTCTGCTGGTCTCCACTGTTAGTTACTACAGATCCCAGATATTCATAGTTTGTGTTACAATTTCAAGTTCTTCACTGTTGATAATGGGAATACAAGACCAGTGAACTGTCAAACACCAGACAAACTAATCTGTGTTCAGCAAACAGCAGAGTTCAGTCAAGCAGATTTCCATTGATTATGTAAAGCACAAGTGCAATGAAAACCAAACAGAATAAACAATTTAGGGCCAACTCACCTAGCAACACTTTGACTGAATGTGGTCAGCAGTGATTCATAGTTTGTGGCAATTTAGAGACTCTAGTTCATGTTATAGGTAAACCAATAACATATAAGGTATTTGTTTAGGAAACAACAGTACCACATTACCTCACTTGAGTGTCCCAGTTGATATAATGCTTATCAATAACAAATGATGTACTACAACTATCAATTTTATATAAACTACTCAGTGTGTAGCCACGGTGGCTGAGTGGTTAGTGCACTCACTTCCTGATCAGAAGGGTCCAGGTTCAATCACCAGAAGTGGCAGATTTTGGACCGACAGAGTTCAGGGGTTCACTCAGCCTCTAAAAATGGGCACCAGAGATTTTTCTTGGAAGTCAAAGTGACCTGGCATGATACCAAACCACATCACCCAAAAATGTGCTGTGCTCATACCAAAAATATGGTCACTAATACAATATTCCTCATATGCCTAGCACGGTGTGGAGGGAACCTTTACTCAGAGTTTAACTCAGAAAATGTCGTGTTTGAAGAATGTGAGATGGCAACAAGATCTGTTTTGATCTCAGTTCTCTTGTGTTGTACAGCTTCAAAGGAACAAGTTACAGGGTGAGTTTATTGCTACATCTTGTGGATGAGTCACAACAAGCAGTGGAGTTACAACATTAGATGTCTTCAATAGCAGTCAAGTCACAACAAGCAGTGGAGTTACAACATTAGATGTCTTCAATAGCAGTCAAGTCACAACAAGCAGTGGAGTTACAACATTAGATATTTCCAATAGCAGTCAAGTCACAACAAGCAGTGGAGTTACAACATTAGATGTTTCCAATAGCAGTCAAGTCACAACAAGCAGTGAAGTTACAACATTAGATGTCTTCAATAGCAGTCAAGTCACAACAAGCAGTGGAGTTACAACATTAGATGTTTCCAATAGCAGTCAAGTCACAACAAGCAGTGAAGTTACAACATTAGATGTCTTCAATAGCAGTCAAGTCACAACAAGCAGTGGAGTTACAACATTAGATGTCTTCAATAGCATCCAAGCCACAACAAGCAGTAGAGTGACAACATTAGATGTCTTCAATAGCAGTCAAGTCACAACAAGCAGTGAAGTTACAACATTAGATGTCTTCAATAGCAGTCAAGTCACAACAAGCAGTGAAGTTACAACATTAGATGTCTTCAATAGCAGTCAAGTCACAACAAGCAGTGAAGTTACAACATTAGATGTCTTCAATAGCAGTCAAGTCACAACAAGCAGTGGAGTTACAACATTAGATGTCTTCAATAGCAGTCAAGTCACAACAAGCAGTGGAGTTACAACATTAGATGTTTCCAATAGCAGTCAAGTCACAACAAGCAGTGAAGTTACAACATTAGATGTCTTCAATAGCATCCAAGCCACAACAAGCAGTAGAGTGACAACATTAGATGTCTTCAATACTAGTCTCTTAGGCCTGATTAAATGATGATACTGTAACACAAAGACCTATCAGACTAGTAATTGTTACACTTTGGTGCTAGCACCTGTATACCAAAAGTCCATTGTAACATTATATTCCCATTGAGAAATGACCATTAACTCAGAATATCCAACACCAACAAATGCCCATGCAGGTTGTAACAAAGACATACCTAGAACAGCATTTCTCAACCATTTTAAATTGAAACTAACTATTATAATAGCCAGGTAACCACAACCCTCATTAAGATTATTAATATGTAACCCTCTTTTATAATAAAAGAATAATAACAAATAATGTGAAGAGATCACAGATTCGAAACCTGGTAGGGTGAAAAGGTTGTTATATTGGGGATGAAATAAGAAACTCTGACCTGGACACCTCATTGTGACTGCTCAGGACAATGGCCTTTATTCTCTTACCCCCCCCCCCCCCCCCCCAGTAATATGTTAGTAAAGTAAAGTACCACTGTCACGCCTGTTAGTGACCCTATATTTTACAGACCTTCCTCACATGATTTTTGGGGTAATGTGGTCAGTATTACGCCCATGCTGCTTTACTTTCCCAGAAAAAAATCCGGTACCCATTTAAGGCTGGGTGAACCCAGAAGCCATCGGTTGGCATCGAACCCTACCCCTTGTCCTTTGTAGCCCAGTTCACTAAGCACTGAGCGATCACGGCTCCCAGTAATATGTTAATGATGGAAAAATAGTTTTAAATAACTTGAAACCTACGTTATAATAGCCAGGTAACCTACTCCATAACAAGGCATAACAATAACTTGAAACCTACTTTATAACAGACAGGTAACCTACTCCATAACAATGCATAACAATAACTTGAAACCTACTTTATAACAGCCAGGTAACCTACTCCATAACAATAACTTGAAACCTACTTTATAATAGCCAGATAACCTGAAACCTACTTTATAATAGCCAGGTAACCTACTCCATAACAATAACCTGAAACCTAACTTATAATAGCCAGGTAATCTGAAACTTATCTTATAATAGCCAGGTAACCTGAAACATACATTATAATAATAACATGAAACCTACTTTATAATAATCAAATAACCTGAAACCTACTTTATAGTAATCAAATAACTTGAAACCTACTTTATAATAGCCAGGTAACCTACTCCATAACAATAACCTGAAACCTACCTTATAATAGCCAGGTAATTTGAAACATACTTTATAATAGCCAGGTAACCTGAAACATACTTTATAATAATAACATGAAACCTACTTTATAATAGTCAAATAACCTTAAACCTACTTATAATAATCAAATAACCTGAAACCTACTTTATAATAATCAAATAACTTGAAACCTACTTTATAATAATCAAATAACCTGAAACCTACTTTATAATAATCAAATAACCTGAAACCTACTTTATAATAATCAAATAACTTGAAACCTACTTTATAATAATCAAATAACTTGAAACCTACTTTATAATAATCAAATAACTTGAAACCTACTTTATAATAATCAAATAATCTGAAACCTACTTTATAATAATCAAATAACTTGAAACCTACTTTATAATAATCAAATAATCTGAAAACTACTTTATAATAATCAAATAACTTGAAACCTACTTTATAATAATCAAATAACCTGAAACCTACTTTATAATAATCAAATAACTTGAAACCTACTTTATAAAAGCCTGGTAACCAGGGACCCTTATCTACAAAAACCAAGCAATGAAAACATTAATGGTTAAATGTCCTATATAACTGTAAATTAACACAATCTCAGTGATCTCCCAGAAGATACTTGGCACCTTGATTGAGGGTCGTAACCCACAGATTGTGAACTATGAACATAGAAGATTTTCTGAGAATGCTCAACATATATTGATCTAAAGCATGATGTGCTGAGAAGAAAGGAAACAGGATCTAGGTGCTGATGGCCAGATTTAGGGAAGACTGAGCTACATTAAGCAAATAGTTCATGAGACTGACAAAGACAAATTCAGAAAAATATGATAATATATCCAGATGAATGTTTCATTACCTTTTTTCATTAAATGAATTAACTAAAATTCCCATAGAAATTCAAAATATCACTTTAAAAAAATGTTCAGAAAACAATGACTTGCAGAAATGTATCCGCAATGTAAAAAAATAAATGCTTACAGCTGTAGCAAACAACAAATCAACAATCATTAGATGCTTAATCTTGCATCTAATAATCAAGTCTCAACAAATAAATTTAATTGTACAAAAATTGGGAAGTATTCCCCTTTAGTGAATACAATGATACAAAACTGTAGACAGTTATCACATAATTAAGTGCTCATTATTTTAAACAAATAACATTAATGTCACAAACAATGGTTAGCACAAAAACACATTTTCAATAGAAAAAGAACGTAACTTTAGAGGAATATTCTTACACATTGGTGGCTACAGTTGCATCAACATTCAAGTCCCAGTGGTTGGTATCACACACTCTCAATGTGCTCCCCACCAATTACACATTGATGCAATAATTTAGCTTGCATCAGACTCTCTGTAGCACACTCAGTGTGACTGAGGTTACAGCTTCAGTGATGAATTTCTGCAGATCATCCAGAGTCACAGGTTGTGGGGGTACATATACTCTGTCCTTCATCTACCCCCAAAAGAAAAGTCACAAGCAGTTAGGTCCAATGGTTTCAAGAGCCACATGTAGAACATCTGGTCATTTTTTCTAGAACTGCCAATTAATCTATTTGGCAAATGCTCATTGAGAAATTTGCTGACAGTGAGATGTCAGTGAGGGAGTACGTCATCTTGATGACAGTGAGATGTCAGTGAGGCAGTATATCATCTTGATGACAGTGAGATGTCAGTGAGGCAGTATATCATCTTGATGACAGTGAGATGGTATGTCTTCTTGATGACAGTGAGATGTCAGTGAGGCGGTACGTCATCTTGATGACAGTGAGATGTCAGTGAGGTGGTATGTCATCTTGATGA
The DNA here is from genome assembly GCA_032433765.1 of Megaustenia siamemsis. NCBI lineage: Eukaryota > Metazoa > Mollusca > Gastropoda > Stylommatophora > Ariophantidae > Megaustenia > Megaustenia siamemsis. The sequence goes on from JAVIAB010000050.1 coordinate 80,069,024, forward strand.
CAGTGAGATGTCAGTGAGGCAGTATATCATCTTGATGACAGTGAGATGTCAGTGAGGTGGTATGTCATCTTGATGACAGTGAGATGTCAGTGAGGCAGTATATCATCTTGATGACAGTGAGATGTCAGTGAGGTGGTATGTCATCTTGATGACAGTGAGATGTCAGTGAGGTGGTATGTCATCTTGATGACAGTGAGATGTCAGTGAGGCAGTATATCATCTTGATGACAGTGAGATGTCAGTGAGGTGGTATGTCATCTTGATGACAGTGAGATGTCAGTGAGGTGGTATGTCATCTTGATGACAGTGAGATGTCAGTGAGGTGGTATGTCATCTTGATGACAGTGAGATGTCAGTGAGGCAGTATATCATCTTGATGACAGTGAGATGTCAGTGAGGTGGTATGTCATCTTGATGACAGTGAGATGTCAGTGAGGTGGTATGTCATCTTGATGACAGTGAGATGTCAGTGAGGCAGTATATCATCTTGATGACAGTGAGATGTCAGTGAGGCAGTATATCATCTTGATGACAGTGAGATGTCAGTGAGGGAGTACGTCATCTTGATGACAGTGAGATGTCAGTGAGGCAGTATATCATCTTGATGACAGTGAGATGTCAGTGAGGTGGTATGTCATCTTGATGACAGTAAGATGTCAGTGAGGTGGTACATCATCTTGATGACAGTGAGATGTCAGTGAGGCAGTATATCATCTTGATGACAGTGAGATGGTATGTCTTCTTGATGACAGTGAGATGTCAGTGAGGCAGTATGTCATCTTGATGACAGTGAGATGGTATGTCTTCTTGATGACAGTGAGATGTCAGTGAGGCAGTATATCATCTTGATGACAGTGAGATGTCAGTGAGGCAGTATATCATCTTGATGACAGTGAGATGTCAGTGAGGGAGTACGTCATCTTGATGACAGTGAGATGTCAGTGAGGCAGTATATCATCTTGATGACAGTGAGATGTCAGTGAGGTGGTATGTCATCTTGATGACAGTAAGATGTCAGTGAGGTGGTACATCATCTTGATGACAGTGAGATGTCAGTGAGGCAGTATATCATCTTGATGACAGTGAGATGTCAGTGAGGCGGTACGTCATCTTGATGACAGTGAGATGTCAGTGAGGTGGTATATCATCTTGATGACAGTGAGATGTCAGTGAGGCAGTATATCATCTTGATGACAGTGAGATGTCAGTGAGGCGGTACATCATCTTGATGACAGTAAGATGTCAGTGAGGCAGTATATCATCTTGATGACAGTGAGATGTCAGTGAGGTGGTATGTCATCTTGATGACAGTAAGATGTCAGTGAGGTGGTACATCACCTTGCTGAAAAAGGTAGTCACCACCCTCAGCAGTTAGTTCAAGAACCAACCAGTTAGTGAGTATCTCCAGGTAAATCAATGAGTGTTTTTGTGCTCGCCCTGTGTTTCCTGCTTTTAAATTCTAAGAGGTTAAAGGCATCAAGATCCATATAAGATGCAAAGCTGCTGTAAAGCTGATGATAAGAATGGAATAAAAAAAAAGGAAAAAGTGGTATGGTAACAGCTTTACATAGGTGAGAAACAAAACAAAAGTAGAACAATATTTCGGCCCAGTAGGCCTTCAGCTGGGATAATAAACAACAATGATACGCACACATACATATATATATGAGACCAGGAGTGGTTGCCGCAGAGAGAAATCACAAAGAAAAATCCCAACTAGACCGGCACCTTGCCTCAAGACCAACCAGTCCCCCCCCACAATAATATATAAGGATATACACAGAAATCTAGTTACATGGCGACAATATGCCAGACTATATAAAAGGAAAATAAGTCCTTCACTGTGGTCCAGAGCTATGTTTAAACACTGACTGGACTGAAATCAATAAGGCCAGCTGACAGAGCAGATGCAGGTATAAAATAAAAGGGAAGGGTTCTAAATTGATGTCTCACAGAACATTACTTATGCCATAATATGTCACCATTGCCATAAGACAAATATAGGCGAGTCTGGACATCTAGATGACAGATTTTGTGAGCATCTTCGTGATGTTGAGCAGAAGACTGGCACTCTGGTGTCATCCCATTTTAATTCTCCGGGCCATAGTGGTAAACCCAAGATGCAAGTCACTGGCATTGTCTCGTGTCACCCGAGTAATCGTAGTCGGTTTGGCCCTGAGAATCATCTCATAGTCCAGTTGGGTTCGCTATACTCACATGACATGAAGATATCACTCTCATACAAATAGGATGCTTACTACACATTTCTTACCCTCATATGCACCCGCACCTATATGTGTACGTGCACATGTGGACACCAATGGGTGTGTGTGGATGTGCTTTGTGATAATATATACATACTTATGCGTTTATGAATGCATGGTTATGTACGCATGTAAACACTTGAATTGCAGATATACACATATTAATATGTTCGCTTGGATACGTGTGTATGTATGGGTTTGTGTGTTTGTGTATGGGTTGTATGCATAAGTAATCCTGTCATATATATATATTTTTTTTGGTGTTGATACATATATTGGGACACACACACTCATATATAGGTTTAATAGTAGAGCGTAGGATCTAGACCCCTTCCCTTTTACCTGTATCCGCCAGCCGTATCATTTTCAGTCCAGTTAATGATTGACCAATCTCTGGAAATGACTTATTTTCTTTTCAGATAGTCTAACATATTATTGCTATATAATTAGATTTCTGTGTATATCAGATAATTTTGTGTCGTTGCTTATTGTTCCAGCTGAAGTCCTACTGGGCCGAAACGTTGTTCTACTTTTGTTTTGTCTCTCACTTTCGGAAAGCTGTTAACATACCACCTTTTCCTTTTATTTTTATATAAATGTTAAAATTATAAACTTGTTGAAATCTCTTCAAGAAGTAAGGATACCCATGATGGAGGTTCTGTGTCAGCAACAAATTGATGAATGTTAGGGAAAAAAACAGTCCCTCACAGCAGGAAGCCCAGCACCAACTAACTGGTCAGCTGATGAGTAAATATGAACCACTTTGATATTTTTCTGTACAAGAAATCAAAAACAGTGCTTGTGGTAGTGCTATAACAAACAATGCTGGAATGAAATATAAGTGATCTGCATTATCAGATCTATGCCACAGCAAAACACAAATCTTTTCTAAGATAACAAATTTCATTTTGTATCCACAGCTTTCCTGAGTTTATAATTTAATGTGACCTTCTATACTGGACATGAAACTTGATCCAACAGGTTACTGGAAAGTCCATCACAACAAATGATACAATTTCCTTATCCAACTACGCATCACAGACATCTTAATCTTATCTTCAAGTGATGCATCTTTGGTAGAAATATCAACCATAAACATTACTGATTTTAAAAAAATCGACTCACTGCACTCAGGGTAGGCCTGTAGGTGCTCAGTCCTATTTAACAGACGCACATTGTTTCATTCCTGCAACATGCTGTTATACATATCTTAGATTGCCCCTTCCTATATGTTCCTGTCCATTAATTTCTTTTCCTTTTGTATTTGATTCAGTTTCCACTCAATTTTAAACACCTGACAACATTTGAACAGGCCTGCACACCTTTCTTTGTTACACAAATCAGCTGAGGTCAAGGGAAACAACTGCAGACTTCTAATATATTGATAATATCAGTTTTAACATTTCCCTGAGATGGCAGCAGTGTTAGAGGCACCTGACAAATTGTCTTTCTAAATAAAGTCTGAAATCATCATTCTCTTACAGATCTCACACAACTGCAAGTTCTCCAAAACAGAAGAAGAAAAGTAAACTGATTGACCATACTGTCAGTGTAGAGACAGAAACAAAACTAATTAATGCCAAGAGTCATGTTAGAAGTCAACATTGTTATAGAGAATATAAAAGTACGTTTCATTTATTGACACTGGATATTTGGCTAAGTTTTAGGCTTCGTTTTTGTAGTGCTGCTTGTCTTTTCTTCTCTATTTCTTTTGATGAGCATTTCACTGAGCTAGATGGTGTGCTTTGTGTCAGCTGCAGTGCATCAGCTGAAAATAGATAAGTTTCATTCAATATTTTATAATTTATCACTTGAAACCTGAGTTGTGAGAATTCATAAACACAATGAAGGCAAAAGTCTTTAACATTCATTCCAACATGAAGACTTTTTATATAAATATAATTATGACCCAACGAGGCAGCAATAAATGCTGCTGGAGATTGAGTAATGGAACTAGAGATAAATAAATCACTTGATCACAAATCTGTTCAAAAGCAAGCCCAGACATTTATTTGGCTGGAACCTTCAGCAGAACTAATGTGATAAAAGGTGATCCAAATAATTTCTATACCACGGGAAGATCTCACAGAACTGTAATCTTTAAAACTAAGTAACAATACGAGAGCTTATTTACATTTTGGTGATCCCACAGCTCTTTTTTTTTGCTAGTTCATATCAGTGTGGAGAAACACATAGGTTTTCATCAGTCACTTTCAACAGAAGATAGTTTAAACAACAGGTCATCCACATTGCAAACTGGACAAATCCATAAAAGCTCAGATTTCTTCCCTCAACATGTAGCAACTAATGACACTGGTGTTGTGTTAGTTGACAGGTCTTCTTTGGATTCCTGTGTAGTGCTCCCATCTGGCATATCCTGCTTTGACATGGTATTTACGCAGTCTGTTCACAATTTGTGGATTCAGGGTCATTTTTTAGTTTGTTGTCCAACATCTCTGAGGGCATTCAGAATGTCAGTGTGGACCATTGCTCTTCAGCACTCTACATCAACCAAACTTGCAAACCTGTCAGCACACTCATTACCTCTTACACCCGTGTGCCCTGGCATGAAAATAAAGTAGGCTTTTGTTAGACTAGACCTCCCCAAAGACTCTACCCACTAACATTGAGCCGAGCCAGTCAACAGATGGAAGTGTATACACACTGATGATTCCAGCAGCTCAATGACTGTGTACACACACCCAACTTAATTCCACAGGTTGTCATTCCATCCTGTTCGTCATTCCAAGTGGTTGCTGTCTCAAGACTACACCAACAGAGACAACTGTGTTGACCCTGAACTTACAATCAGTGAGAGTTTTCATGACATGTTCACGGCTATCATTCCAAATACAGGTACAGCTGAGATTAGGCTGGCAGCTCCTACATGACTTGGAAAGTATATCTATTCATGTCGTACCAAGTTTAATACTTTTCAATATATCATGTCATGTACTCATCCGGTACATCAGTTTGGACCTTTCAAAGCAATGACTGATTGTTTGTTATAGAAATTAACATATTATGACTGTTTACAATGCAACACAGAACAACACCATCAACCACAAACAAGATGAACAATTGACGTGGTTCATTTCATGACAACTAATAGTTTCAATCATTTTAGCAACTGATTTTGTATGAAACAAAAAAAACACAGGAAAGGAATGGTAATGTAAAATGGTACTTTTTAGTAGTCAGAACACAAGCACATTAAGGCTAATTACACAACAGTCAAACACCTGGAAGAACATGACCCAGAAGGCATCATCCCCCACGGGAGTAAAGAAACAAATGGACCCATAAGCTCGCTCTAACAATAGACTTTTTCTGATGAACAGATTACCTAATTTTGTAGTTATGGTTATGGAAGGCCACAGTATCACTGCAAACAAATTAAAATCCATAATTGCTCAACCGCCTGTGCCAGTGGAATCATCCGAATTACTATTTCATCTCCCAAACAAAGAAAGGTAGCCATAGTCCCCATCATAGCAGTCTCAGCACATGCCAAAAGACATAACGTGAAACCGCACAGAAAGTGAACACAGCCATCTGTTCTCCATCATGCGATATCATCATTCATCGTATACAATCGGAATATCGAAACACGATCAAATTAGATGAAATGCACAGCTCACAGTGTGCACAGAGCACTTAACTCAGTAGCTCCTGCAACAAGCCCGACTTGGAATATGAGGAAACTGCAACAAGGAACACTTTTCAGACATAGCCTTTAATGGTTCCTGCTGCCTATCCACCATATTGACCGGAAGTTCAAGTCCTCCTGAAAATCCCCGTTGGATCTCCCTGTAATGTTAATTTGTGAAATTATGAATCCCCCCTGACTAACATGAACTTCTGGGAGTGATCCCGGTGCTGCAAAGTCATATACCAAACTCCATTCCGCCTTTCACTATTAGCATACGGCCGTTTTAGGGATATACAATAAGCCATTGTGATGACGTAGCACACACAACAATGGCTACGCCCATAAAATCCCAATTACTCTAATAAATGCAGCCAACAACGCACGAAAAGACGATGCACAATCTTTAAAGTAAAAAACTGCGATTGACTTAGCCGAGCAGTCCATATTAATGAGTTGTAACTTGTAAATACTTGGCATCAAACAATTCCAACGATGGCCTTGGAACAGCACTCAATGTGTTGACGTAAACCATATATCAACTTTAGACAGGGGAAAGTGGCATTCATAAATTTGGAATTGACAAAGAGGAGCATTGAGGTGTCTATGACTCTGCATCATCGGCGAAATTTGTTAAGTGGATCATCGATTGACTTTAACGCAGAAAAGTTGCAGTGCTCTATATAATGTATGTCTTCCTTATTTATAATAAAATATTCCCATTATAAGCAGCTTGTCTTTACAGCACTTTCATATTGCCGTGAATTATTGTTGCTCAAAAGACATCCCTAAAAATAGAAAATCTTGACAATAATATTTCGTACAGACAAACTACAGCAATAGCTGTAGCAAGACAAATGTTAACTTGAAGTAATAAAATGAGGTGATAAGTGATAACCACAAGTGGATATCAAAATTGAAGGAATAGACCTGGAGACAGTTCAGAGCTACAACTACCTTGGACATACTATAACCAGTGATGGAAAATGTACAACTGAAATAAACAAAAGAATAGTAATGGCAAAAAAGTAATTTTAATGTCATGAAGAACATCATCATCATGTGCTGTCCCAGTTGGCATTTGCGATCATGTCCTTCTACAATCTTCTATACACAGTGCATCGTATCAGTTCAGTTGTTGACTGTTTTCCATGCAATCACACCAAGCTATCCAGTATTTTCTCTCTTTGTCGTCCGCGATCTCACTTTCCTTTTATTTTGCCAGTTGTAACCAAGTATTCCAACTTTCCTCTTCTCATGATGTGTCCAAAAAATGTTGATTGCTTCTTTCTGATGTTTTTTAAGAGCTCTTTTTTTGTGCTGGCCTCTTTGAGAACTTTCTCATTTGTCTTTTTTGCTGTCCAGGGAACTTTCAACATTCTTCTGAGAAATCCCATCTCTGTGGCCTCTAATCATCTTTTCATTTGTTTGTCTATTGTCCATGATTCGCTTCCATAGGTCAGAATTGGTTCTATATAGTATCGATGAACTCTCTTTCTCATTTCTATTGACATAGATTTGTTGCATAAGATATTTTTCATTTTCTGAAATGCTACTTTGGCCTGAGCTATTCTGCTTTTTATTTCTGTGTTTCATCTTCCATTTGATGTTATCACTGTGCCCAAGTATTTCAAACGTTGCACTTGTTTCAGATTTGTCTTGTTTATTTTTATGCTGCATGATGGTGATGATTGTTTCTTCGATATAACCATTACTTCTGTTTTCGTACTATTCAGACAGAGACCTTTCTTGTTGCTTTCTTTTACTATTATATCTATCATTTCTTGTAGCTCATTCTCTGTCTCTGCTATTAAGACTGTGTCATTCACATATCGTAAATTATTTATGTTGTGACCGTTGACTTCAATTCCTTTTTTGTCTACTATTGATTTCATAATATGTTCATGAAGAACATACTAACAGAAAAACAAATAACACCAGGGCTAAAACTAAGAATAGCAAAATGTTATGTCTTCTCAACATTCCTATATGGTGCAGAAACATGGACATTAGACAAGAAAACAGAACAGAGAATTGAAGCATTTGAAATGTGGATATATAGAAGAAAAGGTAGAATTGGATGGAAGGAAAAGAAAACAAACGATGAAGTCTTAAAACAACTAAAAATGAAAACAGAACTACTAAGCACAATTCAAACAAGACAAATGCTATTTATGGGCCATGTTAAAAGACACAACAGCCTACTAAAAGTATTCCTGGAGGGGACAATACAAGGTAAAAGAGGCAGACCAAGACTAACATGGACGAGTAACATCAAAAGATGGACAAATCAGCCTATGACAATCTGCACCACCAAAGCAAGAGACAGAGCAGAATGGCGCTCCATGGTAGCCAACCTTCGTTGCGGAGATGGCACTCAATGATGATAAGTGTTTATTATTTACAACACATCAGAAATAGATGGAAAAACAAACTACCAGCTGTTTACTGTTCTACATCACTGACTATAATCAACAAACTACCAGGTGTTTACTGTTCTACATCACTGACTATAATCAACAAACTACCAGCTTACTGTTCTACATCACTGACTATAATCAACAAACTACCAGCTTACTGTTCTACATCACTGACTATAATCAACAAACTACCAGCTTACTGTTCTACATCACTGACTATAATCAACAAACTACCAGGTGTTTACTGTTCTACATCACTGACTATAATCAACAAACTACCAGGTGTTTACTATTCTACATCACTGACTATAATCAACAAACTACCAGCTTACTGTTCTACATCACTGACTATAATCAACAAACTACCAGGTGTTTACTGTTCTACATCACTGACTATAATCAACAAACTATCAGCTTACTGTTCTACATCACTGACTATAATCAACAAACTATCAGCTTATTGTTCTACATCGCTGACTATAATCAACAAACTATCAGCTTACTGTTCTACATCACTGACTATAATCAACAAACAACCAGGTGTTTACTGTTCTACATCACTGACTATAATCAACAAACTAGCAGCTTACTGTTCTACATCACTGACTATAATCAACAAACTACCAGCTTACTGTTCTACATCACTGACTATAATCAACAAACTACCAGCTTACTGTTCTACATCACTGACTATAATCAACAAACTACCAGGTGTTTACTGTTCTACATCACTGACTATAATCAACAAACTACCAGCTTACTGTTCTACATCACTGACTATAATCAACAAACTACCAGCTTACTGTTCTACATCACTGACTATAATCAACAAACTATCAGCTTGCTGTTCTACATCACTGACTATAATCAACATACTATCTGCTTACTGTTCTACATCACTGACTATAATCAACAAACTACCAGGTGTTTACTGTTCTACATCACTGACTATAATCAACAAACTATCAGCTTATTGTTCTACATCGCTGACTATAATCAACAAACTATCAGCTTGCTGTTCTACATCGCTGACTATAACCAACAAACTACCAGCTTACTGTTCTACATCGCTGACTATAACCAACAAACTACCTGCTTACTGTTCTATATCACTGACTATAATCAACAAACTATCTGCTTACTGTTCTACATCACTGACTATAATCAACAAGCTACCAGCTTACTGTTCTACATCGCTGACTATAATCAACAAACTATCAGCTTACTGTTCTACATCACTGACTATAATCAACAAAGCTACCAGCTTACTGTTCTATATCACTGACTATAACCAACAAACTATCAGCTTACTGTTCTACATCGCTGACTATAATCAACAAACTACCTGCTTACTGTTCTACATCACTGACTATAATCAACAAACTGTCAGCTTACTGTTCTACATCGCTGACTATAATCAATAAAAAATAACATAATGTAACATCATCATCAGCATCAAGTACCGGGCCTGCTGTCGTAGGTGATCATGTCTCTCCACAACTTCCGATCACGACAGTTATTTATCATTTCTGTTGTTGACCTTCTGCCAAGCCATTCTCTTAAGCTGTCTGGTATCTTTTCTCTTTGCTTCCCTCTATCTCTTCGTCTCTCAATTTTCCCAGTTGTTACAATATATTCCAGCTGTTCTCTTCTCACTTAATGGCCAAAAAATGATGATTGTTTCTTCCTAATATTGGAAATTAGCTCTCTTTTTGCTTTGGCCTCTTTCAGAACGTTTTCATTACTCTTCTAAGCTGTCCGTGGTATTCTCAACATTCTTCTGTAAAACCACATTTCTACAGACTCCAGTGATTTTCTTGTCTGCTATCCTATGTTCCATGATTCACATCCATATGTTAAAACTGGTTCTACATAACATTTAAGAACTCTTTTTCCTGTTTCTATTGTCAAAAATGGATTGCATAGTGTCTTCTTCATTTTTTGGACAGCTGTTTTTGCCTGAGCAATTCTGCATCTCACATCTGTTGTACATCTTCCGTTTGAGATTAACAAAGTTCCCAAATATTTAAATTCATTTACCTGTTTTAATATCATTCCACTTGTCTTTATATTGCACTGAGGTGATGTCTTTTTCTTTGTTGTTACCATTACTTCTGTCTTTCTGCTATTAAGGCTGAGTCCTTTATTTTTGCTTTCTTCACTATGTCTAACACTTCTTGTAACTCATTTACACTCTTAGCGATTAAGACTGTATCATCAGCATACCTTAGATTATTTATATTATGACCTCCGATTGTTATTCCAGGTATGCCCCTTATGGATCTTAAAATAATCTCACTACAACAAATCTGGTGACAGCACACAACCTTGCCTAACACCCTGTTTTATTTGCTGAAACATTCCTAATTGGTTTCCAGTTCTTATGGCCACTGTTTGTTGCCAGTATATATACTTTATTATTCTTAGATCTTTGCTGTCTACATTTATGCTTTCTAAAATTTTGATTATTTCTTGGTGTTTTACTTTGTCAAATGCTTTGGTATAATCTATGAAATATAGGTATAGATTTGTTTTCGCCTCTATGGCTCTTTCTACTAAAGATCTTATGATGTATATGGCATTGTTCATTCCTTTATCTCAAACAAAACCACACTGTACATCACTAATTTCTGGATTGATTTTGTTTCGCACTCTTCACATGATATTTCTTAGTAATATCTTAGTCATGTGACTCATAAGGCTTATTGTGCGATGATCATCGCATTCAATCACACCTATATAACGTAACACACTAGTATAATCATGATTCACATATAACAATAATAAGGAAGTATATTAAAGTACTTCATCGAACAATCCACATACAGCTACAAAGTACTTCACTAAGCAATCCACATATAGCTACAAAGTACTTCATCCACATATAGCTACATATTACTTCATCCACACACAGCTACATAGTACATCATCCACAGATAACTACATAATACTTCATTCACACACAGCTACATAGTACATCATCCACAGATAACTACATAATACTTCATTCACACACAGCTACCTAGTACTTCATCCACATATTGCTACATAGTACTTCATCTACATATAGCTACATAGTACTTCATCCACATATAGCTACATAATACTTCATCCACACACAGCTACATAGTACTTCATCCACACACAGCTACATAGTACTTCATCCACACACAGCTACATAGTAATTCATCCACACACAGCTACATAGTACTTCATCCACACACAGCTACCGAGTACTTCATCCACATATAGCTACATAGTACTTCATCCCCACACAGCTACATAGTACTTCATCCACACACATCTACATAGTAGTACATCCACAGATAACTACATAATACTTCATCCACACACAGCTACCTAGTACTTCATCCACACACAGCTACATAGTACTTCATCCACACACAGCTACATAGTACTTCATCCACACACAGCTACAAAGTACTTCATCTACACACAGCTACAAAGTACTTCATCCACACACAGCTACATAGTACTTCATCCACACACAGCTACATAGTACTTCATCCACACACAGATACAAAGTACTTCATGCACACACAGCTACATAGTATTTCATCCACATATAGCTACATAATACTTCATCCACACACAGCTACATAGTACTTCATCCACACACAGCTACATAGTAGTACATCCACATATAACTACATAGTACTTCATCCACACACAGCTACATAGTACTTCATCCACACACAGCTACATAATGCTTCATCCACACACAGCTACATAGTACTTCATCCACACACAGCTACATAGTACTTCATCCACACACAGCTACCTAGTACTTCACCAAGCAATCCACATACAGCTAAATAGTACTTCATCCACACACAACTACATAGTACTTCATCCACAGATAACTACATAATACTTCACCAAGCAATCCACATACAGCTACATAGTACTTCATCCACACACAGCTACCTAGTACTTCACCAAGCAATCCACATACAGCTACATAGTACTTCATCCACATATAGCTTCATAATACTTCATCCACACACAGCTACATAGTACTTCATCCACACATAGCTACCTAGTACTTCACCAAGCAATCCACATACAGCTACATAACATTTTGTGGACTACTCTCACCTTCCAATTTTTCCAGAACTGGCAAAATCTGTGATTCAAACATGGCGTCATCATTGGTGAAGCTGTCGTCGAAAACATTATCCAAGAAAGAGGCTAGAAAATTGACAAAGAATTCAGATATAAATCTTACATTCTACTATAAATTCTTAATTCTTTTATCTCCAGGAAAAAATCATCTGCAATTGTTAACCCCAGATTATGATACATATCTGTGGGTCATGTTTTCACAATCTATCTATCTATCTATCTATTGACCTTTCGAGCCGTAGCCGGCCCATAGGGCGTAGACCAAGATACTCCTTCTCTTATCTGAATTTTTGTGCTAGCAGTTTTCAATTCTTTTAAATATATTTTATCAAATCTCGCCATTTGTCTATGTTCTGTGCAAGCAGCTCTATCTCATTGAGGGAGCCAAATTATTTTCACAATACCATCATAAAAATTACTAGCACTTAACTGTTACATTTGGAATACAGAAAATAAGATTTTCTTTGAAATTTTGCTAGACAGCTGTGTATTTACCTAAGCAGACATATGGGAATCAGATGCTGTAATCATTTCCTGGGTTACTTTAGATTTATGGCCTGATATTTGAATGCATGTGCCATGGCTACAGGAGGTTGTTACGTTGCCTATTCACACAGCCGTCATCAGTCTGTCGATCCAGCCGCATTCTCGGCTCCATAAAAGCGTTGCTCACTGTCTATCCCATGTTACAAAGATTTATTTTATGTCTTGCCAATAGCCAAGAACATTTTCCCCGCCATAAGAAAAAGAAAAGAAAAGAATAAAACAGAATTTCTTGAAAATTAGTGAAATTTATTTTTAATAAATTAAAAGCCTCCTTTAAACGATACCATCGTACATTTTACAGTTTAATCCGACATCAAAGGAAACAAATTCAAAACTCACGGGTCACTGGAAGTTGTATTTAGGAAGGTACAAGGGAGGGGGAGGGAACGTTTGGCTGCAGCACCATCTGCTACAAAGTGAACATCAACGCCATCTGCTACAAAGTGAACATCAATGCCATCCGCTACATAGTGAACATCAATACCATCCGCTACAAAGTGAACATCAATACCATCCACTACAAAGTGAACATCAATACCATCCGCTACAAAGAGAACATCAATACCATCCACTACAAAGTGAACATCAATACCATCCGCTACAAAGTGAACATCAATATCATCCACTACAAAGTGAACATCAATGCCATCCGCTACAAAGTGAACATCAATATCATCCACTACAAAGTGAACATCAATGCCATCCACTACAAAGTGAACATCAATACCATCCGCTACAAAGTGAACATCAATATCATCCACTACAAAGTGAACATCAATACCATCCACTACAAAGTGAACATCAATACCATCCGCTACAAAGTGAACATCAATGCCATCCACTAAAAAGTGAACATCAATGCCATCCACTACAAAGTGAACATCAATGCCATCCACTACAAAGTGAACATCAATACCATCCACTACAAAGTGAACATCAATACCATCCGCTACAAAGAGAACATCAATACCATCCACTACAAAGTGAACATCAATACCATCCGCTACAAAGTGAACATCAATACCATCCGCTACAAAGTGAACATCAATATCATCCACTACAAAGTGAACATCAATGCCATCCACTACAAAGTGAACATCAATGCCATCCACTACAAAGTGAACATCAATGCCATCCGCTACAAAGTGAACATCAATGCCATCCACTACAAAGTGAACATCAATGCCATCCACTACAAAGTGAACATCAATGCCATCCGCTACAAAGTGAACATCAATGCCATCCACTACAAAGTGAACATCAATACCATCCACTACAAAGTGAACATCAATACCATCCACTACAAAGAGAACATCAATACCATCCACTACAAAGTGAACATCAATACCATCCACTACAAAGTGAACATCAATGCCATCCACTACAAAGTGAACATCAATGCCATCCACTACAAAGTGAACATCAATACCATCCACTACAAAGTGAACATTAATGCCATCCGCTACAAAGTGAACATCAATATCATCCACTACAAAGTGAACATCAATGCCATCCACTACAAAGTGAACATCAATACCATCCGCTACAAAGTGAACATCAATATCATCCACTACAAAGTGAACATCAATACCATCCACTACAAAGTGAACATCAATACCATCCGCTACAAAGTGAACATCAATGCCATCCACTACAAAGTGAACATCAATGCCATCCACTACAAAGTGAACATCAATGCCATCCACTACAAAGTGAACATCAATACCATCCACTACAAAGTGAACATCAATACCATCCACTACAAAGAGAACATCAATACCATCCACTACAAAGTGAACATCAATACCATCCACTACAAAGTGAACATCAATACCATCCGCTACAAAGTGAACATCAATATCATCCACTACAAAGTGAACATCAATGCCATCCACTACAAAGTGAACATCAATGCCATCCACTACAAAGTGAACATCAATGCCATCCGCTACAAAGTGAACATCAATGCCATCCGCTACAAAGTGAACATCAATATCATCCACTACAAAGTGAACATCAATGCCATCCGCTACAAAGTGAACATCAATGCCATCCACTACAAAGTGAACATCAATACCATCCACTACAAAGTGAACATCAATACCATCCACTACAAAGAGAACATCAATACCATCCACTACAAAGTGAACATCAATACCATCCACTACAAAGTGAACATCAATGCCATCCACTACAAAGTGAACATCAATGCCATCCACTACAAAGTAAACATCAATACCATCCACTACAAAGTGAACATTTATGCCATCCACTACAAAGTGAACATCAATACCATCCGCTACAAAGTGAACATCAATGTCATCCACTACAAAGTGAACATCAATGCCATCCACTACAAAGTGAACATCAATGCCATCCACTACAAAGTGAACATCAATATCATCCACTACAAAGTGAACATCAATGCCATCCACTACAAAGTGAACATCAATGCCATCCGCTACATAGTGAACATCAATACATCCACTACAAAGTGAACATCAATGCCATCCACTACAAAGTGAATATCAATACCATCCACTACAAAGACACACTAGACAACCTTCATACAGCCAAAAAGAATAAGAGAACTTGCATGCTTTCGCATGATGTGATTCTATTGCATGACAATGCTTGTTCAACAACTCGCGAACTATTGTGCAGGGAGCATCAGAAATAAAACGGTGGGAAGTTCTGCAACACCCAGCCCACAGCCCCGTTCTGTCACCACGTGACTTTCAAATGCTCCAAACCTTTAAGGAAATCTCTAAAGGGACAAAGATTTGACTCCGATGCAGATGTTATGGTCTCGGTGGCAAAATGGTTTAATGAATAACTGAAATCTTTTTTGCTGGAGGGCATTCGCTGTCTACCCAAGCAATAGTAAGCATGTCTAAATGCTTATCATGAGTTTTTCTAAAGAACCCTGGTGAGTACTTGTTTCATAGCAATTGCTTTATTTAATTTTGCCACACCTGCTGATTGTCCTACATGTTTGTAATAAAGCCACTGAGACGGGTTTCATTTGAACAAGCCTCGTATTTTGCACTTAACTGCATTGGTGTGCAACCAACCTTGGCATGGGAGCTAATGCTAGCTTTTGCCCCTCAGCTCAGTGTTCTTGATAGTTAAATGAAGACATTGTTAGTCACTGGATTGTCTTCATTGCTCATTGAACAACTGTCCACAAGTTAGTCTTGTTAGTGTTTCTCTAGGGCGGCTTCCTTTTTTATTTGCTCATTGTTTCCCAATTGAGGGCTTGCTTTGTAATTCTACTGTTTATCTCATCACATGGCCATCATATGTCCACCTTTGTCTCTTGATTATAGATTTAGACATTTCACTCAAGAACTAACAAATATGAACAATCTCCAGAGCATCTGAAGTAAAGAACCAGCCAGAGAACAAGCCCAATGTGCTCTTTGGCTCAAAAGGACAATAGGCAGGCAGGCAGATAGACAGGCAGGCAAGCAGATAGACAGGCAGGCAGGCAAGCAGATAGACAGATAGATAAGAGTCAAGTGGCACCAAAATAACAGTCAGCAGGACAATCTACAAAAGAAAAGAACTTAAAGTAGTTCTAGAAACTACTATATAAAGAAAATAAAGTGATAGAACACAACCTAGATTTCTTAAGTGTTTGCAGGTCTGTACTACAAGCTGTTCAAAGTAAACCAGCAGAAATTCTAATGAAGACGGTGATGGAAAAGAGCTGAACCAGCTAATTACCACCAACAAAGTAGCCATGCAATGGGTCTCAGTTCATTGTGGTATAGATAGAAATGAAAATATTGGAAAACAAGCAAAAGCAGGTCCACATAAAGAACAATTTTTTCACAGGGTATCAATGAAGGAAGCAAAAAACATCATTCAGAGAATATATAGAAATGTATGTCAGGCTAGAACAAATAGGAAGTTTCCACAATATCCTATCCTGAATAGAGCACAACAAACTTCTGGCTTTGATCAGGACACTGTCGACTGAACTCCCACCTATATAAGATGACTACATCCCCACAGTGTGTAATGGCAAGCTGCTCTACAGACTCCAAACATGTCCTTCAAATAAGTGAATTGTATTAAGAACTGAATTTTGACACCAACATTGACAATTTGTAGACAAACTATGGGGTACTTTTGATGGGCTCCTGCTCATGACCAAATTCACAGAAGTGGCCGTCTTCGTTGTAAGATGCTGAGCACAGGAAACTGAAAGGTGACAGGGAAGAAAACAATAAGAGAACTCCTTCAAGATCAACAGAACCTGAGATCAGGCTAGGATGTTTTACCTAACCATTTCATGCGTACAGAGCCCGCCTCCACTTTTTTAAAATCATGCTCATTGAATTAATTAGTATGCAGGCGTGGGTGCTGTCTTGTTACTCTAACAAGATGAATGCCTTGATCACTGCCATCACCTCCATTGTCATGCTACTCGTGGTCATAATGTATGCACCACTGTCTTCCTTGACTATTCTGCCTGCCGAGCGTGCTGTAAATACCCATGCACTCCTTTGGTGTTGTATCACAGATCCGTCTGTGAAGATGAATAGTGTAAAGTGTAGTTTATCAATGTCTAATCCTGGACACCTGTAGTCTATGGTGTAGTTTATCAATGTCTAATCCTGGACACCTATAGTCTATGGTGTAGTTTATCAATGTCTAATCCTGGACACCTGTAGTCTATGGTGTAGTTTATCAATGTCTAATCCTGGACACCTGTAGTCTATGGTGTAGTTTATCAATGTCTAATCCTGGACACCTATAGTCTATGGTGTAGTTTATCAATGTCTAATCCTGGACACCTGTAGTCTATGGTGTAGTTTATCAATGTCTAATCCTGGACACCTGTAGTCTATGGTGTAGTTTATCAATGTCTAATCCTGGACACCTATAGTCTATGGTGTAGTTTATTAATGTCTAATCCTGGACACCTGTAGTCTATGGTGTAGTTTATTAATGTCTAATCCTGGACACTTGTAGTCTTTGGTGTAGTTTATCAATGTCTAATCCTGGACACCTGTAGTCTATGGTGTAGTTTATTAATGTCTCTTCCTGGACACCTATAATCTATGGTGTAGTTTATCAATGTCTCTTCCTGGACACCTATAGTCTATGGTGCAGTTTCTTAATGTCTGTCCTGAGAACATTGATAGAAAGAGCTATAGAGGTAAAGAAAGACCTATATATGTGCTTTATAGACTACACAAAAGCATTTGACAAAGTAAAGCATGTGGAAATAATCAATATGCTGGAGAAATTAAACATTGATGGCAAGGATCTGCGAATCATAAAAAACATGTACTGGCAACAAACAGCAGCTATACGAATTAACAACCAAACAGGACAATTCCAATATATATAAAACAAGGAGTCAGACAAGACCGTTTTCTGTCGCCGGATTTGTTTTCACTTTACAGCGAACATATTATGAGATCAATAGTAGACAAAAAAGGAATTGAAGTCAACGGTCACAACATAAATAATTTGCAATATGCGGATGACACAGTCTTAATAGCAGAGACAGAGAATGAACTACAAGAAATGATAGACTAATAGTAAAAGAAAGCAACAAGAAAGATCTTAGTCTGAATATTAAAAAAACAGAAGTAATGGTCATATTGAAGAAACATCATCACCATCATGCAGCATAAAAATCTATCTATCTATCTATAGTCCTTTTGAGCCGAAGACGGCACATAGGGCAGAACCACAATCTCAAAAATAGAAACCTTGTGTGCCGTTCGTTCGTTCGTTCGCTTTCGTCAGCTTTGACCTCTGACGAAGTCCCACCCACTCAATTTTGTGGGACTGAATTTTGCGTGTTTGTCTGTTTTATCCCATTACAGGATGCCCCTCGCCATGCAGGCAGATTTACTCCGACTTCAGAGGTACTAATTTTTAGGGAATTAGTAAAACCCAGGTGTCCTCGCCAGGGTACGAACTCCGGCTGTTGCCGTGGTAAGCCAACCGCCTATCGATTGCGCTAACCGGACACCCTACCTTGTGTGCCAAAATGGCACATATTGCAGAGATCACTGCTTCTAAAATCTATGGCGCTGTTTCCATAACAATACTTTTTACAATGACAGCTTGTCAAGCCATGCATAAAAATAAACAGGACAAATCTGAAACAAGTGCAACGCTTCAAATACTTGGGCACAATAATAACATCAGATGGAAGATGCACCACAGAAATAAAAAGCAGAATAGCTCTGGCCAAAATAGCATTTCCGAAAATGAAAAACGTCTTATGCAACAAATCTATGTTAATAGAATTGAGAAAGACTTCATCAGTGCTACATAGATCCAATCCTGACCAATGGAAGCAAATCATGGACAGTCGGCAAACAAATGAAAAGACGTTGCACACCTCAGAGATGGGATTTCTCAGAGGTGTTGAAAGTTCCCTGGACAGTTAAAAAGACCAATGTCGAAACTCTCAAAGGTGATACACAAAAAGAGAACTTCTAAAATACATCAGAAAGAAACAATCAACATTTTTCGGGCACATGAGAAGGGGAAAGTTGGAATACTTGGTTACAACTGGCAAAATACAGGGAAAGAGAGATCGCAGCCAACAAAGAGAGAAAATGCTATAGCTCGTTTCAAATCATCTGCCCAACTTCAAAACGCTATTACTCTCTAACCGTTTGTTAAAAACTTTTGAAATTTTCCAAATGTTATTAGAATGCAAAAGACCCTTTAAATGTATATTTAACAAATATCTTGCAGCTGCAGTTTTCTTAAAGCGGCGATATTTCTTTGATGTTTGTCAAAATTGTAAATTGTGAAGCCCTAAAGAATAGAAATTACCGTAGTTGAAATTACCGTAGTTGCTGGTCTATGATTAATTTTCACTAGGTAAAGGCGTGGCCGTAATGGGGAAATAACTGGATAAAACAAAACACCAGGAGAATTATTGTCTGCTCAGTTCGAGGACGGACGATAATATTAAGGTATGTCCAATTTTCATAGTTGTGTGGTCCTGAAAAGGACCGTTTGTTGAACTAATTTAAGGTAATATAGGGGCCAACATTGTGGGGGCTATATACTTTCATTCTGAATCAGACGAGTCTAAAAGATTAATAACTGTTTGGGGTTGAACATTCCACAAACCATCATTTTTCCAATATTCCTCTTTCTGTTTTAAGACGTGGTCTTCACATTTAGCCCAATAATCTTTGTCTATATTCAATAAAGCGAGATTAGCAAGAGTCTTTACATCGCATATTTTGAATGTTGTATTTTCATCTGCCACTTGTCCTTTTAATTTTGCCCAGATTAGTTCTATTGGATTTAAATGAGCATGGTAAGGTGGCAGCCTCAAACTTATATGACCGTGCTCTTGGATAATCTTATCTATTTGAAAAATCTTTGTCCTCTGTTTTTGCTTTACTAGAGTTAGTAATTCAGGTTTTAAGTACATGTTATTAAATTGTATGTGCTCCTTTGTGAGCCATATCTTAATAGCATCTTTTGTACTGGATGACGTCGGGACTTTATCTTCAAGTGCAACAATGTTGTGGTACGCTGCATTGTCCATTATTAGGCAAGATGGTCGATCTAGTGAAGGGAGAACATAATTTTCAATCCAATGTCTAAATATGTGACCATTCATCTCAGAGTGATAATCCCGATTGTCTATGGATTTTGAAAGAAAAATGAGCTCTGCATTCTGTATTAGTCCATGTTGTCGACTACCTGCATGAGCAATTATCAAGCGCTGTCCTTTGCTGCTAGGTATTAATCTCTTAATCTTTCCATCTGATGACTGCCATTCCCTTTGGTTAGTGTGGTGAGCATTGATCCATGTTTCATCCAAGTACACAATATCATAACCTTGCTTGCGCACCTCTTTTACTTCACGTAAGTACTTGCTTCTCATGACTACTATATGTGGCTTCTCACAGATGATGTTTCGTCCATTGGAATACTTTCTGAATGTAAAGCCTGCAGCTCTCACATTCCTCCATAATGTAGACTTTGATATTTCAATACTGTTGTTCTTTTTCAGCGATACTTTTAATTTTCTTATTGTAACAGTTTCATTCATACCCAACATTTTGCGAATTTCACTTCTAATAAGTTCACTGTCGAAATTATCCAACATTTTTGCTCTTCCTTGTGATTTTGTATATTTTGAACATTGACGGTCACGTGCTTGAATCCACGATTAAATGACCGTTTAGATAAATCCAAAATGTGTCTTGTCCTATTCTCAGGGTTTTCTAAAGAATGAAATAATCTTCCTCGTTTAGCCTCTTTGCAAAAATAGTCATACATTTTTATTGCGATGTTTTGTAAACTGCAGAATTTCATTTTAAGACTCATGATAAATGTTATTGTTCCACGTCTCCACCTATGAATGAACGGAAATGGAACACACAATGCCTCGTGTTTTCTACAAGTGTCTAATTGTGTCAGAAAGCCCACGTGGAAAGTGTGCAAAAACGTCAATTGTACCGTGTATGGATTTTTAATCGCTATTTTTAACTTAAAATACTGTAAACATTAAATTTTGACTACATCAATGGGTCGTTATAAATTTATATAAATCAAATAAGCAACAATAATAACCAAATGTTTTTTTTAAATGAAATTAATTCCCTGTTGGGTTCTAATCATTATAACTTTACATGCAAATTTTGAAAAAATTACAAAAAGAGATTAAAAAGATATCGATTTTAAAAGTAGGGCAGATGATTTGAAACGAGCTATAGATAGCTTGGTGTCATGACACAGACAACAGTCAACAACAAAAATGATACGATGCAAGGTGGATAGAAGTTTGTGGAAGGACATGATCACTTATGCCAACCGGTAGAACCACTTGATTTATTGTTACTTTATATTCAATAGCTGGTTCCATTCCTAGTCTTTTTCACAACTCTTCATTTCTGATCTCTTAGGCTGTTTCCTGTCATGCGTATGACACACTTCATGTTGGTGGTGGTTATTTTTCTAATAGTTCTTGAGTTTAAGATCCATGTCTGGCACTGGTAGCACAATGTTGGGATAAAGATAGTCTTATAGATAGCTCACTCTGCTTCTAAAGATAGTCTTATAGATAGCTCACTCTGCTTCTAAAGATAGTCTTATAGATAGCTCACTCTGCTTCTAAAGATAGTCTTATAGATAGCTCACTCTACTTCTAAAGATAGTCTTATAGATAGCTCACTCTGCTTCTAAAGATAGTCTTATAGATAGCTCACTCTGCTTCTAAAGATAGTCTTATAGATAGCTCACTCTGCTTCTAAAGATAGTCTTATAGATAGCTCACTCTGCTTCTAAAGATAGTCTTATAGATAGCTCACTCTGATTCTGTTCTTGTCCTTATATCATCATTGCTGATTCTGTTCTTGTCCTTACATCATCATTGCTGATTCTGTTCTTGTCCTTACATCATCATTGCTGATTCTGTTCTTGTCCTTACATCATCATTGCTGATTCTGTTCTTGTCCTTACATCATCATTGCTGATTCTGTTCTTGTCCTTATATCATCATTGCTGATTCTGTTCTTGTCCTTACATCATCATTGCTGATTCTGTTCTTGTCCTTACATCATCATTGCTGATTCTGTTCTTGTCCTTACATCATCATTGCTGATTCTGTTCTTGTCCTTACATCATCATTGCTGATTCTGTTCTTGTCCTTATATCATCATTGCTGATTCTGTTCTTGTCCTTACATCATCATTGCTGATTCTGTTCTTGTCCTTATATCATCATTGCTGATTCTGTTCTTGTCCTTACATCATCATTGCTGATTCTGTTCTTGTCCTTATATCATCATTGCTGATTCTATCTCTCCTAGCACTTTAAATACTCCTCTCAAACATGTCATTTCTATTGTGATTTTTCTTTCTTCTTTGTTTGCTAACAGCCAAGTTTGGTACAGGCATCCCAATCCAGAAGAATAGTGTTATATAGTCATTTCCTTGAAATCGTTGTTGTGTCTGTCTTCTGTAACATTGGAACTGTTCAATTATCTAGTCTGCTTTGCAAAGACTGTTTTTGTCAGAGATTTTAAAAAAAAAAGGATGCTATATTTACAAATATAGAACACACTGATAAAACTATCTCAAACCTGAGCACTCCTTGACTTGAGTTATATCCTGATCTTCGACACAATGTGATCCACCTTTATGAATATATTTGACAGGTGTACTTGAACTAGGCAAAGATGACCTCAGGCGATGAGGAGAGGTCTTCTTTAATGAGAATGTCTTTTTAAAGTAAGCACACGTTGGAGAGCCTGTGCTTACTTTCTGTTTCTTCTGAAGGCTCACCACAGATCTCACAGGAGAGAGTAATGCTCCTGTTATTACTGGAACATTGAGTTCTTTGCTCTTTGTTCCTGGAATATCACACATTCCTTTTTTACTCTTTTTCTTATGCACGTTGTACGGAGACCCACAAGAAGTGTGGCCATTAATGGATGTTGGCAATGAGGTTAGATCAGTTTTTGCAGCTTCTAATTTGGGTTTACTCCCATCTGATGCTAGAACAGCAGCTTTTATATCACAATGTTGTGGCATGACATTGGTTGTGCTTGCAGAAATATTGCCAGCCTGGCTATTCAAAATCTCATCAGCTTCCAACAACTTTTGAAAAATATCATCAGGCAGACTTACATCGAAGCCATCCTCCTGAACAACACTAGATACCTTCTCAGGTTGGATTTTTAATTCCATAGATTTTGATTTAGAAACATTATTTGATTGAGATCTTGAATTAGCAGATGCAACCAACGTTGGTTCTGACTTAATCACAAATTCTGAAAAATCTGGCACAGAGAGTTTGTTTTTCTCATAATGAATACTTGAACTTGAAAGTGAACTATCAAAACTGTGTGTTTTTCTAAATGATGAATTCAAATTTGAATTTGAGATTTTTTTATTTCCATCCGTGATATTTCTGATTCCAGATTGTGAATTTTCTACTTGAAAGCTATTGAATTTTCGAAATGAAGTCTTATACGTCGCCCCAGGAAGAGAACTGACAATAACTGACTGACTGTTCTGGATCCCACATTTGTTAACACTGGCACACGAGGAGCTGTCTAAATTGTTGCCTTTGGAAGTGGTCAATCTTGAGGTAGTAACTTCATGTGGCTTTGAATTATGAGTCAAAACTGAAGAATATTTGTTGGCATAACTTCTTGTGCTTTTAGCATGAGTCTGCTTGTCTGTACCCCCAGTGACTAATGTTGTGGCACAATTATCATGTAATCTTACTTTTAGATGATCCTTTAAAGCACTTACATTTGTAATATTGGAATTAGATGATAAGGAATGTGGTGCCAACAATGAAGTTGGACCTGAAGGTGATGGTTTCTTTGAGGCACATGAAGGTGGAATTACAAACGAATCACCCAACAATGTTTCATGAGCCATAGACTCATTTGCTTCTGAACTTGTAGAAAATATCACTGAATCTACAGAAAATGACTTGCAATTTCTCACAGGATTTTTTGGTTCAAGAATGCACTGCTTTTGTAGCTCATCTGAGTTTAAGAACTTCTCAGGATTCTGAGTAGCCTCTATAAGGAAAGAGTTCTCTTGGAAAAGTTCATCATCGGACCAGCAGCTTTCATCATCAGTGACAATGTTTTTGGAGAGTCCATAGCTAACACCATCAACAGATCGATCATCTTCTTCATGAGCTAAGTGGTTGACATGAGGTAAGTGGTTGACATCAGCTAAGTGGTTCACATGAGCTTCTGTTTCTGGTAATCTGAAAGCAATAAGTGATGTGCAATTATGAGGTTATCATTTATATTTACATGGGGATATAAGAAAGTTCCTGGATTTTATAATCCAAATCCACTTGACATACATGCGAGAAAGTCTGAAGGTCAATGCACCCAATTGTGATGAGTCTGTATGTCACATGACATCATTATATCTATATGCCATTTTCTGACCTTGTGTGTGGGTTGCTCTGCAGTCAGTATAATGGTTGACAAATTCAAGCAACATTTTTTTCTCATTAAATTCTGCACACCAGCAAAACACCAGAAAATAAGGCAACAAATTGGTGAACTAACCAATGAGAACCATCACTAAGCAATCTGCTCTCTCACACAGTTGGAATCAGTTAGAAAGTCTGTCAAAAGATCCAACAGAAAGTCTGTCAAAAGATACAACAGAAAGTCTGAACATACAAGTGTTGCTGCAAAGTTTATCTCCATGCTCTTGACACCCATTTAAAAACAGGCATCTTGATGTGTACCTAATTGCATGAGTCAGCTAACAACAATGATATATTTATTTTCAGGACCACCACAAGCAAGGAAATTTGGATATGACTGGAGTCAAAACAACAGTCATCACAGTGGACCTGCCTGCAGTCACCTAGACCAAATAAGTCAACGCAGGTCCAGAGCAAAAAAAAAACAAAAAAACACACTTATCATCTTTCTTTACATCAAGGGCATGAATGATCTAGAATTTGTTCCTTCTGGAGCTATGTGAATTCTTCTGATGCTTTTTGAGATGTTGGAGAGATGTGCAAAAAGACAGGACCTGAGGTGCTAACACAATTGGCACTACATTAAGCCAGCCCACACTCACTCAGAACGATGCCATTTTTAAATAGTACCAGCAGTTGCAGGCCCTTCATATTGACCTTGACCTAGCCCTCCTAAACTGAATGCTGACTGGACATTGTAGATGACATCATATTGGAAGTGCAAGCAGCTGTGGATAGCCCTGAAGAAAAAGACTTCTATGGAGCCTAAGAGACATGAAAGAGGTGCTGAGATCATGTTCCCAAGAGAACTACTTCAAAAGTAATGGTAGCCAAAATTAAATAAGGTAATCCTGCAATTTTTGTCTAAGCATGAGTCTAGGAACTTTCCGATGGCCCCTAATACTTTATTTTTTTAATACAACAATGAATTATCTCATTGTGGGACATTTCTGCATGTCATGGACTCATTTAGTGTTTATCTTCTTTTCTCCACTCGCTAGCTCTTCTTTAGAATCATAAAACATGTTTAGCTGCCATTTACAGCCATGCTTCCGTATACAATTCCTTGTCCCTAGGAAATCTTATAACAGTAAAGAATTCCACTCAGGTCAGACTCTCGCATTGTACCTGCAAGGTAAATTAGGGATTGTGCCCAATTTCTGCAAGAAAAATTGATTAATTATTTAAACCTATTCCACTCACAAATAACAATGAAACAAAAGGAATAACTCCATCAAACTGTGAACAATTCAAGATTACAATGAAACAACAATTACACTTTAGAGCAATGAACATAGCTATATGCAAATAATTCTATTTCAAATAAACTGGGAATAAATATTTTCACAACTTACGAGAGGCAGAGAAGCTTCTTGAAATCTGAGGATTGAAAGTAAAGAAAGATTAACAAGTGTAGTCTTCCAAATAACTGATTGTCTGGTGGGATAATTCATGAGTCACAAACACTCAATATCATTATGTAAACAATTGCTATACTGTGTTTGATACACCAGTCACTAGGTGTTTGCTTTTATTATAAGTCCAATGCCGTGCACTGCTAGTTTGCCTGTTGATTTAATAGCCACGGAGGTTTCTTTGGCTGCTACAGATAATACACAAATTTAAAGCTTTAATTACAGACTTAGCATAAATTAAGTTTTTGAAAATTTGTTCTGGCAGTAATGTCAACTGTTCTTGTACACATTTTCAACAGGCAAGCGTGAGATCAAAGAGGGAAAGAAATGAAAAAGCAGTTACATTCGCAGCATTCACTTTTTTAAAAAAGTAGTTGCATTAGTAGAATTCACTTTTTTAAAAAATCGTCAAATTAACAGCATTCACTTTTTTAAAAAAATAGTTAAATTAGCAGCATTCACTGTTTTAACAAATAGTTAAATTAGCAGCATTCACTGTTTTAAACAATAGTTAAATTAGCAGCATTCACTGTTTTAAACAATAGTTAAATTAGCAAGCAGCATTCACTTTTTCAAAAGAATGCATAAAGTTGACCAGGCTGTCACATCTTGCTATGTTAACCAAATAAAAGGAGGAGAATTTTGGTAGTTAGTGAGATTATATAAAAAAAAGAAAAAAGAAACGTTCTAAAAATAGAATGTAAACCACAACAACAAGCATGAAAGAATAAAGGCATTGATCACAGCTTGATGTAAACTACCAGCCGCTGCATCTAAACCTGCTTAACATTGTTTGAAAGGTAGACAATGAAGAGAATTTGTCATCCAGCAAATGCAGGAGTTGACGAATGATACATAGCACACTAGAAATGAGCCTGCAATTTTTCACAGAATGAAAAGAACCTTTCTACAAATAGAAGAATTCATCCTCACAGCACGTACAGAATAAAAAGAACCTTTCTGGAGATACAAGAATTCGCCCTCACAGCACGTACAGAATAAAAAGAACCTTTCTGGAGATACAAGAATTCACCCTCAAAGCACGTACAGAATAAAAAGAACCTTTCTGGAGATACAAAAATTCACCCTCAAAGCACGTACAGAATAAAAAGAACCTTTCTGGAGATACAAAAATTCACCCTCACAGCACGTACAGAATAAAAAGAACCTTTCTGGAGATACAAGATTTCACCCTCAAAGCACGTACAGAATAAAAAGAACCTTTCTGGAGATACAAAAATTCACCCTCACAGCACATACAGAATAAAAAGAACCTTTCTGGAGATACAAAAATTCACCCTCAAAGCACGTACAGAATAAAAAGAACCTTTCTGGAGATACAAGAATTCACCCTCAAAGCACGTACAGAATAAAAAGAACCTTTCTGGAGATACAAAAATTCACCCTCAAAGCACGTACAGAATAAAAAGAACCTTTCTGGAGATACAAAAATTCACCCTCACAGCACGTACAGAATAAAAAGAACCTTTCTGGAGATACAAGAATTCACCCTCACAGCACGTACAGAATAAAAAGAACCTTTCTGGAGATACAAAAATTCACCCTCACAGCACGTACAGAATAAAAAGAACCTTTCTGGAGATACAAAAATTCACCCTCACAGCACGTACAGAATAAAAAGAACCTTTCTGGAGATACAAGAATTCACCCTCAAAGCACGTACA
Source organism: Megaustenia siamemsis (assembly GCA_032433765.1). Classification (NCBI taxonomy): domain Eukaryota; kingdom Metazoa; phylum Mollusca; class Gastropoda; order Stylommatophora; family Ariophantidae; genus Megaustenia; species Megaustenia siamemsis. The sequence continues at coordinate 80,097,125 of JAVIAB010000050.1, forward strand.
GAATAAAAAGAACCTTTCTGGAGATACAAAAATTCACCCTCACAGCACGTACAGAATAAAAAGAACCTTTCTGGAGATACAAAAATTCACCCTCACAGCACGTACAGAATAAAAAGAACCTTTCTGGAGATACAAAAAATTCACCATTAATTCACAGGAAATAATGGTTTCAGTTGAGGAAGAAGAGAATGAATTTTGCACCATGGAATAACTGACAGCACATAATTAGTAAAGAATAAAGTACATGAGACATTGACATTGGCATAGCTGATGCTCCATCTGCACAACCCCCTCACAAGCTTCTCCCATGAAGTTCTCCAGTTAAAATAAAACAACATGATTTATCTTCTCCACGGTTGTGATATTTCTAGCCTCCAATAAAAATAATTGCATCTAAAAATAGCTAGGCCAACACCCACCCCCTCCCCTAGACCCACATGTTGGGAAATAAGTATGTTATTTTAAAATAAAAGAATGGCTAAGACTGTTTCAGATAAATGTAAACTTTGCTTATTATGAAGGAACCAGATGGGTACAGGAAGTATTCCTAGAGCTTGGGTTACCTGATTTTGGTTCTGACGTTTGGTCATGAAATAACTGTACCATTCGTTGTAAAGAATCTCTTTCTTTAACTGTTTGTTTCTGCTTTCTGGTGACCCTGTGGAGAAAGTAAAGTAAAGTAAAGTAAAGGTAAAGTAAAAAGTAAAGTAAAGTAAAGTAAAGTAAAGTAAAGGTAAAGTAAAAGTAAAGTAAAGTAAAGTAGAGTAAAGTAAAGTAAAGTAAAGTAAAGTAGAGTAAAGTAAAGTAGAGTAAAGTAAAGTAAAGTAAAGTAAAGTAGAGTAAAGTAAAGTAAAATAAAGTAGAGTAAAGTAGAGTAAAGTAGAGTAAAGTAAAGTAAAGTAAAGTAGAGTAAAGTAAAGTAAAGTAAAGTAGAGTAAAGTAAAGTAAAGTAAAGTAAAGTAAAGTAGAGTAAAGTAAAGTAAAGTAAAGTAGAGTAAAGTAGAGTAAAGTAAAGTAAAGTAAAGTAAAGTAAAGTAAAGTAAAGTAAAGTAAAGTAAAGTAGAGTAAAGTAAAGTAAAGTAAAGTAAAGTAAAGTAAAGTAAAGTAAAGTAAAGTAAAGTAAAGTAAAGTAAAGTAAAGTAAAGTAAAGTAAAGTAAAGGTAAAGTAAAAAGTAAAGTAAAGTAAAGTAAAGTAAAGTAAAGTAAAGTAAAAAGTAAAGTAGAGTAAAGTAAAGTAAAGTAAAGTAAAGTAAAGTAAAGTAAAGTAAAGGTAAAGTAAAAAGTAAAGTAAAGTAAAGTAAAGTAAAGTAAAGTAAAGTAAAGTAAAGTAAAAAGTAAAGTAGAGTAAAGTAAAGTAAAGTAAAGTAAAGGTAAAGTAAAAAGTAAAGTAAAGTAAAGTAAAGTAAAGTAAAGGTAAAGGTAAAGTAAAAAGTAAAGTAAAGTAAAGTAAAGTAAAGTAAAGGTAAAGTAAAAAGTAAAGTAAAGTAAAGTAAAGTAAAGTAAAGTAAAGTAAAGTAAAGGTAAAGTAAAAAGTAAAGTAAAGTAAAGTAAAGTAAAGTAAAGTAAAGTAAAGTAAAGTAAAGTAAAGTAAAGTAAAGTAAAGTACTAGACTATAATCGGCATCTTAACATACGAGTTTCCACCCATATGTTCTTGGCTGCCTATCCAGAAGTGTTCAGAGACTTCTGAATAGTGTCACTTCAAGCATCGAAACTCACCATGCGAGGCAGCATTCCTCACCTTCTCAGAGTACTACCCTGGGTATCAATTTCTAACAGTGGCTGGGTCAACAGCAAGGGTATTTTTATTTCAAACACGAGAACAAACTCAAACTGCTTCCAGTGGAAATCAAACATGAGTTGAGCGAACGTCAGTAGCACAGATGGGTGGTTATCCCAACTTGGCTACCAAGGACCCCGGAGAAAGTGTTTTACATATATCATAAAACCAGCAGGAAGGTAACTGAATTCAGCTTACATAATAATAGTGGATAATATTCACTGAAACTTTGAACTTAGTTCTTAGTCCCTTAGTTTAGGGTTGTACAAAGATATGTACCTCACATATTCCCATCATTACTCTGGAACAGAAACAAAGCTGGCCCCAACAAAAGAAAGATATTGCCCTAAATCAGAAGTCATCATGCTTGCCTTATCTCCCTGCAGAAAAATACCAGGGGCATATTAAAAAAAAAAAAAAAAGTAAAGTACCCCCGTCACGCCAAGTGGCGTATAGGGAATATGGTGTTAGTGACCATAAATTTTATAGACCTTCGGCACATGATTTTTGGGGCAATGTGGTCGGTACTACGCCCGTGCCGCTTTACTTTCTAAGAAAAAAATCCGGTACCCTTAAAGGCTGGGTGAACCAGAGGCCATCGGTTGGGATCGAACCCTACCTCTTGTCCTTTGTAGTCCAGTTCACTAACCACTGAGCTATCGCGGCTCCCAGGAGCATATTACGCCAGGGTTTTTGGTTTACAGAGATAAACAGGCATAACACTTTCAGAGTTAAAAGGGTAAAACAGAGTTAAACAGGTAATAGAGAGTTAACAAGTTAAAAGCACAGAGTTAAACAGGTAAAACAGCCAAGAGTTAAAAAAAAGTAAAAAAAACTAAGAAGACCAAAAGTGAATTTGTTTACAAATGCAGTGCAAATCTTTAAAAACATCTCAGAGATGCCAGGCCTAAACATTAATGGAAAGATAATCAATAACCTAAGATATGCTGATAATAATGTTCTACTAGCAGAAAATCCTAAAGACCTACAACAATTGCTTAATGTGATAAACATGACAAGCAAAAAATATGGACTAGATATGAATATCAAAAAGACTAAAACTATGATCATAAACAAAGAAACTTCTCAACACCTACAAGTAAATATCACAGTTGAAGGAATACATCTGGAGACAGTTCAGAACTACAGCTACCTTGGACATACTATAACCAGTGATGGAAAATGTAAAAATGAAATAAATAAAAGAATAGGTATGGCAAAAAGTAATTTTAATGCCATGAAGAACATACTAACAACAAAACAAATAACAGTAGGGATGAAAGTAAGAATAGCAAAATGTTACATCTTCTCAATATTCCTGTATGGTGCAGAAACATGGACATTAGACAAGAAAACAGAACAGAAAATTGAAGCCTTTGAAATGTGGATTTATAGAAGAATAGGTAGAATTGGATGGAAAGAAAAGAAAACAAATGATGAAGTTTTAAAACAACTAAAAATAAAAAGAAAACTACTAAACACAATTAAGACAAGACAAATGAAATTTTTGGGGCACGTTAAAAGGCACAACAGCCTACTAAAAGTAATATTGGAAGGGAAAATACAAGGTAAAAGAGGCAGACCAAGACTAACAAGGACGAGTAACATCAAAAGATGGACAAGTCAATCTATGACAACCTGCACCATCAAAGCAAGAAACAGAGTGGAATGGTGATCCATGGTACCCAACCTTTGTTGCGGAGACGGCACTCGATGATGATAATGATGCAGTGTTAAAGCTATGTGGTCTCATACACCTGATGCTCCTATGACAAATATATGTGACATATTGTAATTGTTCATACTTTCCTGATTCTCTCAACTTATTTTCAATAGACATCTTCTTCTATGTTTGCAATTTTCATAGTGCATAATGATGTCATAGAGAGGTCAAGTGCTTCAACTCTGGGGTTGTTCTCCTGGTTATGGTGGACTCCTCACACCTGAAACTGTCAACAAGCCAAACATCTGCAGGCTCAAGCTGGAGCATACAGCCTGCTCCTCTCTTCTACCTTTTAGCTCCCAGTGGAGCATAGGTCTTCAACAAACACTTTCCAAGTCGTTCTGTTTTTTGCAATTCTTTTAAGATCATTCCATGTCTTCCCCATCATCTTCATCTCTGCTTCAATCTGTCTTCTCCAAGAATTCCTTGGTCTTCCTCTTTGTCTTTTCCCCTGGGGATTCCAAAAAAGGGCCTGTTGTGTAATACTCTCAGTTGGTTTCCGTAGTGTGTGTCCTATCCATCGCCATCGTCTTCGCTGTATTTCTTTATCCACTGGTATTTGACCGGTACATTTCCATAATTCCACGTTTGTGACTTTGTCCTGCAATTTCCATCCCTTTATTCTGCGCAAGCATCCATTAATGAAAGTCTGTACCTTCGTGATTGTCAATTTTGTTATTCTCCATGTTTCACAGCCATATAATAGAACCGACTTAACATTGGAGTTGAAAATTTGTATTTTTGTATTTAGCCTAATTTCTTTGGATTTCCATATGTTTCCCAGTGCAATGAAAGCTCCTCTTGCTTTTGATATCCTTATTTTGGTATCGTTTTCTGTTCCTCCCTCTTTATCTATATTACTGCCCAGATATATATAAGATTGTACGTCTAGTAGAGGTATTTCTCCTAGTTTTATTTGGTTATTGCCAACTGCATTAATTCTCATAATGTTGGTCTTATCTCTATTAATCTTTAGTCCTAGCTGTTGTGATCTCTCATCTAATATACTCATTTTATCTTGCATCTGTTGGTGGCTGTGTGATAGGAGAGCTATGTCATCAGCAAAGTCTAAATCATCAAGTTGTTTGGTCAGTGACCACTGGATCCCATTTCTGTTGTTTTGAGTTATTTTCATAATCCAATCTATGGCCAGTAGAAAGAGAAATGGAGACAGAAGGCATCCTTGCCTTACTCCTGTTCTTATTTCAAATGCTTCTGTAAGCTGTCCTTCATGCACCACACTACATTTTGTTCCTTCATACATTGTTTTTATCAGGTTAATAAACTTTATGGGGATTCCATAATGACTCAGCAACTTCCAAAGCATTCTTCTGTCTAAACTATCAAATGCCTTTTCGTAATCTATGAATCCAATATAAAGTGGGGATTTTAGTTCTAAACTTTGTTCAACTATTATACGTAGAGTAGTTATTTGATCAGCACATGATCTGTTCTTCCTAAAACCTGCTTGTTCATCTCTCAAGTGTTTCTCTATAGCCTCTTTTAGTCTCTCCAGAATGATTCTGCCTAATATTTTTCCTGGCACTGATAGTAGCATAATTCCCCTATAATTTGTGCACTCCTGTAAACTTCCTTTCTTTGGTAGTTTTATCATATAACCTTCTCTCCAGTCTTTAGGTATTTCTTCCCTCTCCCAAATTTTATCCAATAGATTATGTAACATCTTGGTAGAGGTGATAATATCTGCTTTGATGGCTTCCGAAGGAATTTCATCTGGTCCTGTGGCTTTACCATCTTTTAACAGTTTGATGGCTTTCATTATTTCTTCTTTGCTTGGTTTTCCGCAGTTAACGTGTAATTCTTCTTCTGCTGGTAGTATATCTGGAGGATTATTTGAGCCAGGTCTGTTCAAAAGTTCTTCAAAGTGCTCCTTCCATCTCTCCATTTGTTCCTTTATATTACTAAGCAGATTTCCTTTCTTATCTTTGATAAAGGCGTTGATCTGTTTGTATTTTCCACCTAATTTCTTTGTGCTGTTGTACAGTTCTTTCATATTCCCTTTATTTGCTGCTTCTTCTGCCTCTTTAGCTAATTCATCTATATATTTCCTCTTATCCCTTTTAATGCATCTTCTCACTTCTTTATTCACCTTTGTGTAAGCTTCCTGTGTCTTGGCTTTATTACTTCTTGTTTTGCTTTTATTTATGTCTGCTTTCTTGTTCTTTCTTTCTTTAATTTTATCCAGGGTCTCTGCTGTCATCCATGCCTTATTCTGGCGTTCTCTTTTCCCCAGTGTTTCTTCGCATGTCTCTTTCCATATATTTTTTACCTGTTTCCAATGATCTTCTATATTTATAGTATTTTCTAGTTGTTGGAGGACTTGGTATTTGTTTGATATTGTGACTGCGAATTTATCTTTAATTCCTTGTTCTTTAAGAAACCCTACATTGAAATACGTTCTGCCCTTATTCGTTGTAGTATACCTTTTTAATTTAATTTTAAGTTTGGCTAACAGAAGATGATGATCAGAAGCTATATCTGCCCCTCTATATACTTTTACATCCTGTAAGGATGACTTAAACTTATTATTAATACATATGTGATCAATTTGATTTTCCGTTCTATGATCTGGTGACACCCATGTAGCTTTGTGTATTCTTTTATGTTGGAATATTGTTCCTCCTAGGCTCATTTGATTAAGGGCGCAGAAATTCACAAATATCTCTCCATTCTCGTTTATATCTCCAAGTCCATGTTTTCCCATAATCTCTTCAAAGCCTCTGTTGTCTGATCCTACCTTAGCATTTAGGTCTCCCATCAAGATTATAATATCCTTGGCTCGTCTTGCATCCATCTGGCATTGTAGCTGTTTATAAAAATCATCTTTAACTGAGTCATCTTTATCGTTGGTTGGTGCATAGCATTGTATAATGTGTAATTTTATTTTGTTTTTGGTTGTTCTAAATGTTGCTCTCACCAGTCTTGGTCCCACTGCCTCCCATTCTATTAGTGTCTTCTGTGCATTCTTTGATAGCATTATAGCTACCCCTTCGCTATGTTGTGCTCCTGGTTCCTGGTGTCCTGATGATAAAATCATCTCCCCTGTATTCAATTTTATTCTCTCCGCTCCCAGCCATCTTGTTTCACACATTCCCAGAATATCTATCTTGTAGTTGTTCATTTCTGCTGCCACTTGTGCCGCTTTTCCCTGTTCGTTAAGGGTACGAACATTCCAGGTGCCAATTCTGGATGATTTCCTGGTAGACAAAGGGTGAGTCGGCAACCCGGACTCCTTATGGCTTTCTCCGGATTGCGTCATACGTCTCTTAGACAGAGAGCCCTTCTCTTTCCTGGTTGACGGATTTACTTTATCTTTCTTTGACTTGTTCATGTTTGTGAGGTTTTTCGTGCGCTGCCGGGGCCCGAAAGGGAAGTAAAGAATAGCGGCGCTGTACCCTACCAGGCATGTTCGTAAGAGGCGAGAAAGGAGGGTTAGGCATGGGACTGGCTATCCCATACTGTAAAAAAATAAGCCGAAAAAACTTCACAAACATGAACAAGTCAAAGAAAGATAAAGCAAATCCGTCAGCCTGCTCCTAACCACTACAATTATTTTTGGTAAACTGTCAAGAGCAGTTATTGACTTCCAGTCAATATAGCGGATAGATGGCAGCAACCATTGAGGCTCTGTCTGAAATGTGTTCCTTGATGCAGTTTCCTCATATTCCAAGTCCGGCTTGCTGCCGAAGTTACTGAGTTTAGTGCTCTGTGCACACTGTGAGTTGTGTTTTTCATCCTGATTGTGTTTCGATATTTCGATTGCTTATGATGAATGATGATATCGTATGATGGACAGTTTAGCTGTGCTCACTTTTGGTGTTGCTTCGCCTTATGTCTTTTGGTGTATACTGTAGCTGCAATGATGGGGACTGCAGCTTCCTTTCTTTCTTTGCTTGGATCCTTCAATGAGATGAAATGTTAATTCGGATGATTCCACTGGCACGGGCAGTTCAGCAATTATGGATTTTAATTTGTTTGCAGTGATACCGGGACCTTCGACTAACCACTAACATGTCAAGAGCATTGGTTTAGATTTAAAGAGTTCACCACCAAATACTAAGCCACAGAACATTGAGAGGGCCAGTGCTTCATTCTTGTTATAAATCTTTAATGCTGAGAACAAGCAACACATTTTAACATTTGTGCTCACTGGAATGTAGAAATGAAGCAACAATATATTTTGTTGTAATGCCAATACACATCATTCACTGATCTTACAACAACAAAATGTAAAGGATGCTTGAATCATAAGATTTAAACTTTTCAATGAAACAATAATAATATTACAAAGAAATGCTCCCATTTAAATGGAAAGAAACACACAGACAATGTCCAAAGAGTCACCATGGCAAGAAAGATAAATCTAATGATAAAAATACTAACATGGTTTTCATAGAAAATAACAAGTTATCATATATTGACAGATAACAAATAATATTATGTCTATGGACAGTAGCATAAATATCATGCCTATTTATGTATTACAAAATGATTATAAGAGAGAGATCATGTCTAATAAATAACAGAAAGATTAACTTGTATATTGACAGGTAACAAAAAAATTACCATACTTCTTTTCATAAATAACAGACCCAGTTAGTGTGACTATGGGCAGACAAGAAAAAGTTAGCTTATTAAAGAGGAAAGCAACAAGCAAACAAAACAACAAAAACTTACTTTCCTTTTTCTTTCTGAGGTACACTCTGTCTTGAAGGGGGGACAGTTTCATCGTTTGATGGCAAGCAAAACCTCACCGAATGCAAGAATGAGTTGTCTGGCTGGGAAAATGTGATGGAAAGTGAACAAAAATGAAAGGGCAGTAAAAACAACAGTTGACGACAACTTTGATTTTAACCATGCTCACTTGTTTACAGTCTCATATTTCACAACTTTCATCATTATCTTTCTCAACTCCATGATGAACACAGATCTTCACTTTTTTCATTGTTTCTGACCTTGAATTAATCTTTACACCTCTTTCCATCTACTCTCTAACTCCTTCTAGCTCCCTCATTGTTTCTTACCTTGAATTAATCTTTACACCTCTTTCCATCTACTCTCTAACTCCTTCTAGCTTCCTCATTGTTTCTTCACCTCCCTATTTCCTTGAGGATTTTAAATCGTTAAGACCCATCTGGTTGTGTTTTCTGATGTGGTTTTCTTTACAAGATGGTCCCAATTTTGTGCTTCTCACTTCATAAATCTGCTCAAAAGCGTTCTCACAGACACGCCTAAACAGCTGCTGCTTTGATCATTAAGTATTTTTCTACAAAACAAATGGCCTGCTGCTCATGCTGCAAATATTTACCATTGTTTTTGCTTGAGCCACTCATTCTATTAACATCTCACACAGTGCCCTTATTTTAATTCCAATAAATTTAAAAGCTCTTTAATCAGACTATGTTAAACTCATTATGAGTATTACAATATACCATAAAGCTACAATGGTATAAATAGCTTGCAAAAAAAGAACAAATTGCATATTCCGCATATGCCTAGCACGGCTTGGAGGAAAATTTTGTTTTTTAAACAGAAATAATTAATTTAAACAAACAAGACATCATGGTGGCACACATAATGGCTGACTAACAAGGCCAGTTGTTATTAAAGTGAGAAAAAGCTCAAAGAAATCAAAAGTGATGAAACTATTATTTGCTGACCACTTGTTGGCCTACACCACTTTTATCTCTCAAGTGAACTTCTAAGGGACTGAATTTTGTGTGAATATAATTTTTTCCCATTTTTTTTAAACTGGCAACCATGTGTCCAGGTGTCCCTCACCATTCAGGCAGATATTCTCAGACTTCAGAGGTACCCTCATTTTTTAGTGTAGTGGGTTTTTACATTTTAAAGTAGGCAGCAGTCATTTTTTGCCTACGCATTTTTTATATGACAACTGCCAAAGATCCATTAACATGTGGCACATAGGTCTCCTGTTTTCCTAGAGTGCCGGGCATAGGATCTCATAACACAGAGTCGGGGTGGGGGTAATACACAAAGAAACCATGGGTTTAAAGTGAACAAAAATTCTCACTCTCTGTAACGATGAGAACCTGGCACCATCTTGTCCACAGACTGACGACTTACCTCTCTAGACCCCCTCCCCCTTTTTCTATCTATCTAATGTCCTTTCGAGCCGAAGACGGCACATAGGGCAGAACCACAATCTCAAAAACAGAAACCTTGCGTGCCAAAATGGCACATAGGGCAGAACCACAATCTCAAAAACAGAATACTTACGTGCCAAAATGGCACATAGGGCAGAACCACAATCTCAAAAACAGAAACCTTGCGTGCCAAAATGGCACATAGGGCAGAACCACAATCTCAAAAACAGAATACTTACGTGCCAAAATGGCACATAGGGCAGAACCACAATCTCAAAAACAGAATACTTACGTGCCAAAATGGCACATAGGGCAGAACCACAATCTCAAAAACAGAATACTTACGTGCCAAAATGGCACATAGGGCAGAACCACAATCTCAAAAACAGAATACTTACGTGCCAAAATGGCACATAGGGCAGAACCACAATCTCAAAAGCAGAATACTTACGTGCCAAAATGGCACATAGGGCAGAACCACAATCTCAAAAACAGAATACTTACGTGCCAAAATGGCACATATTGCAGAGATCATTGCTTCTAAAATTTATGGTTCTGTTTATATAACAATACTTTTTACAATGACAGCTTGTCAAGCCATCGATCAACCCCCTTTTTACTGACCAATAAAACAAACTAAGGAAACTAAAGACTTATCAACACAAACATATTAAACATCTAAAAACTTACAGCATCGTGGAAATTTTCTACAATGTTTCTGATCTCATTGGAAGTGTATTGTCCTTGACCTTAAACCCAACAGAGAGGAAAAAAACAACATATAAAATAGGTGTAAACATGACATTATAATGTTCATTGTGACCAAAAGACATATGAGGGGATATTTTTTTTAATCCAAACCCCACAAAATGGTACACACTTGAAATGTTATAGTCACCTCATGCATGGTTAAAGTAGTCCAACTTCTCACACAAATTGTATTTCTTTTTTAAATGAAATCATGTTTTTGATCAAAGTTAAAATTGATTTTTGCTGGATATTAGTATGGCTATCAATGTAAATACATTCTTGAAACTGCAACAGCTCAGAACACATCAAATATCAAGAATTGACAACCGTATAGGAGGGGCTAGCCACATGTGTGAAAAGCCAGCTAGTTACTGTAACTGTAAAATGAGAGTAAATCTCTAATATATATATTTAAATATAATTCTAATTTTAATTCACCATCTCTTAATGCCTGCATAGCATCAATATATAGATATATATATAGATAGATAGATAGAAGGGATACGGAGGGTATTGCATCAGCTGAATAATACTCCATGTCACCACCCACCTCAAGACCCATTTTGAATATAACCCATCTAGAGTGTACTGATGTGTAAATGATAGCCCACTCATAAATGGCTGACTTATCTATATACTATGTGCATGACAGTGTAATATGTGTTACTGCATATAATTAGGACCCAGGCAGTTTATCCTCTGATTGTAGTGGTTTGCCATTTTCGCTTGTATGAGTGAGGGAAAAGAGTAATCGTTGTATGTTCCTTCTTTAATATCACACCTCTCTGACTAATTATCCTAATCAACTGCCAGACCTATCGTACGAACATATCATGTAAGAGTGAATGACATGATTTTATTGTCATCACTAACAATGTCACAACTGGAATAATATAAACACTCCACATGTTTACAAAGGAAGGGTCTACATGTCTTAGCCATTCTGACATTTATTCATCTCCTCTCAAGTGTCTCTCTATTGTTCATACACAATTCAGGACTATCTATCTGCTAGTGGGTTCTGCCTTATACTCCAAGCACACTGCCTCTACTGGTAATAGCTAAAGTGGCTTTAGCTTTTCTTTGACATTCTAAGCTCTAAGTTCTCTAACCTCTAAAGTTGATGTGACCTAATCTATAGTTAGTCTCTTACAGGATCACATTTATGCACCACTATCTATTTCACAAACTACATCTCAGAATCCTAATTGTCTCATCCCTCTGTACTGCCTTACACACATGGAGCCTGTTGATTATATCTTCTCTTAGACTCAATGTCCTTCCACATTAACGATCAGTCATTGAATGCCTGATTTTTCAAATCCTTTGTTTCTTAAGTTCACACTATCTATCACTGGTGATACCTCAAGGTTCATGCTCTGCATGAGTTATTCTGAACTCATACTCAAGAAAGACCACTCTCACTACTCAAGTGAGACAACTCCCCTTATTCATCTATTTCTGTTCTCCCTTTTTACAAATGAGGCAATTCCAAAGCTTCGATGAAGTCAGAAACAAGCCATGAAATGAAATGGATGGAAAACAGGTGCCAGATTAAGGCAATATAAACAAACTCAGTAGATATTATATAAGCTCTATAACATCAAAGCACATCTTCATAAAATGTTTCAGACTTAGCTTTGTTGAGTATCTAAACATACTCCCAAGCCAATGCTACAAGACTGCTCCACTCAGAGAACAGCCATAATAAGAAAATATCACCCACAGAAATAACTCTGCATGACAAACAATTGGGAATCATCTAAGACCTCAGGTGACATGCTCAGTTTATGACCAATTAGATGTATGGTAGAAGTTGAATACTGAAGTAAACAATATTAATGTCCAACTATATCCTTTTTCTTAGTAATATTGTCATAATAATAGACTACAGCTGTTAAACAGTTCATGTTTATAATCTTTTACTTCACACAAGTTAAGTTACCTTCTGCTCTTATACCATCAGACCTTCATTTTCACAGTTTGTTTCCAGTGATAAACCATAGAGATGAAAGAAGTGCTAAATAAGTAGCTTATTCAGACTTACATTTCTTCAACTTTTTAACTGTTTCTGGTGACTGACAATCCCACCTGACCTCACGCTGACTGTCAATGTCTTGAGATAAGTCTAATATGGCCTCCTGGCTACTTGGATAAGGTTCTATAGGGTCACTATGATCTAAAATATAAAGTTATACATTTCTCATTCACGGAGATATATCTATTATTTAAATATAGAAAAATTATTCATTAACACTTATGTATCTTATGACAGAAATTTTCTGAGATCACATATTTCAAAATTTGCAAAAAGCAAAATGTTTAGTTTTGTCTACAGATCATCATCATTGCACAATTTGATAGTGTTCAGATCCCCTCTTCACCATGCTCCCTAGCCTCACCATGTTGTCCCTAGCCCCACCATGCTCCCTAGCCTCACCATGTTGTCCCTAGCCTCACCATGCTCCCTAGCCTCACCATGCTCTCTAGCCTCATCATGCTCCCTAGTCTCACCATGCTCCCTAGCCTCACCATGCTCCCTAGCCTCACCATGTTGTCCCTAGCCTCACCATGTTGTCCCTAGCCTCACCATGCTCTCTAGTCTCACCATGCTCCCTAGCCTCACCATGCTCCCTAGCCTCACCATGTTGTCCCTAGCCTCATCATGCTCCCTAGTCTCACCATGCTCCCTAGCCTCACCATGTTGTCCCTAGCCTCACCATGCTCCCTAGCCTCACCATGCTCCCTAGCCTCACTATGCTCTCTAGCCTCACCATGCTCCCTAGCCTCACCATGCTCCCTAGTCTCATCATGCTCCCTAGTCTCACCATGCTCCCTAGCCTCACCATGCTCCCTAGCCTCACCATGCTCCCTAGCCCTAGCATTTGTGTCAGTGGCTCTATGCCACAATCATACAGGTCATCAATTTACAATCATATGAGCGAGTACTAATATGTTCTGATAATAACCCATAATATTGACTCCTACATTACATGTACTTGTACTGTACCAATTATCTCATTCCTCAAACTGCATAATGAGCTTTGCCAGTACAAACACTGATCAACTACACATAATAAACATGTGTCATCTGTGTACCTCAAAAACACATTTTGCTAGGTGGTCTGTGTTACTGTTTCACACTGAGAGATTAAGTGGATATTGTTGCCTATGTTAACAGTGTAGAATTGCATCAAATGAGATGCATAAGAAATGTTGCAAACAAAGTAAGGAGGGATAGAGTTCAACATGAAAATCTTGTTAAAACTGGTGGGACAACCTCTGTCAATGATTACACAAAACATAAATGGTTTTTTCTTCTATCATGATTCACTCACTGACATTCAGATTCTCCTATGAAGTCTGCAGTTTGCTTCCTGGGTTTCAGTTCCCATAAAGATTCTCTTTCAAGATAGTGGCTATGTTTTTATATTGAAGTCTCTGTACTGGGGCCATCATGATAGAATGTGTTCTGCTGTTGTCTGCCAGGTTGCAATGGCACTGACTGGCGGTATCTATCTTGACTTTGCAGTAGATATCATTTCTCATTCTGTGGCCACTGCAGATGAGGAATATGATAACTTTGTCTCCCTTTACAGTTGGTAATATCTGTCCTCTTAATGTGTTTTGGATGGTCATGTTTCTACTTTCCATGGACTGCCCTTTGATGATGGGTTTAATTTCCTCACAGCTCACCAGATGGTCTTTTTCTGGTGGTCTCTCCTATAATCCTCTATCTGAACACTCATTTCCTTGCATATTGTGATGTGATGCTATCCATTGGATCACTATGCTCTGTAAACTGTGGCACAGCTGTTGTCTAACTTGTTAATCATGGGAGTTAACAGTGCATCAGTGATCAGTATCACCAGTTTCTTGTACTTGTGACTTTTGTGTTGGATGGTCAGTTCTGCTGCAGCTCTGGTTTCAGCCTTATAACTTTTGTGTTGAATGGTCAGTTCTGCTGCAGCTCTGGTTTCAGCCTTATAACTTTTGTGTTGAATGGTCAGTTCTGCTGCAGCTCTGGTTTCAGCCTTATAACTTTTGTGTTGGATGGTCAGTTCTGCTGCAGCTCTGGTTTCAGCTTTATAACTTTTGTGTTGGATGGTCAGTTCTGCTGCAGCTCTGGTTTCAGCTTTATAACTTTTGTGTTGAATGGTCAGTTCTGCTGCAGCTCTGGTTTCAGCCTTATAACTTTTGTGTTGGATGGTCAGTTCTGCTGCAGCTCTGGTTTCAGCCTTATAACTTTTGTGTTGGATGGTCAGTTCTGCTGCAGCTCTGGTTTCAGCCTTATAACTTTTCTGTTGGATGGTCAGTTCTGCTGCAGCTCTGGTTTCAGCCTTATAACTTTTGTGTTGGATGGTCAGTTCTGCTGCAGCTCTGGTTTCAGCCTTATAACTTTTGTGTTGGATGGTCAGTTCTGCTGCAGCTCTGGTTTCAGCCTTATAACTTTTGTGTTGGATGGTCAGTTCTGCTGTAGCTCTGGTTTCAGCCTTATAACTTTTGTGTTGGATGGTCAGTTCTGCTGCAGCTCTGGTTTCAGCCTTATAACTTTTGTGTTGGATGGTCAGTTCTGCTGCAGCTCTGGTTTCAGCCCTATATCTGCTCAAGAATGTTCCTGTGGCTATGGCTTTAGTAAGATCCTCCTTGGTAATGAATCTGAAAACCACTCCCCATCCTCCATTGCTGGTGACATTTGTAGCAGAACCACCTGCTTACAAATGGGTCCAAGAACCGTGTGTACAATTTTCATCTATGTACTTTACAACAATATGTTTACTCTCCAGTCTATTATGTGTCTCCTTTTTTTCTTGATCCCTATTATGTCTTCTTTGAGCTCTGATACTGTACGTCCCCAATGAGGGCTATTGTGACTTGATGTATGAGTTTTGGTTTTGTTTGAGACAGTACTGCATCAGTTCCTTTGAGACTGCCATGAAGTTGTTCCTCTTTAGCTTACCTTTCCAAAAGCTGGTTATTCTTTGGTGCATGGGAACATCAATGGTTTGAAACCTGCAGCTTGAGCAACTACGTGCAAATGTCAGGTTACAAGGTGAAAGGATAACCCAGAATACAGATGGAATTAGAGTCACCAAACAAATTCATGATGACACAACATCCCCCCAGTCATGGTGGCCATAACCATCAGAGCTTTGGATTATTCTGTGATTGTTAGTATGTTCTGGCTTTGTCAGAGCCAGCATGATGCTCTTTCAGCTGTCTCAGCAATAGCGTTCATTGTTCTTCCTTGCAATTCCTCCTTAATTCCTACCCTCTTTAATTTGTCACAGATGGCTGTAGCAGCAAGTCCTCTGGCACACAACTTGACACACATTAATGTGAGAAATGCTTGCTGAGAGATTCTAAATAAAAATCATGAAAATGACAATTCAGATAAATATACTGACCTTTATCTTGAATTTGAATAGATTTCCTTTCATGTTCAATTCTAGCAGTATTTGTTTTAGTGATGTCTTTGTTGACATGTGATTGGTTAGAACCTTGTTTTGTTTCTGGTTTCGTGCGACTGCCATCTTTCCTCAATCGTGTTTTATTTAAGGTGCATGCCTTGCTCATATTGCAACGTTTGTCATAATATCTTTATTGTCCCATATAACCTGCATGATGAGATCATTTATGCTGCTTTAGTGCAATAACAAAATAAACTCTACAAGCTTTTTCAATAGTTTTACAAAACAAATGATCACAGCTGGTTTTAACCTAATCATCAATCAAATTAAATAACAGAAAGTAGCCAGATCAATCTTCAAGGAATGAAAATAACATTCTAGGTGACCCTTAATGCATGAATTGTGGAATTTGTTCATACAGACTACAGTTTATAGTAGTTATTCTTCTAGTCTTTTGTTTGTCACTTTTTGGCTTGTCTTGTCCAGCCTTCTGGTGAGTTCAAGTTATCTATCACTGTGTATCCGCTTCCCATTGTAAGCCACTGCTGAATTCCTCATACTGTGTATGACATGTGACTCTTGGATTCATTTTTACTGAAACCAGATCATAAGATCAGTGTCTTCTATATATTCGCATTTCAAAGACTTCACTTCTCTGTTCTGTTTTCTTGTCTAATGTTAAATGTTTCTGCACCATATAGGAATATTGAGAAGATGTAACATTTTGCTATTCTTAGTTTTAGCCCTGGTGTTATTTGTTAAGATATTAGTATATTTTTCATGACATTAAAATTACTTTTTGCCATTCCTATTCTTTTGTTTAAATATAATTGTTTAAACATAAATAATATGCGATATGCGGATGACACAGTCTTAATAGCAGAGACAGAGAATGAACTACAAGAAATGATAGACATAATAGTAAAAGAAAGCAACAAAAAAGGTATCAGTCTGAATAGTAAGAAAACAGAAGTAATGGTCATATCGAAGAAACAATCATCACCAGCATGCAGCATAAAAATAAACAGGACAACAAATCTATGTCAATAGAAGTGAGAAAGAGAATTCATCTGTGCTATATAGAACCAATTCTGACCTATGGAAGTGAATCATGGACAATAGACAAACAAATGAAAAGACGATTAGAGGCCACAGAGATGGGATTTCTCAGAAGAATGTTAAAAGTTCCCTGGACAGCTAAAAAGACCAATGAGGAAATTCTCAAAGAAGCCAACACAAAAAGGTAGCTCCTAAAAAACATCAGAAAGAAACAATCAACATTTTTTGGGGCACATCATGAGAAGTGGAAAGTTGGAATACTTGGTTACAACTGGTAAAATAAAAGAGAGATTGCGGACGACAAAGAAAGAAAATACTGGATAGCTTGGTGTCATGGCATGGAAAACAGTCAACAACAGAACTGATACGATGCACAGTAGATAGAAGATTGAGGAAGGACATGATCGCCTACGTCAATCGGTATGGCACAGGATGATGATGATACTTTCGTTTATTTCAGTTTTACATTTTCCATCACTGGTTATAGTATGTCCAAGGTAGTTGTAGTTCTGAACTGTCTCAAGGTCTATACCTTCAATTCTGATATCCACTTGTGGTTTTTGAGTATTTCTTTGTTTATGATCATAGTTTTAGTCTTTTTGATATTCATATCTAGATTATAGAAATAAAAATATGGACAAGATATGAAAATCAAAAAGACTAAAGCTATGATCACAAACAAAGAAAACTCTCAAGACCTACAAATAAATATAGTAGTTGAAGGAAAACATCTGGAGACAGTTTAGAGCTACAACTACCTGGGACATGCTATAACCAGTGATGGAAAATGTACAACTGAAATAAACAAAAGAATAGAAATGGCAAAAAGTAATTTTAATGCTATGAAAAAATTTACTAACAACAAAACAAATAACACCAGGGCTAAAACTAAGAATATCAAAATGTTACATCTTCTCAATATTCCTGTATGGTGCAGAAACATGGACATTAGACAAGAAAACAGAGAAGAAAATTGAAGCCTTTGAAATGTGGATTTACAGAAGAATAGGTAGAATTGGATGGAAAGAAAAGAAACAAACGATGAAGTTTTAAAACAACTAAAAATAAAAAGAGAACTACTAAACACAATTAAGGCAAGACAAATGAAATTTTTGGGGCACGTTAAAAGACACAACAGCCTACTCAAAGTAATATTGCAAGGGAAAATACAAGGTAAAAGAGGCAGAGGGAGACCAAGACTAACATGAACGAGTAACATCAAAAGATGGACAAGTCAGCTATGACAACCTGCACCATCAAAGTAAGAGACAGAGTGGAATGGCGCTCCATGGTAGCCAACCTTCGATGCAGAGATGGCACTCAATGATGATCCTTTGTCATTATGTAGTCTATTTGATTCCTCTTCTAATCTTCGGGGCTTTTCCATGTGTATAGTTTCCTTTTCTCTTGCTCAAAGTAGGTGTTACATATTATCAGCCTGTTTTCTTCACAGAATTGTATTAATCTCTCTCCTCTGTCATTTCTTTTTCCTAAACCATGATTTCTTATAATGGTCTTATATCTACCTTAATAATAATAAAAAACCTGTACTGGCAACAAACAGCGGCCATAAGAACTGGAAACCAATTGGGAATGTTTCAACAAATAAAACAGGGTGTTAGGCAAGGTTGTGTGCTGTCACCAGATTTGTTTAATATTTTTAGTGAGATTATTTTAAGATCCATAAGGGGCATGCCTGGAATAACAATTGGAGGTCATTATATAAATAATCTAAGGTAATTCTGCCCTATGTGCCATCTTCAGCTTGAAAAGGACAATAGATAGATAGATAGATAGATGCTAATGATGATACTGTCTCCTATGAGTTACCGGGGCCTCATTATGTGGGAAGTAAAGAATAGTGACACTGTGACCTTCCAGGTATGTTGTAAGAGGCAACTAAGGAGGTTGATCGATGGCTTGACAAGCTGTCATTGTAAAAAGCATTGTTATGGAAACAGAACTATAGATTTTAGAAGCAGTGATCTCTGCCATATGTGCCATTTTGGCACGCAAGGTTTCTGTTTTTTAGATTGTAATTCTGCCCTATGTGCCGTCTTCGGCTCGAAAAGGACAATAGATAGATAGATAGAAGCTGATGATAATAAAGTCTTAATCGCTAAGAGTGAAAATGAGTTACAAGAAATGTTGGACATTATAGTGAAAGAAAGAAAAAATAAAGGACTCTGCCTTAATAGCAAAAAGACAGAAGTAATGGTAACAACAAAGAAAAAGACATCACCTCAGTGCAACATAAAAAGTGGAACAATATTAAAACATGTAAATGAATTTAAATATCTGGGAACAGTGTTAACCTAAAATGGTAGGTGTACAAAAGAGGCAAAAGCAGTTTTCCAAAAAATGAGGAAGATACTATGCAATCCATTTTTGACAATAGAAACAAGAAAAAGAGTTCTTAAATGTTATGTAGAACCAGTTTTAACATATGGATGTGAATCATGGACGATAGGACAACATACAAGAAAATCACTGGAGGCTGTAGAAATGTGGTTTTACAGAAGAATGTTGAGAATACCATGGACAGCTAAGAAGAGTAATGAAAATGTTCTGAAAGAGGCCAAAGCAAAAAGAGAGCTAATTTCCAATATTAGGAAGAAACAATCATCATTTTTTTGGCCATGTAATAAGAAGAGAACAACTGGAATATATTGTAACATCATCATCATCGAGTACCGTCTCCGCAACTAAGGTTGGCTACCATGGATCGCCATTCCACTCTGTTTCTTGCTTTGATGGTGCAGGTTGTCATAGATTGACTTGTCCATCTTTTGATGTTACTCGTCCATGTTAGTCTTGGTCTGCCTCTTTTACCTTGTATTTTCCCTTCCAATATTAATTTTAGTAGGCTGTTGTGTCTTTTAACATGCCCCAAAAATTTCATTTGTCTTGCCTTAATTGTATTTAGTAGCTTTCTTTTTATTTTTAGTTGTTTTAAAACTTCATCGTTTGTTTTCTTTTCTTTCCATCCAATTCTACCTATTCTTCTGTAAATCCACCTTTCAAAGGCTTCAATTTTCTGCTCTGTTTTCTTGTCTAATGTCCATGTTTCTGCACCATACAGGAATATTGAGAAGATGTAACATATTGCTATTCTTAATTTCAGCCCTGCTGTTATTTGTTTTGTTGTTAGTATTTTTTTCATGGCATTAAAATTACTTTTTGCCATACCTATTCTTTTGTTTATTTCAATTTTCCATTTTCCATCATTGGTCATAGTATGTCCAAGGTAGTTGTAGCTCTGAACTGTTTCCAGATGTATTCTCTTTCAATTGTGATATTTATTTGTAGGTTTTATTTGTAGAATTTTCTTTGTTTATGATCATAGTTTTAGTCTTTTTGATATTCATATCTAGTCCATATTTTTTGCTTGTTATGTTTATCACATTAAGCAAATGTTGTAGATCTTTAGGATTTTCTGCTAGTAGAACAGTATCATTAGCATATCTTAGGTTATTGATTATCTTTCCATTAATTTGTAGGCCTGGCATCTCTATGATATTTTTAAAAATTTGCTCAGTGTATAGATTGAACAAGCTTGGTGATAGGATGCATCCTTGTCTTACTCCTCTTTTTATGCCCATGGGTGTAGAGTTCTCCTTGTTATATTTTATTATTGCTATTTGCTTCCAGTACAAATTACATAATAGTCATATGTCCATGTAGAATAGATTAATATTTTTTAGGCAGTCCATAAGTTGGTTATGGTGTATTCTATCGAAAGCTTTGGTGTAGTCTATGAAAGCAGGCAAATATATTGGTTTGTTTACTTCTGTGTACTTTTCAATCAATGTTCTCAAGCTAAATATGGCTTCTTTTGTGCCACTGTTTTTCCAGAATCCAAATTGTTGCTCATCTAATTTATTTTTATTCTGAATCCTTCCTTGTATAACTTTTAGTAACATTTTTGTAACATGGCTCATTAGGCTTATTGTTCTAAAATCACTGCATTCAACTGCACCATTCTTTTTAGGCAATGCAATGAAAGTTTATGTTTTTAGTTCATTTCGTGTGTATCATGTATGGTACATGTCGTTGCATATATATGTCTGTGATCACTTCATATTGAATGATATTGTAACAACGGGGAAAATTGAGGGACGAAGAGATAGTTTTATAGAGGAAAGCAAAGAGAAAAAAAATACTAGAGAATGGCTTGGCAGAAGGTCAACAACAGAAATGATAAATAACTGTCGTGATCGAAAGTTGTGGAGAGACATGATCACCTATACCAGCAGGCACGGTACTTGATGGTGACAATGAATGATGATAATGATCATGATTTTCTAATTCTACCGACTACCTACTACCTTAATTATCTTAATAATAATATATATAATATATCATTGATTATACAGGATCATAAAAATCATAATGATCATTTTCCAGTCAAACATATATTCCCATCATGAAATATGTATTCCAGTCGAATTATTTGTCGTTAGCGTACATTTTACTTTCAAGAAGTGACTTTTTTATCGGCATAAATTAGGCATTGAAGACAAAACATGAAGTTTGTTAAATGATCTCCATCAAACTTTACGCCACTTCTTGTTATACCGGAAGTAGCTATTTATAAACATTTTGTGTGGAGTCTTCTTATCAATCAAAAGTGCTTGTCAATATTTACTCTAAATCAACATCATCCGTTGCAAATGTGTATATCAAAATTGTAAACAAATAAAAACAAACAAAAAACCAAATTGTAACGTTCGTCCCCTGTCAGAGTGAGAATGTAAATTAAAAACATGTGTAAACAATAACATTACTGGATGTAAGGCTACAACTAAATAAGGACCTATGGATCCCCCTCTCTCTCTCTACGATCAGGACTCAATCAGAGTAGGATTCCAGACTCTCACATGAAGTCAGCTGTCAGGTTAAGTGTGTTGATCGTCCCCACAGACAGAACATCACAATTAGAGTCTGCCAGATCCACTCTGATTGAACACCCATTAAAACGTTGCACTGTGTTCTGCGCCAGTGGCCCAGTGCATCCGATTTCAGCCAGCATTTTATTCAGGTTTGCTTTTCTTAGCCTTTGATTGTCCCCAATCTTCCTGCAAGGCAGCAGATGATCTTTTCTGTAGGGATTCTGCCCTTAGATGGTCGGCCCTCCCAGGTTTACGAGCACCATCTGCCCGAGTCATTAGAGGTGATCCAGTATCACAGAAACAATCGTGTAAAAACTCAGTATCCCTCTACCATAATTTCACACAAGAGACATTCGTGTAAAAACTAAAGACAACCAACCATAGTACACGCTGTCGTGTTTGTAAGGCAGTTGCTGTCTAATACAACCTTGAAGACTTAGTCTGTGGTTGAACAGCTCGTGTCTTGCCAAGAAGTAGGCAAGACATCCAATCAAATTTTTTGGTGTAATTGTTTTCTTTTATGTCACCACTTTTGTTTGCTAAAATTGTACTTTTTGTTTTCACACCATAGAAGCATGATGCTGCGTCTATCATATTTATAATAGTTTGTACGATGGTTCGTCCAGTGGATTATAGATGAGCGCAAGTCTCAGTATCTAGCTCACAGAGGTTTTTTTTGTTGTTGTTGTTGTTTTGGGTTTTTTTACGAGTCTATACAAGGTTTAGCTGGAAAACAACAAGAGACATAGAAACAAAGTTGAACGCATTCGAAAATAAATGTCTAAGGAAAATACTTAGTATAGCATGGAACGAATTCGAAACAAACGAGGAAATTAGAGAAATCGCTAATCAACCACTAATATCTTCAGTAATAAAGAAAAGACGATGGTCATATGTTGGACATGTGATGAGAAGAGATAATAACCGAATAGCAAAGCAAGCCCTCATGTGGGAAACAACAGGTAAGAGGAAAAGAGAAAGACACTGAGAAGAACATTGATCAGGAAGGCAAGTACAGCAGGAATCGGCTCCCTCAATGAGATAGAGCTGCTTGCACAGAACAGAGACAAATGGCGAGATTTGATACAAGATCTTTACAGGGATTAAAAACTGCTAGAATACAACATTTAGATAAGAGAAAGAATATCTGGGTCTACGCCCTATGGGCCGGCTACTACTCGAAAGGTCAATAGATAGACAGACAGACAGACAGACAGACAGACAGACAGACAGACAGATAGATGGATGGATGGATGGATGGATGGATGGATGGATGGATGGATGGATGGATGGATGGATGGATGGATGGATGGATGGATGGATAGATAGATAGATGGATAGGATAGATGGATAGATAGATAGATAGATAGATAGATAGATAGATAGATAGATAGATAGATAGATAGATAGATAGATAGATAGATAGATAGATAGATAGATAGATAGATAGATAGATAGATAGATAGATAGATAGATAGATAGATAGATAGATAGATAGATAGATAGATAGATAGATAGATAGATAGATAGATAGATAGATAGATAGATAGATAGATAGATAGATAGATAGATAGATAGATAGATAGGCAGGCAGGCAGGCAAGCAGGCAGGTAGGTAGGTAGGTAGATAGGTAGGTAGGTAGGTAGGTAGGTAGGTAGGTAGGTAGGTAGGTAAATAGATAGATAGATAGATAGATAGATAGATAGATAGATAGATAGATAGATAGATAGATAGATAGATAGATAGATAGATAGATAGATAGATAGATAGATAGATAGATAGATAGATAGATAGATAGATAGATAGATAGATAGATAGATAGATAGATAGATAGATAGATAGATAGATAGATAGATAGATAGATAGATAGATAGATAGATAGATAGATAGATAGATAGATAGATAGATAGATAGATAGATAGATAGATAGATAGATAGAAGGTTTAAGCGTCTGCGGTTTAGAGGTAGTGAATTCGGTGTCACAACCACGAGGTTCGAGTCCCACTAAGACTCCTCAGGTCTGCGCCTACCGTCAGAAGGCAATGGCAAACCACTGACGTGTAATGCCTAGACAATCACGCAGCCAAAAAATTATGTACATGCTTCTGTAAAAGGACATGCTACTTTTATTATCTCTCTCTCTCTCGCTCTCTCTCTCTCTCTCTCTCTCTCTCTCTCTGCGATCAAGATTCAATCAGAGTAGGATTCCAGACTCTCTCATGAAGTCAGCTGTCTGTTTGAGTGAATCGATTGCCCCGTATAGTTTTTCTTCCAGGGAGGTGGGGGTGGACCACATTGCTCTTCTCAGGTCTGTGTACTGGGGGTAATCCTGTAGAACATGTTTTGTAGTCATATTGTCCAGTGTACAGTGGCACATTGGCTGAGTGGCAGTGTGCCAAGCGTTCGGCCTCTCGTGGCAAGGCGCGGTGCCAGGGAGTACGGGTTCGATCCCACTTCGGACCATATATTGTTCTTCGTTTTTTTCTGTTGTTATTTGTCTGTTAATTTTTCCGAGTGCTAACACATACTTATTTGTTCTATTATTCCCTACAGTGGCATAGGCTGGTTGTACCTAGTTTGAATTTGGTGAACATGTGATTTCTCATTCTATTGTGGCCAGTGCGTAGGCGAAGTATGATGACTTGATCCCTCCTTGATAGTTGATGGTACCCGTCCCTCTCGTTATGCTTTGAGTGTTCTCGTTTCCATTTTCATGGTACTGGCCTTTGAGGATGGATTTGGCTTCATCATAACTGAGCGGATGGTTCTTTTGTGGTAATCTCCCTCCCTCTTTAGCTAATTTGTCTGCGCGTTCGTTCCCGTGTATATTACAGTGTGATGGTATCCACTGAATGACTACTCTTTGGAAGTTATTGCATAGTTGGTCCAGGGTTGTTCTCAAGTCATCTAGTTCATTCTTCTTGGGGCTTTTTAGAGCTGATAATACTGACAGTGCATCAGTCAGAATCACCAATTTATTGTGCATGTTATTTTTGTGTTGAGTAGCCAGTGTTGCAGCTTATCTGATGGCCTCAGTTTCTGCTTTAAAGTTGTTTGAGAATTTCCCAGTAGCTATTGACTTGGTGATCTCGTCCTGATTATTCAGCGTCAAGATCACACCTCCCCCTCCATTTCTGGTGGCATTTGTAGCAGAGCCATCTGTGTATATGTGGGACCAAGAGTCATGTGGGTAGGTATCGTGTATGTGTTTTTCTGCTACGTGTTTTCTTTCTGTGTCTGATTGGGTGCCTTTTTTTCATGATTCCTGTTATATTTTCCTGAAGTTCTGGTGTTTTATGTTTCCCAAGAGGGGACATATCAGATGGGCCCAAGGGTGTCGGTATTGTTTGGGAAAGTACTGGGTTACTTTTATACAGTGTGCCGTAAATGGCGGCTGTTCACCTATCATTGTCATGTGCCGTCACCGCATCGAAAGTTGGTTACCGTGGAACCCTCAAACCTTTATAATGCTTACAGTACCACAACGCATATTTTACAAGAAAACGAAAACGAATATTCCTGGACTTTTACGTCTCAACAGCTACTGTAACTTTCATTTTATTGAGTGTCGTCTCCGAATCGAAGGTTGGCTACCATGGAGCGCTATTAGGTTCTGTCTCTTGCTTTGATGTTGCAGGTTGTCATAGGCTGACTTGTCCATCTTTTGATGTAACTCGTCCATGTTAGTCTTGGTCCGCCTCTTTTACCCATTGGTTTCCCTTTTAAGATTACTTTTAGTAGGCTGCTGTGTCTTTTAACATGCCCCAAAAATTTCATTTGTTTTATTTGAATTGTGTTTAGTAGTTCTCTTTTCATTTTGAGTTGTTTTAAGGCTTCATCATTAGTTTTCTTTTCTTTCCATCCAATTCTTTCTTCATATTCTTCTATAAATCCACATTTCAAAGACTTCAGTTTCCTGTTCTCTTTTCTTATCTAATGTCCATGTTTCTGCGCTGTAAAGGAATGTTGAGAAGATATAACATTTTGCTGTTCTGAGTTTTGGCCCTGGTGTTTTGTATTTTTATGTTAGTAAATTTTTCACGGCATTAAAATTACTTTTTGCCATTCCAGGAATAATTCCAGCAAAATGTGAAACAAGTGAGGTCCTAATCAAGGATCTTCTTTTAGCTAATGATACGGCCCTGGTTCCTCGGGATGTAACTGTCCTGCAGTCAATCTGGCTAGATCACGTGACGTATTCTCCCTATGATTAGGTGCCCAGAAGATTTGGGGCTCCAACAGGACTTAACTAGCCCGCTCAAATATGTGCGGAAGTTGACCTACCTTATCCACGATCGCAACAACCATCTCACTTGATGAAGAGATAAATACTCGAATCGGAAAGGTCGCTTCAACATTTAGTCAACTGTAACGAGCATGGACCAACTCACGCCTATCATTAGTCAACTGTAACGAGCATGGACCAACTCACGCCTATCATTAGTCAACTGTAACGAGCATGGACCAACTCACGCCTATCATTAGTCAACTGTAACGAGCATGGACCAACTCACAACTATCATTAGTCAACTGTAACGAGCATGGACCAACTCACAACTATCATTAGTCAACTGTAACGAGCATGGACCAACTCACAACTATCATTAGTCAACTGTAACGGGCATGGACCAAAACTATCATTAGTCAACTGTAACGAGCATGGACCAACTCACAACTATCATTAGTCAACTGTAACGAGCATGGACCAACTCACAACTATCATTAGTCAACTGTAACGAGCATGGACCAACTCACAACTATCATTAGTCAACTGTAACGAGCATGGACCAACTCACAACTATCATAACACGGACAAAGATTGTCAATTATCAAAGCTTGATGCTTAGTACGTTTCTGTATGAATTCTTCTTCAGCGTTCAAATCTCTTGATCATGCGAACTTGACTCTTTGCCCTGTTTCATGATGGAGGGGTAAGAGCAACATCATGAAGTGAGATCTATGGATCCGAAATGTGAACTATGCAGGGTAAGAGAGAAAGTTAAACAGCTTCCATGTACATGCGCAAGATACGAACATCAACCGGCAGAAGAAAGTAACCATCTCTAAAGTTTTGCAACACTTAGGAGTCGAAGACTAAGATGGCTGGGGCATGTGTGACAAATTAACAATAATCGTATTCCGAAATAAATATTGTGGCGACCTTAGGGGTGGAATTGAACGAAAAGAACAGACCAGTGTTGAGATATAAGGATGTTTGTAGGGCTTCCCTGACAGACTATCAGTGACAACGATTGAGAGAATGTGGCGGCTGATTGTTGCACATGGAGAAGACAAATAAGAAACTGCACAGCGTAATTCGAGTAAGAGATGATGTTAAAATCAGAAGAAAAAGACGAAGTAGAAAAACAATGAAACCAGACACTACAAATACATCTCGTTCATTCTGAGGTAGATCTGTCTATCTAAACGTAGCAGGTTCAGCCACGAGAAAAGCTGTTCAATCACACAACATCCAGCATAAGACACTATTGTATTGCCAAACTGGTGACAAATCACGATTTCTTGCTACAAATTGTTTATCAATATGTCAAGATTATTTAAGCATATTTATTGCATGAGCTTTTTTTAAAAGTTCTATTTGCTACTGTGTGGGTTAGTGCCCATGATTGATGGTGTAATCCAACAATTAGAGCAAGTCCCCACAGACATGAGAGGTTTCATGTAAACAACTGGAGTGCTATACCTTGAAATACATGCACAGACAAGTAAAATGGTTTCTTCACAGTGTCTTCTTCTTCTTCTACCTTTCAGCTCCCTGTGGAGCATAGGTCTTCAACAAACACTTTCCAAGCCGTTCTGTTTCTTACCATTCTTATAAGATAGTTTCATATCTTCCCCATCATCTTCATCTCTGCTTCTATCTGTCTTCTCCAAGAATTCCTTGTCTTTCTCTTTGCCTTTTTCCCTGGGGATTCCAAAAAATGGCCTGTTGTGTAATACTCTCAGTTGGCTTCTGCAGTTTGTGTCCTATCCAGCGCCATCGTCTTTGCTGTATCTCTTTATCCACTGGTATTTGACTGGTACATTTCCATAATTCTATGTTAGTGATTTTGTCCCGCCATTTCTATCCCTTTATTCATCGCAAGCATCCATTAATGAAAGTCTGTATATCCATGATTGTCACTTTACTTGTTCTCCATGTTTCACAGCCATACAACAAGACTGACCCAACATTTGAGTTTAAATGTTTATTTTAGTATTTAGACTAACTTCTCTGGACTTGCAAATGTTTCCCAGTGCAACAAATGCTCCTCTTGCTTTTGATATCCTTATTTTGGTATCATTTTCTGTTCCTTCCTCCTTGTGTATATTAGTGCCCTATATGTAAGATTGTACGTCTAGTAGAGGTATTTCTCCTATTGTTATTTGTTTATTGCCAACTACATTAATTCTTATAACTTTTGTCTTATCTCTATTTATTTTTAGTCCCATCTGTTGTGATCTTTGATCAAGTATGTCCATTTTATCCTGCATCTGTTGATGGTTGTGTGATAGGAGAGCTGTGTCATCAGAAAAGTGTAAAATTATCAAATTGCTTGGTCAGTGACCACTGGATTTCAATTCTGTTGTTTTGAGTTTTTTTCATAATCCAATCTATGGCCAGTAGAAAGAGAAATGGAGACAGAAGGCATCCCTGCCTTACTCCTGTTCTTATTTCAAATGCTTCTGTAAGCTTCCCTTCATGCACCACACTACATTTCATTCCTTCATACATTGTTTTTATCAGGTTAATAAACTTTATGGGGATTCCGTAATGACTCAGCAACTTCCAAAGCATTCCTCTATCTAAACTATCAAATGCCTTTTCGTAATCTATGAATCCAATAAAAAGTGGGGACCGTAGTTTTAAACTTCATTCAACTATTATACGTAGGGTAGTTATTTGATCAGCACATGATCTGTTCTTCCTAACACCTGCTTGTTCATCTCTCAAATGTTTCTCTATGGCCTCTTTTAGTCTCTCCAGAATGATTATGTTTAATATTTTTCCTGGCACATAATTCCCCTATAATTTGTGCACTCCTGTAAACTTCCTCTCTTTGATAGTTTGATCATATAACCTTCTTTCCAGTCTTTAGGTATTTCTTTCCTCTCCCAAATTTTATCCAATAGATCATGTAACATTTTGGTAGAGGTGTTAATATCTGCTTTGATGGCTTCTGAAGGAATTTCATCTGGTCCTGTGGCTTTACCATTTTTTAAATAGCTTGATGTGTTTCATTATTTCTTCCTTGCTTAGTTTTCCACAGTTAATATGTAACTCTTCGTCTTCTTCTTTCCTTCCTCATCTGCCTTTCAGCGTCGAGGGAAGATATAATTTGCGGTCTTTTGCTCTTCTGTTCGCCTCTGCTGCTATGTTTCCTAGTGCTTCTAATATTCCATCGATCCATCTTTTTCGTGGTCGACCCTTGGGTCTGGTGTTCTCACAACGTTTGTTGAAGGCTCGTTGTGCTGTGTTTACGATCTTTCTGCCTTGTCACGTGGCCAAACCATTTTATCTGTTGTTTCCTTATATATTCTATGGCGGTGGCTATTCCTAGTTTTTTTTCTCAGTTCTTCATTTCTGATCTTATCTCTCAGACTTTTTCCTGTCATTCGTCTAACACATTTCATCTAAGTAGAGGTTATTTTTCTTATTGTTCTTGCATCTAGGGTCCAGGTCTGGCACTGGTAGCACAACGTTGGGATGAAGATTGTATTGTACAATGCTCGTTTTGCCTCTAGAGTTATTTCCTTGTTGGACATTAGTGGTAATAACTGTCCAATGATTTGACAAGCTTTGTTGCATCTTGATTCTATCTCTGCTGTTTGAGAATTATCGTTGGTCATTAAACTTCCTAGGTATCTGAATTGCTCTACTTGTTTTAGTTGCCTGCCTTCTATAGTTATGTTGATATTATGTTTATTTTTGGCGACATTCATGACTTCTGTTTTGTTGATGTTGATTTTCATGCTGTATTTTGTGTGCTTCTGTACAATACAACACAAGTTATACTTGTGCTTCTGTACAATACAACACACGTTATACTTGTGCTTCTGTACAATACAACACACGTTATACTTGTGCTTCTGTACAATACAAGACACGTTATACTTTTGATTCTGTACAATACAACACACGTTATACTTGTGCTTCTGTACAATACAACTCACGTTATACTTTTGATTCTGTACAATACAAGACCAGTTATACTTTTGATTATGTACAATACAGCACAAGTTATACTTGTGCTTCTGTACAATACAAGACACGTTATACTTTTGATTCTGTACAATACAAGACACGTTATACTTGTGATTCTGTACAATACAAGACATGTGTTATACTTGTGATTCTGTACAATACAAGACATGTGTTATACTTGTGATTCTGTACAATACAACACACGTTATACTTGTGCTTCTGTACAATACAACTCACGTTATACTTTTGATTCTGTACAATACAACACACGTTATAATTGTGCTTCTGTACAATACAAGACATATGTTATACTTGTGATTCTGTACAATACAAGACATATGTTATACTTGTGATTCTGTACAATACAAGACATGTGTTATACTTGTGATTCTGTACAATACAAGACATATGTTATACTTGTGATTCTGTACAATACAAGACATATGTTATACTTGTGATTCTGTACAATACAAGACATGTGTTATACTTGTGATTCTGTACAATACAAGACATGTGTTATACTTGTGATTCTGTACAATACAAGACATATGTTATACTTGTGATTCTGTACAATACAAGACATGTGTTATACTTGTGATTCTGTACAATACAAGACATATGTTATACTTGTGATTCTGTACAATACAAGGCATGTGTTCTACGTGTGATTCTGTACAATACAAGACACGTTATACTTTTGATTCTGTACAATACAAGACACGTTATACTTGTGATTCTGTACAATACAACACACGTTATACTTTTGATTCTGTACAATACAACACACGTTATACTTGTGCTTCTGTACAATACAACTCACGTAATACTTTTGATTCTGTACAATACAAGACATATGTTATACTTGTGATTCTGTACAATACAAGACATATGTTATACTTGTGATTCTGTACAATACAAGACATGTGTTATACTTGTGATTCTGTACAATACAAGACATATGTTATACTTGTGATTCTGTACAATACAAGACATGTGTTATACTTGTGATTCTGTACAATACAAGACATGTGTTATACTTGTGATTCTGTACAATACAAGACATATGTTATACTTGTGATTCTGTACAATACAAGACATGTGTTATACTTGTGATTCTGTACGATACAAGACACGTTATACTTGTGATTCTGTACAACACAAGACATGTGTTATACTTGTGATTCTGTACAATACAAGACACGTTATACTTTTGATTCTGTACAATACAAGACACGTTATACTTGTGATTCTGTACAATACAACACACGTTATACTTTTGATTCTGTACAATACAACACACGTTATAATTGTGCTTCTGTACAATACAACTCACGTAATACTTGTGATTCTGTACAATACAACACAAGTTATGCTTGTGATTCTGTACAATACAACACAAGTTATACTTTTGATTCTGTACAATACAAGACATATGTTATACTTGTGATTCTGTACAATACAAGACATATGTTATACTTGTGATTCTGTACAATACAAGACATGTGTTATACTTGTGATTCTGTACAATACAAGACATGTGTTATACTTGTGATTCTGTACAATACAAGACATATGTTATACTTGTGATTCTGTACAATACAAGACATGTGTTATACTTGTGATTCTGTACAATACAAGACATATGTTATACTTGTGATTCTGTACAATACAAGACATGTGTTATACTTGTGATTCTGTACAATACAAGACATGTGTTATACTTGTGATTCTGTACAATACAAGACATATGTTATACTTGTGATTCTGTACAATACAAGACATGTGTTATACTTGTGATTCTGTACGATACAAGACACGTTATACTTGTGATTCTGTACAACACAAGACATGTGTTATACTTGTGATTCTGTACAATACAAGACACGTTATACTTTGGATTCTGTACAATACAAGACACGTTATACTTGTGATTCTGTACAATACAACACACGTTATACTTTTGATTCTGTACAATACAACACACGTTATAATTGTGCTTCTGTACAATACAACTCACGTAATACTTGTGATTCTGTACAATACAACACAAGTTATGCTTGTGATCCTGTACAATACAAGACATGTGTTATACTTGTGATTCTGTACAATACAAGACATGTGTTATACTTGTGATTCTGTACAATACAAGACATGTGTTATGCTTGTGATTCTGTACAATACAAGACACGTTATACTTGTGATTCTGTACAATATAAGACACGTTATACTTGTGATTCTGTACAATACAATACATGTGTTATACTTGTGATTCTGTACAATACAAGACATGTGTTATGCTTGTGATTCTGTACAATACAAGACACGTTATACTTGTGATTCTGTACAATACAAGACACGTTATACTTGTGATTCTGTACAATACAAGACATGTGTTATGCTGCTGGTGCTTTAGTCTGATGACGACATTCCTTGTGCACCTTTAGAATGACATCATGTTGGAATGTTGCGTACATGCACCATTCAGCTAACCACTTCCTTATTTAGCATTGCCTTTTTTGGTACCTGGTTGACTTCCCTCGACCTCTGCTAGCATAGCCAGGCTACTAGTTGGTACCAGCCACCGCGTGGAGGTGGAGTAGGATATGCCTAGTGATCAAATGTTGACACTGATCGTGGCGCAAGCAGTTATCTGCTGACCACTTTCAGCCTGATGTCTTAACGGGGACAAGCTAATAAATGCAATGCTACGGTAAAGCTGGTAGCAGGCAACAAGTTCTGGGATGTAATATACACTCTCCTGTGTAAGCCGAAAAGTCAAATTTTTGTGTATTGTCATTTTTAGTAAAGTTGTCACAATACTTGGTAGGAGTGGGATTTACACCCCACCCCTTGTTCCGTGGTGACTGAACCTAAAGACTTGGGCGAAGAGAGGAGAGAGGTGCAGAGATCAAGGTAGACCAAGATCTCCATATTTCGCACTGAGGATAGAAGCGCAGAGATTAAGGTAGATCTATAGAAAGATGGAAAGACATCAAGGAGAGAGGCGCAGAGATTAAGGTAGATCCATAGAAAGATGGAAAGACATCAAGGAGAGAGGCGCAGGGATTAAGGTAGATCCATAGAAAGATGGAAAGACGTCAAGGAAAGAGGCGCAGGGATTAAGGTAGATCTATAGAAAGATTGAAAGACACCAAGGAGAGAGGCGCATAGATCATGGTAGATCGATAGAAAGATGGAGAGACATCAAGGAAAGAGGTGCAGAGATCAAGGTAGATCTATATAAAGATGGAGAGACATCAAGAAAAGTGGCACAGAGATCATGGTAGATCGATAGAAAGATGGAGAGATACCAAGGATAGAGGCGCAGAGATCAAGGTAGATCTATAGAAAGACATCAAGGAGAGAGGCGCAGAGATCAAGGCAGATCTATAGAAAGATGAAAAGACATCAAGGAGAGAGGCGCAGAGATTAAGGTAGATCTATAGAAAGATGGAAAGACACCAAGGAGAGAAGCGCAGAGATCAATGTAGATCTATAGAAAGATGGAAAGACACCAAGGAGAGATGCACAGAGATCAATGTAGATCTATAGAAAGATGGAAAGACACCAAGGAGAGGCACAAAGATCAAGGTAGATCTATAGAAAGATGGAGATACACCAAGGAGAGAGGCGCAAAGATCAAGGTAGATCTATAGAAAGATGGAGATACACCAAGGAGAGAGGCACAAAGATCAAGGTAGATCTATAGAAAGATGGAGAGACACATAGTAAATTACAGCAGTATAAAATAGTAATGGCTGAGGCTACAGGAAGAGCGGCGCTCAAACCTTGAATCTCCCTCGACTCCCGAGGGGACTGAGGGGAAACCATAGAGGAAGGGTAGAAGATGATGCGTTTTTTCATCACCCTGTGCAGCTGCAAATCTAGTGGCTGGCCTGGGCGACCACAATTATCTTCCTCCGTGTCATGATGTCAGATTGTGCTGTACTTGCTGTGTTTTAAAGCACCATCGTCATGTGTCTCTCCAGCATGATTGATCACAATCTTCTCTTGTGTACAATGTGTTAGACAAGATAATTGGTTATTTCTAATTAATATCGTGGTGCGTTTTCTACGTGACCAGACTCCATTCGTATCACACGACCGCAAGCTTCAGTTATCAAACTTCTTCTTTCCTTCCTCGTTTGCCTTTCAGCGTCGAGAGGAAATATAATTTGCGGTCTTTTGCTTTTCTGTTTGCCTCTGCTGCTGTTATGTTTCACAGTGTTTCTAATAATCAGTCAATCCATCTTTTTCGAAGTCGGCCCTTAGGTCGGGTGTTCTTGCAACGTTTGTTGACGGCCGTTTTACTCTAGAGTTATTTTCTTGTTGGGCAATAGTGTTGATAGTTGTCCAATGAAATGACAAGCTTTGTTACATCTTGAGTCTATGTCTGCTATTTGTGAATTGTCGTTTATCACTAGATTTCCTGTGCATTTAAATTCCTCTACTTGTTTTAGTTGTTTGCTGTCTATAGTTATGTTGCTGTCCTGTTTCTCTTTTTTGCGATATTCATGACTTCTGTTTTGTTGCTGTTGATTTTCATGTTGTATTGTGCGTCTGTGCTTTTCAGTCTATTTAAGTGCTCTTGTAGGTCTTCTATTTTCCATGTATTTCCAGTTATCAATGCACTCCGACTATTCATCCATAGAGCCACACAGAGTGAATTTACATTTTTTGTCTACTAAAAGTCCATAACTCATACTATGGGTTTAAGAAGGATGCGGTGACGATCCGATACTAACCCTAACCATGCTACCGAATGTGCTCAGCCCAAATATGCATTCATAGCGGACTGTTGTAAACTACGACACAACGATTTAACGCCACTTTACGGCGAACGAGGAAGTCTCTCTCTGCGATCAGGGCTCAATCAGAGTAGGATTCCAGACTCTCACATGAAGTCAGTCTTCCAGATCCACTCTGATTGAACACCCGTTAAAACGTTGCACTGTGTTCTGCGCCAGTGGCCCAGTGCATCCGATTTCAGCCAGCATTTTATTCAGGTTAGCTTTTCTTAGCCTTTGATTGTCCCCAATCTTCCTGCAAGGCAGCAGATGATCTTTTCTGTAGGGGGATTCTGCCCTTAGATGGTCGGGCCTCCCAGGTTTACGAGCACCATCTGCCCGAGTCACTAGAGGTGACTAACACAGACATGCACACACAAAGATATGAGATGTGCCTAACACATACATGCACACAGCGATACGAGGCATGACTAACACTGACACAGATTAATATATAAGACACATGACTAACATAGACATGCACATATAGATATGAGATATGTCTGACATGGACATGCACACACAGATATATAACACATGCCTAACATAGACATGCACACAAAGATATGAAATATGATCAACATAGCCATGCACACACAAGGATATGAGATGTGACTAACATAGCCATGCACACACAAGGATATGAGATGTGACATACACAGACATGCACACACAAAGATATGAGATGTGACTAACATAGCCATGCACACACAAGGATATGAGATGTGACATACACAGACATGCACACACAAAGATATGAGATGTGACTAACATAGCCATGCACACACAAGGATATGAGATGTGACATACACAGACATGCACACACAAAGATATGAGATGTGACTAACATAGCCATGCACACACAAGGATATGAGATGTGACTAACATAGACATGCACACACAAAGATATGAGATGTGACTAACATAGCCATGCACACACAAAGATATGAGATGTGACTAACATAGCCATGCACACACAAAGATATGAGATGTGACATACACAGCCATGCACACACAAAGATATGAGATGTGACTAATATAGCCATGCACACACAAAGATATGAGATGTGACATACACAGGCATGCACACACAAAGATATGAGATGTGACATACACAGACATGCACACACAAAGATATGAGATGTGACATATACAGACATGCACACACAAAGATATGAGATGTGACTAACATAGCCATGCACACACAAGGATATGAGATGTGACTAACATAGCCATGCACACACAAAGATATGAGATGTGACATACACAGACATGCACACACAAAGATATGAGATGTGACATACACAGACATGCACACACAAAGATATGAGATGTGACATACACAGACATGCACGCACAAAGATATGAGATGTGACTAGCATAGCCATGCACACACAAAGATATGAGATGTGACAAACATAGCCATGCACATACGAGGATATGAGATGTGACATACACAGACATGCACACACAAAGATATGAGATGTGACATACACAGACATGCACACACAAAGATATGAGATGTGACTAACATAGCCATGCACACACAAGGATATGAGATGTGACATACACAGACATGCACACACAAAGATATGAGATGTGACAAACATAGCCATGCACACACAAAGATATGAGATGTGACTAACATAGACATGCACACACAAAGATATGAGATGTGACATACATAGCCATGCACACACAAAGATATGAGATGTGACAAACATAGACATGCACACACAAAGATATGAGATGTGATAAACATAGCCATGCACACACAAAGATATGAGATGTGACTAACATAGACATGCACACACAAAGATATGAGATGTGACAAACATAGACATGCACACACAAAGATATGAGATGTGACTAACATAGACATGCACACACAAAGATATGAGATGTGACTAACATAGACATGCACACACAAAGATATGAGATGTGACTAACATAGACATGCACACACAAAGATATGAGATGTGACAAACATAGCCATGCACACACAAAGATATGATATGTGACAAACATAGACATGCACACACAAAGATATGAGATGTGACAAACATAGCCATGCACACACAAAGATATGAGATGTGACTAACATAGACATGCACACACAAAGATATGAGATGTGCATACATAGCCATGCACACACAAGGATATGAGATGTGACTAACATAGACATGCACACACAAAGATATGAGATGTGACTAACATAGCCATGCACACACAAAGATATGAGATGTGACTAACATAGCCATGCACACACAAAGATATGAGATGTGACTAACATAGGGTGACCATTTTTTTCCCATTGTTTCCGGGGACATTTGTCATATTTTTTACATTTCATTGGATTTTTTTGCTTATTTCTGAGACTGTCCCACAAAATCGGGGACGGTCGATATATATGTGTGTGTGTGTGTATACATACATATATATATTTATTTTTATATATATTTATAATATGTGTGGGTGGGTGTGTGACTGTGTGTGCGCAAGAAATTTTGTATATAAAACACGACTGCACTGTACTGTCATTACACTCGGACTGATTTGAAAATTGGCCGGGAAAGATACTTTGGCGGGAGATGTCCGGAAAGGCAGGGGGGGGGGGGGGGGTCTGCTTTTTTAAAAAATTAAACCCATCCCAATAGAAGTGAGTGGTGGGAATAGAAGTGACGTAGCACCGCGCTTCGAGAGTTCAAAGTGCTACCTCCGACACAACGCGTCCAAGTCTTCTCTTTTATCTTCTTGCTAATGCCGCTCAGTCTGGGATAAAGAAACACAACTCAGTAACGTCCTGAGTCCTAGTGATTACTTTAAAAGAGGGCCGATTCCGTGTATGAACATTTATTTTTTCACTGAAATCGGGGACAAAATCGGGGACAAATTTCTTTCGGGGACAACTTCTACATTCCGGGGACTGTCCCCGGAAATCGGGGATGAATGGTCACCCTAGACTAACATAGCCATGCACACACAAAGATATGAGATGTGACATACACAGACATGCACACACAAAGATATGAAATGTGACTAACATAGCCATGCACACACAAAGATATGAGATGTGACATACACAGCCATGCACACACAAAGATATGAGATGTGACATACACAGACATGCACACACAAAGATATGAGATGTGACATACACAGACATGCACACACAAAGATATGAGATGTGACATACACAGACATGCACACACAAAGATATGAGATGTGACATACACAGCCATGCACACACAAAGATATGAGATGTGACATACACAGACATGCACACACAAAGATATGAGATGTGACTAACATAGCCATGCACACACAAGGATCTGAGATGTGACTAACACAGCCATGCACACACAAAGATATGAGATGTGACATACACAGCCATGCACACACAAAGATATGAGATGTGACATACACAGACATGCACACACAAAGATATGAGATGTGACATACACAGCCATGCACACACAAAGATATGAGATACTGGTTGTATAGTTTGGTGTATCAACCAACTTGAGCAGCTCTAGCGGACTACACGTTTTTCTCAGATATTTAAACAATTATTGTGAGGACTTGCTATATTGACATCCTTTGTGCCAATGCTTTGTTACCATTTTGATTTCGTCTGTCACAAACAAGGAGGCTGAATTTCCATTAATGGAGTAACGAAAACGTAGATCAGTATATCAATTTCGTTCTATTCAGGCCATAATAAATTTCCAACGTATATTATACAAAAATGTCCACTTGGTGAATGACGTGTAAAGCATGAATGAATCCGCCAACGGTTCAGATATGATCAAATTTGGCGTGTCGTCTCCGCAGTCGTCAGCTGCTTGTGAGAAAATGAGTGAAACCTTTTTAGGATTTGAGCTTCTCTTGTTTCGAAGGTTTCAGCAACAACCGTCTTTGTGGTATGAATGGCGAGAACGCTTTCGAAAAAGAGCTGACCCAGGTGCCGCGGAAGATTTAGAGGCAGCATGTGTTGATTCCACTTTACAAACACTTGAATCTCTAGAAGAACTAGATGTTGGAGTGAGTACTGAACTGTCACACATTTAATAAATAAGTGTATATAATTATAATATATATAAATATAGTGTATATCCTGTAGTGTATAATCAATATAATCAAATAGTTAATTTATAAATAACTTTAAATATTGTAAAGAAGTTGTGTTACTTCGTCTGCAAATAATGATTATGATTTCTAAATAATGGTATATAATATTAAATATTTTGGGGAATAAGTCTTATTATATTATTATTATAAGATGATATGCTGATATCCATTTTTATATATATTTTAAGGAGTTTAACATTTTGGGGGATTCTTCTGGTTATTTGCTATGGCTATGACTATAAGTTTTATAAGCTACTTTGTTACTATAACTATTCTTTCCAGACTAGATCATATGATACAGTCTACTTCCCAGAAGTAGAAGAAATTATCCAGCAATCTAGAGTCTAGAGGAATAGTAGGAACTTCAAGTAACTTCTGACATTAGCATTGGCTTCAAAGCCACCAATCTATGTCTATATTTTTCCAGCTAAAAACCTAGATAAATATTTCAAATAGTCATATTATAAGTGATTATGATGATGGAAAAAAAAGAGACAAACTTTAACTTTTAATGTTCACACTGAGACAAGTTTGTTTTCTAACTTGTAATTGTACTATGACTGGCATGACTTCAGCTGAAAATGGGTACATGTACAGATATTTTTTCTGAGAAATGTAGGCTGGCCAGTACTGATACTGTCCACATCGCCCATGTAAATGTGCAATGATGATGGAAGAAAATATGGCCACAAAGAGACACCATATTCCCCTCTCACCACAAGACATAAACACATACCCTTTACATTTTGTTAAGTTTGAGAATTATACACCTTTAGTTTTATTGGGAAAAAAAAATAAAGTGCAAAACCCGGCACTTAGGGTCATCACAGGAGCAATGAAATCAACACCAATGTTGGAAATAGAGAAGTTGTGGAGGATACCAGAATTGAGAGTAGAAAGGTGCTGGTACAGGCAGAAACATTTTCATGCATGCTGAGACATCCAATGAAGGACCAAAAATAGTGCATTGTGATGGCTTAAAATAAGCAGTTTTATCTACCAAGCCAAAGGAATTTGTAAACAAACACCAGACATATCAAGAATTTTCAGCCCCCTACTGACCATACCAGAACAGACCCCCTGGACAGAGGAATCCAGATTCTCAATACAAATATGGACAGACTGAAAGTAATACTTAACAAGGAGGAACAGAATAGTCTACAGCGTAAAATAATCACTCTCTTTCTTGGATGAAAAATACCCACAAGATCTATGGGTTTGTGTGTACACAGATAGATCATCACAGAATGAAGTAAAGAATAGGGGAGCATACACAGAGTATACTAATAACATTAGGAATATCAATAAAATAGAAACAGGGAAATATGATCACTTTTACGATGCAGAAGTCCAACCATTGAAGTTGGCAATAGAAAAACTGCTGAACAGTAATCTTAGCCCACAACCTGTAGTGTTTTTGACAGATACAAGATCAGTACTCCAGGCACTACAATCCACAAAACTACCACAACTGCAGACCTTATTGACTGAACTCTGCAAGCACCACAGGGTCACCTTGCTGTGGATCCCATCTCACTGTGAAATACCCGGAAAAGAGAGCAGATTATCTGGCAAAGGAAGGTTCAACAGGCATACAACCAGACGCACCAGTTACATACCAGAAGAAACAGATAATTAAATCAATCAGAGGACCACAAGCCCCAAATCAGGATGCCTTTCATAATATGAATAGATGGGAACAAGTTGTCATTATAGCCTCAGAACAGAACACAATTAACTCCACAGTCACATGTATACAAAATTCAAGATCAGCACCTCAACTACTTGTACATGTGGACAGGTTCACCAGACTACTGAACACATACTTCAAGACTGTACTTAATATAGTAGACTGAGGAAAATCCACTGGCCCATAGATACAACTCTACAGACAAAACTATATAAGACAGTAAAATATATACAGGAAACAACATTGCAGATATATATAATACTTCAGGCAAACTAAAAATAGATTGGGAAAGAAACAATAATGAGTATAAAATATTTTCAATCTTATATTCAAGGCATAAGAAAGTCAACATAGAATAGATCTTTTTTTCAGCTATGATACTTGCAGTCTTCTCCAGGTTTAATCAACTCCATTGCATTTTCATCATTTCTGAAGGTTGGGGGACTGGTTGGTGCTGAGGCAAGATGCAGGCCTTGAGAAAGATAGGTTGTGAGTTCAAATCATGGCTGGACCTGTTGGGATTTTTATTTCTGATTTCTCTCTGTGGTAACCACCCCTGGTCTGAGCAGTGAGGCCTGGCCTGAGATGTCATTTACTCATAGATGGAAAAAATATGACCTCCTGAGATGGAGTCATCTGCCTGTGTGGCGAGGGACTTCTGTGCACGTGGCTGCCAGGGAAAAATTGATTAACCTGCAAAATTCAGTTCCTAGTCTCTAGGGTCTTTGTCAAAGTTGAAAGCTGGTGAAGTAAAACAAAAATCTCTGAAGGTTGGCTACATCTACGATCTTGTATCTTAGAGGTTGAGCAATGACTTGACTTATGCCATGCAGTTCTTTGTGGTGCAAAGGACTGCAACCACATTCTCCAGTAGACCTGATTCTGTGCTATATTCTCAAACTGAGTCACTGTCCATCTTGCAGCTTTTGTTTTTGTAAGTTGGTTCTTCTCCAGGTCTGCTTGGATCTTCCAACTTTCCTAGTTCCTTGTGGACTCCTGTTCATTAGCTGTCTTGCAATATCACTGTCATGGTCTTCGCACTGTGTGGGCCAATCTATCCCCATTTATTTTCCTTTTTCTCCGTTCCTATTGGTATCTTGGAGTCTCTTGCTGCTCATCTTTGTTTCCCTCCATTTTTTGAGCAATAAGATCATATTGCTTAGGCAAAGCTGAATAGATGAAATTGAAATGTTTGCAGACAAGGATGACTTTTATAGTGCCTTCAAGACAATCTTTCATCCCTAGACTTCTTACTGAATAGATGAAATTGAAATGTATGCAGACAAGGATGACTTTTATAGTGCCTTCAAGACTATCTTTCATCCCTAGACTTCTTACTGAATAGATGAAATTGAAATGTATGCAGACAAGGATGACTTTTATAGTGCCTTCAAGACTATCTTTCATCCCTAGACTTCTTACTGAATAGATGAAATTGAAATGTATGCAGACAAGGATGACTTACATTTTATAGTGCCTTCAAGACTATCTTTCACCCCTACACTTCTTACTCCACACTTGTTCTCGATTTTAATGGAACAGAATTGCTAGTGACAATTCTTATATACTAGAACATTTAGAGAAACCTATTCATACTGTTCTCAGTCATCTGTGATGTAACCTTCATTTACATACCATGAATTCTAATCAATAGTAAAACCACTGTCCTCCAGCCAATTGTCGCAGTGGGAAAATGGTTGGTGTGGATAATATACCATCTGAGATTTACAAAGCAAGAATCTCCATTTTGATGTTTATGCTGTCTGTCTATTTAATTCAGTCTAAAATGAAGAACTTGTTGCCCCTAGACTAGAATTGAAAGATGCTGCCCTCATCCACCATTATGAGTGTGATGCAATCTAGTCTTGGGATAACAACTGGGGATCTATCTCTTAGTGAGTTACCGGTCAGAGTTACCTTCACTTGTTCACTTGATCATCTGGAAGATGACTTTTTCCCAGAACGGTTGAAACAGTGTTTGCTGTCTGACAATTCTAGGAAAACTGCCAGAAGCAGCATTGTAATCTTCACA
Organism: Megaustenia siamemsis; assembly: GCA_032433765.1. NCBI lineage: Eukaryota > Metazoa > Mollusca > Gastropoda > Stylommatophora > Ariophantidae > Megaustenia > Megaustenia siamemsis. The sequence goes on from JAVIAB010000050.1 coordinate 80,139,713, forward strand.
TGACCATTATACTTCTAACAAAAGCTTCTTCACTGCCATCAGAGATAGACTGTGGGGTCCATAGATACATTTTCCTGTCAAAATAGGTTAATGCAGATTGCTCAAGAGTTTCATGAGGGTACGATGATATGTTTGTCAAATGTTGGAAATTATCAGAGATCTTCAAAGTCAGTAATTATGTTAGAACGGTGCTGTAAACTATTTTTCTAGGTTCTTGTAGCCTCCACAGAAACTAAATATAAATAAATAAACACCACAGTTCCAGTTGGTTAACAAAAAACTATTCAAGCCAACAATAATCAAAGGCTTTGTTTACATTTGGTGCTGCAAGGTTAACTATTCTGTCAGTGGGTGAAAGTGTTCAAGCATTAGTTATATATGACTAAATCACATCATGTCATTTTTGATGACACTCTTAAGTTTGACCCTCTAGTCCTGGACTTGTATATAAACCGGTACTTGGTCAACCTTAAGTTACTTACCATGGTTCTAGTAGTTTGCTGGTTGCTTATAGAACAAGTGGGAGCCGCGATAGCTCAGTGGTTAGTGAACTGGACTACAAAGGACAAGAAAGGGTTCGAACCCAACCGACGATTTCCAGTTCACCCAACCTTTAATGGGTACCTGATTTTTTTTTCTGGGAAAATAAAGCGGCACAGGCATAATTCTGACCACATTATCCCAAAAAATCATGTGCTGAAGGTCTGTAAAATTTATGGTCACTACCACATATTCTCCATACACCACTTGGCGTGACTGGGGTACTTTACTTTTTTATAGAACAAGTATCTTCTACCAGTCACCACTTTCACTTATCCTGGTTGTCACTCTCTCCAGACCAGTAGAATAGACAATAAATTCACTTGCTAGTGCTGCATTCAGAAAACTACATGACAATGTGGTGTGAGAACTGAAGGAAATGAGCCTAGCAATGAAACTGAAGGAAATGAGCCTAGCAACGAAACTGAAGGTCTGCCATGCTTGGTACTCTCTTGTATTTATATTTCTGTAACACTTTCTTTTGCACTAATTCCAGAAATATGAATTATTTTCACATAGCCATATATGTATATTGTTGAGAATAAAGTGGTGATATATAATATCAGACTCTTAGAAATCTCCAGCATCTACTTACTGCTGCAAGACAACTAATTGTGATGGGCTGGACACACCGAATGCCTCATGAACACATTTCAAATTTGTTTATGAACTCAGCAAGAGCAGGCACCAGTCAGTGGACACAAGAAATGTGTCAACGCTCAGTGTCAACAGGAAGTTTAAACACTGACATCATTTACAAGGAAACTCATGCACAAATATAAATCTGATATAGGTCACTTTTTTGCAGGGTAATTTCAAATATATAGGACATGAACAAAATGCTGAAGCATTAAGAATAAAACAACCATGTGACCAGCTCTGATTGCACATCTCCCATCTGTATCAGGAGTTTTATGCTCAAATTGACCTTAGGATGACTGATATGCTCACAAAATAAATAAAAAAATGACTGTCTCTGTACTGGAAGATTTGAAAATAAGAGATGCTATCAGCTGGCTGGAAAGAAGCACATCAGTTTAAACTTGTAAAGGAGATCTGTCAGAATGAAAGAAATTAGCTTTTGTAGCCAAGATCTGTAGTAGAATTCTGTTAAATATGATTGATGCACAAGTAGGTAAACAATTAAAAGGAGAACAGGCAGGGTTGAATGTGTATGGACAACATAGCCACTCAGAGAATCATAATAAATTGCTGGAGGGTAACTCCTCACCTCTGATAACAATTTTTGACTACGAGAAGGCTTTTGATAGTGTTGATAGGAAGAGGATGTGATAACTGCTAGAGCATTATGGGATTTCATCAAATACCCTTATAAAAGCCATGTATGAGAAAACAACGTATAGAGTAGTGCATGGGGGTCACTGACAGAATGTTTTAAAGTAGGTACAGGAGTGTGTCAAGGACACAATCTTATCATATCCGTTCTTTTCTTTTTTTGTGGAGGTGGGTGTGGCAAAAGACCTACTTACTAGGCAAAGAAAATGGAATTTAGTGGAAATTATGAAGACCAACACACAAGGCTAAAGAAATGGAACAGGGAAAGTGGACATTATGGAAGCAGTTAAATGAGAAATAGAGTTAAATCATCTAGATTTTGTCAATGTTGTTACACTCCTCTAACCACAACCAAATGAAAGACCAGCTACAGGGCAAAGAAAGTAAAATCTATCAAATTGGGACTATAAGTTAATATTGGTGAAACAAAGATAATGAATTTCAACATAACACATCCCATAACAATGGAAATTGAGGAAGTGTCAATAGGGAAAATGAATCATGTTACATTCCTGGGCAGCATTATTGATAAAGGAAAAGGGAGCGGAGAGATAGAGTACAGAATAAACAAGACTAGAAGAACTTTCATTATGCTTAACAAAATATGGACTGAATATAAACATAAAAACAAGCAGCATACATGACCACTGAATATAAACATAAAAACAAGCAGCATACATGACCACTAAATATAAACATAAAAACAAGCAGCATACATGACCACTGAATATAAACATAAAAACAAGCAGCATACATGACCACTGAATATAAACATAAAAACAGTCCTACTTTATGGCTCAGAGACATGAATGTTGAATCATTCTTCTTCAGTGTTCAAGTCTTTTTGATCATACGAATGACTTCATCCTGTTTCATGACGAAAGGAGTAGGAACAAAATGATTTAAGATGAGCTTGTTGCATCGTTGGGTGCTGATTTTACGCCTGCGCTGCAGCTGGCACACCCAGTCTTTGGCAGGCTGAATCTTGGTTTGACATAGGAGTTTTCATTCTTTACTGGATGGAGGCTGACTGTTGAACCCATCCTGCCCTATGTTTTCTGTATGGGTGTTCTCCCTTAGCCTTTCCTTCTCTCAGTGCCAGTGCTAGGCAGCAATGATTTGTTTTCTGCAGTGTCCTTCCCCATGGATCATTTTTGAATGCTGCTCTGACATGCATCATGGCATGTCCTGTCATTGGATGTATGGAATGCTCTTTTTTTATTTTATTTTTGATGCAACAATTCCACCCACTGCATCCTAGTAGGAGAAGCCTACCATATGGTCTTTAGTTCATGTGGTCAGATCTGCAGTCCCATTGCCATGATGGAGTTTACAGTGAATGATATAACAAACAAAAAGTACAGACATTTATAGAGGTTTGTCTGAGGAAAGTCTTAGACGTCAGATGCTAGGATGAGATCAGAAATGAAGACATGGGATGGAATAGAACAAGGGCCAGTTGAGCAACAGATGTTGAATACAAAGTGGAGATTGTTTGGAAACTCACTAAAACTGATGTCATCGTAGCAAGACAGGCACTATCATTATCTCACAAGGAAGGTCCAGGAATACATGGAGAACAGAGGTCATGGAGATTCTCTAGAACATTTGCCAAGACAGGAAGGAAGTAGAGAAAATGTGCAAGAATAGGGAGGGATGGAGAAACCTTGTTCATAGCCTTTGTTCCAAAAATAACAGAATTTGGCTATACTGTAAGACAGAAAGATCAAAATGTGATACAAATCAACAAACTCAAAGAGAACGCTAAATGCAAGGCTGACCACACAAAAGATGGATCGATGTAATGTTAGAAACATTAGCAAACATAACAGCATATCAGAATTCAAGAGAAGAACAAAAGGTAACAGACTTTGTCCCCTCAGTGCTGAAAGACAAAGGAGAAAAGAAGAAGAATTGTAATTTAAAAAAAAATACTGTTTACATTTATTATTTCTTCTGGAGTCTGCTTAGAGGAGTCCATTAATTAGTAATATTAAATATTACTTGTGCATTAATTAGTAATATTAAATATTACTTGTGCATTAATTAATAATATTAAATATTACTTGTGCATTAATTAGTAATATTAAATATTACTTGTGCATTAATAGTAATATTAAATATTACTTGTGCATTAATTGCTAAAAACTCATCAGCACAAACACAAAACTTAGGCTATTCAAATCAAATGTACTATCAACCCTTACGTATGCGTGTGAAAGCTGGAAAACAACAAGAGATATAGAAACAAAGTTGAACGCATTCGAAAATAAATGTCTAAGGAAAATACTTGGTATAGAATGGAACGAATTCAAAACAAACGAGGAAATTAGAGAAATCGCCAATCAACCACTAATATCTTCAGTAATAAAGAAAAGACGATGGTCATACGTTGGACATGTGATGAGAAGAGATAATAATCGAATAGCAAAGCAAGCCCTCATGTGGGAAACAACAGGTAAAAGAAAAAGAGGAAGACCCAGGGAGACACTGAGAAGAACATTGATGAGAGAGGCAAGAGCAGCAGGAATCGGCTCCCTCAATGAGATAGAACTGCTTGCACAGAACAGAGACAGATGGCGAGATTTGATAAAATATCTTTAAAAGAAAACTGCTAGAACAAAAATTCATATAGGAGAAGGTGTATCTTGGTCTACGCCCTATGGGCCGGTTACGGCTCGAAAGGTCAATAGATAGATAGATAGATAGATTAATTAATAATACTTTTTATTATTTAATTGTGCACTAATTTATAATATTTTTATAATATTTTTGCACAGGACATACACCAGGACCTGTGGTTTCTTTCAGTCATGGTACATCGTAGACCTAGACATTTTCTGGAATTTGTCAGGGAAGAAATTGAAAGGGAGCGCTGTAAGAAGTTTCCAAAATATGGGGGTGAGTCCTGTTGTGATGGGTAAAACAGCCTGTTATTTTTGAGTACTGGGTTGTCTTTCCTCTTCTGTCCCTATTCAATTGGCCAGACTAGACAGGCTAGGCTGTTACTGGAGTCACCACGGAGGGGTGGAATAGGTTCTGGTTCACTGATACTATCGCAAGCTACCTTGTGGGTAGCTGACAACTACCAGCTTTGCTGCTGGGTGGCGACTGCCTCCAAATTGTAGTATAGAAGGTTTAGGTAAAGCTTGTATGGTACCTATAACATGCTATGAAAGGATTCTAAATTTATTTTTAAAAAATTACCTTTCAGGTGGCCCCAACTCTTTACATTTATAATTGTCTGGGTCTGCTGTGAGCACCACACACTTCTTCTCTTGTTTATTGAGTGTGTGCTATCAAATTACAAGGCATTTCTCTCTAGGTGTGTACACTATTTGGTAAAGGTCTAGCACAGTCACATAACTTATTTAAGTGAGAAAGTGATCTCCCCTTATTTGACATCACGACAAAACTACTGTGGTTCTCAAGTAGTTCTCAATCAAATACTGTTAAAAGTCACATATTAGATCGCTTCTCTGTAAAGTTGTAGTTTAGTCTGGTAAATTAAAGATTGCAAGAATAGCATCCCCTTAGGTAACATCACACTTTATTTGGACCCCTAAGTGTGGGGGTTTAGGGTTAATTTTATGATAAAACTAACCCTAATCCTAAATTATATTGTATTATTATATTGTAGTTTTCCAACAAAGGGGAGATCACTCATATTGGTTAAATAATTTACCAGACTAAACTAGGACTTTACCCGCTTCTCAATTCAGGTGCTATTATTTTCTTTTTATTAATTAAGCTAGGACATTTGGTTGATGTAACTTTACATGTTCCATTGTGCTTCCCTGATGTGTAATGCACTAATTTTAGATATGTTATCTGACATATCCACTCAAAAGCACTTGTTCTTTTTAATTCGCCTTTTTAAGGATGTTACCCTTGCGTTGTTTCTCTTTTCTCTAAAATTAGGGGTCTTCTAATCATAGATTGAGAAGCATCAAATGAAGTGCAATATTTTCTCAAATGACATTACTCTTCCAAACTTACATAATTTATGGGATTAAACTTGACCTTTACCTACCGATTTTATTCATTCTTCCTGTATGTGCTTGTGATGGCCACTCATTTCTGATTTCGTCTCTTCTGGTCACTCTAGAACTTGTTCATCACTAACTGAGACATTCATATTTGTGACCAAACCAACTCTTTGCCAACCTTGAGCAGTAGTCAACCATATCACTTGTCTGACATGAATACCAACAACTGTTAAGAACAGTAGTTTATTTACTTAATAAACAATGACAAAACATACACCAGTCTTTACTTTAATAGTTGTTGAGTGTGAGTGTTTGCTGCTAAATAATGACATCCATCTGTTTTAATCATTATGGAAGGGGAAAAAATGTCACATTTATATACTTTTTCCAATTGCATAAAATATCCTCCCTCCCTTCCTCCCATCAAACCAACCAGCCATCCATTGTGTTTTCCAGTTGAAGATGACACACAGGACAGAAATTCTAGACTCTTTGTGTCAGATGGTGTATTGTTATCATGCATCAGATCTTGCACAGGACCCGCCATTGTATTTAGAGCTTGCAACACATCTGTGATCTGGGCAATTTGTTACATTTCTGCAAGCGAGCTGATGCCTGCTGCTGTTGCCTCTCGCCTCAGTGTTCCTTTTTAGTGTTTCTCTAGGTCCGCAGCTTTCTCTTGTTGTCTCTTCTCATCACAACTATTTATTACAGCAAGAACAATAAACTGTGAGTGTACATTATAAGTTTATTTTGATCTTACAGAGAGCCTAATGATGAGGTATCTGAACCTACATCACTTTACAGTGCTCAGCCTGGACAGTATGTTTAAGTTTGGGGATGACAATCATTTGCCACGGGAGGTCTGTATATTTATTGCATGTTACTCATAGTATTATTGTTTCATAGATTATTTATAATTTGTATTTCCTCTATTTTTTTTCATGTAATGAGAAAATTCTACCTAACATAAAATACTGAAATATCAAGATATTGATAACCTCAGTGATAACATACCCTAGAGGTAAAACAGGCATTCTACAGTACAATCTTCATCTCAACGTTTTGCTAACAATGCCAGACCTCGAACCTAGATTCAAAAACAATAAGAAAAATAACCACTACCGAGATGAAATGTGTTAGATGAATGACAGGAAACAGCCTGAGAGATAAGATCAGAAATGAAGAACTGAGAAAAAGGCTAGGAATAACCCCCGCCATAGAATACATAAAGAAAAAACAGACAAAATGGTTTGGCCATGTAATAAGGCAGAAAGATTAAAACACAACTCAAAGAGCCTTCAGCAAATATTGTGAGAACACCAGATCCAAAGGCCAACCGCAAAAAAGATGGATTGATGATGTATTAGAAACGCTAGGAAACATAACAGCAGAAGAGGCCAACAGAAGAGCTAAAGATCACAATTTATACCTCCCCTTGACACTGAAAGATAAATGAGGAAGGAAAGAAGAAGAAGAAGAAGCGATAAAGTGCTTACTTCACTCATCATTTATTGAAAAGGTAGCCTGGATTCAACTCCCAGATGTACCTTTTTTTTTTTTTACTTCAGACTGACATAGCATCAGAGTTCACTGAGCCTGCAAAAATGGGAAATTAGAATGACTTGGTGTAATGCTGACCACTTAAGTGTGTTGATATCTTATAAAACTGAGCACATACACCATACTATCCTTATACCACAACATGTACCCGGGAGTAGGCTTTTTTATTAGTTATTCGTTCTGAGCTGGACGCTATTCTTGTTATTACACTATACTTGCGATATCGTGTAATTGTTACTTTACTGGCGGCCTTCACCAACCTGTCAGTTCTCTATTCTATTGACCTCAGCTGGAATGTGCTGCTTTTGCTTTTCTCGAGACAACACTTCTTCTGGCCCACTGGGCGTCGTTTCAGCCCTGACCTTGTCTGGTCACCGTAGTACTTCTGGTTTGTTGTAAAGATGACTGTTTCACGTTGTGTTTCTGCGACAACTTTGCTGCTGTTATGATTCGTCCCCGAGGGTTTACGCTAAGCCAGATAAATATAACTGTGTAACACATAACAACACATTGGTTATAAGAATTTGTTCCGACTTTTAATACTGTCACATCGGACTCTTGTTACACAATGGATATGGCAGGTCACACACTTAAAGCGTACTCTTACAATTTCTTCAGTCTATCGCCCTAACACTTGTCTCTGGGCTCCACATGCATTCATACTTGCATCTAAACTTACATGTGAACCGTTCCCCATCGAACGGCCTGTCCTATACTATCTAACTTCTACCGGCTCGGCTGTCTCTTGGCAACTGCTACTAACTGTCTCTTAATAGTGCTGCTTACTAAACTAACTCACCTACTAATCTACAGCACTTCTAATTCTATTACACTTGCTTGGTGTCATTATTCTAGATCGTCACTACCTGCCATCTCAGTCTCTCCAAGTGTCAGACTCAAAAAGTGCTCTCGATCTTTTGTGTTTACTTCTTAAAACTCTTCTTATCAGCCAGTCAAAGTTGACTTCCTATGCGTCTGTCTGCCCACTCACTTCTGGACATGGCTTTCATGTTTTCCTCGTGAATCTCGAACCATAGTCTCCTTATTTCTTCTCGTGACTTCGTCTTAATGTCTTTTTCCATTTTCTCCTTGACCTTGTTCTCTCGTCTTTGATTACTCCATTACTCTCTCCACCCCTCTCTCTTCTACAAACACATGATGGACACCTTTTATTTTTTTCCCTTATATATTATTAGTACTTCTGCGTTCCAAGACGGAGGTTGTATTTACTTTCTGTCTTGCATGGACCACTTGGCATAGGGCTGACTACCTAACCCCGAGACTCACTTAGGCTACCCTAGGCAGGGAAACTATTCATGGATATTGTAATATCTTGTGGTGTTATAATGACACATGTTTAAAAATCTGCTCAACAAATTAATAGCACGGTGAATATTATCTGCCTGAATGTGCTAGCAAAGTTGGCAGGCATAGACTTATTAGATAAGATCAGACATCCCACCAAGAATAGAGATGGATGGTGAAACACACTACAGGTCATATGTGATATCTAGTGGTGCGGGAATGATCAAGATCAATACAGCTAACTCCACGCATGACATATTGATATATCTCTACACATGACACATTTTTAATATATCTCTACACATGACATATTTTTAATATATCTCTACACATGATACAACAAAGAAAAAGACATCACCTCAGTGCAACATAAAGACAAGTGGAACAATATTAAAACAGGTAAATGAATTTAAATATTTGGGAACTTTGTTAACCTCAGATGGAAGATGTACAAAAAAGGTGATATGCAGAATGGCTCAGGCAAAAGCAGCTTTCCAAAAAATGAGGAAAATACTATGCAATCCATTTTTGACAATAGAAACAAGAAAGAGAGTTCTTAAATGTTATGTAGAGCCAGTCTTAACATATGGATGCGAATATCATGGACAATAGAACAACAGACAAGAAAATCACTGGAGTCTGTAGAAATGTGGTTTTACAGAAGAATGTTGAGAGTACCATGGACAGCTAAGAAGAGTAATGACGATGTTCTGAGAGAGGTCAAAGCAAAAAGAGAGTTAATTTCCAATATTAGGAAGAAACAATCATCATTTTTTGGCCATGTAATAAGAAGAGAACAACTTGAATATATTGTAATAACTGGAAAAATTGAGGGACGAAGAGATAGAGGGAAGTAAAGAGAAAAAATAATAGAGAGCTTAAGAGAATGGCTTGGCAGAAGGTCAACAACAGAAATGATAAATAGCTGCCGAGATCAAAAGTTGTGGAGAGACATGATCACCTACGCCAGCAGGCCTGGTACTTGATGATGATGACACATGATATGTTATTGATATCTACACATGACATAATACTAATGAATTGTCATGACTGTACACACTACATTAGTATATCTCCCAACGTTATATAATGTTACACACGTCCTGCATGTATATTTATCTAAACGGGTTTGCTGTAGCTGCTTATCTTTTCCTCAAAAGGCTACGGCTGGAATCCTGGCAGGTGGAAGATTCTTCTTCTTTGCTATTTACCCTGAAAAGGAAGTTTGTGTTGTTTTATGGTTGATAGCATTGCTCCAACTGGATGTTTGTCTTTGTGTCTATGACATCCAACTTCATTGTGACATTTTTATGACTGTGTTTACTTTCTACTTGTGGTCAATACTCACTTGGCCAGGCTAAGCTTTTTTCTGGGAACACGAGCTAAAGATTGAGTAGGATCTTGGTCATTTATGATTCACTAACTCTGATATCAGCTGTAAGCTATTAGTTGCTGACTGTGATTTACTCATACAATGCATATCAATGGTTCTAAAATTACAAACATGAGAGACCCATCATGTTTAAAGTGAAACTGACAACATACTTTAGCTGCTAAAAATAAAAAAACAAAGAAAACATGTGAGGTTTTATAAAATTACCAAATCTGTGTTTATGATGGAGTATGAAATGACTTATCACAAATAATTATACGGTTGTGTTGTGTTTTTTTTAAACTATCCAGTGCTCTGTGCAAGGAAATTAACAATCCATATTTGAAATAAAAATAATTGCTTGTTTTGTATGCTAAGAAAGCATGTTCTTGTGTATAATTTCGTGCTTTAGAAGTTCTTTCTTTCTCTTTCTATCTGTTATTCAACCAATGACTGCTGAAGGAATTAATTGTCCTCCTTGTCATAAGTCCTTAAAAGGACATTAAGTTGGCATAGATGTGTTGTATGGTTTATTTGTGCCTCGTAGGCCACAAGATCAGGCTTCAGCAGCGAATTTTGTAGTACAGAGTTACCTTCCTTCTTGAATCCATATTTGCTTGGCCAGACTAGTCTGGTTAGTCTGTTTCCAGAGGCACCATGTTTGTATGAGCAATTAGGGTAAATATATTTACATATCATATGTTGGGTGTATGTTGGACTTGGTCACTGGACTCAAGAGCAATCAGGAAAATAACTACCACTGAAGTAAACATTGAATGACAGGAAACAGCTTGAGAGGTCAGATCAGAAGAGAACTAAGAAAAGAGCTAGGAATAATTTCTGCCATAAAATTAATAAAGAAACAACAGATAAAATTATATGACCATGTGATATAAGACAGAAAGATCAAAACACAATAAGCCTTCAAGAAATGCTAGGAGCACACTAGAGCCAGGGCGACCATGATGGATTAATGGAATGTTAGAAACACTAGGAAACATAAAGGCAAGAAAGTCCAACAGTTGAACAAAAGACCATAACCTATATCTCATCTCAACACTGAAAGATAAATGAGGAAGGAAAGAAGAAGATATGGTGTTGTTAGTGTTTTAATTTCAGTACTAAGATGTGGTTTGGTAGAAAGAAATGATAGACAGCTGTAGATATACCCAGTTAAGGAGAGATGTAAGCAGGCACTTGATAATGATGACTAAGGTATGATATAGTACATTGAACTTTATTACTTCACTCTTCTACAGCATCTTCTGTTATCAGACATTCTTTACCAGCTTTGTCTTATCTAAGCTGGAGTATTTGAAGAGAAGTCTTCCTTCATGTTATTCCCTTTCCAAACTCGAGACAAACTTGAGCTATAAATATGATGGTCTTGTTCGCTTCATAGCAATAAACATTGAGAGTAAGTAAATGCAAAGAACATTGTGGAAATATGAGGAGTGTTTTAACAAAATGAAATATTTTTATGCTTAACAGACAGATGGTTGATAAGCTCACCACATGATGATAGTTATTGATTGATTGTTCCTGGGAACAGTTATGTATTTAATTCAATTTTTTTATTATAAATAATAAATTTACCCTTATTAATGTTGATCTCAGATTTTCCGATGCCCAAATGTGAAGTACCTCAGTTTGAAGTACAACAGTCTGGAGTACATCCCCTGTGATATTGGCCGCATGTCTTCTCTGGAGTATCTGGCTCTCACCAACAACAAGCTCTCTGTGTGGTCGCTTCCATTCTCATTGACATTTTTAAAAAAGCTGCATACATTGTATTTGGGTAAGTCCACGTCTGTGATTTATCTTGCAACTTCTATGATCTGAGATGGCTAGACTTGTGGTTCTCATGTCAGATCAACTTCTATGACCTGAGATGACTAGACTTGTGGTTCTCATGTCAGATCAACTTCTATAACCTGAGATGACTAGACTTGTGGTTCTCATGTCAGATCAACTTCTATGACCTGAGATGGCTAGACTTGTGGTTCTCATGTCAGATCAACTTTTACCAAAGGCTTCCATTATGGACAAAAACAAAAGATTCATTCACACACTAATGATGAGCCTGCTATTATTGCACGTCATGACTATTTGGATTTCCTACTCCATCTCTACCTCAGTCATTACCTTCTTAGATATCTTGGTCTCTCTTCATCTATTAGGTCTACACACCTCCATATTTTATAAACCTACGGATGCCAACTCCAACCTCCTCTATTCCTCTTCCTACCCCAGCATCTATCGTGGCTATTCGTTTCTCTGAATTCCTACATATTAGACTTGTGACTTCCTTCTTCAAGCTATTGGACCTCTTCTGCTGCCATCTTTACCCTGAATCTGTCCTACAATCTGCCTTTCAATGAGTTCTCCCTATTACCTGCACTCAAGTTCTTACCTCTATGACCCACCCATCCTTTCTAACAGAACTGTTCTCTCCCTCACCTACCATCCTCACAATCATTTTGGTTAGGGGTCGCCACAGCAACCCATGCCAGGGCCAGAGGGACATATTCCATTGTGACAGGTCATGTAGGGCATGCCTGTTTGTACTATAAACTCATCAAGTCCTTTTCCCATATGGCTCATTTGAGATTCAGAAAAGCTTCACTTACGTATCTAGGAATCATATATATGCTATTATCTGTCAATGCTGTCTTAAAACGTATATTGGGTAGACATTTAGGATATAGAGTCCATGAACAGCTGTACATTGATCACAGTTTTGGCACTACTGTTTCTGAAGAATTCCAGATCATTGGAATTGTCTCTTGCTCCTCAGATACCCACAGTTTGCCTTGGAGAATACCACCATACAGTTCCTCATTCCACCACACAGTTCCTCATTCCACCATACAGTTCCTCATTCCACCATACAGTTCCTCATTCCACCATACAGTTCCTCCTTCCACCATACAGTTCCTCATTCCACCATACAGTTCCTCATTCCACCATACAGTTTCACCTTCCACCATACAGATCCTCCTTCCACCATGCAGTTCCTCCTTCCACCATACAATCCTCCTTCCGCCATACAGTTCCTCCTTCTGCCATACAGTTTCACCTTCCACCATACAGTTTCACCTTCCACCATACAATCCTCCTTCCACCATACAGATCCTCCTTCCACCATACAGTTCCTCCTTCCATCATACAGTTCCTCCTTCCACCATACAGTTGCTCCTTCCACCATACAGTTCCTCCTTCCACCATACAGTTCCTCCTTCCATGATACAGTTCCTCCTTCCATGATACAGTTCCTCCTTCCACCATACAGTTCCTCCTTCCACCATACAGTTCCTCCTTCCATGATACAGTTCCTCCTTCCACCATACAGTTCCTCCTTCCATGATACAGTTCCTCCTTCTATGATACAGTTCCTCCTTCCATGATACAGTTCCTCCTTCCATGATACAGTTCCTCCTTCCACCATACAGTTCCTCCTTCCACCATACAGTTTCACCTTCCACCATACAGTTTCACTTTCCACCATACAGTTTCACCTTCCACCATACAGATCCTCCTTCCACCATACAGTTTCACCTTCCACCATAGTTTCTCTTCCAGTATAACAGGCATGGGCCAACTATTTCCTCCTCAAGACAGTCATGTAGACCCATGTTTTGTTGTCAGGCCTACTGGGACACAGGCATTTGGGTACAAAAGTTGTTCTGCATTAGCTTGTTATCACTTGTGCATTATTAGTCATTCTAACCACTAGCTTCACATACATTTCATTTATTTGACATTGCTTCATTCTAAAATAAGTGCCAGTAGCAATCTCCTGACCAGCCATATTGAGTTAAATCAACTATTCATCCATGGTCTGTTTGTTTCCCACAGACAACAATTTACTGGATGCTCTCCCAGGATTCCTTCTCTCCCTCCCTGCACTGGAAACTGTTCATCGTCATGGCAACCACAACTATTTCAAGTCAACCTTCATGTGGTACCATACAGACGTCAATCTTCGCATTATTCCTGTCTCTGGTGATGCACAGGTAGACATATCTATTAATCATTATAATAATTAATTATGAACATTATTTATGTACAAAATCTCACCCCATAGCTTGCATCTTTCTCTAGTTAGTTCTCTGTTAGGGTCAAGCACATGAGTTGTACACTGGGAGTTTAAGGAGTGTAAGGGAGATTAGGCATTGATGTTTTTTTTATCAAATTGTTCTGGCCCTGTCAAACCTTTGGATCACTACGTGGAGAAAAGAAACATGTTGAATAGGCTCGGCTATGTGGAGAAAAGAAACATGTTGCAGAGGCTCGGCTACATGGAGAAAAGAAGCATGTTGCATAGGCTCGACTACGTGGAGAAATGAAACGTGTTGCATGGGCTCGGCTACGTGGAGAAAAGAAACATGTTGCATAGGCTCGACTACGTGGAGAAATGAAACGTGTTGCATGGGCTCGGCTACGTGGAGAAAAGAAACATGTTGCATGGGCTCGGATACATGGAGAAAAGAAACATGTTGCATGGGCAACAAGTGTTCTCTTATTTTTCTTATGCCCAAGCTCGTACCATAGAGAGAATATTTCCTAGTAAAAAAGTAAAGAGCCCCTTCACACCAAGTAACATATAGGGAATATGGTGTTAGTGACCATAATTTTTATTGACCTTCAGCACATTTTTTGGATTAATGTGGTTGGTATTACCCCCATATCATTTTACTTTCCCGGAAAAAAAATCAGGTACCCATTTAAGGCTGGGTGAACCCAAAAGCCGTCGATCAGGATCATATCTGACCTCTTCTTATTTGTAGTTCAGTTCACTAACCAGTGAGTTATCGTAGTTCCCTAGAACATTTCCTTGGGGTGCTGCAAAATCCATAATGAACTATGACTGATGGAGGCTACCACTAATGATCTTTTTATCTTTTCACTCTGGTCTTAGTTTCCTTAAGGCCGCTATGGTTTATACTGGTCAGGAAAGTATTTCAAGCCTTCAACCCCCATTAGAAGCAATTGATCCTGAATATTTAAAACTAATCATTGTTTTAGATTAAATAATCACCATATTTTAGTAAAAATATTTGTCAAGTTTGTTGTTTAATTAAACTTAATTATTCAGAAATTAATATACTTTCTTGCACAATACGTTGTCTGAACAAGATACATGTCAACTAGAATGCCAACTTTATGGTACTCACAAAATAAACATGATCTTTTATGTTTAATTACACAGGCTTATTGGAAGCATGAAAGTCTACAGTTCTGGGCTGCAAAAGCCATCATAGGATCCAAGAGAGACTTTTTTCAAGATCCCAACGTTGTGCCTGTTCTGAAAGATTATATTTCTGACATCTATCACTTATTCAATATCTGCCATTACTGCAGCACTGCCTGCCTTTCTAACAAACTAGGTAAATTATTTGTGCCTGTTTGCTGAGTTTCTTCTAAACAAAACAGTTAGGGCCAGTCAAAAACTAAAATGGAAGACAGATTGTCACAAAAACATCAGTGGAAGACAAAATAGTCAGTGGAAGACAGAATAGTCAGTGAAAGACATAATAGTCAGTGAAAGACAGAAACAGAATAGTCTCAAAAAACTTCAATTGAAGACAAAATAGTCAATGGAAGACAGAATAGTCAGTGAAAGACATAATAGTCAGTGGAAGACAGAATAGTCAGTGGAAGACAGAATAGTCAGTGGAAGACAGAAACAGAATAGTCAGTGGAAGACAGAATAGTCAGTGAAAGACATAATAGTCAGTGGAAGACAGAAACAGAATAGTCTCAAAAAACTTCAATTGAAGACAAAATAGTCAATGGAAGACAGAATAGTCAGTGGAAGACAGAAACAGAATAGTCAGTGGAAAACAGAAACAGAATAGTCATTGGAAGACAGAAACAGAATAGTCACAAAAAACTTCAATGGCAGAATAGTCAGTGGAAGACAGAATAGTCAGTGGAAGACAGCAACAGAATAGTCAGTGGAAGACAGAATAGTCAGTGGAAGACAGAAACAGAATAGTCAGTGGAAGACAGAAACAGAATAGTCACAAAAAACTTCAATGGCAGAATAGTCAGTAGAAGACAGAAACAGAATAGTCAGTAGAAGACAGAAACAGAATAGTCATTGGAAGACAGAAACAGAATAGTCACAAAAACTTCAATGGCAGAATAGTCAGTGGAAGACAGAATAGTCAGTGCAAGACAGAAATGTCACAAAAACGTCAGTGGAAGACAGAATAGTCAGTGGAAGACAGAAACAGAATAGTCAGTGGAAGACAGAAACAGAATAGTCACAGTAAACTTCAATGGAAGACAGAATAGTCAGTAGAAGAGAGAATAGTCAGTGGAAGATAGAAACAGAATAGTCAGTGGAAGACAGAAACAGAATAGTCACAAAAAACTTCAATGGCAGAATAGTCAGTGGAAAACAGAATAGTCAGTGGAAAACAGAATAGTCAGTTTAAGACAGAATAGTCAGTGGAAGACAGAATAGTCAGTGGAAGACAGAATAGTCAGTGGAAGACAAAATAGTCAGTGCAAGACAGAAATGTCCAAAAAAATGTCAATGGAAGAAAGAATAGTCACAGAAAGAGTTGGTTGTTGATCCAGAAATCTGTTGTTGTTGAGAACGACAGAATGTTAAATTTTGACAAATGTGTGTTTTAATGTGGTAATTTGTATGCCAGTATTGTAACCTAGGGTCAAGGGAGAAAAATCTCTGTAAGAAAACACCCTGAATATAGAGATACTTGTTCTTATTACCCCTAACTCTGAAGAGATCAAGCAATGACCCTTGGCAGACTCACTCATCAATAGATAGGACAGTAGTCATGTGTGAATGACAAACAATCTCAGCTTTAACAGAAGAAGCCAAAGTATCTCATCTAATCATCTTTACATCTTGAGGTATTTTAGTGTTTTGGGAATTGTTAGTATTAAATGAAGCTTGATAATCCATTCATTGATTTTTTAGTGTTTGTTATCACCATTATTGTTAACATAATTTATTTTAAACAAAATATAAAAGAAAAACTGCTGATGAGATGTAGCCAAAAAGAACACACAAGCAGATGTTGGATTTGGATAGATCATGTAATTTATAACGAGAACCGACATGCAGTGAACCCTACAGGAAAGGTAAAGGAGAGGCAGTCCAAGGACAATCCTGTTGGATCGCCAGTGGATAGCAGTGAACAAAGTAGGTCAGACTTGGGGTACACGCAATGTACAAAATTGATAAAGTTTGTTGTTACTTTTTAAGTGTTGGCCATTTGAAGACTTTCTTATTCTGCTTGAATCCCTAGATGATGGGACCTGGCAGGTCCCAGTTCACCATAGTTATATTTTAAAAACTGTTGTAGTTCTTGCTTTCTTTTTATGTCTAAGCTTCAGACTAAACATGGTGATGTATCTCTTGAATTGTTTCACAGCATTTTATGTTATTCTTCTGTGAACATTTTTGTTGGTTGGTTGCGTTCACCCGATGACTAAAGTATTCTAGAGTATCATGGTAGACTAGAATATTCCTCTTCATCATCCGCCCTTACAAGGACGTAGTGGATGTGTCTGCGTTGTGTTGTGGTTTGCAGTATAACTGTTATATTTGCGCCTTTCGGCCCAACACATCCAACTGCAGCACAACATTTTTGAATACCGGGTTGTCTTCCCTCTTCGATCCCTGCATGCTTGGCCAGACTAGACAGTTAGTCTGTTACTGGAGGCACCGTGGAGAGGTGGAGCAGGGTCTGGATGGTTTTGGTTCACCGATCCTGGCGCAAACCATCAGCTGTGGGTCGCTGACAACTTCCAGCTCTGGTGCAGTTCGGCGCGCCTTCGCCTCCAAACCCATTGAAATACCAGTTTGAATATGTTTATTTAAAAAAAAGCACGAGTTAGTCTATGAAGATCATTAATTGAAATTTTTGCCACAATTTATTTTAAATATGATATATAATCTATTAGTTTTGTTTGTTTCCCCAGTCCATCTATCAAAGTCCGCCAGTATTTAGCTTTGTTTGAGTGTTTCCCCAGTCCGTTAGGTCATTTTCTAATTGTCCATCTCTCCTACCTTTCACTGTTTTTTTTTCTAAGATAATCTGGACCTGACCCATAGATCTTGTGGAATGCTCTTACCAGTTTAATTTCCTTCAATAAGTTCTTCACATGGATCTATGTTATTTCTATTGGTTCTTGTTTGTAATATGGTCTTACATTAACACTATATCTGATGCTTGTACTTTCTTTGCATTCTTCCTAATGCTAATTCTGCATTCATAGCCTATGACATAGATAAATATTAATATTACCAGGGCCTGACAGTTTAATCTTGTATTTTATGATGATTGATTTGTCTTCCCAATTTTGTTTCCAAAAGCCATATTTTTGCATTGACTCTTTTGTTTCATTCCGTAGGTTTCAAGGTGATTACATTTAAGAATCCTTACCTTGGGAACACATGCGTGCCCTTCCAGCACTGGGCATGCTCATTAGACTGTGCTAAAGCAGTTGAAATCCCAGCTAGACTAGAACAGATATCTGCAGCACGAGAACTAGACCAGCAGTATGAAAATTATATCAAAGAATGCATCAGGAAATTTGCTACCTGCCGCAGCCCACGGAGCATGCTGTCGTGTGCTGCATCAAAGTCTCCAGACTATTGGGGGGTTAAGTGGGGAGATAATTCAGATTCAATTGGGAAGCTTCAGGAAGTGGATTCTAGTGGAAGCACGTTTCCAAGGAGACGTCGAAATAAGAAAGTGGACAAACAATTTCCAATTCAAGACTCTACAAAGAAAAAATGTGGATGTGTGGTTTCTTGATAATGTGAACAGGATCTGCGTGCATCTTTTTTATAAGAGAAACAACATGTGACTGTGAGGTTTCTAGATGATGGAAATAGATTTCTATGTGTGGTTTCTTGGTGATAGAAACTTATTGTGAATGTGTAAAATTGATGGTTGTGGTAAAGCAATGTGGGTGTGTGATTTTCTGATGATCAAAATAAGATGTGGATACGTGATATATTGATGGTGGAAACAAAAATATGAATGTGTATATATTTTCTTGATGGTGAAAACAAAATAAGGATATAAATGTAATTTCTGGATGGTGAAAACAAAATAAGGATATCTGTATAGTTTCTTGATGGTGACAACAAAATAAGGATATGTATGTAGTTTCTGGATGGTGGAAACAAAATAAGGATATCTGTGTAATTTCTGGATGGTGACAACAAAATAAGGATATAAATGTAATTTCTGGATGGTGAAAACAAAATAAGGATATCTGTATAGTTTCTTGATGGTGACAACAAAATAAGGATATGTATGTAGTTTCTGGATGGTGGAAACAAAATAAGGATATCTGTGTAATTTCTGGATGGTGACAACAAAATAAGGATATGTGTGTAGTTTCTCGATGGTGGAAACAAAATAAGGATATCTGTGTAATTTCTGGATGGTGGAAACAAAATAAGGATATCTGTGTAGTTTCTGGATGGTGGAAACAAAATAAGGATATCTGTGTATTTTCTGGATGGTGGAAACAAAATAAGGATATGTGTGTAGTTTCTGGATGGTGAAAACATCACAGATAAATCTTTTGCTGTTAAATATCTGACATGTAAAAAAAAAATCATTCAGGGACAATATTGTTGTCTAAGTTTCTTTGTTTATGTTTACAACAGCATCATGACTTGAACAAGGCATAACAATAATATGTGACAGGGCACTGCATCTTTCACCTTCAGTAAAAATCCTCAGATGTCGACATTTCATTTTTACAATTTTCTTTTAATCTTCCTTTTGCAAAAATTAATTGGCTCAATGATTTCATCAAATAATATACTTTTGTAGATTTAAACAGCAACAGTACTTGAACAGTTTAAGGATACTTATCTATGAGACTATATGTTTATATGAGGAATGCAGAGGCAGTGCCCATATTTTTCCATGACCATTAGGCCTCTTATAGTTGGCATGGTCTACAACAGGCTTTAGAGTGGGACCCTCATTTTTAGAGGCCTGGTACGGCTCAAAGCTGTGTTGGGCAGAAATGCCACCTCCAACCACGTCTGAGCAGTTCAGTACCTTGTCACAGCAGCTTCTTCACAAAACTAATAATGTGACAAGAAAAGAAATGAGCCCATTACGTCCGTAGCATGTGGAGATTGTTGTGTTAGTGCCAATATTTTGTGACCATCAGTTACATTTTCTGTAGTCAGCGAGTACCATCTTTTTTTCTTCTAGACAAAAAAAAATGTTTGTCATTCACTATTCTCCTATAGCTCCTAATCATCATGAGTACTTTATGTAACATGTCAGTTTTTTTGTTTTAGAAAGTGACATAAAACATGAGACTAGCATTCTGATGCAGTTTTGGTTCTCTAGTTGAGAAATATTGATGTATGAATACATTTCAAGATTGATAGTATTTTCCCAATAATCTGACTTTTCTAATCCATGTTTATATTTTACTGTCATGTGATGTGCATTTGTATGTTAAAAAGATGGCCAAAAACTGTTTTGATCTTAAAACACTGCCATATAAACTTTGTCATGAAGATATTGTTGTTGTTGTTGCGTTCGCCAGCTTTCAACTCTGGCGAAGTCCCTAGAGACTAGGAACTGATTTTTGTGTGTTAATCCATTTTTCCCTGGCAGCTGTGTGCACAGGGGTCCCTTGCCGCACAGTCAGATAACTCCGACTTCGGAGGTACTCATGTTTTTTCCATCGGTGAGTAACTGACGTTTCAAGCCGGGCCTCGCTGCTGAGACCAGGGGTAGTTGTCGCATAGAGAAATCATAAATAAAAATCCCAACCGGTGTAGCCAAGATTAGAACCCACAACCTCTCTGTCCCGAGGCTGGCGATATATGGAGTGAGAAAGAGTAAACAAAGCCAGCGTTACTCAGACAACATAGTGGTAAATGAGGCGTAATATGGGGTTATCGCCTGGGGAGATCAAGTCAGGGTTTAGGGGCCAAAACAGGAGAAAGGAAAGGAGGTAATGGGAAATCTTCCCCCCATAGTCGGGGAAAGATGTCGGGAACATCAGTATAACATCCCACGAGATGCGGGTACTTCAATAGCATCCCACTTCAACTCTAAGACCCTCACCCCACGGGACATCAATGTATCTTTTTCTCACGGATCATCATGAAGATATTAGAACATATGAAAAGCTAAGAACTATTTTACTATTTATAACAAAAACTGTGTCTGGCCATACACCCAAACACAGTTTTATTTTTTTTTTTTCATAATCTGCACAACATTATTTTAATATGCAGAGTGATTCCCATAATATCTCATATAGAGGCACCAGTTTTCTTAGAGCATTTTCATAGAGTAATTTGCCCTCATCTTAAACTAGCTTTTATTGCTGATGTCAAGAGTCTTGTTGTGGTTATTGCTAACATTTGAGCAATATGGAGGGTGTTCTGTCAAAATTTCATGTTATAAAGGAATGTGAAATTAACGGACATTTAAAAGACAACTGTTTAATGTCTATTTTAGCAAAGCAAGGGTATTTGATCCGAAATCAGCTTCAGATTTTAGTTGGCCAGGGGCCTTTGCTGCTTCATTTTTAGCTGTGACTATTCTCTCACTCTTCATTGAACTACCTTCACCATCCCTTCACTTATCATATTCTGTTAATGAACTTCACAAATGTGATGGTGTATGACTTGGCTGAACTATTCTGTTCATGGAGTCAGTGTCGCTGCTGTCCAGAATTCCCCATATCTGTGGTCAACTACTGTGCAACCCTAATATCTAGGTGCACTGCTGACAATTCAAAACAACTTCCATCGAATAGAGAGTTCTCGCAGTCACTTCCGACTCCAGTTCACTCGTATAAGTTGAAAAAATATACAGAAACCAGTCAAAATACCACAAAAACTGTTTTAGGATGGCGCTGTCTAAAGGGGTGTGTAGCAACGGGCGCCATCATGGGTGAACATTTTTAATAGCCAAAAATCTGATTACTAATTGCTGTTAACAGCCTTTGACAGACCAATTGTTACTAATTGCTGTTCAGTCTTTGACAGGCCAATTGTTACTATTTGCTGTTCAGTCTTTGACAGACCAATTGTTACAAATTGCTCTTTACAGTCATTGACAGATCAATTGTTACTAATTGCTCTTTACAATCATTGACAAATTAATTGTTACTAATTGCTCTTTACAGACATTGACAGATCAATTGTTACTAATTGCTCTTTACAGTCATTAACAGATCAATTGTTACTAATTGCTGTTCACAGTCATTGACAGATCAATTGTTACTAATTGCTCTTTACAGTCATTGACAGATCAATTGTTACTAATTGCTCTTTACAGTCATTGACAGATCAATTGTTACTTATTGCTCTTTACAGTCATTGACAGACAATTTGTCTTGAACATGAGTAGATTGAATACACAGCAACTTTCTGCTTGCAGGTTGAAATTATCTCATCATGAACATATTATATATGTCTGTGTGTGTGTGTGAGACAACCAACCAATCACACTCCAGGAAGTGAACCTAGAGGACATGGAGATATTTATCTACCTGAGCTGAAAATGGCTAGATGGGAGTCCTATAGCAGAAATCAAAACTAGACTGTCCAAATCTGGTCAAGCATTTGCATCATTTGGGAATGCTTGGGAGACATGCTACAGTTAAGATGGTCATTTGCATCACTTTGTAGTGCCTGGGAGACATGCTACAGTTAAGATGGTCATTTGCATCACTTGGGAGTGCCTGGGAGACATGCTACAGTTAAGATGGTCATTTGCATCACTTTGTAGTGCCTGGGAGACATGCTACAGTTAAGATGGTCATTTGCATCACTTTGTAGTGCCTGGGAGACATGCTACAGTTAAGATGGTCATTTGCATCACTTTGTAGTGCCTGGGAGACATGCTACAGTTAAGATGGTCATTTGCATCACTTTGTAGTGCCTGGGAGACATGCTACAGTTAAGATGGTCATTTGCATCACTTTGTAGTGCCTGGGAGACATGCTACAGTTAAGATGATCATTTGCATCACTTTGTAGTGCCTGGGAGACATGCTACAGTTAAGATGGTCATTTGCATCACTTTGTAGTGCCTGGGAGACATGCTACAGTTAAGATGATCATTTGCATCACTTGGGAGTGCCTGGGAGACATGCTACAGTTAAGATGATCATTTGCATCACTTGGTAGTGCCTGGGAGACATGCTACAGTTAAGATGATCATTTGCATTGCTTGGTAGTGCCTGGGAGACATGCTACAGTTAAGATGATCATTTGCATTGCTTGGTAGTGCCTGGGAGACATGCTACAGTTAAAATGATCATTTGCATTACTTGAGAGTGCTTGACCAGAGATGCCAGGCCTAAACATTAATGGAAAGATAACCAATAACCTAAGATATGCTGATGATACTGTACTACTAGCAGAAAATCCTAAAGATCTACAACAATTACTTAATGTAATAAACAAGACAAGCAAAAAATATGCACTAGATATGAATATCTTCTTCTTCTTTCCTTCCTCATCTGCCTTTCAGCGTCGAGGGGAGAAATAATTTGCTGTCTTTTGCTCTTCTGTTCGCCTCTGCTGCTGTTATGTTTCCTAGTGCTATATTCCATCGATCCATCTTTTTTGTGGTCGACCCTTGGGTCTGGTGTTCTCAAAATGTTTGTTGAAGGCTCGTTGTGTTGTGTTTTGATCTTTCTGCCTTGTCACATGACCAGACTATTTTATCTGTTGTTTCCTTATATATTCTATGGCGGGGGCTATTCCTAGCTTTTTTCTCAGTTCTTCATTTCTGATCTTATCTCTCAGACTGTTTCCTGTCATTCGTCTAACACATTTAATCTCTGTAGAGGTTTTTTCTTATTGTTCTTGCATCTAGGGTCCAGGTATGGCATTGGTAGCACAACGTTGGGATGAAGATTGTATTGTATAGTGCTCGTTTTGCCCCCAGAGTTATTTCCTTGTTGGACAATAGTGGTGATAACTGTCCAATGATTTGACAAGCTTTGTTGCATCTTGATTATATGAATATCAAAAAGACTAAAACTATGATTATAAACAAAGAATATTCTCAAGACATACAATTAAATATCACAGTTGAAGGAATACATCTGGAGACAGTTCAGAGCTACAACTACCTGGGACATACTATAACCGTGGATGGAAAATGTACATCTCAGATAAACAAAAGAATAGGTATGGCAGAAAGTAATTTTAATGCCATGAAAAATATACTAACATCAAAACATATAACACCAGGGCTAAAACTAAGAATAGCAAAATGTTACATCTTCTCAATATTACTGTATGGTGCAGAAACATGGACATTAGACCAGAAAACAGAACAGAAAATTGAAGCCTTTGAAATGTTGATCTATAGAAGAATAGGTAGAATTGGATGGAAAGAAAAGAAAACAAACAATGAAGTTTTAAAACAACAACAATGAAAAGAGAACTACTAAACACAATTAGAACAAGACAAATGAAATTTTTGGGTCATGTTAAAAGACACAACAGCCTAATAAAAGTAATATTGGAAGGGAAAATACAAGGTAAAAGAGGCAGACCAAGACTAGCATGGACAGGTAACATCAAAAGATGGACAAGTCAACCTATAACAATCTGCACCATCAAAGCAAGAGACAGTGGAATGACGCTCCATGGTAGACAACATTTGATGCGGAGATGGCACTCAGGGATGATGATGATGATTGTCTCAAAGAAACATATATATTAATTTGATTTCTTGCTGTTGCTATTCTCATCTAATGTTGTAATGATCTTGCACATTTTCTCCCTTTTTTTTTTTACTTTTATGTTTATGTTTGCAATTTATATTTATTTATTATAATATAGTACTGATAACAGGCAGTAGCAATAAGAACTGGTTGTTTATAGAGTTTCAACAGATAAAATGTGTTAGACAGTGTCCTGTAATATCACTAGATTTATTTCATCTGTGCAGAGAGATCATACTTAGATCCATCCAGGGTTGGGCATACCCAGGGTTGTCATATGAATAATCTGAGATGTATTAAAAGTGAGAACAAATTACCACTGGAGACTGAGATTATAGTGATGAGAAGTAACAATACATACCTTAGCCACAAGCACCTTAGGGCTGAAGTAGCGATTGTAACAATGACAAAGACTTCTCACTAAAGCACCATTGAAGTAAGTGGGGTAACTTTAATGAACGAAAATACTTCGGATAGCTTATTTACAACAGAAGTGAGGTACAGAATAACAGACAAAGAACAGCATTCAAAGAGTCAAAAAAGACATTGCAACTCATCTTAACTAGTAAAAGTAAGAGAAAGAGTTCTTCAGAGTTTGTCATATGGACATGTAGAACAAGTCCTTACATATGGACATGTAGAACAAGTCCATACATATGGACATAAATCCTCAACATTGTGATAACAGTCAACACCCTTGGAGGTCACAGAAGTGTGGTTTTATAGTAATTAGAATATTAGGGGCAGCTTGTAAGAGTAACTAGGACGTTTTGACTAAAGCAGAAAGGAAGATTATCATATAACAGTGAATAAAATAAATTAAAATTGATTTAAGATTTCGTTGGGACAATTTATTCAAGAAGTTAAAAAAGTGGGTAATAAGAGAATGGCACAGTTTTAGTGGAAATAATTGTGAAAATGTCAAAAAAATTAAAAGCAGCAAATTGTGGCTTTTGTGCTCTTTGTGCCTGCTGTGAAATCCATGATTGACAGCTTGTGGTATGGAATGTGTTAAAAGAAGATAGGGTCAGAAAAACAATAATAGAATTGGTCCATAGCTGAGACAGAAAGTTTTGGAGTGACATGCTTATCAATGCCAGCACTTGATGATGTTGATGTTTGTTTATAAAAATGTCTGTATGTGTGGATGCTTGTGCATATCTGTGTTTATGCAAATGTTGATAGCTACATGCATTGAATACTGACTTATTTGTTTGTGTGTATGAATAGTTGTTTATTCTGTGTACAGTTGTGTGCATCTCTCCAATTTTTGTACAAATGTATTTATATGTACATGAGCACTTATTTCATATATATTTGTGTCTGTGTGTCGAGTGCATCAGATTATGTGTACATGAAATGGTTTGTACGTGTGCATTTCTACACTTGTTTACTCATTAAGTTACCTGGTGCAAAATTGTTCTCATTGTAGCTTCTAGATTCTTGTCATTCATGTTGACTACGCCATGTTATATGTTGTTGTTATGGACTCAAAAGCCAGTGAGCTGATACACCCTTTGGCCCTGCCATGTTATATAGTTACCCTGTATCTTTACTCCGGCGTATTCTCATCAACCCCTACCAACTTTCTCTCACTCTGTCAGTTTTGTTGTTTTGCTTCATTCTTCTAGACATGTCATGACAGGGTCTCTCCCTGCTGTTATCTCCCTTTATACATGAATCCCATATTATAAGTTTAAATGTTTTTTTTATTTTAACTGTGTAGTTTGTTCTCTGTGAGATTCCCATAATGTTTTATCTATGTTTATTCCCATTTTGACAACTTTTGATAAGAGATTTATTTGTACTGTGTTTTCATGTCATATGCTATTTGGAAGGTGAGATGTGATTGAGGATTCATTATCATCTCATTTCACCAATGTTGACATACTCAAAAGACTTCACAGCCAATTAAACAATGCTGCTACATCCTTATAACTATAGTCCGTTTCATAACTCGTGCCCAACTTTTAAAATCGATATCTTTTTAACCGCTTTTTGTAAGTTGTTCAAAATTGGCATGTAAAGTTATAATGATTAGAACCCAACAGGGAATTAATTTCATTAAAAAAAAACATTTGGTTTTTATTGTTGCTTATTTGATTTATATAAATTTATAACGACCCATTGATGTAGTCAAAACTTAATGTTTACAGTATTTTAAGTTAAAAATAGCGAGTAAAAATCCATACACGGTCAAATTGATGTGTTTGCACGCTTTCAACGTGGGTTTTCTGACACAATTAGACACTTGTAAAAAATACGAGACATTGTGTGTTCCATTTCCGTTCATTCAGCGGCGGAGACGTGGAACGATAACATTTATCATGAGTCTTCAAATGAAATTCTGCAGTTTACAAAACATCGCAATAAAAATGTATAACTATTTTTTGCAAAGAGGCTAAACGAGGAAGATTATTTCATTCTTTAGAAAACCCTGAGAATAGGACAAGACACATTTTGGATTTATCTAAACGGTCATTTAATCGCTGGATTCAAGCACGTGACCGTCAATGTTCAAAATATACAAAATCACAAGGAAGAGCAAAAATGTTGGATAATTTCGACAGTGAACTTATTAGAAGTGAAATTCACAAAATGTTGGGTATGAATGAAACTGTTACAATAAGAAAATTAAAAGTATCGCTGAAAAAGAACAACAGTATTGAAATATCAAAGTCTACATTATGGAGGAATGTGAGAGCTGCAGGCTTTACATTCAGAAAGTTAGTAAGTTTGAGGCTGCCACCTTACCATGCTCATTTAAATCCAATAGAACTAATCTGGGCAATATTAAAAGGACAAGTGGCAGGTGAAAATACAACATTCAAAATATGCGATGTAAAGACTCTTGCTAATCTCGCTTTATTAAATATAGACAAAGATTATTGGGCTAAATGTGAAGACCACGTCTTAAAACAGGAAGAGGAATATTGGAAAAATGATGGTTTGTGGAATGTTCAACCCCAAACAGTTATTAATCTTTTAGACTCGTCTGATTCAGAATGAAAGTATATAGCCCCCACAATGTTGGCCCCTATATTACCTTAAATTAGTTCAACAAACGGTCCTTTTCAGGACCACACAACTATGAAAATTGGACATACAGGTATACCTTGATATTATCGTCCGTCCTCGAACTGAGAAGACAATAATTCTCCTGGTGTTTTGTCTTATCCAGTTATTTCCCTATTACGGCCACGCCTTTACCTAGTGAAAATTAATCACAGACCAGCAACTACGGTAATTTCTATTCTTTAGGGGTTCACAATTTACAATTTTGACAAACATCAAAGAAATTCGCTGCTTTAAGAAAACTGCAGCTGCAAGATATTTGTTAAATATACATTTAAAGGGTCTTTTGCATTCTAATAACATTTGGAAAGTTTCAACAGTTTTTAACAAATGGTTACTAAGTAATAGCGTTTTGAAGTTGGGCACATGATTTGAAACGAGCTATAGAAACTCAAATGATACATCCATGTATCATTCATCAGAGCTGACTGAAAACAGCAGTAGACTGTAAGGGGAGGATGATATAAAGGTAGACAAATGTAAGTGGGAAGACAACATCAGTGAATGCAAACCTCTTTAGTTCACTGACAATCAGGTGGCAGAACAGGACAGAGAGATAGAATACTGGTTACAGACACTTAAGTCCCAACTAGTTACAGACACTTTAGTCCCAACTAGTTACAGGCACTTAAGTCCCAACTAGTTACAGACACTTTAGTCCCAACTAGTTACAGGCACTTAAGTCCCAACTAGTTACAGACACTTATGTCCCAACTAGTTACAGACACTTAAGTCCCAACTAGTTACAGACACTTAAGTCCCAACTAGTTACAGACACTTAAGTCCCAGCTAGTTCTATCTATCTATCTATTGACCTTTCGAGCCATAGCCGGCCCATAGGGCGTAGACCAAGATACTCCTTCCCTTATCTGAATTTTTGTTCTAGCAGTTTTCAATTCTTTTAAAGATATTTTATCAAATCTCGCCATTTGTCTCTGTTCTGTGCAAGCAGCTTTATCACATTGAGGGAGCCGATTCCTGCTGCTCTTGCCTCTCTCATCAATGTTCTTCTCAGTGTTTCTCTGGGTCTTCCCCTTCTCTTGCCTGTTGTTTCCCATATGAGGGCTTGCTTTGCTATTCAGTTATTATCTCTTCTCATCACATGTCCAACATATGACCATCGTCTTTTCTTTATTACTGAGGATAGTGGTTGGTTGATGATTTCTCTAATTTCCTCGTTTGTTTTGAATTCATTCCACGCTATATCAAGTATTTTCCTTAGACGTTTATTTTTGAATGCATTCAACTTTGTTTTTATATCTCTTGTTGTTTTCCAGCTTTCACACGCATATGTAAGGGTTGATAGTACATTTGATTTGAATAGTCTAAGTTTTGTGTTTGTGCTGATGAGTTTTGATTTCCACAACTTTTCAAGGCTTCTGAAAGACATTGCTGCTTTAGCTATTCTGATTCTAATTTCTTTGCTTGTATCCCCTTCTCGATCAATGTGACTTCCAAGATAGATAAAGTGATCGATCTCTTCCACTGGTTTGTTTTCCATGTATATTTTGTCATCTGTTGGAATTAAGCTTTACATGACTTTAGTCTTTTCATTATTGATCTCAAGCCCAATTTTGCTGGTTATTGATGATAGTTCATTTGTGTTTTCCTGCATCGTTTTTATCTGACTGCTGATGAGAACAATGTCATCAGCAAAGTCAAGGTCCTCCAAATGGTCTTCTTGTATCCATTCGATGCCTTTATTACCAGTGCAGCATTTCTTCATTATGAAGTCCATAATTTATCCAAATAACAAGGGCGATAAAATACATCCTTGTTTAACCCCAGTTTCTATTGGGAAACATTCGCTCAGTCCTTCCTCTGTTCGAACTGCACATGTGTAACCATCATACATGTCTTTAATAATATTTATGACTTTTGATAGTAAGCCATATTGCTTCAGAATTTTCCACAAAGAATCTCGATGAATACTGTCAAATGATTTTTTGAAGTCGATGAAGTTAAGTACAAAAGGTTTTTGCTTTTCAATGTGTTCCTCCAATATAAGTCGTAGAGTAAAAATGTGGTCAAGGCAGCTTCTCCCTTTTCTAAACCCAGCCTGTTCTTCACGCATTACTGTATCTATTGAATCCTTTATTCTATTTAGGATGATTTTGCAGCTAGTTACAGGCACTTAAGTCCCAACTAGTTACAGACACTTAAGTACCAACTGGTTACAGACACTTAAGTCCCAACTAGTTACAGGCACTTAAGTCCCAACTAGTTACAGACACTTATGTCCCAACTAGTTACAGGCACTTAAGTCCCACTTGTAGACACTTAAATTTCGCCTAGTTACAGATACTTATGTCCCAACTAGTTACAGGCACTGAAGTTCCAACTAGTTACAGACACTTAAGTCCCAACTAGTTACAGACACTTACATCCCAACTAGTTACAGACACTGAAGTTCCAACTAGTTACAGGCACTTAAGTCCCAACTAGTTACAGATACTTAAGTCCCAACTAGTTACAGACACTTAAGCCCCAACTAGTTACAGACACTTAAGTCCCAACTAGTTACAGACACTTACATCCCAACTAGTTACAGACACTTAAGTCCCAACTAGTTACAGACACTTACGTCCCAACTAGTTACAGACACTTACATCCCAACTAGTTACAGACACTTACGTCCCAACTACTTACAGACACTTACATCCCAACTAGTTACAGACACTTACGTCCCAACTAGTTACAGACACTTACATCCCAACTAGTTACAGACACTTAAGTCCCAACTAGTTACAGACACTTATGTACCAACTAGTTACAGACACTTACATCCCAACTAGTTACAGACACTTAAGTCCCAACTAGTTACAGACACTTACATCCCAACTAGTTACAGACACTTACGTCCCAACTAGTTACAGACACATAAGTCCCAACTAGTTACAGACACTTACGTTCCAACAACTAAGGGGTGATGAAACTGTATAACTGCAATATTTCAACAATTTTTGTTGTTTATGATATTTGTGTTGCTGCATACAATGTTTGTTGTTCATAATGAAGTAATGGTGGTCAGTTAGGTGGAATAACTTTGTCAAATCTGATTGTTCACAAATGAATTAATTTGACTCAGTCATGTAGTAGTGGTGGTGTTTGAACAAATTAATTGATTTAAATGATTGATTACAGTAAACTACTTCATGTATAAATCCCACTGACAAATGTATTAGCTTTTAAGTTTTACAAGGACCAGATAATTTCAAATATATGTTCATTATCAAGAATATTTGTTCTTGATACGACAGTTTTCTTATTTTGTCTCAGACTTTTTCCAGTGTTTTTGTATTGACTTTTTTCTCTTATTTGATTTGCCTTTTTACATATTTAGGAAATGATTTCTTTCTTTGAGCTAATTATAGTATACACTTATCTAGTAGTTTCTTTTTTAAAATACTCTCCCTCTTTTATAACCTTATTATATCATGTTATTGGTTTACAATTTTTAGTCCCCTCCAGCTGGGTGAACCAGTGCCATAGGTTTTGTCTCATTTCTATACCCGTAAGCTAGCTGTGATGTTGATGTGGATATTTATAAGTGTGAGATACTCAGAGCTGTTCTTGATGGCCCTGCATTGTATAACATCTTATTCCAAGTCAGATATTGAGATAATCAAAACAGAATCAATTCAGCTGCTCTAAATTGGTGATGATTGTTCTGCGTACAGATAATGTTGTTGTTCATCTTTTTGTGTCAAGGAAAATTCCATTGTCCACAACAACTTAGGAAGTGATACAAGTCTGAAAGCAGGAGTGTATTGGTTGTTGACAGCTTGGACGTGATGTATTGGTTGTTGAGAGCTTGGACGTGATGTATTGGTTGTTGACAGCTTGGATGTGATGGTTGTTGAGAGCTTGGATGTGATGTATTGATTGTTGAGAGCTTGGATGTATTGATTGTTGAAAGCTTGGATGTGATGGTTGTTGAGAGCCTAGATGTGTTGGTTGTTGAGAGCTTGGATGTGATGGTTGTTGAGAGCCTGGATGTGTTGGTTGTTGAGAGCTTGGATGGGATGGTTGTTGAGAGCCTGGATGTGTTGGTTGTTGAGAGCTTGGATGTGATGGTTGTTGAGAGCCTAGATGTATTGGTTGTTGAGAGCTTGGATGTGATGTGATGGTTGTTGAGAGCCTAGATGTATTGGTTGTTGAGAGCTTGGATGTGATGGTTGTTGAGAGCTTGGATGTGATGGTTGTTGAGAGCTTGGATGTGATGGTTGTTGAGAGCCTAGATGTATTGGTTGTTGAGAGCTTGGATGTGATGGTTGTTGAGAGCCTAGATGTATTGGTTGTTGAGAGCTTGGATGTGATGGTTGTTGAGAGCCTAGATGTATTGGTTGTTGAGAGCCTAGATGTATTGGTTGTTGAGAGCTTGGATGTGATGTGATGGTTGTTGAGAGCCTAGATGTATTGGTTGTTGAGAGCTTGGATGTGATGGTTGTTGAGAGCCTAGATGTATTGGTTGTTGAGAGCTTGGATGTGATGTGATGGTTGTTGAGAGCCTAGATGTATTGGTTATTGAGAGCTTGGATGTGTTGGTTATTGAGAGCTTGGATGTGTTGGTTATTGAGAGCTTGGATGTGATGGTTGTTGAGAGCCTAGATGTATTGGTTGTTGAGAGCTTGGATGTGATGGTTGTTGAGAGCCTGGATGTGTTGGTTGTTGAGAGCTTGGATGTGATGGTTGTTGAGAGCCTGGATGTGTTGGTTGTTGAGAGCTTGGATGTGATGGTTGTTGAGAGCCTAGATGTATTGGTTGTTGAGAGCTTGGATGTGATGTGATGGTTGTTGAGAGCCTAGATGTATTGGTTGTTGAGAGCTTGGATGTGATGGTTGTTGAGAGCCTAGATGTATTGGTTGTTGAGAGCCTAGATGTATTGGTTGTTGAGAGCTTGGATGTGATGTGATGGTTGTTGAGAGCCTAGATGTATTGGTTGTTGAGAGCTTTGATGTGATGGTTGTTGAGGGCCTAGATGTGATGGTTGTTGAGAGCCTAGATGTATTGGTTGTTGAGAGCTTGGATGTGTTGGTTATTGAGAGCTTGGATGTGATGTATTGGTTGTTGAGAGCTTGGATGTGATGTGTTGGTTGTTGAGTGCCTGAATGTGATGTATTGGTTGTTGAGAGCTTGGATGTGATGTATTGGTTATTGAGAGCTTGGATGTGATGTATTGGTTGTTGAGAGCTTGGATGTGATGTGTTGGTTATTGAGAGCTTGGATGTGATGTGTTGGTTGTTGAGAGCCTTAATGTGATGTAATGGTTATTGAGAGCTTGGATGTGATGTATTGGTTGTTGAAAGCTTGGATGTGATGTATTTGTTGTTGAGAGCTTGGATGTGATGTGTTGGTTATTGAGAGCCTGGATGTGATGTATTGGTTATTGAGAGTCTGGATGTGATGTATTGGTTGTTGAGAGCTCGGATGTGATGTATTGGTTGTTGAGAGCTTGGATGTGATGTGTTGGTTGTTGAGAGCCTGAATGTGATGTATTGGTTGTTGAGAACTTGGATGTGATGATTGTTGAGCGCTTGGATGTGATTTGTTGGTTGTTGAGAGATTGGATGTGATGTGTTGGTTGTTAAGAGCTTGGATGTGATTTGTTGGTTGTTGAAGGCTTGGATGTGATTTGTTGGTTGTTGAGAGCTTGGATGTGATGTGTTGATTGTTGAGAGCTTGGATGTGATTTGTTGGTTTTGAGAGCTTGGATGTGATGTATTGATTGTTGAGAGCTTGGATGTAATTTGTTGGTTGTTGAGAGCTTGGATGTGATATATTGGTTGTTGAGAGCTTGGATGTGATTTGTTGGTTGTTGAGAGCTTGGATGTGATGTATTGGTTGTTGAGAACTTGGATGTGATGTATTGGCTGTTGAGAGCTTGGATGTGATGTATTGGTTGTTGAGAGCTTGGATTGTTGGTTTTCAAGAAAGATGATGAGTCTTGTAGAGTGATCTTTTCTAGCAAGCATCATTTTATTCTTACATTTTACATCTTCACCATTTCTGCTGTCAAGACAGAGTAATCATCAGGAACACGCTTTTATTAATCATAATTTATATTGCAGTGTTTTTGTGACATCATGTAATTTCATCCTTCATTTCAACTTATGACATATTTTTACATATGAATCATTAGCATTGTCCAGCTCTCATCCAACCTTCTCTTTATCCAGTGACACAAACATGTTGTGACAGTGGAATCGGTGAGATGGTCAGGTCTTGGTTTATGTTATAAAATGCTCTTCACATACTTCAGTGCATGGAACACAAATTATGTGACACAGTTAAACAGGGTAATAATGTTTTAATTAGCTTTTTTCTACATTTCCTACGTTCTTTGCTGGTCATTAGACTTAATTTATTATGTGGGATAATATAGAAACATTTGCTCATTGTGTATCCTAGTCTGAGTGTGATTCAATTATTTATGATAACATGTTTGTACTCCAGGCCATGTGGCTAACAATGGTTATGAATCAAAAGCATTTGTTGAATAAATGAGGTGTGTGTGTGTGTGTCTTTATAAAGGTAAGGATGGACCTGTCAGTTGTGGAAGCTCTACTTGACAGTAGTCTGGTAAAAAAAAGCAGGTTTAAGGTTTCATATATCAAAATAGTGATGTGAAAGTATATTGTGTTTGCTCATGCAAATAGACTGTGTAAATCATTGCATCCCACACTTTCATATGTTCATTTAAATATGTTTGAATAATTCAGTAAGCAAGCATATTATAATTCTATAGAGTTTGTATTGATTGTACCTAGTGATATCAAAATGGGGTGTCTTTTCTCTAGAATGAATGTTTATTATCCATTTTACCAGTTCCACCATCACACTGAACATAAACATCTTTATCTGTCCTGAGTCTGAATAATCGTCTGAGATGATAATTTGCCTTTATAGAGGAAAATTGTTCACATATTAATCATCATTAATTGTTAGACTTGCTTATTATCTGCAACTGACAGATCTTTTCATCCACTTTTCAAATACTCTTTAGTTTAGTTTATTTTAGTTTAGTTTAGTTTAGGCAATATCCTCATTGTAAAATTGATAACTCGTAGTGCTCAATACCTTCTCAGCTTGTTCTCCAGTATGAGACATGCCCCACCACACGCGAACAAAAGCACTGATGTTGGCTTCAGCTTAGTTACATGAACTTGAATGCACCTCGACCCTACCAACCTCCCTTGTCACCTCTTACAGCATGCATGGCAGGTATCTTTCTATCTATTGACCTTTTGAATCATAGCCGGCCCATAGGGCGTAGACCAAGATACTACCTCTTTTATCTGAATTTTTGCTCTAGGAGTTTTCAATTCTTTTAAAGATATTTTATCAAATCTCGCCATTTGTCTCTGTTCTGTGCAAGCAGCTCTATCTCACAGAGGGAGCCTATTCCTGCTGCTCTTGCCTCTCTCATTAATGTTTTTCACAGTGTCTCTCGGGGTCTTCCTCTTTTCCTCTTACCTGTTGTTTCCCACATGAGGGCTTGCTTTGCTATTCGGTTATTATCTCTTCTCATCACATGTCCAACATATGACCATCATCTTTTCTTTATTACTGAAGATATTAGTGGTTGATTGACGATTTCTCTAATTTCCTCGTTTGTTTTGAATTCATTCCACGCTATACCAAGTATTTTCCTTAGACATTTATTTTTGAATGCGTTCAACTTTGTTTCTATATCTCTTGTTGTTTTCCAGCTTTCACACGCATACGTAAGTGTTGATAGTACATTTGATTTGAATAGCCTAAGTTTTGTGTTTGTGCTGATGAGTTTTGATTTCCACAACTTTTCAAGGCTTCTGAAAGACATTGCTGCTTTAGCTATTCTGATTATAATTTCACATTTTCAGATTCAGGACAGATTCTCACATAT
Source organism: Megaustenia siamemsis (assembly GCA_032433765.1). NCBI lineage: Eukaryota > Metazoa > Mollusca > Gastropoda > Stylommatophora > Ariophantidae > Megaustenia > Megaustenia siamemsis. The sequence continues at coordinate 80,175,470 of JAVIAB010000050.1, forward strand.
TTTCTGGTTTTATCCAAGATGGAGAAATTATTTTTCTCCGGCTTGGTATAGAACCGTTGATCAGAGCTTTAATAAGCCGCTATCGTAAAAACGATTTTGTTAATGAAACGTAGATCTGATGGCAGGTAACAGTGGCTCAATTTTTTTCTTCCCTGACCATGGTCTGTGCCCTGGTAACCACATGGGTAGTTTTTAAATATTCTACCGTTTGAAGAAATATTCAGTAAAAATATACATAGACTATGTTTAGGATTTGATTACACGTACGCAAGGCAATGTACACAGCCCATGTTTAGGATTTGATTACACATACATATAAATAATGTACACAGCCCATGTTTAGGATTTGATTACACAAAACAAGACAATGTACACAGCCCATGTTTAGGATTTGATTACACATACATATAAATAATGTGCACAGCCCATGTTTAGGATTTGATTACACATACATAAAAATAATGTACATAGCCCATGTTTAGGATTTGATTACACAAAACAAGACAATGTACACAGCCCATGTTTAGGATTTGATTACACATACATAAAAATAATGTACATAGCCCATGTTTAGGATTTGATTACACATAACAAGACAATGTACACAGCCCATGTTTAGGATTTGATTACACATACATATAAATAATGTAAACAGCCCATGTTTAAGATTTGATTACACATACACAAAAGAAAGTAGGGACACGTTTACATTGAATATCATGTTCTAAATGTGTACAAGAAAGGATAACTTATTATTCAATTGCTGAATTTCTGTTTTACTTGTTGCCTCAAGTTGATTCAGTGTACATGTTTTGTCATGTTAGCATGAAGCTCATTTTGTATGTTTTGCCAAAAAGAAATTTGGGGTGTTTTTAATTACCATATTAGCACTATGTTGATATTTTGTACATGATAATTTAATCATAGTAACATTAAATTAATGTGTATAAATAATTGAACATATTTTGACTACAGTTAGAATGGTTTCTTGCAAACATTATCTTCCATATGACCATGTATTTTGTCAATTTAAAGTTGTTTGTTTTAACATTATTCATATTAACTTATTTATTCTATAAATTATTATTTCTCCACCTCAGTTATCTCTATATTGGATGAATGTTGGTATGTAAATGCATCAGACACAGTTGTCTGAATTTCTGATATCAGGTATGGTATTATAAAGGGGGAGGGGGAAGTGGGAATCCTTTATGTTGATGACGCTCATCCTCCGTTTTTGTCTTTCAACTCATGTAATAAATCACACATAACAAGTATTACAAATGTAGTGTACAGAGGAAATGTCAATCATGTTGTTTGTTACAAGTGATACTATCTTAAAGTTAGCAGGTGTGATTTTATATCAAAGCTGCATGCTAGTGTTTAAACCCCAAGCTCGGAAGGATTGTGGTCGCTTTTCTTTGATTGCAGCTCACAGTGTTGTAAGATTGGGGCTGGTTGTTTAATGTAATCAGTGAGACTCCAAGACTAAACATAGATAATAGCTAGCAACAACATGTTTTGAAATAAGTACTTGAAATGTTAACATTATTACCTCATTGTTACTTATTAATATCTCTATCTTTTTCTTTCTCTCACATCTATGGTGTCTATTACTTTATGCAATCAGCATCCTTACTATTCTATTACTTTGTCCTTCAGCATCCATGTTATTACTTTATGTCTCTCAGCATCTATGTTATTACTTTATGTCTCTCAGCATCTATGTTATTACTTTATGTCTCTCAGCATCTATGTTATTACTTTATGTATCTCAGCATCCATGCTAATACTTTATGTCTCAGCATCCATGTTATAACTTTATGTTTCTCAGCATCTATGTTACTACTTTATGTATCTCAACATCCATGCTACTACTTTATGTCTCTCAGCATCTATGTTATTACTTTATGTCTCTCAGCATCTATGTTATTACTTTATGCCTCTCAGCATCCATGCTACTACTTTATGTCTCTCAGCAAGCATCTATGTTATTACTTTATGTCTCTCAGCATCCATGCTACTACTTTATGTCTCTCAGCATCCATGCTACTACTTTATGTCTCTCAGCATCTATGTTATTACTTTATGTCTCTCAGCATCCATGCTAATACTTTATGTCTCTCAGCATCTATGTTATTACTTTATGTCTCTCAGCATCCATGCTAATACTTTATGTCTCTCAGCATCCATGCTACTACTTTATGTCTCTCAGCATCCATGCTACTACTTTATGTCTCTCAGCATCCATGCTAATACTTTATGTCTCTCAGCATCCATGCTACTACTTTATGTCTCTCAGCATCTATGTTATTACTTTATGTCTCTCAGCATCCATGCTACTACTTTATGTCTCTCAGCAAGCATCTATGTTATTACTTTATGTCTCTCAGCATCCATGCTACTACTTTATGTCTCTCAACAAGCATCTATGTTATTACTTTATGTCTCTCAGCATCCATGCTACTACTTTATGTCTCTCAGCATCCATGCTACTACTTTATGTCTCTCAGCATCTATGTTATTACTTTATGTCTCTCAGCATCCATGCTACTACTTTATGTCTCTCAGCAAGCATCTATGTTATTACTTTATGTCCCTCAGCATCCATGCTACTGCTTTATGTCTCTCAGCATCCATGCTACTACTTTATGTCTCAGCATTCATGCTACTACTTTATGTCTCTCAGCATCCATGCTACGACTTTATGTCTCTCAGCATCCATGCTACTACTTTATGTCTCTCAGCATCCATGCTACTACTTTATGTCTCAGCATCCATGCTACGACTTTATGTCTCTCAGCATCCATGCTACTACTTTATGTCTCTCAGCATCCATGCTACTACTTTATGTCTCAGCATTCATGCTACTACTTTATGTCTCTCAGCATCCATGCTACTACTTTATGTCTCTCAGCATACACGCTACGACTTTATGTCTCTCAGCATCCATGCTACTACTTTATGTCTCAGCATCCATGCTACGACTTTATGTCTCTCAGCATCCATGCTACTACTTTATGTCTCTCAGCATCCATGCTACTACTTTGTCTCTCAACATCTATGTTATTACTTTATGTCTCTCATCATCCATGCTACTACTTTATGTCTCTCATCATCCATGCTACTACTTTATGTCTCTCAACATCTATGTTATTACTTTATGTCTCTCAGCATCTATGTTATTACTTTATGTTTTTCATCATCCATGCTACTACTTTATGTCTCTCAACATCTATGTTATTACTTTATGTCTCTCAGCATCTATGTTATTACTTTATGTCTCTCAGCATCTATGTTATTACTTTATGTCTCTCATCATCCATGCTACTACTTTATGTTTCTCAACATCTATGTTATTACTTTATGTCTCTCATCATCTATGTTATTACTTTATGTCTCTCAACATCTATGTTATTACTTTATGTCTCTCAGCATCTATGTTATTACTTTATGTCTCTCAGCATCCATGCTACTACTTTATGTCTCAGCATTCATGCTACTACTTTATGTCTCTCAGCATCCATGCTACTACTTTATGTCTCTCAGCATACATGCTACGACTTTATGTCTCTCAGCATCCATGCTACTACTTTATGTCTCAGCATCCATGCTACGACTTTATGTCTCTCAGCATCCATGCTACTACTTTATGTCTCTCAGCATCCATGCTACTACTTTATGTCTCTCAGCATCCATGCTACTACTTTGTCTCTCAACATCTATGTTATTACTTTATGTCTCTCATCATCCATGCTACTACTTTATGTCTCTCATCATCCATGCTACTACTTTATGTCTCTCAACATCTATGTTATTACTTTATGTCTCTCAGCATCTATGTTATTACTTTATGTTTTTCATCATCCATGCTACTACTTTATGTCTCTCAACATCTATGTTATTACTTTATGTCTCTCAGCATCTATGTTATTACTTTATGTCTCTCAGCATCTATGTTATTACTTTATGTCTCTCATCATCCATGCTACTACTTTATGTTTCTCAACATCTATGTTATTACTTTATGTCTCTCATCATCTATGTTATTACTTTATGTCTCTCAACATCTATGTTATTACTTTATGTCTCTCAGCATCCATGCTAATATTTTATGTCTCAGCATCCATGTTATTACTTTATGTTTCTCAGCATCTATGTTACTACTTTATGTATCTCAACATCCATGCTGCTACTTTATGTCTCTCAGCATCCATGCTACTACTTTATGTCTCTCAGCATCTATGTTATTACTTTATGTCTCTCAGCATCTATGTTATTACTTTATGTCTCTCAGCATCCATGCTACTACTTTATGTCTCTCAGCAAGCATCTATGTTATTACTTTATGTCCCTCAGCATCCATGCGACTACTTTATGTCTCTCAGCATCCATGCTACTACTTTATGTCTCTCAGCATCCATGCTACTACTTTATGTCTCAGCATTCATGCTACTACTTTATGTCTCTCAGCATCCATGCTACTACTTTATGTCTCTCAGCATCCATGCTACGACTTTATGTCTCTCAACATCCATGCTACTACTTTATGTCTCAGCATCCATGCTACGCCTTTATGTCTCTCATCATCCATACTACTACTTTATGTCTCTCAACATCTATGTTATTACTTTATGTCTCTCAGCATCTAGGTTATTACTTTATGTCTCTCAACATCTATGTTATTACTTTATGTCTCTCAGCATCTATGTTATTACTTTATGTCTCTCAGCATCCATGCTACTACTTTATGTCTCTCAACATCTATGTTATTACTTTGTCTCTCAACATCTATGTTATTACTTTATGTCTCTCAGCATCCATGCTACTACTTTATGTCTCTCAACATCTATGTTATTACTTTGTCTCTCAACATCTATGTTATTACTTTATGTCTCTCAGCATCTAGGTTATTACTTTATGTCTCTCAGCATCTATGTTATTACTTTATGTCTCTCAGCATCTATGTTATTTCTTTATGTCTCTCAGCATCCATGCTACTACTTTATATTCTCTGGCATCCATGCTGTTCTGCTACTTTATATCTTTCAGCATCCATGCTATTACTTTATGTCCTTCAGTGCCTGTTCTATCTATTACCTTTTGTCTCTTATGATGTTTGTAATTCTATTTTTCAGGTATTTAACCCTAGATTACGATGTCAATCTGTGTCAAGGTCACAGAAAGAAAAAGAATATTTTGTTTGAAAGTTGGCAAATTTCTTTCACATTATTTGAGATCAGATCTCACAAAGTCAGGGGGAAGAATCCAACAATGGAGACAAATCAAACACTCAGGGGTCACCAGAAGTGATAATCAGGAAGGTACATGGAGGGTACATCCATGAACATCGTCAAATGTCAAATTTGGAAAAATGTATATTTTGATGCAGTAATTTTTACTATGGTATCGTAAACTGGGGTTCAAAATGCCGGCTTTCTTTGTATTATGTTTCACCAATATGAATAATTTTGCTAATTAAATACAGAGTGGATGTTTCATGCTAGGGAAACATGGTGATTGCTTTGTACTGAAAAAATGTAGTAATAACAGGGAAAACTATAGGAGACAAAATAACAGTCTGTCAAAGGAAATAATTAAAAAATCCAATATCTTTGAACTCAGCTGTCTTGTGATGATTTTAAGAATTTTTCGGTTGAATCTTAAGTTATCATTTCCTTTACAGTAATTATTGCTCCAACTTGTAGTGGGATATATCATTTTAGCCACGTCATTAAAAAAGTTGAGGAAACTTTTGTAGCGAAATTTCCTAAAACAAATAATTGAGTTTAAAAATGTCTTGGCCATCCTTAAGAAAGCATGCCATGACCCGCCAGGCTGGAAACCACTGTCACAGAAGGAATGAATAGCACATTGTTATTATAGAAGTAAATAGTGTATTGTTATAGAAGGAATTAATAGCACATTGTTATTATAGAAGTAAATAGTGTATTGTTATAGAAGGAATTAATAGCACATTGTTATCATAGAAGTAAATAGTGTATTGTTATAGAAGGAATAAATAACACATTGTTATCATAGAAGTAAATAGTGTATTGTTATAGAAGGAATAAATAACACATTGTTATCATAGAAGTAAATAGTGTAGTGTTATAGAAGGAATGTATAGCACACTGTTAACATAGAAGTAAATAGTGTATTGTTATAGAAGGAATGAATAACACATTGTTATCATAGAAGGAATGGATGATGTTTTGTTATCATAGAAGGAATGGATGATGTTTTGTTATCATAGAAAGAATTATAGCGCATTGTTATCATAGAAAGAATTATAGCACATTGTTATCATAGAAAGAATTATAGCACATTGTTATCATAGAATGAAGGAAATAGCATGTTGTTATCATAGAAGAATGAATAGCATATTGTTATCATGGAAGAAATAAATATAATTCTGTAGACATTGTAGAAGGGATTACGTAAAGACAATAGCAGTAATGACAGTCATTGCATTGCTCAATGTTTGACGTGGACAAACCATATTATGAGCACCTTGGAGAATTACATTTATGTCATTGTTACGTCTTGTCATGTAACGTTTGCATGTATGTAGGCCTTGATGAAAATGTTACCTTTATGTTTTTTTTAATTTTGAGGGATCATGCACTTATAGACTTCTGTTGCAAAAAAAAATATCATTTGTGATAGAAACAGCATTTTTGCTTGTATCAAACAAGAGAGAAAATATACACATATATATTATATTATTGTTATCCTAAAGAGTGAATTTGTATGAGCTGAGAATAATTCTGTACTTTTCTTTGTTATAGTTTTCTAACAGTTTCCTTACTTGAAATAAATTAAACATTTCATGAATCTTATTTGATTTGAAGCTTGAAATGTTTGTGAATTATCGGACTCACTTTTGTTTATTTAAAGCAAGCTAGACTGTAAGAAATACTTAGGTTTTGTTTGATGTTGTAAGTACAAGTAAAGTTCCCAGTCATGCCACATGGTGTATAGGGAATATAATGTTTGTGACCATAATTTTTACAGACCTTTGGCACATGATTTTTGGGTAATGCGGTCGGTATTACGCCCGTGTCGCTTTACTTTCCCAGAAAAAAATCCAGTACCCATTTAAGGCTTGGTGGACCTGGAAACCGTCAATCAGGATCAAATCCAACATTTTTTGACGTAAGTTAGAAGAAAACCGAGAACAGAACAGCAGAACTACATTCCCTGTAGTTCCATGAACATGCTTCTGTGTATTTTAGAAGCTGTGGGTTATTGATTCTATCTGCCTGTCTGTCTGACTATTTCTATCATACATTCATTTATCTATCCATCCATCTTTCTATACATCTATCCATCCATCTATTGTCCTTTCTAACCGAAGCCAGGACATAGAGCATCAATTCTAGCCTCTCTATATCTGGTGATTCTTAGCTATGAAGTACCAGACCTTGCACAGGTTCCACATCGTATCTCACCACACATCCTTGTTTTGGGTGAGCCTGTCAAACTCTGTAAGGAAACTGGTGCCTTCTGTTATTGTCTTTCGCCTCAGTGTTATTTTTAATGTTTCTCATGGTGAGACTCTTTTTTTCTTTTTCCCCACTGGTTCCCATTTGTGGGCTTGCTTTGAGAGTCTCTTCTAATCACTTGGCTAACTTATGACCACCTTCTCTTTATTATAAATAATATTTTTGGATGCTTTGTCATTTCTCTTATTTCTGCACTAGCCTTGAATTCATTCCATGGACAGAGGTTGTGAGTTCAAATGCTGCCTGCACCTGTTGGGAATATTTGTGTGTGATTTCTCTCTGTGGCAACCACCCCTGGTATCAGTAGTGAGGCCCGGCTTGAAAGGTGACATTCATTTCAGGAGAAATGAAAAAAATATAAAAATTGGTATTGTTGAAGCTTTACATAATTAATGGGCCACACAAATATGAACAACGTTTCATTCAGCTCAATAAGCCTTCAGCAGGCACAATAAACAAAAACAACACAGATATTTGTGTCATCCATTAATTACATAAAGCTTTAACAATACCATTATTTTCTATTTTTTGTTTCATTTCTCCTTTACAATCAGCTTGACTGCAGCTTCACATTTTCATGCATTTCTTTGCCTTGACCCTTTCAAGTCTGCCATTAGGGAGAACATTGTCCATCATCACACACACTCTGCTAAGAGTAGCTTCTCTTGTCTTGCTCACAGTCATCCATTCTATCACAGTCAAAGAGAGGATGAATGAGAGATGACATTCTTGTTTTTGCTTTAATGGTTGATTACTGTAGTTGACATTGTCTCTGAATATAGTATACCAGTTTTTAGTAACTGTTACTGTTTTTTGGAAACTCCAATTACTGTCGGTACTTTGCATAGTCTGTCTTTGTGCTGGAAACTCCATTTACTCTCAGTACTTTGCACAGTCTGTCTTTGTGCTGGAAACTCCATTTACTCTCAGTACTTTGCACAGTCTGTCTTTGTGCTGGAAACTCCATTTACTCTCAGTACTTTGCATAGTCTGTCATTGTTTTGGAAACTCCATTTGCTCTCAATGCCTTGCACAGTATGTGTCTGTATTTGAAAATTGTGCAATGCTTACTTCTCTTCTGCCCACTTGTGCTTGGTGTCCACTGCTAACATTGATCAAAAAGTCCTTAACTCAGAAATCAGCAAGTGGATTGTGTGGATGAGCTGCCTTCAAAGCTAGTGGGTTTCATCTACAAGAATCTTCAGGTTACAAGGATCCATCCTTTGACCTTTCATTTGTTGGTCGTGAAAACTTGAACTTTGCTGTCTGCTGAAATATATCATTGTCTTTGCAGATTGATTGACTGATTTCCTTCCTTCCTTCCTTGTTTCTTTCTTTCACTTCCTTCCTTCAATTCCTTCTTTCTTTCTTTCATTTCCTTCCTTCTTTCCGTTGTTTCTTTCTTTCACTTCCTTCCTTCCTTTGTTTCTTTCTTTCACTTCCTTTCTTAACTTTAATTTTATTTGGAGGTTGGTGTTCTGTTATGAACTCAGATGAATAATGTGACCCCAGATCCTGTGAAGGATGGAAGTAGAGAAACATAAAAGACCTATATGGCATACACTACAGGCTGATGATCACTGCTCTGTCAGGCTGTAGCCACCAGAAGAAGGGCAAGTATGTAAGGCTGTGAAAATCATTGTGACAACAGACAAAACATTCCTAGGGAAAGACAGATTAAAAGGATGACAGATGAAATCTTAGCAGGAAGATAATGGTATAGATGAATTTCAATGAGAGAGCTGATGGATGACATGAGATTGCAGGGACCCTTAATTGTCCATGTCAGATGACAGTTCACATGACATGTGCATGCTCTACAAAGATTGGTGACTAAAGGTCTTTCAATTAGTAACCATCGCCTCATGGTGTTGTGTTGGTCTTGAGAAGAGCAGCAATTAAATCACTTCACTCTATGCCCATGTGATCTCGTTTAAGGCAACAATTCACTCACTTCACTCTATGTCCATGTGATCTCGTTTAAGGTAACAATCCACTCACTTCAGTCTATGTCCATGTGATCTTGTTTAAGGCAACAATCCACTCACTTCACTCTATGTCCATGTGATCTCGTTTAAGGCAACAATCCACTCACTTCACTCTATGTCCATGTGATCTTGTTTAAGGCAACAATCCACTCACTTCACTCTATGTCCATGTGATCTTGTTTAAGGCAACAATCCACTCACTTCACTCTATGCCCATGTGATCTCGTTTAAGGTAACAATCCACTCACTTCAGTCTATGCCCATGTGATCTTGTTTAAGGCAACAATTCACTCACTTCACTCTATGCCCTTGTGATCTCTTTTAGGACAACAATTCACTCACTCCACTCTATGCCATGTGATTTCGTTTAGGACATAAATTCATTCATTTCACTTTACGCCATGTGATTTCGTTTAGGACATAAATTCATTCATTTCACTCTATGCCCTTGTGATTTCGCTTAGGGCAACAATTCACTCACTTCACTCTCTGCTGATCCTCCTGTGTCAAATAGTCCTAAGTCACCTTCTCTCTTGCTTTCCTTCTGTGGTGCAAGACCTGGCAGTTTTGCTGTCTCGTGAAGGATATAACCAAAGAAATTCTAGAGCTTATTTATACTTATCAGTGACAAGTTCATTTCATAAATCGCATCCATTGACGACAACAAGAGGGCGTTAGTACATTTTTTTATTTCAGCTTATTATTGTCTCTTTTAAATTACCTCTGCTTATTTCTTCATCTGACTAAAATTGTTACCCCTGATTAGTTCATCTATCTAAACTGCTTCACCTTATTAGTGCATATTTCTAAATTGCTTCTCCTCATTATTTCATTAATCTAAAATTGCTTCTCCTCATTATTTCATTAATCTAAAATTGCTTCTCCTCATTATTTCATTAATCTAAAATTGCTTATCCTCATTTCATTAATCTAAAATTGCTTCTCCTCATTATTTCATTAATCTAAAATTGCGTATCCTCATTATTTCATTAATCTAAAATTGCTTATCCTCATGATTTCATTAATCTAAAATTGCTTCTCTTCATTATTTCATTAATCTAAAATTGCTTATCCTCATTATTTCATTATTCTAAAATTGCTTCTCCGCATTATTTTATTAATCTAAAATTGCTTCTCCTCATTATTTCATTAATCTAAAATTGCTTCTCTTAATTATTTCATTAATCTAAAATTGTTTCTCATCATTATTTCATTAATCTAAAATTACTTCTCATTATTTCATTAATCTAAAATTGCTTCTCCTCATTATTTCATTAATTTAAAATTGCTTCTCCTCATTATTTCATCTATCTAAAATTGCTTCTTCTGATTAATGTAACTTTATTAAATGGCTTCTCTTTAATCATGTAACTTTGGCATACCTTTAACTAGGTACCAGAACTTTCCTGGGCAACTAAGTCGTTTCTGGTGTTGTATTGATCTCATTACCCAAACAATTGAGCAATGGTCTAGAAAACGTGGACGTATATTTGCTAGTGGCCAAACTAGTTGCATTCATTTAGCGCGAAACATTTCGTCATTACTAGTTCATATTTTGTCAAAAGCTCAACTGATGAATATCCAAGTTCCTGGCTTTACAGAAACGTAGCTAATTACTTCAGTTTCTGATGAGGGGGAGAGGGATAGGTAATGTAGATGTTCTTTACCTGTCCTTTTGTCTATTTATCTTTTAACCTGGCTCTGGCTAAATCCACCTGTCTTTTCCCGCCATTTTTGATGATCTGTTTTGTGTTTTCTGACTTGGATGTATAGTTTGTTTGTTATACACGATGAAGGCTTTTCCCGCCATTTTGATGATCTGTTTTGTGTTTTCTGACTTGGATGTATAGTTTGTTTGTTATACACGATGAAGGCTTTTCCCGCCATTTTTGATGATCTGTTTTGTGTTTTCTGACTTGGATGTATAGTTTGTTTGTTATACACGATGAAGGCTTTTCCCGCCATTTTTGATGATCTGTTTTGTGTTTTCTGACTTGGATGTATAGTTTGTTTGTTATACACGATGAAGGCTTTTCCCGCCATTTTTGATGATCTGTTTTGTGTTTTCTGACTTGGATGTATAGTTTGTTTGTTATACACGATGAAGGCTTTTCCCGCCATTTTTGATGATCTGTTTTGTGTTTTCTGACTTGGATGTATAGTTTGTTTGTTATACACGATGAAGGCTTTTCCCGCCATTTTTGAAGATCTGTTTTGTGTTTTCTGACTTGGATGTATAGTTTGTTTGTTATACACGATGAAGGCTTTTCCCGCCATTTTTGAAGATCTGTTTTTGTGTTTTCTGACTTGGATGTATAGTTTGTTTGTTATACACGATGAAGGCTTTTCCCGCCATTTTTGAAGATCTGTTTTTGTGTTTTCTGACTTGGATGTATAGTTTGTTTGTTATACACGATGAAGGCTTTTCCCGCCATTTTTGAAGATCTGTTTTTGTGTTTTCTGACTTGGATGTATAGTTTGTTTGTTATACACGATGAAGGCTTTTCCCGCCATTTTTGAAGATCTGTTTTTGTGTTTTCTGACTTGGATGTATAGTTTGTTTGTTATACACGATGAAGGCTTTTCCCGCCATTTTTGAAGATCTGTTTTGTGTTTTCTGACTTGGATGTATAGTTTGTTTGTTATACACGATGAAGGCTTTTCCTGAAACGTTTGTCTTGTCTTTCTGTTAGTTTATCTGCTCCGTACCATTTTATGCTTATTTTATATATTCACTCATACAGTCTTAATGGCTAAGTGTGAAAATGAGTTACAAGAAACGTTAGACATTATAGTGAAGGAAAGCAAGAATAAAGGACTCAACCTTAATAGCAAAAAGACAGAAGTAATGGTAGCAACAAAGAGAAAAACATCACCGGAATGCACTGTAAAGACAAGTGGAACAATACTAAAATAGGTAAATCAATTTAAATATCTGGGAACAATGTTAACCTCAGATGGTAGATGTACAACAGAGGTAAGATGCAGAATAGCTCAGGCAAAAGTAGCTTTCCAAAAAAATGAGATACTGTGCAATCCATTTTTGAGAATAGAAACAAGAACACGAGTTCTCAAATGTTATGTAGAGCCAGTCTTAACTCTTTCCGTGCAGAAGCTTTATACAATGCAACAGAAGAGATTTCAGAGACAAAATGCTTCATGCTTTTAAAAATTAATTTACATATTTATGGTTCTCTAATATATTATATATGAACATTCCGATAATTGCCCAAGGTATTAGATTTTACCAATATCAAGATGATACAAGACATAAAAAGAATATGGTTTGATGACGGTTTATACTAATCAAATTGAGAGTGACGCACTATGCGGCGTAACGTACGCTGCTGAAATCGGCATGACGCTCAGTGCGCAGAAACGTGCGGAAAGAGTTAACATATGGATGTGAATAATAGACAATAGGACAACAGACAAGAAATCACTGGAGGCTGTAGAAATGTGGCTTTACAGAAGAATGTTGAGAATATCATGGACAGTAAGAAGAGTAATGAAGATGTTATGAAAGAGGCCAATGCAAACACAGAGTTAAGTTCCAATATTAGGAAGAAAACATATTTTTTTGGCCATGTAATGAGAAGGGAACAGCTGGAATATATTGTAACAACTGGAAAAATGTAGGGATGCAGAGATAGAGAGAAGCAAAGAGAAAAGATAACAGACAGCTTAAGAGAATGGGCTTGGCAGAAGGTCAAACAACAGAAATGATAAATAACTGTCGTGATCGAAAGTTGTGGAGAGACATGATCACATACGCCAGCAGGCATGACACTTGATAATATATATATGGCCCTTTTCGTCTTGTCAGACGGTCTAGTGGAGGCTATTGCGTATTTTTTTGAGGTATTGTTTTTGCCGAACAGCTTCTCTCGTGGCTAATTCTACCAATGTTTGACAAACACACGCGGTCACATAATGAACAGGTCAGGCTCGCTGGTCCACAGGGTTTACCATCCTTTTTCATGAGTCTCTTCTCTTCTAAGTCCTGTCTTAGAACAGTCTCAAATGTTGTTATACCGTTCCTTATACGTGCTCTCCATGATGTGCGATCACTTGCCAGATGTTGCCAGTCGTTTTCACAGATGGAGAAGTCTTTCAGAGATGATTTGCAGATATCTCTATATCGTAGTTTAGGTCTGCCGATTTGTCGTTTTCCGTGTTTTAGCTCGCCATATAGTATTTGCCTAGGAATGCGTTTTTCTTCCATCCGTTGGACATGCCCCAGCCATCTTAGCCTTCGACTTCTGAGCATCGACATGATTGTTAGGGTCTTAGCACGTTGCAGGACAGTTAAGTTGGTTATTTTGTCCTGCCATTTGATGTGCATTATTTTGCGGAGACATCGCATGTGGAAGACATTTAGTCTTTTTTCCTGGTTTGAGTATGTTGTCCAGGTTTCGGATCCATATAGTAGTGTGCTAAGCACACAAGTTTGATATATTAAGAGTTTAGTCTTTTGAGTTAGTTTCGTGTTGTTCCATGCCCTTTTTGTGAGTTTGCCGAAGGTCGTAGCTGCCTTACCAATTCGACAGTTTATTTCTTCATCAAGAGAGATGGTTTGCGTAACTGTGGATCCAAGATATGTAAATTTCTGTACTGATTCTAGTGGGCAGTCTTTTAGAGTAATAGATAGAGGTTTGAAGTCACCTTGATTTAGTATTACTGTCTTCTGAACATTAATTGACAGTGAAAAAAGGTCGCATGCTTTATCCAGGTTGTTGATCAGCGACTGTAGGGTGGCCTCACTATGAGCGACTAGGGCTGCATCGTCAGCAAATAAAAATTCTTTAAGTAGGGCAACATTTGTTTAGGTTTTTGCTCTTAGTCGTGCTAGGTTGAACAGTGAGCCATCTGGTCTAGTGCGAATGTAAATATCTCCTGAGCTGTTTTCGAAGGCGTAATTTAGGAGGGCAGCAAAAAATATACCAAAAAGGGTGGGGGCGAGGACACATCCCTGTTTCACTCCTTTGTTGACTTTGAAATTCTCTGATGGACTCCCATCAAAATGGACTTTGCCATTCATGTCTTCATGGAAGGAAATTATCAGCCTAAGTAATTTAGGAGGGCAGCCTATGCCTTCTAACACCTTGTAGAGACCATCTCTGTTTACTGTGTCGAATGCCTTTGTGAGATCCACAAACTTGATAGTGGTGATGCCATATTCACTGCAGCTCTACTCGCGGCCCCTCATAGTATCTGATATGTGTGCTTATCTCAACTTAATCTAGAGGTACAACTTCAGCCTCTGGGGAGGAATAGCTCCAATTAAAAGCTCACCACATGCCGACATGTGTCAACAAAATAGGAACAATTCATCTGTGGTTCCTTCGTTCCGTTGCCCTTCCCAGATCTGGGGTATACCTATGGGTTCGTCCGGTGTGCAGTGATGAGGATCCTAACAACAAGAACGTTTTAGAAGAGATATGATCATTCCTTCTATTATCTTATCTCTGGACTTCCTTCATCGAAGCATATGGTGAACATACAAGTATCACGATGGAAACATATTAGTGTTATGCCCATGTAGATCTGCTGCAGTTTGTCCGGCCGTATAAAATGGCTCTCGCTGAGCTCAGGAAAGATAACATCGGCAATATAAGATGTTTGCTCACTTTACCTAAGAAAGTTACATTTTGTTACTGTTTGGTTGAATCACTGCACAACATCCATAACAATGTGATCTTCGTCCTCGTTAGCCATAACACGACACCATTTGACGTTGCGTCATAGCCTACAGCCAAAACGCAATATCTTGCGCCTTCAGCCTGATGCATCCGATATATCACATGTTTTTGGTACTGGTTTGCCTTCTCTCTTATATTCTTGGCCTGGCTGCCATGTGGAGTTACAACCCTGACTCCAGCAGTCAACCATATATTTAATCAGTGACTCAGTCAGCCTATGCGCCGTGTCCCACGCCATAAGCAATCTATGATCCTGAATTCCGTCGCTTTACCTACTTGCTAAACGATAAATAAAGGTTGGCTTCTAAATAAAAAGCTTTATATGAGCACCTCGTTTATGTTTACATGATCTCTGACATTTTCTTCTCCACGATTCGCTTTCACATTTTGTACTGTCTTCCGTTGAGTAAAGCTGCTGTATACAATGCTATAGTTATTTGTCTCAACCAGTCTGTAAACAGAGGACTATAATAATATGTGTGTCTACTTCCGTTCAAATTGGTGTGTCTGATGATAAACAGTTCTCGGCTTCAGGTCACCCGCCTACCATATTGATACTGTCAGTCTCACAGGTCGACTTAGCCTTTATAATGATTTACAAAGAGAGAAAATTCTGGATAGCTTGGTGTCATGGAAAACGACCAAGAACAGAACTGATGCGATGTACAAAGACATGACTACCTAGTCCAACCGGTAATGCACATGATGATGATAATGATACTATACATATATATGCTGATGATACTGTACTACTAGCAGAAAATCCTGAAGATCTACAACAATTACTTAATGAAATAAACATGACAAGCAAAAAATATGGACTAGATATGAATATCAAAAAGACTAAAACTATGATCATAAACAAAGAGAATACTCAAAACCCACAAGTGGATATCAAAATTAAAGGAATAGACCTGGAGACAGTTCAGAACTACAACTACCTTGGACATACTATAACCAGTGATGGAAAATGTACAACTGAAATAAACAAAAGAATAGGAATGGCAAAAAGTAATTTTAATGTCATGAAGAACATACTAACAACAAAACAAATAACACCAGGGCTAAAACTAAGAATAGCAAAATGTTAATCTTCTCAATATTCCTATATGGTGCAGAAACATGGACATTAGACAGGAAAAAGAACAAAAAAATTGAAGCCTCTGAAATGTGGATTTATAGAAGAATTGGATGGAAAGAAAAGAAAACAAATGATGAAGTCTTAAAACAACTAACAATTAAAAGAGAACTGCTAAAAACAATTCAAACAAGACACGAGATTTTTGGGCCATGTTAAAAGACACAGCAGCCTATTAAAAGTAATCTTGGAAGGGAAAATACAAGGTAAAAGAGGCAGACCAAGACTAACATGGACGAGTAACATCAAAAGATGGACAAATCAGCCTATGACAACCTGCACTATCAAAGCAAGAGACAGAGCAGAATGGAGTCCCATGGTAGCCAACCTGGGATGCAGAGACAGCACTCAATGATGATGATGAGGAATATAAGACGTGGCTAAAATAGCATTTCAGAACATAAAAACGTCTTGTCCAACAAGTCTATGTTGATAGAAGTGAGAAAAAGAGCTCATCGGTTTTATTTAGAGGCAATTATCACCTATGGAAGCGAATAATGGACAGTTGACAAACAATTTAAAAGACAAGAGGCCACATAGAATGTATTTCTCAGAAGAATGTTGAAAGTTCCATGGGCCGCTAAAAAGACCAACGAGGAAATTCTCAAAGAGGTCAACACAAAAAGGGAGCTAAAAAACATCGGAAAGAAACAATTGACATTTTGTGGGAACATGAGAAAAGGAAAGTTGGAATACTTGGTTACAGTTGGCAAAATACAGGGAAAGAGAGACAGCGGACAACAAAGAGAGAAGATAGCTTGGTGTGATGGCATGGAAAATAGTCAACAACATAATTGATATGATGTACTGTGGATAGAAAATTGTCTGAGATGGTCCTGTGGTTGCTAGCGCCCTTTTAAATATTTTATTAATTATTTTCACTTTGCCATTTTTTAGAAGATCCTTGATGGCGCCCCTAAACACCTGGCGCCCCTAAACACATGGCGCCCTTAAACACATGGCGCCCACCGGACTCCTGCCCGAGTTGCCGGTACCTTGAGCCAGCCCTACAAATTGTGATCGCATATGATCGCCTACGCCAGTCGGTATGGCACATCATGATGATATGACCGGGCGGACAGAAGGAGCATTTTTTTTATTTCCCATGTTCTGCTGGAGAAGTGTGTCTCCTAGAATTACTGCTATGCTAGTTCTCCTTGATCAACACCACTACAACGTGGTAGTTAGTCTGTTTGACACAGTTATCAGGGAACTCAACTGGGATATTACGTGAGGTCTTCAGCTATGAGTCTACTGATACTCATGTTTCCCCATAGTCTGTCATAGAAGTGAATGTGGGACGGGTTTATGTGGGCTAACATGATGGCAACCATTGGATGTGTCAACCACAATGCCATCATTCATTTGCTACTGTCTCCGAGGTCACTGCACTTACCCTATTTGTGGGAAACTACATAAAGAACTATTGTGTTATTTAAGGCAAACATTCAACTCTAGCCCTATCTGCCTCCTATACTTTCAGCATCAATTTGATCAGCTTCTTGTGGCTATCTTTATTTCCACGCTGTGGATGATAAACATATATCAAGTTGTAGGCGAGACTAATACATCGCATTTGTAACAAAATAAAGCAGCAGTTGAAACCAAGTTTTATTAAATATGAAGATAAATACAAAATACTACAAAACATTGATAGACGTAAATCTTATTGATATGGTACACACTGGTTTAATATGTCACCTTCTGCTGCTCTTGTAAGTTTCATATGCTCACACAGAATGATGAGTTGCCACTCCATGAGTCTCAAACTGGAGATCGCCACCTGTTTTTGTCTGTCACCTGTTTTCTTCTTTTTTTTTTCGTGAAGCCTGATTTCTGTTCTCGGCACACGTCACATTTTTGTGTGTATATATATATATATATATATATATATATATATATATATATGAACCTGCTTTTTTCATCTTATAAGCATCATTTTAAAAAGTTATTTTTATTTCTTTTCTTTTTTGGAAAGATCTTTGATGGCGTCCATAAGCACACCCCCCCACCCCTTTTCCCTCCCAGGCAACTGGCCGAGCTGCATGATGATGAAAACAACGACTTCTGATTCATACTTGTGCTGCGTATCTTGTACGTGCTTATTTGTGGTAACAGTGAAGTCACTTCTGGCATAAAAGTCCTCTATCACAGCACACCTGGTCAGTGCTGGTCATGGGTGTTAATCGTACGATACCTTCTGCTAGCGCATCCCACACACCCGCTACCGCTCCTGGACATCGTCGAGCTGCTGTGAAGATATTCAACCGCTACCGTTCCATTCTCCTCTTTGATCCCACCACCCGTCTACTTTTCAGTGATCCCCCGATGATCGCCTTCAAGCGCGACAGGAATTTGGGAGATATTCTGGTTAGGAGCCATCTCCCTCGCTCCGACCCTCAACACTTCGGGGCGACCCTTTGTGGTCGGAACTACATCATCTGTTGTGCTCCCTACTGACTCGGTCTTATTCCCTAATGGACGGTTCGAGATCAAGCATGGCTTCACATGTGTGTCCCGTAACATCATTTATGCCATCATATGCCAACGATGCCACATGACTTACATTGGCGAGTCTGGTAGACGATTAGCGGAAAGGTTTTGTGAACATCTACGAGATGCTCAACAGAATACTGGCACTCCAGTGTCTTCCCATTTCAACTCCCCAGACCACAAGGGCAAAGACGACATCCGTATCACTGGTATTGTCCTTTGCCACTCTGGCAACCGCAGAAGATTTGCTTTGGAGAATCGCCTCATAGTCAAATATGGTTCGCTGACCCCACGAGGCATGAATGTATCACACTCGTACACATAGTTTCCTTTCGGCTACTCCTTCCCTTTTGCTTAGCCTTCTCTACCGCCCATGTTTTGGCTCTTTAGTCTATCTACTATGCCATGCTATTCAAAGTTCTTTTCCACTAGTCCCCATTGAGACACTTCGGTGTTCTCCTATACCCCTTCTCTCTGTGCTAATTACCCCTCATATGTTTTTTATTGCACCCCACTCTCAGACATCTCACTCTTTCCGTCTTTTGAGTACCTGTTATGCTACTGTTCTATTCTTTCTCCTTCGAGTTTGCACACTGACCCCGGTGTGAACTCCTCTGGTTAGTTATGCGTTATGCGCACATTTCTACACATATGATTGTCCCCGTATGGATGTGCACATGCATGTATGTGTTCATATGTATGGGTATGGTATATATATATATATATGTATATATATATGTATATATATATGTATATATATATATATGCATATTTGTGTGTGTGCTTGCTTTTATGCATATATATGTATGTGTATGTTGATATGTATAAGTATGTGCACGTCTGCTTGTACGTGTATATATGTATACACGCATCCGTGTGTGTGTGTATACATGTATTTATGGGCCCTTAGATATTTTCAGACATTGTCAGTGTTTTTGCAGTCGACGTAACCTAGACAGCTTCCCCCCACTCGTGTATTTTTAGAACCCTTCACCCCTGACCAGAGGGTATAATTACAGCTACACCCGTGGGACAATTCCTTTCCCATTCTGACCACGGTCGACAACACAGGGACGTCAATTTTCTTTTCTTTAACATATTTCGATTATTTTGTTTTGGATGTTTCATTACTAGTTAGCTATGTAGGATTAGTTTTATTTACTTACATATATCTGCGTGCGTGTTGGTTGTTTGTTCCTGCTGAAGGCCTATTGAGCCGAAACGTCGTTCAAATCTGTGTCGTCTACTAACCACGTAAAGCTTTTACCATACCATTTTTTCTACTTTTTTTCAATTTTCCCCCATTGTCAATTCTAACGTTTCTTGCAGGAGCAAGTGATGTTATAGCGATGTTACACTGGACGGAGCTGCACAAGAGTTTTGCGTGCGGTGTCGACACACTTTCATTTCTACGTGTGGCGTTCATTATTAACTCTCTCAGTGCGGACGCTTTTTATGAATGTAACGGAAGAGATTTCAAAGACACAATTGTTCATGGTTTTAAGAATAAATCTACATATTCATATTTATCTAACATATAACATATTATTATTTATGCAGTCTTAGATAAATGAAAAAGGTTTTATATTTCACCAATACAAGGATGATATGAGACCTGTAAAAAGGACATGGTTTGATGGCGGTTCACACTAATCAAATTGAATGTGACGCACTATGCCGCGATTGAGTGAGGCACTGTGCCGCGATTGAGTGACGCACTGTGCCGCGATTGAGTGAGGCACTGTGCCGCGATTGAGTGAGGCACTGTGACGCGATTGAGTGAGGCACTGTGCCGCGATTGAGTGAGGCACTATGCCGCGATTGAGTGATGCACTATGCCGCGATTGAGTGACGCACTATGCCGCGATTGAGTGAGGCATTATGCCGCGATTGAGTGACGCACTATGCCGCGATTGAGTGAGGCACTATGCCGCGAAACGAATGGAAAGAGTTAATAACTCGATACTAAAAACCCACGGAAGAGTGTAACACAAATAGACAAACGAATGAGACTTGAGCTTCAAAGATGATAAACAAGATCCTATCTACCAATAAATGCAATCCTTTAGTATAATTTTAACAATTGGACCTGCTAATCCCTGAGGATCTTTTGTATTATTGCTGTCGCCGGCATAGTTCTCTGGGTGACATGTCTCTGCCACAACCACGAGAAGGCGGTCAGAAAACGTATATATGGTGCAGCGGTTTGATCAGCTTTACGCTTGTCTGCGTGTTTGTTTATGTGATCCAAAATGTGTATGTATGCGTCTATGCATCGATATATACATAGCTGCACACATATATGAGCCTAAGCACACACAGTGGATCACATATTAGATAATTGCTGCAGCATTCATTCTGGTCAACAAATATTGTATTGTTCAAGAGATCCAAATGGACTTATTAGTTTATAGGGAACAAACATGAGTGTGGCTGTCTAATCTAATAATAACAACAGTAAAGGGATACTGTAGGGATGTATGTGCTGGACAAAAAGGAATCAATTAGTTTAATTTTAGGGGGTCAATTAGAGTTTAATTAGAGTGGGTCAATTAGAGTTTGAATATCTCTCTCTCTGCGATCAGGAGTTTGAATATAGGGAATCAATTAGAGTTTGATTAGAAGGGGTCAGTTAGAGTTTGATTATAGGGGGATGAGTTAGAAATTGATTAGAGGGAGTTAATTAGAATTCATTTAGGAAGAGTAAATCAGATATGGATTATAATGAGTTATTTCGAGTTGAATTAGAAAAAGTTAATAGAATCTGGATTAGAGGTGGTCAGTTAAGGTATGTCTAAAAAAAAGATCAATTAGAAGTTGATTATAAGGGTTAAATTAGTAGAGGGTCATTTAGAGTAGATTTACAAGAAACAAAATAACTAAACTTGAGGAAACATTCGATGTGGATAAGAAAGAACTTCAGAAACTACTGAAGGCTGTACACATCATATATAACAAAAGACAGTCCCGGATCTCCACAATTTTTGAGTCAGGTATTGGCACAATTTGGAATGGATCATTGAAAGATTAAACTACGATAGAGAGAAGTTTGTCAATCATCTCAAATGACTTCTCCATTCGTGAAAATGACTGGGAACATCTGGCAATGGACCGCACATCATGAAGAGTCTGTATAAATAAAGGCATAACATCATTTGAGGCCGTACTATGGCAAAACAAGGAAGAGAAAAAGACACATGAAAAAGATGGAAAAACCGTGTAGATCAATAGGTCTATCTTGATCATTCTGTGGCTGTGTGTGTTTGTTAAACTTTGGTAGAATCAGCCACGAGAGAAGCTGTTCCACAAAAACAAAACCTCAAAAAAAAAAACACACACACACAATAGCTTCCACCGAACCATGACAAAACAAAAATGGCTATATATACTGAAAGATTAGATATATGGATATTGTTAGTGTGTAACCAGTCAGCTACATCAAGCATTACCCTGCAGATATTTTCTTATTTAATAGAAGAACCTTGGCAACTATAGTTCTGCAATGTCATCAATTTTTTACTGTAAAACATGTAATCTTTGCACACTTCAAAAATCTATCTATATTAGGAACAATTATTACATTTTTATAAATAATTAATAATTATATTAAACATGTTTTTTTAGATATGTGTTAACATGAATATCAAAATAAATTTAAAAAATTAAGCAAGTTTATGGCTTTCATGTGTAATACCTCACTGGGTATACATTTCATTACTTATTACAAATAATCATAAGGAATATCATGATCACTAAACAATGACTGTTTGAGCTTCATCACATGTTGCACTTGCTACAGTATTTTTGTCGCCATTATCACATCTTTGTGCTGCCCATTAAAATAGAATTGATCAAATATCAGGAGAACATCAATACAGACCAAAAGCCCATTGACTTTATTCCTTGTAACAAGATGGTGTCATGCTGACATTTGATATCACTGAAGCTATTTTTTTTTAAATTGCAGTTCTTTCTTTGTTGTTTCACTCTACTACTATGTGTTTAATTCACTCTATGTGTTTGTTCAACTCTATGTGTTTGTTTCACTCTATGTGTTTGTTTCACTCTACTACTATGTGTTTATTTCACTCTACTACTATGTGTTTGTTTCACTCTATGTGTTTGTTTCACTCTACTACTATGTGTTTGTTTCATTCTATGTGTTTGTTTCACTCTACTACTATGTGTTTGTTTCATTCTATGTGTTTGTTTCACTCTACTACTATGTGTTTGTTTCGCTCTACTACTATGTGTTTGTTTCACTCTACTACTATGTGTTTGTTTCACTCTACTACTATGTGTTTGTTTCATTCTATGTGTTTGTTTCACTCTATGTGTTTGTTTCATTCTATGTGTTTGTTTCACTCTACTACTATGTGTTTGTTTCATTCTATGTGTTTGTTTCACTCTATGTGTTTATTTCACTCTATGTGTTTGTTTCACTCTATGTGTTTGTTTGACTCTACTACTATGTATTTGTTTCACTCTACTATGTGTTTGTTTCACTCTATGTGTTTGTTTCACTCTATGTGTTTGTTCCACTCTACTATGTGTTTGTTTCACTCTATGTGTTTGTTTCACTCAACTACTATGTGTTTGTTTCACTCTACTACTATGTGTTTGTTTTACTCTACTACTATGTGTTTGTTTCACTCTACAACTATGTATTTGTTTCACTCTATGTGTTTGTTTCACTCTATGTGTTTGTTTCACTCTATGTGTTTGTTTCACTCTACTACTATGTGTTTGTTTCAGCCTATGTGTTTGTTTCACGCTACTACTATGTGTTTGTTTCACTCTATGTGTGTGTTTCACTCTACTACTATGTGTTTGTTTCACTCTATGTGTTTGTTTCACTCTACTACTATGTGTTTGTTTCACTCTATGTGTTTGTTTCACTCTATGTGTTTGTTTCACTCTATGTGTTTGTTTCACTCTACTACTATGTGTTTGTTTCACTCTATGTGTTTGTTTGACTGTACTACTTTGTGTGTTTCACTCTACTATGTGTTTGTTTAATTCTATGTGTTTGTTTCACTCTACTACTATGTGTTTGTTTCACTCTACTACTATGTGTTTGTTTCACTCTATGTGTTTGTTTGACTCTACTACTATGTGTTTGTTTCACTCTACTATGTGTTTGTTTCACTCTATGTGTTTGTTCCATTCTACTATGTGTTTGTTCCACTCTACTATTTGTTTGTTCCACTCTACTATTTGTTTGTTTCATTCTATGTGTTTGTTTCACTCTATGTGTTTGTTTCACTCTACTACTATGTGTTTATTTCACTCTACTACTATGTGTTTGTTTCACTCTATGTGTTTGTTTCATTCTATGTGTTTGTTTCACTCTACTACTATGTGTTTGTTTCATTCTATGTGTTTGTTTCACTCTACTACTATGTGTTTGTTTCACTCTACTACTATGTGTTTGTTTCATTCTATGTGTTTGTTTCACTCTATGTGTTTGTTTCATTCTATGTGTTTGTTTCACTCTACTACTATGTGTTTGTTTCATTCTATGTGTTTGTTTCACTCTATTTGTTTATTTCACTCTATGTGTTTGTTTGACTCTACTACTATGTATTTGTTTCACTCTACTATGTGTTTGTTTCACTCTATGTGTTTGTTTCATTCTATGTGTTTGTTTCACTCTACTACTATGTGTTTGTTTCATTCTATGTGTTTGTTTCACTCTACTACTATGTGTTTGTTTCACTCTACTACTATGTGTTTGTTTCATTCTATGTGTTTGTTTCACTCTATGTGTTTGTTTCATTCTATGTGTTTGTTTCACTCTACTACTATGTGTTTGTTTCATTCTATGTGTTTGTTTCACTCTATTTGTTTATTTCACTCAAATGTGTTTGTTTGACTCTACTACTATGTATTTGTTTCACTCTACTATGTGTTTGTTTCACTCTATGTGTTTGTTTCACTCTATGTGTTTGTTCCACTCTACTATGTGTTTGTTTCACTCTTATGTGTTTGTTTCACTCAACTACTATGTGTTTGTTTCACTCTACTACTATGTGTTTGTTTCACTCTATGTGTTTGTTTCACTCTACAACTATGTGTTTGTTTCACTCTATGTGTTTGTTTCACTCTATGTGTTTGTTTCACTCTATGTGTTTGTTTCACTCTACTACTATGTGTTTGTTTCAGTCTATGTGTTTGTTTCACGCTACTACTATGTGTTTGTTTCACTCTATGTGTGTGTTTCACTCTACTACTATGTGTTTGTTTCACTCTATGTGTTTGTTTCACTCTATGTGTTTGTTTCACTCTATGTGTTTGTTTCACTCTACTACTATGTGTTTGTTTCACTCTATGTATTTGTTTCACTGTATGTGTTTGTTTCACTTTACTACTATGTGTGTTTCACTCTACTATGTGTTTGTTTAATTCTATGTGCTTGTTTCACTCTACTATGTGTTTGTTTCACTCTATGTATTTGTTTCACTGTATGTGTTTGTTTCACTCTACTACTATGTGTGTTTCACTCTACTATGTGTTTGTTTAATTCTATGTGCTTGTTTCACTCTACTATGTGTTTGTTTCACTCTATGTGTTTGTTTGACTCTACTACTATGTGTGTTTCACTCTACTATGTGTTTGTTTAATTCTATGTGTTTGTTTCACTCTGCTATGTGTTTGTTTCACTCTATGTGTTTGTTTGACTCTACTACTATGTGTTTGTTTCACTCTACTATGTGTTTGTTTCACTCTATGTGTTTGTTTCACTCTATGTGTTTGTTCCACTCTACTATGTGTTTGTTCCACTCTACTATTTGTTTGTTCCACTCTACTATGTATTTGTTTGTTTCACTCTATGTGTTTGTTTCACTCTATGTGTTTGTTCCACTCTACTACTATGTGTTTGTTTCACTCTGCTATGTGTTTGTTTCACTCTATGTGTTTGTTTCACTCTACGTGTTTGTTTCACTCTACTATGTGTTTGTTTCACTCTATGTGTTTGTTTCACTCTATGTGTTTGTTTGACTCTACTACTATGTGTTTGTTTCACTCTGCTATGTGTTTGTTTCACTCTATGTGTTTGTTTCACTCTATGAGTTTGTTTCACACTACTATGTGTTTGTTCCACTCTACTATTTGTTTGTTTCACTCTGCTATGAGTTTGTTTCACTCTACTATGTGTTTGTTCCACTCTACTATGTGTTTGTTCCACTCTACTATTTGTTTGTTTCACTCTACTATGTGTTTGTTCCACTCTACTATGTGTTTGTTCCACTCTACTATTTGTTTGTTCCACTCTACTATTTGTTTGTTTCACTCTGCTATAAGTTTGTTTCACTCTGCTATGAGTTTGTTTCACTCTACTATGTGTTTGTTCCACTCTACTATGTGTTTGTTCCACTCTACTATTTGTTTGTTCCACTCTACTATGTGTTTGTTCCACTCTACTATGTGTTTGTTCCACTCTACTATGTGTTTGTTCCACTCTATTATGTGTTTGTTCCACTGTACTATTTGTTTGTTTCACTCTGCTATGAGTTTGTTTCACTCTACTATGTGTTTGTTTCCTTCTACTACTATGTGTTTGTTTCATTCTACTATGTGTTTGTGTTTCACTCTAATACTATGTGTTTGTGTTTCACTCTACTATGTGCTTGTGTTTCACTCTATTACTATGTGTTTGTGTTTCACTCTACTATGTGTTTGTTTCACTCTAATATGTGTTTGTGTATCACTCTACTATGAGTTTGTGATTCACTCTACAATGTGTTTGTGTTTGACACTACTACTATGTGTTTGTTTAACAATTGTTTGTTCCGTCAATAATTTCAATCCTTAACTAAGACAGCCTTTTATTTCCTTGTTGTAAATAATATGTAAAATACATGCACTAGAAACAAACAAAAGATAATAAATAAAGGGGCATGATCTGTTTATAGCTCAGTGGTTAGTGAACTGTACTACAAAGGACAAGGGGTAGGGTTCGATCCCAACTGACGGCATCCGGGTTCACCCAGCCTTAAATGGGTACCGGATTTTTTTCTGGGAAAGTAAAGCAGCACGGGCGTAATACCGACCACATTACCCCAAAAATGATGTGCTGAAGGTCTGTAAAATATAGGATCACTAACATCATATTTCCCTATACGCCACTTGGCGTGACGGGGGGGTACTTTACTTTTTTTTTTTTTTTTTTACTTATTATCTAAACATATATTATGGGACATTAATTTCATTCTTTGATGGAGTTTTGCTGCAGTTAAATTATTCGTTAAATATACAGCAGAAACAGCAATAGCAAAATATGGGAATTCTCAATGCAATATATTGAATATAACATACTAATTTTTTACTTATTAATTAAGTGCTTGACTGAGTAATTGGTTGTGTCCAAACTAATTTTATTTTAAGAACACAATACTCTCATTGGCTGCTGGAACTTATGAAACATGTTCTAAAATATGGTAACTAATGTGCTAAAATAATATAGAGCACGCTATATATTTATAATAGTATAAAACATAGTATAGAACACGCTATATATTTATAATAGTATAGAACATAGTATAGAACACGCTATATATTTTCAATGGTATAGAACATGCTATATATTTATAATGGTACAAAACACACTATATATTTACAATGGTCATGATGTAAACATATGACAAATATCTACATGCTGTTAACTCAGGTCAAAATTAGAATATCACATTAGGTACTGAACCTGACACTTTACTCAGTACCTGAAGTAATACTCAAACATTGAGCCCTGGCATGCTGAAACAATATGCATCTGTCTGGGTGTGTACGTGCCAAGGAAAGGAATGAAGGAAGACAAAAGCAGAAACATCACAAAGACGTGTTCGAGGCACAAAATATGTGAAAACATTCATTGAAGTAAATTGCATGCTTCATACCAACAGACAAAATAGAAAAGAATGCAGTGTTCAACACTTAACATATCAACATCAGCATCATCAGTAACATCAGCATCATCAGTATCATCAGCATCATCAGTAACATCAGCATCATCAGCATCATCAAGTACAGCTACTACATCTGCTGATGCAGGTGACCATGCTTCTCTAAAACATTATTTTCAGAGTTAACAACCCAGATACTGACTTTCCAACGTGCCATTTTCTCAGCAGTCTTGTATCTTTTCTCTCTCTCTTCTTCCCTTATTCTTCCACTTGTAATATGTTCTAAATGTTCCCTTAACATTTTCTGGCAACAAAAAATGAAGCATATAGACATACAAAATACATCAGAATTCTAGAACAGCGCAACGTATTGCCAAAAACATAGTAAAGAAGTAAGCTACAACAACAAAAGAATTATAAAATGGGCTCTTTTATAGGAAACATCAGAATACATAAAAAGAGGAAGATACAGAGAGACACTAAAAAGAACCCTTATAAAAGAAGCAAAACTGGCAGGCATAAACTCATTAGATAAGATTGAATATCTTGCCAAGAATAGAGATGGATGGTGAATAGCACTGCATCGCTATGCAACAATTAGAGGCACTGGAAGGATTAAGATCAATATCAAGAAACTACAACAGAAAATTGTATTTAACTAAACATAATGAATAGTTTGGGTCAGACTTGGAACTTCCTACATAAGATAGTCATTGACATGCAAGTGGAGAAACTTGGTTGCTGTCTCCATAACCACCACCAAGAGTGTTTAGTCAAACATATCAACAGACAAGTACAACAATATGCTGTTTTTAAACAGACAAAACATCAACAGATAAACAACATAAATCATCTCTCATGAAAGAATAAACTTAAGAATCTTTAAACAACAATGTACACCTGGAATTATAACAACATCAACAAAGTACATCTGGATCTATAACAACACCAGCAGTGTACACCTGAATCTATAACAACACCAGCAGTGTACACCTCAATCTATAACAACACCAGCAGTGTACACCTGAATCTATAACAACACCAGCAGTGTACATCTGGTTCTATAACAACATCAACAAAGTACATCTGGATCTATAACAACACCAGCAATGTACATATGGATCTCTAACAACATTAACAAAGTACATCTGGATCTATAACAACACCAGCAATGTACATCTGGATCTATAACAACATTAACAAAGTACATCTGGATCTATAACAACACCAGCAATGTACATCTGTTTCTATAACAACACCAACAATGTACACAAAACATGCACACATGATGGTCTATAATGCGTTTGTTTCTTCTTTAATGCTACTTCATGTGCCATATAATGTTATAGAAGTGTGTGAGATCTTCTACCTTTTTCTTCTTCTACCGTTTTAGCTCCCTGTGGAGCATAGGTCTTCAACAAACACTTTCAGCTCCCTGTGGAGCATAGGTCTTCAACAAACACTTTCAGCTCCCTGTGGAGCATAGGTCTTCAACAATCACTTTCAGCTCCCTGTGGAGCATAGGTCTTCAACAATCACTTTCAGCTCCCTGTGGAGCATAGGTCTTCAACAATCACTTTCAGCTCCATGTGGAGCATAGGTCTTCAACAAACACTTTCAGCTCCCTGTGGAGCATAGGTCTTCAACAAACACTTTCAGCTCCCTGTGGAGCATAGGTCTTCAACAAACACTTTCAACTCCCTGTGGAGCATAGGTCTTCAACAAACACTTTCAGCTCCCTGTGGAGCAAAGGTCTTCAACAAACACTTTCAACTCCCTGTGGAGCATAGGTCTTCAACAAACACTTTCAACTCCCTGTGGAGCAAAGGTCTTCAACAAACACTTTCAACTCCCAGTGGAGCATAGGTCTTCAACAAACACTTTCAGCTCCCAGTGGAGCATAGGTCTTCAACAAACACTTTCAACTCCCAGTGGAGCATAGGTCTTCAACAAACACTTTCAGCTCCCAGTGGAGCATAGGTCTTCAACAAACACTTTCAGCTCCCAGTGGAGCATAGGTCTTCAACAAACACTTTCAGCTCCCAGTGGAGCATAGGTCTTCAACAAACACTTTCAGCTCCCTGTGGAGCATAGGTCTTCAACAAAAACTTTCAGCTCCCTGTGGAGCATAGGTCTGCAACAAACACTTTCAGCTCCCAGTGGAGCATAGGTCTTCAACAAACACTTTCAGCTCCCTGTGGAGCAAAGGTCTTCAACAAACACTTTCAGCTCCCAGTGGAGCATAGGTCTTCAACAAACACTTTCAGCTCTCTGTGGAGCAAAGGTCTTCAACAAACACTTTCAGCTCCCAGTGGAGCAAAGGTCTTCAACAAACACTTTCAGCTCCCAGTGGAGCATAGGTCTTCAACAAACACTTTCAGCTCCCAGTGGAGCAAAGTTCTTCAACAAACACTTTCAGCTCCCAGTGGAGCAAAGGTCTTCAACAAACACTTTCAGCTCCCAGTGGAGCATAGGTCTTCAACAAACACTTTCAACTCCCTGTGGAGCATAGGTCTTCAACAAACACTTTCCAAGTCGTTCTGTTTTTTGCCATTCTTTTAAGATAATTCCATGTCTTCCCCATCATCTTCATCTCTGCTTCTAACTGTCTTCTCCAAGAATTCCTTGGTCTTCCTCTTTGTCTTTTCCCTTGGGGATTCCAAAAAAGGGCCTGTTGTGTAATACTCTCAGTTGGCTTCCGTAGTGTGTGTCCTATCCAGCGCCATCATCTTCGCTGTATCTCTTTATGTGAGGTGGGAGGGGGAAATGTTGTCTGGCCTTCATTAGTTGTGTAGCTTAAGTTGTTGTTAAGTCAAATTGACTTAAGGTCTCTTGAATTCTATCTATCCATCACTGTTCTCTTTCTGGGTTTCCCTTTTGCTCTGTAGCTGGATGTTTTCATGTCACACTTGAGCTGCAGGTTGTTTGGATTTAACTCTGGTTAAATGTCCAAACCTTTAACTCTGGTCAAATGTCCAAACCTTTAACTCTTGTCAAATGTCCAAACCTTTAACTCTGGTCAAATGTCCAAACCTTTAACTCTGGTCAAATGTCCAAACCGTTTGATTCTTTGCCTTTCATTATAGTCAACAACTAGTGTTACATCCACCATTTTTCTGCAAGATCTTTAATATCTTATCTCTTCTAGTTTTGGTTACATATTATTCTATATAATTAAAGGCAGAGACAGAGAATAAACTACAAGAAATGATAGACATAATAGTAAAAGAAAGCAGTAAAAAAGGTCTCAGTCTGAATAGTAAGAAAATAGAAGTAAAGGTCATATCAAAGAATCAATCAACATCATCATGCATCATAAAAATAAACAGGGCAAATCTGAAACAAGTGCAACGCGTCAAATACTTGGGCATAATAATAACGTCAGGTGGGAGATGCACCACAGAAATAACAAGCAGAATAGCTCAGGCCAAAATGGCATTTCAGAAAATGACAAATATTTTATGCAACAAATCTATGTCAACAGAAGTGAGAAAGAGAGTTTATCGGTGCTATATAGAGCCAATTCTGACCTATGGAAGCGAATCATGGACAGTAGACAAACAAATGAAAAGACAATTAGAGGCCACAGAGATGGGATTTCTCAGAAGAATGTTGAAAGTTCCCTAGGCAGCTAAAAAGACCAATGAAGAAATTCTTAAAGAGGCCAACACAAAAAGGGAGCTCCTAAAAACTTCAGAAAGAAACAATCAACATTTTTTTGGCACATCATGAGAAGAGCAGAGTTGGAATCCTTTGTAACAACTGGCAAAATAAAAAGAAAGAGAGATCGTGGATGACAAAGAGAGAAAATAGTGGATAGTTTGGTGTCATGGCATGGAAAACAGTCAACAACAGAACTTATATGATGCGCTGTAGACAGAATATTGTGGAAGGACATGATCGTCTATGCCAACCAGAATGGCACATGATGATATTTATTCTATATATTTAATTTCACATGTTATTTTATGCATACGTCTTTCAAGAGTTATCCATCTCATACTGGTAGCACAATGTCAGTACAAACATTATTTTTACTGAGTAAATTATTTTACCAAACTAATAAACATACAAAGGTGAAACACGTAAGTTTATTGTTTTTATCATATAAATAAATATTCACCATCTCCTGAAAGAAACCGAGGACCTTCTTGTAGAGCAGTGAGATGAAGCCCTGTAAACAATAACCAGAGATAAAATGTTCAACATAAAAATGTACGCAGAATATCTTCTAAAATTATAAATATTTAAAATAAAACAAACCAGAAAAGTATATACTACATATAGATATATATACCATGTAATTTAACTAGAGAACACTGAGGAAACGAATGAAAGCCAAACTTCTATTTAAGTATGTGACAATTCAAGAAAAAAACTTTATCTATATTATACTTCAAATGTATCTACATAAAAAATATATATATTGTTTATTTTTAAAATCAACAATGTAGAGCAAACAAATCATAAATAAATCAAAATGAAGTGAAAAGACCACAAATATTATAGCACAAGTCATGAATGCACCAAGAATAAGAAAAGTTAAACTCCTATTCTCATTTACCATCTGTTTAGTAAGGTATAGGAAATAGAAAGCCTCATCTAAATTTGAGAAGGTAATTTAAAAAGTAACATCAGATTTAATTGGAAAGAGAAAATACTTAGGAGCAACATGAACAAAAAAACTTGCACAGAACTTGTGCAAGTATAAAAATGTTAGTACCTTGAATCTTCCAACATGAAGAAATTAAAGAAAGAAAGAAAAAGATGATAAAGTAGCAGTGAACTAAGTGATTTATTTGTTTTCATTTGAAAATAAAATGCACCCACTTAAGATTTATTTCCTCCTGTAATATAGAAACAAAGATAACAAATATCCTTATTCCTTCATGGCAAAATTTATCACTTAAGCCAAAAATATAATTTTAAATTTTTAGGGCTGATAACACAGAAACAAATTAAAGGAGACAGAGTGGTTGTTGGCTAAAGCTACGAGACTTTGAAATATTGACCGGGCATGTGTTCATATGTTCACAGCTTCAACACAGAACATGAATAAATCTTGCTGGGTTATGACTGTCACTGATAACGTAACAGCAGCTACTTAGACAAAACTCAGAGATAGCATAAGCAAACACTTCAAGAACCAAATGCAAGAAAATGACTAAGTACAAACCAGTGCATGAATTCACTTAGTGATAACGTTTTGGCCTTATTTTTCTGCAGTCATATCTGGACAAAGACACTGGGCCTACTGTACATACGAAGGCAAGCAAAAGCCTTCACGATGCATATTGATCTCAGGGAACGAGACCATAAATGAACGCAAATCAATATTCAATAGCAGATCAATGGCAAGACAAACATGCCAATGCTGTCCACACTTCAGACTGTGTTCAGCTGTTTCTGAACTATAAAGTGATGGCAGTACTTTAGTTCAAAAATTTAAAATCTACTCAAACATTAAAAATGTAGATTTATTATAATTTTAGTCACGATTATAAATGACATTCTCATATTAAGTTAGATACAATAATGAAACTAAAAAATAATTTATTATCATGGCTTAGGAACCAACCTTTCTGCACTCATAACAATATCATTAGTGATCTGCTCATTTATACAAAAGTATTATTGACAGTGTCAATAACAAGCAATTATATCTCCCCTCGACGCTGAAAGGCAAATGAGGAAGGAAAGAAGAAGAAGAATAACAAGCATTAATTTTTATAACTCTCATTATATTTTAAATAATATCTTGAAAGTTGGGTACAAATTTTCAGATGAAACAAATTAGAAAATAAAAGAAATAATTCTGAACTTTTGGATAATGAAACCAGTTCTGTTCCCACAGAGCTACACCACTGGTCTAATTGTATAGCATTTAGCTTCAACCACAAACACAGATATTGTGTGAAACCATTTGGTAACCGCTTAACTACAATATTTTAAATGTAAATGCAATGTGCTCATGCAGACAAAAGTCAGACAGTAACATTGGAGACAATCAAGTCATGTCTACAAAAATAGAAAAATTTTGACTGATAAAGAATACACCAAGCACAAAATAAAATTTGACAAGCTACAAAAGAACAAATGTTACTGCATATAATACTTGGTAAAAGCTACGAAAGAACAAATGTTACTGCATATAATACTTGGTACAAGCTACGAAAGAACAAATGTTACTGCATATAATACTTGGTACAAGCTACGAAAGAACAAATGTTACTGCATATAATACTTGGTACAAGCTACGAAAGAACAAATGTTACTGCATATAATACTTGGTACAAGCTACGAAAGAACAAATGTTACTGCATATAAAACTTGGTACAAGCTACGAAAGAACAAATGTTACTGCTTATAAAACTTGGGACAGGCAACCCAATATCAACTCAAGATCACAGAAAAAACAGTAAAACTGAAGTCACAAAATGTCACATGAAGGTAATGTTATAAGTTTGATATCTGATGCAAAGGTAATATTGTAAGTTTGATGTGAAGGTAAAATTATAAATATTATGTGAAGGTAATATTATAAATCTGATCTCTTAATAATCAAATAAAAATATTCTTATAGTTTTATCTATTCCTTCTTTGCATTATTAATTTTATTACCCCAGAACATGTAGCATAGTATATCTTCATTTTGTTGTCTGTTTTTGGTCCCTGTTTTCTGAAGAAGGTTGAAACACCAAATATTTGTATTGTCCTTTTTTGTAAATCTGTCATCATACTTTGTAGGAATGTATGTTACACCAGTTACACCCATGGAAAGTTGCCATGGAGTCAAATAGATTACATAATGATAAAAGACAGATTCTGGAACAGCGCCAAGAAAGCCAAAATCTATCCAGGAGCAGATATTAATTCAGATCACAATCCTGTAATGATTAAAATGAAAATCAAATTAAAGAGAAACAAACAAAAGACTAATTCAGCAATACCAATAGATATAACAGCGTTAAATCAGAAAGATGTTAAAGAAACTTATACATTACAAGTAAAGAACACATATTAGAAGCTGCTAGAAGAAGGGATTAGTACAGAAGAGAAAATCCTGAAGAAAAATTCACAACCAAATGGCAATGCATAAAAAACAGCAAACAAGAATCTTGTGATACCTTACCCAAAAAAGGAAAGTAACAAAAAACAAAAATGGATAACTGACAACATCTTGGAAGAAATGGAAGAAAGAAGACAAGCGAAGAACACTGCCAGATACAAGGAAATTGATAATGAAATATGCAAAATGTGCAAAATGGCAAAAGAAGACTGGCTCAACCAAAGATGTCTAGAAGTCGAAACTATAGACAGTAAACAAAACTTAAGAGAGATGTCATAGAAATAAAGAGAATGACTAATAAAGACAAAAAAGCTGCAGGAAACAGTTGCATTGCAAACAAAGAGGGAAGAATGCTAACAGACAACAAAGGCATAATCGATAGATGGCAGGAAAATATAACAGAAGTATTTCATGATGAAAGGGACAAAAAAACCATTTATAAAATGTATGTCCAGCTATAAAATCCTAAAATCTGAAGTAGAAAAAGCTATAAAAACAATGAAAAAGGGAAAAGCAGCAGGACCTGACAATATCATAGAGATAGAGATGATACAGGCACTAGAAGATTTTGGCATCGAAGTGATCACAGACATATACCAAACAGGATATATACCAAATGAACTAAAAAAAAAACTTTCATTGCATTGCCTAAAAAGAATGGTGCAGTTGAATACTGTGATTTTAGAACAATAAGCCTAATGAGCCAGGTAACCAAAATTTTGCTGAAAGTTATACAGGGAAGGATTCAGAATAAAATCAATATTGACTTAGATGAGCAGCAATTTGGATTTGGATTAATGGATGCTTACGCAGAATAAAAGGATGGAAATGGCAGGACAAAATCAATAACATAGAATTATGGAAATGTACCAGTCAAATCATCATCATCATCAAGTACCGGACCTGCTGGTGTAGGTGATCATGTCTCTCCACAACCTTCGATCTCGGCAGCTATTTATCATTTCTGTTGTTGACCTTCTACCAAGCCATTCTCTTAGGCTGTCTGGTATTTTTTCTCTTTGCTTCCCTCTATCTCTTCGTCCCTCAATTTTTCCAGTTGTTACAATATATTCCAGTTGTTCTCTTCTCATTACATGGCCAAAAAATGATGATTGTTTCTTCCTAATGTTGGAAATTAGCTTTTTTTTTGCTTTGACCTCTCTCAGAACATCTTCATTACTCTTCTTAGCTGTCCATGGTACTCTCAAAATTCTTCTGTAAAACCACATTTCTACAGACTCCAGTGATTTTCTTGTCTCTTGTCCTATTGTCCATGATTCACATCCATATGTTAAGACTGGCTCTACATAACATTTAAGAACTCTTTTTCTTGTTTCTAATGTCAAAAATGGATTGCATAGTATCTTCCTTATTTTTGTGGAAAGCTGCTTTTGCCTGAGCCGTTCTGCATCTCACCTCTTTTGTACATCTTCCGTCTGAGGTTAACAAAGTTCCCACATATTTAAATTCATTTACCTGTTTTAATATTGTTCCACTTGTCTTTATTTTGCACTGAGGTGATGTCTTATTCTTTGTTGTTACCATTACCTCTGTCTTTTTGCTATTAAGGCTGAGTCCTTTATTTTTACTTTCTTTCACTATAATGTCCAACATTTCTTGTAACACCAGTCAAATACCAGTGGATAAAGAGATACAGTGAAGACGATGGTGCTGGATAGGACACACACTGCGGAAGCCAACTGAGAGTATTACACAAAAGGCCCTTTTTTTGAATCCCCAGGGGAAAAGACAAAGAGGAAGACCAAGGAATTCTTGGAGAAGACAGATAGAAGCAGAGATGAAGATGATGGGGAAGACATGGAATTATCTTAAAAGAATGGCAAAAAACAGAACGACTTGGAAAGTGTTTGTTGAAGACCTGTGCTCCACTGGGAGCTTATGAAGGTAGTAGAGATCAATAACAGTTTATACAGTGGCAGAGATCAATAACAGTTTATACAGTGGCAGAGATCAATAACAGTTTATATAGTGGCAGAGATCAATAACAGTTTATATAGTGGCAGAGATCAATAACAGTTTATATAGTGGCAGAGATCAATAACAGTTTATATAGTGGCAGAGATCAATAACAGTTTATATAGTGGCAGAGATCAATAACAGTTTATATAGTGGCAGAGATCAATAACAGTTTATATAGTGGCAGAGATCAATAACAGTTTATATAGTGGCAGAGATCAATAACAGTTTATATAGTGGAAACAATTGAGACAATTAAACAGGTTATAAATGCCCACTTTTCAGGTCAGTCTTGCTCATTTCCTAAAAGATTTTGTTCAAACTAACAAGGTTTAAAGGGTAATCCAATCATATATAGCGATTATCAATGAGATTCTCTCGGGAAATAAGGCAGCCTGGTGTGATATTGGCCACACACCCCATAAATTTGCAGATGGTCTCTGAGAAATATCAGCTCAGTCACACACCACAGGACATCTGCTTCTCTTTTTTCTTATTTTTAATATGGTGGGGCTTTTATCTAGTCATGTTTTATAGTAATGCTAACCTATAAATTGCATTTAGATACTTCAAGAACTATTTCAGTTATAGTAGAGTAGTATTTATTGAAACTATTGAATAATCTTGATAAAATAAAATTGAGACATAAAAATAAAAAATAAAGTGACTTAAGATCACTATTTAATTATGACTGCATTAAAGTTGTAACATTGTTGCTGGTTTCATAGTTTGACTCTCAAAATATTAGAGCTTATAATTTAATAATCAACTATTATCTTGAGACTCAAACCTTGAGAAACAGCAATCTTGTTGCAGTCTTAATACAGTCGCACGTACATTAATGTCTACCAATTAGTGATAACAATTTTAATGAGTTCTACTACAAGACATCCAATGATACACTCAAGAATAAATTAGACCTTTTTATAGACAATTACCCTTTTATGATCAAATTAGGTCTTGTCCAGACAAGTACAAAGTTCAAAAAGTTAAACTGAAAATCTCTCTAGATAATTAAAAGTTTCAGGAGCAAATGCAACCTTGCTGTTCAATAGTTGGCCTTGTTTTTACCTAGCAGTATTAATAGCCTATTAACTCTGTAGGCACATGTGTTACAATGTACACACATATACAAATATATACATGATTGGTGGAAGAAATAGATAAAAATAAAT
Source organism: Megaustenia siamemsis (assembly GCA_032433765.1). Lineage (NCBI taxonomy): Eukaryota > Metazoa > Mollusca > Gastropoda > Stylommatophora > Ariophantidae > Megaustenia > Megaustenia siamemsis. Next base: position 80,213,423 of record JAVIAB010000050.1, read on the forward strand.
GAAGAAATGATTCTATACGGTGAAGTGTTAGTATTACATGAGAGCTGTATCATATTAACTCTATAGTTGTGAGAGTTACATGAGAGCTGGATCATATTAACTCTACAGCTGTGAGAGTTACATGAGAGCTGGATCATATTAACTCTACAGCTGTGAGAGTTACATGAGAGCTGGATCATGCAAACTCCACAGCTGTGAAAGTTATATGAGAGCAGCATCAGATTAACTCTACAGCTGTGAGAGTTACATGAGAGCTGGATCATGCAAACTCTACAGCTGCGAGAGTTACATGAGAGCTGGATCATGCTAACTCTACAGCTGTGAAAGTTACATCAGAGCTGGATCATACTAGCTCTACAGCTGTGAGAGTTACATCACAGCTGGATCATGCAAACTCTACAGCTGCGAGAGTTACATGAGAGCTGGATCATGCTAACTCTACAGCTGTGAAAGTTACATCAGAGCTGGATCATACTAGCTCTACAGCTGTGAGAGTTACATGAGAGCTGGATTATACTAACTCTACAGCTGTGAGAGTAACATGAAAGCTGGATCATATTAAATCTACAGCTGTGAGAGTTACATGAAAGCTGGATCATATTAAATCTACAGCTGTGAGAGTTACATGAAAGCTGGATCATATTAAATCTACAGCTGTGAGAGTTACATGAAAGCTGGATCATATTAACTCTCATCACCATTGAGTGCCTTCTCCACAACGAAGGTTGGCTACCATGGAGCGCCATTCTGCTCTGTCTCTTGCTTTGATGGTGCAGGTTGTCATAGGCTGATTTGTCCATCTTTTGATGTTACTCGCCCATGTTAGTCTTGGTCTGCCTCTGCCTCTTTTACCTTGTATTTTCCCCTCCAGGATTACTTTTAGTAGGAGACAAATAATAATAAATGAATATTATTATAGAGGGAAACATCCGAGGCGATAATCAGTATTTTCTGATTCTCTGATGTTTCCCTCTATAATAATATTCATTTATTATTATCTGTCTCCAGTCTTAACCACTGGAAACTACTATTCGTGCTGTTTCGTCCTAAACGTTTGTCTGCAACGCAAGTATTCAGCCCTACCCTATCCGGGAGATACTTGTCTTAACAGGAAAAATATTTCCGAGCTGTGATCGCAGCCTTATGTTATAGTCGTAGGCAATGTCCTTTCGCGAAGGCCTTTTCCATGACTATAACATAAGGCTGCGATCACAGCGAAAGGACATTGCCTACGAAGCTAATTTTTTAGTTAGCTGAGTGGCAGTGTTCCCTAGCATTTGGCTTTTCGTGGCAAGGCGCTGTGCCACTGAGTACGGGTTCGATCCTGCCTTGGTCCATATTTTTTTATGTTGATTATTTGTCATTTTTTTCGAGTGCTGTAAACATACCTCTTCCTCTGAATTGATTTACTTTTAGTAGGCTGTTGTGTCTTTTAACATGACCTTAAACTCGCATTTGTCTTGTTTGAATTGTGCTTAGTAGTTCTCTTTTCATTTTTAGTTGTTTTAAGACTTCATTCATCATTTGTTTTCTTTTCCTTTCATCCAATTTTACCTATTCTTCTATATATCCACATTTCAAAGGCTTCAATTCTCTGTTCTGTTTTTTTGTCTAATGTCCATGTTTCTGCACCATATAGGAATGTTGAGAAGACATAACATTTTGTTAGTTTTAGTTTTAGCCCTGGTGTTATTTGTTTGATGTTAGTTTGTTCTTCATGACATTAAAATTACTTTTTGCCATACCTATTCCTTTGTTTATTTCAGTTGTACATTTTCCATCATTGGTTATAGTATGTCCAAGGTAGTTGTAGTTCTGAACTGTCTCCAGGTCTATTCCTTCAACTTTGATATCCACTTGTGGGTTTTGAGTATCTTCTTTGTTTATGATCATAGTTTTAGTCTTTTTGATATTCATATCTAGTCCATATTTTTTGCTTGTTATGTTTATCACATTAAGCAATTGTTGTAGGTCTTTAGGATTTTCTGCTAGTAGAACAGTATCATCAGCATATCTTAGGTTATTGATTATCTTTCCATTAATTTGTAGGCCTGGCATCTCTATGATGTTTTTAAAAATTTGCTCAGTGTATAGATTGAACAAGCTTGGTGATAGGATGCATCCCTGTCTTATTCCTCTTTTTATATCAATGGGTGTAGAGTTCTCTTTTTTATATTTTATTATGGCTGTTTGCTCCCAGTATAGATTACATAATAGTCATATGTCCATGTCATCTAGATGTATCTCTTTCAGGCATTCTATAAGTTGTTTGTGGTGTATATAACTCTACAGCTGTGGAAACATTATTCTGGTGTGGTCAGAATTATCATTCTTGAAGTTGTAAGCTAAATTGTCATTAAATTCAAACTTCTGTATATTTTTTGCTCACAGTTAAAATTAAAAAAAAAAGATTAAAAAGAAAATATTATATTACATGAACATTCTTTTAATGGGGTATTAAAATATTTCCAAATAATATATTTTATTAGTCAAGATACATTGGTCCAGAGTTCATGAGTCAAGATAAACATATAACTTGAACATGTAACATAATCAATAATGCAATGAGAAGAGAGTAAAAGGTAGACGTAGAAAATAATGAATTTAATAACAGACATGATGATGAGGATATACAAGAGAGACACTACAGACCACTGACTAGTTGGCTTCATTCTTCCTGGACACTGAAAGGAAACAGAGGCAGAAGAGGGAAGACAGGCGAAAAGGGCAAAACAGAAAGAAGAGGGAACACAGGCAGATGAGGGAACACAGGCAGAAGGAGCAACACAGACAGATGAGGGAACACAGGCAAAAGAGGGAACACATGCAGAAAGGGCAACACAGACAGACAAGGGAACACAGGCAGAAGAGGGAACACAGGCAGAAGGGGCAACACAGACAGAAGAGGGAACACAGGCAGAAGAGGGAACACAGACAGAAGAGGGAGCACAGGCAGAAGAAGGAACACAGGCAGAAGAGGCAACACAGGCAGAAGGGGCAACACAGACAGAAGGGGCAACACAGACAGAAGAGAGAAAACAGACAGAAGAGGAAACACAGGCAGAAGTTGGAGCACAGGCAGAAGAGGCAACACAGGTAGAAGAGGCAACACAGACAGAAGAGGGAACACGGACAGAAGAGGGAACACAGACAGAAGAGGGAGCACAGGCAGAAGAAGGAACACAGGCAGAAGAGGCAACACAGGCAGAAGGGGCAACACAGACAGAAGAGGGAACACAGGCAGAAGAGGGAACACAGGCAGAAGACAGAAAACAGACAGAAGAGGAAACACAGGCAGAAGTTGGAGCACTGGCAGAAGAGGCAACACAGGTAGAAGAGGCAACACAGACAGAAGAGGGAAAATGGACAGAAGAGGGAACACAGACAGAAGAGGGAGCACAGGCAGAAGAGGGAACACAGGCAGAAGAGGCAACACAGGCAGAAGGGACAACACGGACAGAAGAGGGAACACGGACAGAAGAGGAAACATGGACAGAAGAGGGAACACGGAGGGAAGAGGGAACACGGAGGGAAGAGGCAAGAATAAATTAAGTCTTGTTTCCACATTGACATTGTATCTACCAACTGGCCTGTCCAAGGGAATAACAACATTATGAGATCAAATTAACATTTTGTATATTATATTGTATCAGGCCAAAGTTCAAGAGGAAACAACCTACTTGTTCTATATTCTATTATCAAAGAATTGCTAGTTTAAAATCAAACTGGATCTCTTCCATGTAATGAAATTGAAAAAATTACAGTCTTTCTATGAGGAATCAGCTGATTTCATTATAAATATTGTAAATGAGAACTTCAGTAACTACGTGGTACCGTGTCAACTTGATGATAAAGGAATTTGGTTCAAATGCAAAAAAAAAAAAAAAAAAAAAAAAAAAAAAAAAATGCAGACTGAAGCTCTTCAGTTGGTCCAGCTACCTGGTTCACTGAGTTGATGGAAACTAATGACTATGAGGATGAGCACTGGTCTCCTAAAATCCAAGTGCTGTGTCCTCATAAAGTGACATTTCTTCTTCTTCTGTGATCAAGGCTCATTCAGACTATGGCTCCAGACTCTGTTATGAAGGCAGCTGTGTTTCAGTGACTCGGTTGCCCCACAGAGTTCCTCTTCTAGGGAGGTGTGTGTGGGCCATATTGTCCTCCTCAGTGGTGAGGGGCCAGAGAAAGGAGCCATGAGTAGATTGAACCTTTTAAGTAAAGATGCAGAACCCACCGGATAGTGGTACACGCTCTGGTCTGAACTAATCCATCCTCACTTCATGGGTTAAATGCTTCTATGTCTTATCTTCACTTTCTGTCCACTATCAAACAGGGAGGTGGTGTGCAAGAGCTTGAAAACCAGACCATCTATGAGAGAGAAAACTACAAAAAGCTCAGGCAGATGGTGTTGGGGAAACTTGGGAGAGCCGACCATCTATGAGAGAGAAAACTACAAAAAGCTCAGGCAGATGGTGCTGGGGAAACTTGGGAGAGCTGACCATCTACGAGAGAGAAAACTACAAAAAGCTCAGGCAGATGGTGCTGGGGAAACTTGGGAGAGCTGACCATCTATGAGAGAGAAAACTACAAAAAGCTCAGGCAGATGGTGTTGGGGAAACTTGGGAGAGCTGACCATCTATGAGAGAGAAAACTACAAAAAGCTCAGGCAGATGGTGCTGGGGAAACTTGGGAGAGCTGACCATCTACGAGAGAGAAAACTACAAAAAGCTCAGGCAGATGGTGCTGGGGAAACTTGGGAGAGCCGACCATCTATGAGAGAGAAAACTACAAAAAGCTCAGGCAGATGGTGCTGGGGAAACTTGGGAGAGCCGACCATCTAAGGGCAGAATCCCCCTACAGAAAAGACAATCTGCTACCTTGCAGAAAAGATTGAGACAATCAAAGGCTAAGGAAAGCGAACCCAAATAAAATGCTGGCAGAAATTGGATGCACTGGGCCACTGGCACAGAACATAGTGCAGCATACTAACATGGACTCAATCAATGACATTTGTTATTTCACTCCCCTATGATAATTGTTATGGAAAATTGCTGTCAATGACAGCAACTCAGCCATCTTTGAAACCTGTGCTAATTGTAGAAAATATATAACTCTTTATTCTGTTAGATCCAGATAAATTTGAAAGATAAGATGTGGGACTTCTTTTTTCGTGTTTCTTCTCTTACCCCCGTCACGCCAAGTTGCGTATAGGGAATTATGGTGTTAGTGACCCTATATTTTACAGACCTTCAGCACATGATTTTTGGGGTAATGTGGTCGGTATTACGCCCGTGCTGCTTTACTTTCCCCGAAAAAAATCCGGTACCCATTTAAGGCTGGGTGAACCCGGAAGCCGTCAGTTGGGATCGAACCCTACCCCTTGTCCTTTGTAGTCCAGTTCACTAACCACTGAGCTATTGCAGCTCCCCTTTTTTCGTGTTTGCATCTTGATATTTACACCAACAAAGAAATATGAGTCATGAGTTTGTCTATTGTCTAGAGCCCATCTTTAATTCCAGACAGTGTTTGTAAATAATAATAAATCTTTGCGCCAGTTTGACCAAGGTGGTTAAACCCTGAAGTATCTGCTCTGTGATTTGGCCTTTCTACCCAGATGTGCAAGGTGATATAAATATATATATAAAAGGAGAATACTTTTTTTGAAATAAAGAAGTCAAACAACTGCTGTTCCAGGTATTATCACAATTGGTTTGAACTACTCTGTCTGACTATTATGTTACTCTTCTCAAACTCTAAGATCCATCATAGAAATATTAGTAAGTGAAGAAAACAATTTAATTTGATTTTTTTTTTTTTGGGGGGGGGGGGGGGGGGGAATTATAAAATATGTATGACTGCAAGCATTTCTGGTAGTTTAAATATTGGATATTTGTATACACAAATAAAATAAAATGTATTGGTCTCTTGCAGTGAAATTTATAAATAGACTGTATTTATTAAACCAAACCTCACTACATTTGAAGCTAAAGCAATGTGCAGTTAAAGAAAGCTAAAGCTATGTGCAGTTAAAGAAAGCTAAAGCTATGTGCAGTTAAAGAAAGCTAAAGCTATGTGCAGTTAAAGAAAGCTAAAGCAATGTGCAGTTAAAGAAAGCTAAAACTATGTGCAGTTAAAGAAAGCTAAAGCTATGTGCAGTTAAAGATAGCTAAAGCAATGTGCAGTTAAAGAAAGCTAAAACTATGTGCAGTTAAAGAAAGCTAAAGCTATGTGCAGTTAAAGAAAGCTAAAGCAATGTGCAGTTAAAGAAAGCTAAAACTATGTGCAGTTAAAGAAAGCTAAAGCTATGTGCAGTTAAAGATAGCTAAAGCTATGTGCAGTTAAAGAAAGCTAAAGCTATATGCAGTTAAAGAAAGCTAAAGCTATGTGCAGTTAAAGAAAGCTAAAGCTATATGCAGTTAAAGAAAGCTAAAGCAATGTGCAGTTAAAGAAAGCTAAAGCTATATGCAGTTAAAGAAAGCTAAAGCTATGTGCAGTTAAAGAAAGCTAAAGCTATATGCAGTTAAAGAAAGCTAAAGCAATGTGCAGTTAAAGAATGCTAAAGCAATGTGCAGTTAAAGAAAGCTAAAACTATGTGCAGTTAAAGAAAGCTAAAGCTATATGCAGTTAAAGAAAGCTAAAGCAATGTGCAGTTAAAGAAAGCTAAAGCAATGTGCAGTTAAAGAAAGCTAAAGCAATGTGCAGTTAAAGAAAGCTAAAGCTATGTGCAGTTAAAGAAAGCTAAAGCTATATGCAGTTAAAGAAAGCTAAAGCTATGTGCAGTTAAAGAAAGCTAAAGCTATGTGCAGTTAAAGAAAGCTAAAGCTATGTGCAGTTAAAGAAAGCTAAAGCTAAGCATTTCACCTACATCAAAATCAATCACAACATTGTGCCACAAAAGTATAGTTGACAATGACATAACCTAAATCAATTACGGTGCCATTATAACAAAGGTATCATCAAATTTAACATAGAATTATAGAAATGTACCAATCAAATACCTGTGGATAAAGAGATACAGCGAAGATGATGGCGCTGGATAGGACACACACTGCGGAAGCCAACAGAGAGTATTACATACCAGGCCCTTTTTTGGAATCTCCAAGGAAAAGGAAAGAGAAAGGCCAAAATATTTTTGGAGAAGACTGATGGAAGCAGAGATGAAGATGATGGGGAAGGCATGGAAGAATGGCAAAAAACAGAACGGCTTGGAAAGTGTTGAAGACCTATGCTCCACTGGGAGCTGAAAGGTAGAAGAGAGAGAGAGAGAGAGAGAGAGAGAGAGAGAGAGAGAGAGAGAGAGAGAGAGAGAGAGAGAGAGAGAGAGATGATCAAGTCTATTTAAATCCACTCAAGACAAATCACATCAAATTCACACCCAAGTAAAGCCCCACTCAAGGTATTAACTAAAACTAAATTAATGTGCCATAGAAGCACATTTTGCCAGGATGCTATCAAAATAAACTATACTTGTCACAAACTTGAAACCACCAAATAATTATTTAACTATATAAGTAATAGAAATATTTAATTGTATACTTGTAGTTAACTATCAGAGCCATAGGTTTTAGAGGCAGTGATCTCTGCAATATGTGCCATTTTGGCATGCAAGGTTTCTGTTTTTGAGATTCTGGTTCTGCCCTATGTGCCATCTTCGGCTCGAAAGGACAATAGATAGATAGATAGTTAACTATACACATTTAAATAAATGGTTTTATCTTGCTATCTCACTGCATGGATACATTTTAATTTTCAACATCTAACATAATAGTTTCTTTAACACATCAAAATGTGTGACTTGTCACAAATCTAAGTGAATAATAATTATATGGTACAATATGTGTCTATATGGTTGATTAGTCACACATGTAAATGGTTGGTTTGTTACAGACCAAATTGTCGGATATATATTATAATGAATGTTTTGTTAAAATATCAATTAAATGGTTTGTACCACATTTAAGTGTTGTACTTTGCTATGCATCTAAAGAAACCACTCAAAGCTACTGTGAAAGGATAAATGATCCAGTGAGCTACCAAGTACCGGGAATAAATGTGAGTACTAAAGAGCGTTGAGTGCAGTAAATAAATTATAAATGAGTGTCAGCAAGCTCAATACAAGAAAACAAACAGACAAATGGGTCATCTGCTATGGATGTTTGAACTGTTGAGTCTGTGAGCTAGGCAGACAGCCAGCGCATGCAGTAAGTGAGGGGGTATTTGTGTAACCTCAGCTGGTAACTTGAGACTTGTCATTAGAACTCAGATTTACCAGCTGAGATTAGACCAACACCAACACTGACGTCACAAAGGGCAAGCAACAACCAGGCAGGCAGGGGTTAAACAGAAACATGTGCAGGAATTGTCATTGATGACATTATCATTATATGCTATATCCATCATTTGTATGTACAGTCTTGGGAAGGAAGGAATGACACAGACAAGCTGGAAGCAAATTATAGAGGAACAGCGACAAGGTGCAGTTACACTTTGGCTGTAACAAAATTATCATCATGTGTCATACCAGTTGGCATAGGTGATTATGTCCTTGCACAATTTTCTATCCACAGTGATTCATATCAATTCTGTCCACTGTTTTCCATACTATGACACCAAGATATCTATAAATAGTATCCTCTCTCTTTTTCATCTGTGATATCTCTCTTCCTGTTTTTTGCCAGTTGTAATCAAGTATTCCAATTTTGCTCTTCTCATGATGTACCTGAAAAATGTTGATTATTTCTTTCTGATGTTTTTTAGGAGCTCCCTTTTTTTTACGTTGGCCTCTTTTGAGAATTTCCTTTATGGTCTTTTTAGCTGTCCAGGGAACTTTCAACATTCTGCTGAGAAATACTATCTCTGTGGCCTCTAATTGTCTTTTAATTTGTTTGTCTACTGTCCATGATTTGCTTCCATAGGTCAGAATTGGCTCTATATAATACTAATGAGCTCTCTTTCTTACTTCCACTAACATAGACTTATTACACAAGACGTTTTTCATTTTCTGAAATGCTATTTTTTCTTGAGCTATACCGCGTTTTATTTCCGTGGTGCATCTTCCATCTGATATTATTGTGCTCAAGTATTTGTCACTCTGCACTTGTTTCATAAAAATAATTATGTCAAAAAACAAAATTATACACAAATTAAAAGTACAATGAAACATGGGTAAAAAGTGAAAGTTTAGGTGATAAGTAAAAATATAATTGTGATAATATCTGTGCAGTGGCAGTGATACATACAAATGTGTGTAGTGATAGAGGCTTAAAAGCTTGTGATTGGTTTATAGAGTTATTGACAACAGCCAGATGTTAGTGCCTTTGAGCAGTAACAAACATACACACAAGTGGGGCAGTGACTGGTACTCATAAGTAGTTAATGACAGTAGTTAGTGTAAGTGTGTTTGCTCTAGTCATTATCTAAAGGTAGAGATGCATCTCACATACATGGACAATGGCAGAATGATACACCAAGGCAAATAAATAGAAGGTTAGAGCAAGAATCAGGAAAATTTGGGAGCAGAAAAACAGACAGATATAAATGGAAAGATGGACAAACAGAGACAAATGGAGAGATGGACAAACAGACAGAGATAAATGGAGAGATGGTCAAACAGACAGAGATAAATGGAGAGATGGACAAACAGACAGAGATAAATGGAGAGATGGACAAACAGACAGAGATAAATGGAGAGATGGACAAACAGACAGAGATAAATGGAGAGATGGACAAACAAACAGAGATAAATGGAGAGATGGACAAACAGACAGAGATAAATGGAGAGATGGACAAACAGACAGAGACAAATGGAGAGATGGACAAACAGACCGAGATAAATGGAAATATGGACAAACAGCAGAGATAAATGGAGAGATAGAGAGATGGACAAACAGCCAGAGACAAATGGAGAGGTGGACAAACAGACAGAGATAAATCAAGAGATGCACAAACAGACAGAAAATCAGAACTAGAAAGCACAGAGATACTCTGTCAAGCAAAACAAAAAGAGGCAAAGCAAATTGGGAAGACTATCAATAAAGAACATAGAGAGGCAACACCAAGTAGACAGAAAAACCCAGTCATTGAGATTGAAACAACATCACAGATAGACAAATCTCTTCAAAATGAATCACTCTTCTCTCTGTGAAAAGCAAATTAAAACAATTTTATTGACCTGAAAATCCCCACACAAGCTGATACAATTGTGCTCTACTTCAAAACTAAAAATAATAGTGTAATTCTAGTCAACTATATTAATCTTTTCTACTGCACAAATCTATTAGCATATTGGACAATATCAAGGCCTAGCAGATCAAAATGATCCAAAGAAACCACAAGTATTTTTAAGAACACTGAATATTTTTTTAACAAAAATATAGTGGAAGTAATAGCAGCTTAGAATCCTTGATAAAATATGGAAATCAAAATTACTGAGCATGAGAATAAAGCTCAGGATTTTCAAAACAAATATGTTATCCACAATTACGAATGGATGCAAGAGCTGGAAAACAACCAAAAAAATAGAAAATAAACTAGATGCTTTTGAAAACTGATGGCTCAGGAAAATATTGGTATATCATGGAATGAATTTATGATTATTGCAGAAATATGAAAAATATCAATGCATCCTAAAATATCAACTGTAATCCAAAGAAGAAGATAGTCCTATGTTGGGCATGTGATGAGAAGAGGCAACAAGAGAATTTCAAAGCCTCAAATGGGAACCAGAGGGTTAAAAAAATAGAGGCTGACCTAGAGAAACATTAAAAAGAACACTGAGATGAGATCCATCAGCTCCTTCAATGAGATTGAACATCTCACCCAGAGCAGAGTCATGTGGTGAGATACAATGCAGATCCTGTACAAGGTCTGATGCTTGATCGTCAGACACAAATAGTTTTTAATTTCTGCTCTATGTGCCATCTTCGGTTTGAAAGGACAATAAATAGAATAGCAGGTTAGGACCTTAGTTCTACAGTTGGTGAACATACAGCAGCGACTCATTGCTGACAGCTTGCACCATGGTAAGCAAGTAAGAGCTGGCTGTAACTCAACATCTATATTGTGATCTCAAAAACTCATAGTTCAGGTTGGTCAAGTGAGTATGGACTAAAGAAGGAAGGCAAACTTGGCTCGAAGAAATGCAGTTGGATATGGAAAAGTTGGAAGTGTCTAGTCATATGTTTCTCTGACCTGTGACACAACACAAGAAATGCAGAAGTTGGATGTGTCTAGTCATATGTTTCTCTGACCTGTGACACAACACAAGAAGTGCAGAAGTTGGATGTGTCTAGTCATATGTTTCTCTGACCTGTGACACAACACAAGAAATGCAGAAGTTGGATGTGTCTAGTCATATGTTTGTCTGACCTGTGACACAGCACAAGAAATGCAGAAGTTGGATGTGTCTAGTCATATGTTTGTCTGACCTGTGACACAACACAAGAAATGCAGAAGTTGAATGTTTCTAGTCATGTTTGTCCGACCTGTGACACAACACAAGAAATGCAGAAGTTGGATGTGTCTAGTCATATGTTTCTCTGACCTGTGACACAACACAAGAAGTGCAGAAGTTGGATGTGTCTAGTCATATGTTTGTCCGACCTATGACACAACACAAGAAATGCAGAAGTTGGATGTGTCTAGTCATATGTTTGTCTGACCTGTGACACAGCACAAGAAATGCAGAAGTTGGATGTGTCTAGTCATATGTTTGTCTGACCTGTGACACAACACAAGAAATGCAGAAGTTGGATGTGTCTAGTCATATGTTTGTCTGACCTGTGACACAACACAAGAAATGCAGAAGTTGAATGTTTCTAGTCATGTTTGTCCGACCTGTGACACAACACAAGAAATGCAGAAGTTGGATGTGTCTAGTCATATGTTTGTCTGACCTGTGACACAGCACAAGAAATGCAGAAGTTGGATGTGTCTAGTCATATGTTTGTCTGACCTGTGACACAGCACAAGAAATGCAGAAGTTGGATGTGTCTAGTCATATGTTTGTCTGACCTGTGACACAACACAAGAAATGCAGAAGTTGGATGTGTCTAGTCATATGTTTGTCCGACCTGGGACACAACACAAGAAATTCTAGACAAACAATAATGATGAGGATGAAAATAAGTAGCTTGAACACACAGTTGCAGTCTTGGCAAGAATAAAACATACACCAATAATAAAAGCTAAACTGCATGACCAACAAAGTAGTAAATAGAAACAGTAATTGTATCTGTAAATTCCTCCTGTGTTGAACTAATAAGGGATTCTCAAATAAGGCTTTACCAAAATTTTTAATCATGTTTAAAAAAATAGTTTATCTTTCATTTCTTAAGATCATTTAATGATAACTCAATATAATGATTAGTGAATCATCACATTTCTTTGAAGGTTTCTCACTCACAATATGTTAGTGGCTTATTACAACCAGAATTAATGATTTGCCAACTGTGAGCAGCTGATATAATAATTTGCATGCAGTGGTTTCCTGAGACATTATTGTAATTTCAGTAATGAAAGATTTACGACTTGACCTTGTCCTTACTAGGTGCTACAGAGTTTCTGCACTGTGTGGAGATATTTCTGTGCGAATGCTCAATAAAATGCTTGAGAAATATGTACAGCATATTCTGTAGGCATACAACCATATTGTCTCTTTAATTGATTGGTTATATAAAAAGAAACACACAAACACAGTAATTAAACTTACTGACAGCAAAAAGGAAATGAAGCAGTTTGGCCTTTTACAAATTGTAAAGCTCACAACAAAAACAACAACTGTACATTTTAAAAAGTTGTGCTATTAAATTGAGATCAACCCACGTCCAAAATAAAACAGTGCTTGCAGACATCACCAAACTAATGCAGCATGGATATAACTAAACTATAACAGAGCTAGGCATTTGAATTGTCAATCTTTAAAAAAAAAAACTACTCAAGTCCTAGTGTACAAGGAGCCTATTTAGTAGACAATAAGCATATGATTAAACCATGAAGTGTCTATTAGATGAATGGCAGATATTTAGAAGTAGTCCAGAATTCATTTATTGTTATAACTATTTATTAAATATAATTTTCTGTCTCATAATAATGTACTGAACATCAATGTGATAGATGCCTTCAATACTAAGAGTTTGAAAAATGTATGTATTTCTAAGTCTAAATATGGTCAAATAAACATGCAGCATATTCTCAATAGCAAATTCATTGTTCTAAAGTACATTAATCATCTTTCTCACATTGCTTTTTTTCTACAAATTGCTGGTGAACAAACCTTTCTCTTTATACACACACATGCACACACACACACACACATGTGCACACTGCAACTCCACTATTCATTGCTGGTGAACAAACCTTTCTCTTTATACACACACATGCACACACATGTGCACACTGCAACTCCACTATTCATTGCTGGAATAATTCAAAATGTAAAAGCAAATAATTTTTTTCCCAAAGTAATAATGTAAACTGGATTAATCTGTTCAATGACTCTTTATTTCAACATTTATAACAGTGTACAATAATACTTATACTACTGACAGCATGAACACAGAAATCCTTTTCATCAACTCTGTATTTTTCATGATGGAAGAGATAGTCAATTTCACAATACCATATTAAGTGACCAGATCTGAATCTCAAATACCATTTTCAGATTTTATAACAAGTTTTTTTTTCAGTTAAATTTTCTTTTTCACAACTTTTCTTTAAGTCTTGCTTGAATCATTAATTTTTTTTTGGAAATATCATTAGGTTTATTAAAAAAAATATATATAAAAATATTCAAGAACAGCAAAAGGCGATAACAACATTGCATGGAGACTGTACACATTTTAGCCACTAAACAAATGTCCATGTGAGGCTGGTCTGAAAGTTCCATAGAAATATGACCCTCAAAATTGACAATTCTATTTTTACAAACTAACATTGATTTGTTGCCATTTTGAAGCAAAAATAACTTTGGTTCTAAAGACAATATATTTTTTAAAAAGAAAGTTTGCAATTTTATCAGAAATATTTTTTTATATCAGAAAAAGGTAAAATGTACCATTTTTACTTATGCTATGAAAATAAAGCTAAATTTCTAGAAAGTTTTATGAGCTTTACAGCAGCTTTTCATTTTTTTACCTTTACCCCTACAATGTTTAAGTGTCGGGGTGGATGTATGAATCAAATTTTAATGGAAAAAGCCACACGAATTCTGAGTTGTATGTTCACGATTTGCTAAAAATATATAAACTTAATAAATACTTTGAAACCATCAATAATGTCATTAATTTTTGGGTAATATTACTAAAGAAAACAATAAACATATATAAGCTTTATTTTACAAATACCTGTCAAGATAGATAAACTTGTATCTTATTAAATATTTTAAAAATGCATTCGTTTTTAAGTTTATTACACATATTTTGTTTCTAAATTAAAAGAAATAAAAATTATCTTTTAAAATCCGCTATACACAATTTATTCAAATAAATTCTCCACAAAATTTTAATGATTTTAATATTTCAAACTGAACATAATTCAAAACAATGTACAAATTATATCTTCTGTTTTATTTGGTTTATTTTGGACATTAAACAGAGACTTTTTAACTTGTCAATTTTGCTTTCAAGATCTGGAATTGAAACTATTAAAAGAAAACTGCTGTCTCAAACACTAGTTTTCTGTAGTTCAGCCAAGACAAAAGTGAGAAATTAGAATTTTTTAGTACACTTTTGACATGCAAAGTCTGATGAGACTGTAACATTGTTAACTGCAACAATTAAAACTCAATTTCTTTTTTTTTTTTCAATTTCTTTATTCTTTTTCTTCAATAATTTTAGTTTTAGTAGATGCTGTGCTGTAACTGTTTTTCATTAAAACACAAAGATTTATTATTTAAATTTTGACAGTTCTATCAGAACACAAGACAAATAATCAATACAACATGCTACAAAAGATTTTGACATGAAAAAACAGGTTGAAAACATCAATGAGAGCCTGTGAATACTGAGATGGTTGCTGCTGTG
Organism: Megaustenia siamemsis; assembly: GCA_032433765.1. Lineage (NCBI taxonomy): Eukaryota > Metazoa > Mollusca > Gastropoda > Stylommatophora > Ariophantidae > Megaustenia > Megaustenia siamemsis. The sequence goes on from JAVIAB010000050.1 coordinate 80,228,443, forward strand.
GCTGCATGCTTGTGAAATACCAACTGGCCACCTGAGATATAAACAAAACTCAGGATTACCAGCTGATATTACACCCTCATGGCCAGTTTTATGGGCATCCTAATTTCATTCCATAGGTGACGCTTTCTCTTATTTTTGTCTATTTCACTTTCAATGTTTACTTTAAAAAAAAACTGAACTGTATAAATCCTAAACTATGTTGTTTTTACTAGACCAAATATGAATAATAAAAAACTATTATTAGCAGTTCTTTGGTGTGTTATCTTTGACATAATTATTTGAAACTTAATTTATATAAAATAAAAATGAGATAAGACAAGACCATTTGATTGTTGTGTCAAATTATATAAGAAACTTTCAGCCCAACTTTATCATAAGCTTGCCAGATGTTTATAAATATCTTGGAGACCATCAGTATTAATATTGTGAATATCTTTGAGTGTGTGTGAAATTGAATTATCACAGTCCATAAAGGCCTGTTTCAGGTCTCTGAGAGTAAATATAATTGTGCCCCAACTTTGCACATTCAGTGACTTACAATTTCTGATAAATTGTCCATGGAATTGCATTTTTGTTCAAATTTTAAATAATTTTTGCTGAATCCAAATTTCTTTGTTACTTTTATATTTTCTGTTATACCAGAGATGGTCAGTATACGTGGGTTCTGTGATATGTAAGGATGTACATCTGGTAATAAAAAGAGATGAGCTTTACAACAAAATGTCATATCCAAACTTTAATGTCTTGAAAAAAATCAGAATCTACAAATCAACCATTTGATGGAACAGCTCTTGTGTGACTGATGTGTTTGTAGAGAATCAAATAAAAAATCAAGTCCTCAGTGCTTAACTGTTGTAGTATCAAGTGGCAAAGTCTCAGATTATATGACTTGATAATATCTCTTAAATGTAGTAGACGAAAAATAGCATGGGAAGTTATGTTCCTGAGATCTGGACTTCTGACAGCCAACAGTTTGGTTATATGCCAGTTTGAGTAGTTGGATTAAACAGACCTCAAACAAACAAAAATTTGAAACTGTCATGTGACATGTTTCTTGTGTACAACTTTTATATTTCTGGTTAGAAGTTGAGCCAAAATGTTTAATGAATAATAGTTAGGATTATTGATTTAATAATCAGAAAAAAAAGAAGTTATTTTTTCAATAAAAAATGCATACATTTAAATAAATAACTGATATCACAATGATTCTGTTTTTCTTCATTCTGCAGGGACTAAATCTATAACAATATTCTGTAGCAAAAGCTGCAAATTCTATACATTATTTTCTAGCAGAATTTTAAAGCTATCTCTATAATATGCAATACATTAGGAGTTGTGATGTGTTTCAGTCTCACAAATGCAAAACATTTCAGCCCCACTACACGTAAAGTGTTTCAACCCAACTATACAACAAATGTTTCAACCCCACTACACATGAAATGTTTCAACCTCACTACACGTGAAATGTTTCAACCCCACTACACGTAAAGTGTTTCAACCTCACAATACATGAAGAAAGAAAAGACGATGGTCATATGTTGGACATGTGATGAAAAGAGATAATAACTGAATAGCAAAGCAAGCCCTCATATGGGAAACAACAAGAAAGAGAAAAAGAGAAAGACCCAGGGAGACACTGAGAAGAAAATTTGATGAGAGAGGCAAGAGCAGCAGGATTCGGCTCCCTCAATGAGATAGAGCTGCTTGCACAGAACAGAGACAGATGGTGAGATTTGATAAAATATCTTTTAAAAGAAAACTGCTAGAACAAAAATTCATATAGGAGAAGGTGTATCTTGGTCTACGCCCTTTGGGCCGGCAACGGCTCGAAAGGTCAATAGATAGATACATGAAGTGGTTCAACCCCACTATACATGAAATGTTTCAACCCCACAAGACGTGAAATGTTTCAACACCACAATACATGAAATGTTTCAACCTCACAATACGTGAAATGTTTCAACCCAATTATATGTGAAATGTTTCAAATCCACTATACGTGAAGTGTTTCTACCCCACTATACGTGAAGTGTTTAAATCCCACTATAGAAAGATCTAACATTCTGAAGTAAAGTGGCCTATGTTTCTTCATCAACAATATGGCATTCCTTCACTCAGCAAGTAATTTATAGCTCAGCTTATGTATTGTGTTTGTATTCAGGCACAAATAGCATGCCATAAGACTGAGAAATCTCTTGATAACTCTCTTCCTATACTTACACTTCAATGATATAAGATAAAAAAGATTATGTGGAATTAATAAACAATTTATGATTCAGTGGAAGAGCAGAAGGCTGGATGGATAAGAGCTATTGTTGGTCTCCAAATTAGGTGGATGTGGGTTCTAATCAAAGTAGGGTCAATGACCTTTTTTCTATCAGAGCTAAGATAAAAGCTCTGACCAAATACATCATGGCGACTGCAGTTAGCACTAACCTTTACTTTTCTGTCTTGCAGACAGTCTAAAAAACAGATGCAGAGATTGGAATGCATCAAAAAGGAGATGCCAAAGCTATATACAAACAAATTGAAGAATTAACAGGAATAAAAACACAATTAAAAACTATGTTTAAGATCAAAGAAAAAAGAACTGTTGATTGAACAAGAAAGCATAAGGGAATGATGGACAGAATACATTAAAAATCTTTATAATGATGAGCAGACAGAAGTAAATATTAAGGATATAGCAGAAGGACCAGAAATACTCAAAGAAGATGTGGAATATGCCCTGCGCAATATGTAACCAGGAAAAGCTCCTGGACCAGATAATATAACTAAAGAAGAGACTGAAGCCATGGGTGATTTTGGAATAGAGATAATAAAAAAAATATTGAATGATATCTACAACAGCGGATATATATACACCAGACAACCTGCTCAAATCAATATTCATAGCCCTACCAAAGAAATCTGGTGCAATTGAATGTGGCGATTATCGCACAATAAGTCTTATGAGTCACATGACGAAAATATTAGTAAGAATCATTATGCGAAGAGTGTGAAACAAAATCAGTCCAGAAATTAGTGATGAACAGTGTGTTTTTGTTAGAGGTAGAGGAACAAGCAATGCCATATACATCATAAGATCTTTAGTAGAAAGAGCCATAGAGGTGAAAACAGATCTATACCTATGTTTCATAGATTACACCAAAACATTTGACAAAGTAAAGCACCAAGAAACAATCAAAATTTTAGAAAGCATAAATGTAGACAGCAAAGATCTAAGAATAATAAAGAACATGTACTGACAACAAACAGTGGCCATAAAAACTGGAAATCAAATTGGAATGTTTCAACAAATAAAGCAGTGTGTTAGACAAGGTTGTGTGCTGTCACCAGATTTGTTTAATATTTATAGTGAGATTATTTTAAGATCCATAAGGGGCATGCCTGGAATAAAAATAAGAGGTCATAATATAAATAATTTAAGGTATGCTGATGATACAGTCTTAATCGCTAAGAGTGCAAATGAGTTACATGAAATGTTAGACATTAAAGTGCAGGAAAACAAAAATAAAGGGTTCAGCCTTATAGCAAAAAGACAGAAGTAATGGTAACAACAAAGAAAAAGACATCACCTCAGTGCACAATAAAGACAAGTGGAACAATATTAAAACAGGTAAATGAAATTAAATATCTGGTAACATTATTAACCTCAGATGGTAGATGTACAACTGAGGTGAGATGCGGAATAGCTCAGGCAAAATCAACTTTCCAAAAAATAAGGAAGATACTATGCAATCAATTTTTGACAATAGAAACAAGAAAATGAGTTCTTAAATGTTATATAGAGCCAGTCATACCATATGGATGTGAATCATGGACAATAGGACAACAGACAAGAAAATCACTGGAGGCTGTAGAAATGTGGTTTTACAGAAAAATGCTGAGAATACCATGGACAGCTAAGAAGAGTAATGAAGATGTTCTGAGAGAGGTCAAAGCAAAAAGCAAAAAGAGAGATAATTTCCAATATTAGGAAGAAACAATCATCATTTTAGGTCCATGTAATGAGAAGAGAACAGCTGGAATATATTGTAACAACTGGAGAAATCGAGGGATGAAGAGATAGTGGGAAGCAAAGTGAAAAGATACCAGACAGCTTAAGAGAATGGCTTGGCAGAAGGTCAACAACAGAAATGATAAATAAAGGTTGAGATCGACAGTTGTGTAGAGACATGATCACCTACACCAGCAGGCATGGTACTTGATGATGAGACTGTCTACAAATGGCCATGCAGCCAATTCTACAATTAGGAAGTGAAGATGGACATTTGTCAGACATGGGATGAGAAGTGACAACAAGAGAATTCCAAAACAGGCTCTTCTATGGGAAACATCAGGATACAGAAAAATAGGAAGACCTAGAGATACACTGAAAAGAACACTTATAAGAGAAGCAAAGTTGGCAGGCTCATTAGATAAGACAAAACATAAGCCCTAAATAGAGATGGGAGGTGAAAAACCATACAAGCCCATGGTAAAGATCAATACCAAGTCCCCTGTCACCCCAGAAATGAAATATATATCATCATGATTGTTGTATAATGAGTCTGATTAACAAGGTGAACAAAATAAGCTTTTGTTGTATAATGAGTCTCATTGAGTTATTGAGTTATTTGCGGGTCATCATCATTGCACTCCGAATATGTCCATAGGTGCTCAGATCCCCTCCTCAGCAATTCCCTCTGTGTCCAGCGACTGACGACTCCAGTTCTATGTTGGTTGATAAGTCTTCTTACACGGCCACCATGTTTCTCATTTCTGGCCGTGCCCATCTTAACTGCCATTTCCATCATCCGGAGAAGTGACGTGGATCTGTGTTTGTCGAAGTCCTGTGCTCTTCCCACATCTCAGAGGGCATTGATGATGTCCGTCCGATCCATTGGTCTCATTAACAAGGTGAACAAAATAAGCTTTTGTTCTATAATGAGTCTCATTAACAAGGTGAACAAAATAAGCTTTTGTTCTATAATGAGTCTCATTAACAAGGTGAACAAAATAAGCTTTTGTTCTATAATGAGTCTCATTAACAAGGTGAACAAAATAAGCTTTTGTTCTATAATGAGTCTCATTAACAAGGTGAACAAAATAAGCTTTTGTTCTATAATGAGTCTCATTAACAAGGTGAACAAAATAAGCTTTTATTCTATAATGAGTCTCATTAACAAGGTGAACAAAATAAGCTTTTGTTCTATAATGAGTCTCATTAACAAGGTGAACAAAATAAGCTTTTGTTTCATAAATTTGTGACAGTTTTGAGAGAGTCAGACATCTTATCATGGACTTTCCTATGCACCATCATTAACCTAACCATCAAATGTTTTATTCAGTCTTATTCTCATTCAACTATTAATGTATTGAGCAGAATAAATATTGTGCAAGTTTACTGTGAATAATTTAGGGCATCTGCAAATGAATTATGGGCATAACAAAAGTAAATAACATGTTTTCTAGCTGCAAACTAAATATAATAATAGAATAATGATAAAATATAATAACAAAAATAAAATTATAGAATATATGTCATGGCAAACTTTCATTAGAAATATAAAGTAGTAGCAATGCAAGCAATACTCTGTAGCAGTATAAATCATATCTAAAAGCTGTGTAAAGACTTTTGTAATTAAATTGCTTGTAATTGTGTATTCTATCCAACTTTTACACAACACATACATTTTTTCTTTTCTAAATGTATAATTGATTTAACCATTTTATTGTACCTAATTCAAAACTATTACATTGTTTAATTTACACCCATGCAAACGCTGAAGATGCACATAATGGATCCCCAAAGGAAAAAATAAATAGCAACTTCATTGTACTGAAGGTTACAATGGTTCTCAAATATATGGTAGCATATACCCGTAGGCTGACCGAATATGGTTGACCACTGTGAAAGAGATGTGTGCCTCATCACGTACTATTTTAAAGAAAGCCATGGAGAGATTTTAAAATTTATGTCAGAAGAAAGATCTACAAAAGCCTGCACAATCAAAGCAAGAGACAGAGCAGAATGGCGCTCCATGGTAGCCAACCTTCAATGCGGAGATGGCACCCAATGATGATGATGATGATACCAATAGAATCCAATGCAATTCAACAATCAACAACATATTATTTGCTTTTTTATGATTAACCAAATGGGAATGTTTTATATTACAAATCTACAGGAGCATGATTATATATATATATATATATATTTCAATGAGGATGATAATGTGCAAGCCATTTTTGACAATTAAAAGAAAAAGCTTAAATGTTATGTAGAGCCAGTCGTAACATATGGATGTGAATAAAGGACAATAGGTCAAGAAACAAGAAGATCACTAGATGCTGTAGAAATGTGATTTTACAGAAGAATGTTGAGAATACCATGCACAGCTAAGTAGAGTAATGAAAATGTTCTGAAAGATAATTAAGCAAAGAGTGAGAGCTAATTTCCAAAATTAGGAAGAAATAATCATCATTTTTTGGCCATGTAATGAGAAGGAAACAACTGGAATATATTGTGACAACTGGAAAAGTTGAGGGACGAAGAGATAGAGGGAAGCAAAGAAAAAAGATACCAGCCAGCTTAAGAGAATGGCTTGGCAGAAGGTCAACAACAGAAATGATAAATAACTGTCGGGATCGTAAGTTGTGGAGAGACATGATCACCTATACCAGCAGGCATGGTACATGATGATGTGATCTTTACCAAACATAGTTCAATCATAAATGCTGCATTATCACTGGGTTCCCAAATAAATTTATCATGAATTAAAAATGATCACATTCACAAATTCATCATCATAGAGTGCCGTCTCCACAACGAAGGTTGGCTACCATGGATCGCCATTCCACTCTGTTTCTTGCTTTGATGGTGCAGGCTGTCATAGATTGACTTGTCCATCTTTTGATGTTACTCGTCCATGTTAGTCTTAGTCTGCCTCTGCCTCTTTTACCTTGTATTTTCCCTTCCAATATTACTTTTAGTAGGCTGTTGTGCCTTTTTAACGTGAATCAAAAATTTCATTTGTCTTGTCTTAATTGTATTTAGTAGTTCTCTTAATCACAAATTACCAATACTAAAATCCTTGCATAGTTTTTTTTTATATAACAATTTAAAAAATAATATCAATGATTGCTAAACAAAACAAAAATTGTGCATATAGATGATAATGTAAATCTTTCTTAACAACTTGTTTGCTGTTGTTGATTTATAAATATTTTAATTATTTTTAAAATTGTAAATTAAATTAATGATGATTCTATTTGAGATTATATTGGAAATGGGCGATTGAGTGGTCTCAAATCTAGTTTATGGGAGTTCACTTTCCCATGAAGTCAACTGGTTTTATTTCTAATGGAGTGAAATAGAATCTTGAACCTGTATACAACTTGGCAACTGTTAAGCATACAGTCTTTATTCACTCCCATCACTTCCAGCTCACAATTAGGCAAAAACACAAGAATTAGGATAATAGTTTATTTATTACTAGAACTATTCATAATTTTGACATAAAAAAACGTTCCAAAAAAAAACCCAGCTACCAAAGACAGTTTTAATAGATCAAGCAAAGCATAAATACAGTGGCAACCAAAATCAGAATTCACTGGCTCAAGCAACACTGGCTCAAGCAACATTGACTCAACCAACACTGGCTCAAGCAACATTAGATTATGCAAATTAGGCATACAAACTTTTCCAATAAAATTAATGATACAATTCACAGATGTTTCAAAATGTGGAGAAACATTTAAAAAAAACGTCTCAAATAACTAACAAACAAAATTGCTTACAGAGAAGTTTGTGAAACTAATCCTTCAATCCCTATTTCATCAATTTCTTAATTTCTCTGAAGATAAAAACATTAGATAACAGTTTAGCAGATTGTGCATGAGACACTAGAAAGTAAATTTACTCATGGATTATAAGAGATTAAAGTTAATGGGTTCCTTGATTAAGAAAACTGAAAGTTCTCATTTCTACTTAACTTTAGCATACTGCTAGCAACTGCACTAGAAGTTAACCACATGTATCCTATGTTTTACGTCTAGGTAAATCTATGCTATGCTTTATGTCTAGGTAAATCTATGCTATGTTTTATGTCTAGGTAAATCTATGTTATGTTTTACATCTAGTAAATCTATGCTATGTTTTATGTCTAGGTAAATCTATGTTATGTTTTACATCTAGTAAATCTATGCTATGTTTTATGTCTAGGTAAATCTATGCTATGTTTTATGTCTATGTAAATCTATGCTATGTTTTACATCTAGTAAATCTATGCTATGTTTTATGTCTAGGTAAATCTATGTTATGTTTTACATCTAGTAAATCTATGCTATGTTTAATGTCTAGGTAAATCTATGCTATGTTTTATGTCTAGGTAAATCTATGCTATGTTTTATGTCTAGGTAAATCTATGCTATGTTTTACATCTAGTAAATCTATGCTATGTTTTGCGTCTAGGTAAATCTATGCTATGTTTTATGTCTAGGTAAATCTATGCTATGTTTTATGTCTAGGTAAATCTATGCTATGTTTTATGTCTAGGTAAATCTATGTTATGTTTTATGTCTAGGTAAATCTATGTTATGTTTTATGTCTAGGTAAATCTATGCTATGTTTTACATCTAGTAAATCTATGCTATGTTTTGCGTCTAGGTAAATCTATCCCCTTCATCTGTACATTTTAATAAATATTTATTTGAAATTAAAATGAAGATTATACTGTCTATGTTTTACAGATGATCTGCATGTTGTGAGAGCTTCATGGACCTGACTCTTGATAATTCTCTCTGATGGAGACAGCATGTGATTCTCAGTAGAAAGGAGGGGTTCGGGGAGGGCATGTGAATGAATAGACCAGAAGCACACTACACAACGGGCCCTAAAAGTCATCACTATAGATAAGATATATGGGAAATCTAAATAAACAGAATCCAACCTTTTAAACGTGTGCAGTTTCAAGCTCCATCTTAAAAGCTGACAGACTTGCCAGTTATGCTCAACTCATCTTGTTGAACGTCGTCAAAAGCAAGACTGTAATGACCAAATTAGGAAAAAAAACGTAAAATATAATGATGAAACATTAATATCTTTTAAAACATTTCTTTTTTGTTTAAAATATTGCAAACGTTTACAGTTATCTGAAATATTTCTTTTTTTTCTTGGCCAGATGACTACTACTTTTTCAATGTCCATCCTTAAAAGGACATTTAGTGGGCATGGGTTTGGTTTGCACCAAGATTTTGATATCTGCCCAATACTTCAATGCCTTCTTCTGTGCTAAATTATAGATCATGCAAATGTGTTATAGCAAAAGTGTCACTTCTGTCAGAAGCAGGTGATTTAAAATAGATCTTATGTGCTAGTTCTATTGGACACAGAAAAAACATGGACCTTATGTGCTAGTTCTATTACACACAGATGATAGAACATAGATCTTATGTGGTAGTTCTATAACACACAGATGATAGAGCATAGATCTTATGTGGTAGTTCTATAACACACAGATGATAGAACATAGATCTTATGTGATAGTTCTATAACACACAGATGATAGAACATAGATCGTATGTGATAGTTCTATAACACACAGATGATAGAACATAGATCTTATGTGGTAGTTCTATTAGACACAGAAAAAACAATGACCTTATGTGCTAGTTCTATTACACACAGATGATAGAACATAGATCTTATGTGGTAGTTCTATTACACACAGATGATAGAACATAGATCTTATGTGGCAGTTCTATAACACATAGATGATAGAACATAGATCTTATGTTGTAGATCTATTAGACACAGATGATAAAGCAAAGATTCAACACTCAGATTGACCATGTAAGATACCCACAGCAGCTGAACATGAACAATTAGGTTGGGATTTGCTGTCCTGGTAAAGTTTTAAAATAAAATTCTGTTATGTTCTAGCATCTATTTATCTTCTATTGGGGATAGACCATCAATCACTTATCAAATCCACATATTTCTCAACAATAACATACGAAATATTAAAATAAAAGAACTGGTTCATTAAAACAATTTGTTCCGTTTTATATAAATGTGTTGTAACTATTTCAAATTTTTAAAAATCCTATACACCTAATTAATTAAATATAATAAATGTATTTTAAAAAACAAATTAGATAAATTCAATAATTTTGACTAACGTATGCTATTTGACACCCAATGTATGAAGCAATAGGGCTTCATTTGTTAAGCTTTTTCTAAGTTTATGCTTCCTTGTATTCGGCAGATAAGCTATAAACCAAGCTATCAGCTATGCCATCACCTGGCAACTAAGTACACACACAATACTAACTCTGAATCAACTTCACAAACTATGAATCGTGCATACATCACAGTTATTATCAGCACAGCCACCGACTAGTGTAGCTGATATCAAACACATGTATCTGTACACTATCACCATGGCTACAGCCATAAAAAATGTCTATAAACATGTCACAATATGGAGCAATATTATCAAGAACTTTGCCGGGACAAAAGAAAGGAGGCAAAAGAAAAAGATATTGATTGCTCATGTGTACTTTGACCTGTTTTACGTGGATCTTGTGGGAGCTAGAGCGGATGGTTTACAATGTATTAAATATTCATCAGCATTACTGATTTTCAGCCTGCAATTCTGAACTTATAAAAACATCTATTTTCTTATGCAAGCTTGAAAAAATGAAACAAAAGAAAAGCAATACTAATTTAAAACAGACAATCAAAGGACCTATAAAGGAGGAAGAACACAGACACTAATATTTCTAAATGATGTAACTGAATATTGTAACTTAATATTGTAACTTAATACTGTGAAATTACAAGACAGTACACATTTATGGCATCTTATGTGTTAAGATTCTTTATGACGAATTATGAACATAAGACTGGGTGGCAAGATCAGAAATGAAGATATCTGGGAAAGAAGAGAACTAAGACACATATGAACAGCAGATTATAAATACAAAATGGTGTTGGATTGGACACGCATTAACATTTGTGCGGTCTCATTAAAGACAGAAGTCCTGCAGTGGATACCAGCATATGTGGCATTCATGGAAACGAGAAAGCAGACGAACTCACAAAGGTAGCAGGAAGCCTTTAACAGGCCAATCCACTCTGGACCCTCAAAGAAATAAAGACAATATTGACTAGGAAAACAGAATGGAGGGAGTTACATGGAAAATAATAGCAAGAACACGGCAGCTTAAACAAACTCAGCAGACATGAGCAGACCAAGATATTCAGATCATAACAGGTCATTGTGGCCTCAGAGCACATCTACACAAAATAGGACTCAGTAGCTTGGCAACATGTGACTTTCGAGCATCCATACAAACTCCAGAACATATCCCATAGGACTGCAACAATCTCAACATCCTATCCCATAGGACTGCAGCAATCTCAACACCATATCCCATAGGACTGCAGCAATCTCAACACCATATCCCATAGGACTGCAGCAATCTCAACACCATATCCCATATGACTGCAGCAATCTCAACACCATATCCCATAGGACTGCAGCAATCTCAACACCATATCCCATAGGACTGCAACAATCTCAACACCATATCCCATAGGACTGCAGCAATCTCAACACCATATCCCATAGGACTGCAGCAATCTCAACACCATATCCCATAGGACTGCAGCAATCTCAACACCATATCCCATAGGACTGCAACAATCTCAACACCATATCCCATAGGACTGCAGCAATCTCAACACCATATCCCATAGGACTGCAGCAATCTCAACACCCTAAGAACACAAATATGGTCAGCAGAAACAATCCTACATGACAGGTTATGGGGAACCGGTGAAAACCTCAAAGGCACCTTCTTGTTTGTGACCCAAGCTGGTCTAATCGTATAAATGCATAGCAACAGCAGATTGCTGAAGAAGGGTACACACTAAAAAAATGTAAAGTCAGCATATCATGACTTGCACTATTACAAAACAAAACAACAAGAAATAAGAATTAAAAAAAAAACTGGGAAAGACGCAGGAAAGAAAATGGAGATGAAAAGTAACGAAATCACACAAGGACTTCACCTAAATTGGAATAAAAGAGAGGCAATGCCCAAGAATAGGGATAGGTGGAGATATCTTGTCCTTGCTTATAAAGTGACACGAATGGCTTTGATTGATTGATAGTGAGTTATTCCTACAGTTATCATGATCCACTATGAGTTATTGTTACAATCATCATGATTCATTATGAGTTATTGTTACAACTATCAGGATTCATAATGAGTTATTGTTACAATTATCAGGATCCACTATGAGTTATTGTTACAACTATCAGGATTCATAATGGGTTATTGTTACAACTATCAGGATTCATAATGAGTTATTGTTACAATTATCAGGATCCACTATGAGTTATTGTTACAACTATCAGGATTCATAATGAGTTATTGTTACAACTATCAGGATTCATAATGAGTTATTGTTACAACTATCAGGATTCATAATGAGTTATTGTTGCAATACTCTAGAGTACGTTTATCGTACACAGTATATTGCTGAATATAAATATGCAGCACACAGAACAGTAGGAGCAGAACGTCAGGATATAAATCTGAATCTAACGAGAATAGAATAGTGCTGTTAAGCAAACATACAGAAAGGCCCATGATTATTTGAATTGGATTTCTTCAGCAAACATGTCCCATTAAGAAGACAGAGAAAGTAGACACCACTATGCCTATTCACAACCTAACCTGTGATGTTACTTGATCCCAAGAACACATAATGTGTCTGTGTCTGAATTGAAAGCAAACTAGGGCAGTCTAAGGAAGTTAGGCTCAGTAGTATACCAGCTGCCTTCCATTCTTATCTGAGCAAACAACCCGTCCCGACTGGAGCCATAATCTACGTCTACCATCAAGAGGGCCATGGTTGTAAATTTAGGAACTTGTTACTGATTGCTCCACTTCAACAACATCTGTTCTGGGCCGATACAGCTTTCACATTTTTTCCCACACAAGAAAAGGACTAAATTTCACGGTTTATTTCCACTGCTGCACTCAATGTTTATTTATAATCAAATTAAAAAATATATATTATTTAATAATAATTTCGAAATTTAAAATGTTATTTTTAGAATAAATACGCTGACTGAAGCTCTGCTAGTCAAACACGAATAATGCACTTGTTTTAGAGTGCTCGTTAAATACCAGACTCTAACATCTGATATCAAAATGATATTGCTTAACAGAAGTGACATCAATGTGAGCCAGTAAATTATCCTCATAGCTCGATAATGACCCAGCCATTTCTAGCTAGGTTGTGTCCAATGATCTTGTGTGGAGGAGTGACATGGACATTAGATATGGATATTTGATATTAGAAAAATTTGAACTTGGTGGATAGAGGGAGCTCTAAGTAATAACATTTAAAGCAAGTGAAAATGGGCACAATAATAACATCAGATGGAAGTTGCACCACAGAAGTAAAAAGCAGAATAGCTCAGGCCAAAACAGCATTTAAGAAAATGGAAAACGTCTTATGCAACAAATCTATTTCAATAGAAGTGAAGAACAGAGTTCATCGGTGCTATGTAGAACTAATTCTGACCCATGGAAGCGAATCATGGACAGTGAACAAACAAATGAAAAGACGATTAGGGGCCACAGAGATGGGATTTCTCAGAAGAATATTGAAAGTTCCCTGGACAGTTAAAAAGACCAATGAGGAAATTCTCAAAGAGGCCAATGCAAAAATAGAGCTCTTAAGGAACATCAGAAAGAAGCAATCAACATTTTTCGGGCACATCATAAGAAGAGGAAAGTTGAAATACATGACAAAATGCATGGAAAGAGAGATCGCGGATGACAAAGACAGACAATACTAGATAGCTTGGTGTCATGGCATGGAAAATAGTCAACAACAGAACTGATACGATGTACTGTAGATAGAAGATTGTGGAAGGACTTGATCGCCTACGCCAACCGGTATGGCACATTATGATGATGAAAATGAAGAGTTATTAAACATAAATCAAGAAAGACTAATTAAATGCTTTGGACATAAATAAACATATAATAAAATACTGTAAATCATAACGAAATGAACATACTAAAAGTAACAACAAAATACTGAAAATTATAACAAAATACTGAAAGGCGAAACATAACGAAAATACTGAATATCATAATAACATACTGAAAGCAATAACAAAATACTGAAAGGCGAAACATAACGAAAATACTGAATATCATAATAACATACTGAAAGCAATAACAAAATACTGAAAGTTACAACAAAATACCGAAAGTCATAACAGAATAATGAAAGTGAATTATTGAAAGGAAAATTATAGAATAAAAGAGACAAAGGCAGATAAAATCTGAATTGGACTGGCAAATGAATGATGATAATATTGACAAATAAATGATATCGTATGAGGATGGAGATAAGAAGAAGATGTCACTTCATGGCGACCGACCTTTGATGTTGAGTAGAAGCTGCATTACATTTACCCAATGTTGATAATTGTGACCTTAATTATGTCTCTGTCTTGCAGTGCTGTGATCACCTGAGATTAATTGTGACCTTAATTATGTGGCTGTCTTGCAGTGGTGTGATCACCTGAGATTAATTGTGACCTTAATTATGTGGCTGTCTTGCAGTGGTGTGATCACCTGAGATTAATTGTGACCTTAATTATGTCTCTGTCTTACAGTGGTGTAATCACCTGAGATTAATTGTGACCTTAATTATGTGGCTGTCTTGCAGTGGTGTGATCACCTGAGATTAATTGTGACCTTAATTATGTCTCTATCTTACAGTGGTGTGATCTCCTCAAACATATCATTCCCATAACGTCAGCTTTTCCTAAACATTTGACGTTAATGTACTCTCTTACAGAGATAATAAAAAGATGTGAAAACTATCAACTTAAGAGAATACATTTTCACCTGTTTTAGAGACAGACCTGTACGTACACTATACAGCAGGTCAAAGAAGTCGTAATAAAACCAAAATATTCCTTACAAATAATTGTATTTTTTGGAGATGTTAAAACAGTTTTATTTTTATTGTCTGTTCTTTTTGCTTCTTTTGTTTTTTTTCTGTGTCTTCTCTTTGTTTTTGGCTGTCTGGGTGTAATCATAACCATTTTATGGTCCGTGTCATCTGTGATATTAGGGATAGCTGTGCTGTCGGTTACTCTTTTCTTGTTCTGTTTTCTTGTTAGTATAAAATCTATCTGGCTTCTGTATGTTGTGTCATTCCATTTGTACCAGGTGTATACTTGCGACTCTCTGTATTTGAAGAATGTGTTGGTGTGATAAATATATCATTTTGATTATATAATTCCAGCAATCTGATTCCATTTTCATTTATTTCCGCTGTCGTGTCCCCAAAGGGTCCCAGGATATCTTTGTTCTCACTGTTGCGTTTCCCAAGCCTTCCAGTAAAATCTCCCATCACTAATATGTCGTCGCGTTCATCAATCTTATTGAGAATTTCATTTAGTGTCTCATAGAAATCTTCACTGTCCTTTTTAATTGTTGTTACATGGTGCATAAATCTGCATGTAAGTTGTTTCTATGTCGTCTTCTAGTAGTTTAATTGTGATAATTCTTTCTGAGTGGTATTTTATTTCTAGAATGTTCTTTGCATGTTCTGGGTCGATGATACATCCTACTCCGTGTGTTGCTCTTCTATGTTGTCGACTTCTGAGAATATTATCGTGTAGTTCATGTGTGTTTTCTTTTATATATATATGCAACTGAAACAGCCATTATACAAAACAATAAATTGAAAGACATGCTCAAATGAACAATTCACATAATAGATACAGCATCTAAAGGAAGTGAATAGAGTCTATCCTTAAACAAAAAAAAAAAAAAAAAAAAATAATAATAATATGAAGATTAATACAGAAAAGACAGAACGTAGGCAGAAATGAGAGGAGGGGCGGGGGAATCGCAGACTGTCACGAGAACAATGAGCTGAAGTGAGAGTTTGGGAAGTGTTTTTGTTGCAGATGGGACATTTAAATGACAAATTGAGAACAGGTGCAACAAAGCAGAGCAAATAATTAGACAAGTAACACCCACTATTAAAAAAAATAATATATGTGGCGATGGATTAAAAAAAAAAAAATAGTTAACGTACAAGTCAGTGTTTGTGCCAAGTTTGTGCTGACAGTGCCAAACATGGACGTTAACGCCGAAAGAGAAAAATAAAATCAAAGCTACTGAAATGAGCTGTCTCAAAAGAGTAATGTGACAATATAAGACCAAATGAGTAATGTGACAATATAAGACCAAATGAGTAATGTGATAATATAAGACCAAATGAGTAATGTGACAATATAAGACCAAATGAGTAATGTGATAATATAAGACCAAATGAGTAATGTGACAATATAAGACCAAATGAGTAATGTGATAATATAAGACCAAATGAAAAAGAAATGTGGAGGCAACATCAGTTGTGAGCTTCTCTCAGAGACAAAGATTTCAATGTACTGTACATGTATCGCACTTACCGGCAAATATCGTTCCTTAAGAAGCGCTAAGTTCAACATCCAACAGAAAGAAAGGTAGAGGAAGAACCCCAGTCTCCCCCCCCCCCCCCAACTAAAGAGATAGACAAGAGACAAATCTGACGTCACACAAAGCACCATGTGTGAGGTGAACCAAAGAGGGCTGTCAAAACCACACCATTTTCCCTCAACGCTGAAACACATAGTTTAAATAGAAGCTTGTAAAAGTAACCTGCAAAGTTGTGCTGGACAGTGCTGGCCCATGCCAGCCCTGCACAAGTCAAATGTGAATAGAAATTAGAAATATTTGTTATCTCTGTGTTTACGGAACTGATTAAAAATAAACCTTTCACAAGACATCAACTACGCATCTATTTTTCTTCATCATCATTAACATCCATCCAGAATTGGGGCACTCTTGATGACGTCTTCACAATTTTCCTCCAACCTTCGCTAAAAAGAGCTGACCTAGGACCTGTAATGAAGGTTAGTCCTGTCCATTCTTTGATGCTGTCGCTCCACCACTTTCTGCCTTACGTGTCCTCTGTTAGCTGCTACTGTCCCCTGTAGAATGGTCTCCGCAAGGCTTCTACATCTTGCAACTTCCGTATCAATTTAATTGTTCTTGTCCTGCTGTTGACACTATGCCTCTTATTGATCCTATTAGATGGATCTTGTTGAGCACTTCTCTTTTGTTGATTTGGCTTATATAAGATACCCACATGATCTTTTTATACTATTTCATCTCAACCTCATGTATTCTTCTTTCAAGATCAGCAGTGTCCATGTTTCGCAGTCGAACCTCATATAGTCTTCTTTCAAGATTATCAGTGTCTATGTTTCACAGTCGAACCTAATATAGTCTTATGTTTCGCAGCCGCACCTCATATAATCTTCTTTCAAGATCAGCAGTGTCCATGTTTCACAGTCATATAGGAATACAAATGTCTGTTGTTGTTTATTTGTCATTTCTCTGAGTGCTGTATTATCACTATAATTCCCTGAATTATCGCATCGGAAGTTTCCCTCTATAAAAATATTGATTTATTATTATTTGTCTCCAATACAAATGCCACCTCTACTGTTCGTAATAGTCTTTGTTCTTACGGAATTTGTTTTGCTTTTATATTTAAAGAAATAGGTTTGCAAATTTGTCATTTGCATCTCTTTCTAATACTTCTGATTTGTCAATTTCCACATAAACTGAATTCTCAATATCCTTGAACTACCCAGAGGACAGGCAGGCGTACAGAGAGAAACATGATAGAAACAAATATCTTAATCTCAGTCCTCTAGTATCTATTTCCCAAAATAGAGTGCACCTGATTTACATCTTAGTGCAGCATATTGGAAATTCTCTTGTCGTAATATCATCTACAGCCGCATAATTGAACTAATGGTATAATTTCTTGCACAAGAGAACGATCACCAAACACTCATTATGAGTGCAACAAGGAGCAATCAAAACCTAAAATCACTCGAGGAACAAGGGTTAAAAGCAGATTTAAAAATTAGACTGATAAATATGATTTATGATAGATATGAGATTTAGTAATATATAAACAGAGGAAGCAGAGAAAGACTGAAAAACAGGCGAAGAGGAGAATTATATTCAAATAAAAGAGAAGCAAATGACAACCCAAAAACACAAGGAGAAGTAAGTAAGAATAAATGAGATAGATTTGGTGCTCGGAGGTGTATAGATAGATTTGGGGCTCGGAGGTGTATAGATAGATTTGGGGCTCGGAGGTGTATAGATAGATTTGGGGCTCGGAGGTGTATAGATAGATTTGGGGCTCGGAGGTGTATAGATAGATTTGGGGCTCGGAGGTGTATAGATAGATTTGGGGCTCGGAGGTGTATAGATAGATTTGGTGCTGGGAGGTGTATAGATAGATTTGGGGCTCGGAGGTGTATAGATAGATTTGGGGCTCGGAGGTGTATAGATAGATTTGGGGCTCGGAGGTGTATAGATAGATTTGGGGCTCGGAGGTGTATAGATAGATTTGGGGCTCGGAGGTGTATAGATAGATTTGGGGCTCGGAGGTGTATAGATAGATTTGGTGCTCGGAGGTGTATAGATAGATTTGGGGCTCGGAGGTGTATAGATAGATTTGGGGCTCGGAGGTGTATAGATAGATTTGGGGCTCGGAGGTGTATAGATAGATTTGGGGCTCGGAGGTGTATAGATAGATTTGGGGCTCGGAGGAGTACAGATAGATTTGAAGCTCGGAGGTGTATAGATAGATTTGGGGCTCGGAGGTGTATAGATAGATTTGGGGCTCGGAGGTGTATAGATAGATTTGGGGCTCGAAGGCGTATAGATATATTTGGGGCTCGGAGGTGTATTGATAGAAATGGAAAGGTCATTAAAGGACAAAAAAAAGGTTATTAAAGAATAGTAAACAAAAAATATGTAAGAAAAAGACTGGGAAATAATCCAGGAAGAGAGTTCTAAAACATATAAGAGAAACAAAGCAGAAGCAAGAAATAGAAGGGAAAACAATGAAGAATAAGATAAGAGAAGCACGCTGTGTGAATTGGTGCATGATGTAAATGGGAAGGTCATTAAAGTAGATAATAGGTTATTTGTTAAATATGGTGTATCACGATAGTCAGAAAGATAGATCGATGATAATTTCAATGAGAATATGTTCTTGTAAAGAAATAGAGAATACTTACCTTTGCTTTTGTCCTATAAAAGACTGGTCATTCCTGCGTCTGTTGTCATCAGAGAACTGCCCCAGCAACTGTTCTCGGATACACACTTGTGGTTGGCCAGGACGGACTGTGGGACAGGATAACAAACTACAGTACCACGTGCAACCAATCCCGTCATCCTTCTAGATTTCAAAAATCAACCAAACAAAAAAGTAGGGATTTAGAATTTTGTAATGTCAAGTCAGACCTCAATGACATGTACAAATAAAGCCACATTATCACAAGCCATACACAATATAACTGGAACAAACCCATAGGCTACCTTTTTTTTAATTATTATTATTAAAAAAAAAAAACATCAATACCTGTTCTGCATACAAAAATTCCAACATTGACTGATAGCAAAAGTACACATTGCAGGAGGCATCACCATATATCAAGCCACATGTGGGTTCAGCCATCCCCCTTGTCAACCAAAGGCCTGTTCCACTTACACGAGATAAGAGAAACCCAGACTAAGCAATCTAGCAGCCCGACCAATAACCCTGGGTTCTGTATTTGTTACCTCCCATACTCTGTCCGTTACCGCACTCTCCTCAGATTGTTCAATAGCTGGGCTGGGACCTATCGCCCACCACCCTTGCTTACTCACTCCGGACCTCTCCCCAAAAGCAAACAAGAATCTGATCTTATATCTCAGTGCGGACTAACACTCGTCCCGGATGCCTTGATTTGACAGGCACGAAGGCGGGGCCGGTATATTTTAAAACAACAATCAGGCAGAGAGAAAAGACGTGTGTATCATTTACAGGTTGTTAAACTTTGAAGATCCGAAGATACTCCCATATAAAAAAAAATAAATAAAATAATATGTAACTATTTTTGTGTTAAAGTGTATTACATTTTGTTTATACATGAACTGGCTGGTGATCCAGGAAAACTTAAAATATAAAAATGTCTGGCCTTTATGGTATCAATTTGTTGGCACGCACTCCTTGTCCCAAGCAATAATCATGTATACGATGTATGTTTCGTCTAAGTAGTGCTGTCCGATAGACTTGCTTGGGGTGACAAGAGGTTAACGTTAACCGCCACTTGTTGTGATGTATCAAAGATTTGATATTAGGCAACTTTTTTTCTATGTCCATCCATACACATTGATGAGGTCACAGTGACGTCAGGTCGCTATAGTAACCAACTTCAATATCGGTAAGCATATATCCATGATGAGGTCACAATGACGTCAGGTCGCTATAGTAACCAACTTTAATATGGTAAGTTTATATCCATGGTGAGGTCACAATGACGTCAGGTCGCTATAGTAACCAACTTTAATATGGTAAGTTTATATCCATGGTGAGGTCACAATGACGTCAGGTCGCTATAGTAACCAACTTTAATATGGTAAGTTTATATCCATGGTGAGGTCACAATGACGTCAGGTCGCTATAGTAACCAACTTTAATATGGTAAGTTTATATCCATGGTGAGGTCACAATGACGTCAGGTCGCTATAGTAACCAACTTTAATATGGTAAGTTTATATCCATGGTGAGGTCACAATGACGTCAGGTCGCTATAGTAACCAACTTTAATATGGTAAGTTTATATCCATGGTGAGGTCACAATGACGTCAGGTCGCTATAGTAACCAACTTTAATATCGGTAAGTATATATCCATGGACAGACAACAAAGATATAATAGATAGATGGCAAGAATATATAACAGAATTATTTCATGACGAAAGGGACAAAAAGCCAGACATAAAATGTACATACTACTATAAAATCCTGAAATCTGAAGTAGAAAAAGCTATAAAAACAATGAAAAAGGGAAAGGCAGTAGGATCTGACAATATACAGATAGAGATGATACAGGCTCTAGAAGAGTTTGGCACCGAAGTGATCACAGACATATGCAATGACATATACCATACAGGATACAAACCAAACGATCTAAAAACATCAACTTTCATTGCATTGCCTAAAAAGAATGGTGCAGTTGAATGCAGTGACTTCAGAACAATAAGCCTAATGAGTCAGGTAACAAAAATTTTACTAAAAGTTATACAGGGAAGGATTCAGAATAAAATCAATATTGAATTAGATGAGCAACAATTTGGATTCAGGAAAAACAGTGGGACAAAAGAAGCCATATTCAGCATGAGAACATTGATTGAAAAGTACACAGAAGTAAATAAACCAATATATGCCTGCTTCATAGACTACACCAACGCTTTCGATAGAATACACCATAAACAACTCATAGACTGCCTAAAAGATATAAATCTAGACGACACAGACATACGACTAATATGTAATTTGTACTGGGAACAAACAGCAATAATAAGATATAACAAGGAGAACTCTACACCCATGGACATAAAAAGAGGAGTAAGACAAGGATGCATCCTATCACCAAGCTTGTTCAATCTATACACTGAGCAAATCTTTAAAAAACATCTCAGAGATACCAGGTCTAAACATTAATGGAAAGTTAATCAATAACCTGAGATATGCTGATGATACTGTTCTACTAGCAGAAAATCCTAAAGACCTACAACAATTGCTTAATGTGATAAACATAACAAGCAAAAAATATGGACTAGATATGAATATCAAAAAGACTAGAACTATGATCATAAACAAAGAAAATTCTCAAGACCTACAATTAAATATCACAGTTGAGGGAATACATCTGGAGACAGTCCAGAGATACAACTACCTGGGACATACTATAACCAATGATGGAAAATGCAAAATTGAAATAAACAAAAGAATAGGTATGGCAAAAAGTAATTTTAATGCCATGAAAAATATACTAACAACAAAACAAATATCAACAGGGCTGAAACTAAGAATGGCAAAATGTTACATCTTCTCAATATTCCTGTATGGTGCAGAAGCATGGACATTAGACAAGAAAACAGAACAGAAAATTGAAGCCTTTGAAATGTGGATTTATAGAAGAATAGGTAGAATTGGATGGAAAAAAACAAACGATGAAGTTTTAAAACAACTGAAAATAAAAAGAGAACTACTAAATACAATTAAGACAAGACAAATGAAATTTTTGGGGCATGTTAAAAGACACAACAGCTTACTGAAAGTAATATTGGAAGGAAAAATGCAAGGTAAAAGAGGCAGAGGCAGACCAAGACTAACATGGACGAGTAATATCAAAAGATGGACAAGTCAATCTATGACAGGATACAAATAATACTAAATAAATATTATTATATAGGGAACTTCCGAGGCGATAATAGGGAATAATAGAACAAAGAAGTATGTGTTAGCACTCGGAAAAATTGACAGACAAACAACAGAAAAAAAACGAAGAACAATATATGGTCCGAAGCGGGATCGAACCCGTAGTCCCTGGCACCGCGCCTTGCCACGAGAAGCCGAACGCTTGGCACACTGCCACGCAGCTAACTAGGTTAAAAACTAGGTGTTTGCTTGTGGGGAGAAAAAAATATCTGTGCAACATTTTGAACAGGAAGCCACCAGGCCAGTGGACTAATACATGTACCACTGTGATGCCAAAGTGAGCAAATAAATATATCAAGGTATCTGGCCACAACGCATATTTTACAAGAAAATGAAAACGAATATTCCAGGACTTTTATGTCTCAGCAGCTACTGTAATTTTCATTTTATTGAGTGTCGTCTCCAAATCGAAGGTTGGCTAACATGGAGCGCCATTCTGTTCTGCCTCTTGCTTCGATGGTTCAGGCTATCAGAGGCTGACTTGTCCATCTTTTGATATTACTCGTCTATGTTAGCCTTGGTCTGCCTCTGCCTCTTTTACCTTGTATTTTCCCTTCCAAGATTACTTTTAGTACGCTGCTGTGACTTTTAACATGCCCCAAAAATCTCCTATGCTTTATTTGAATTGTGCTTAGTAGTTCTCTTTTCATTTTTATTTATTTTAAAACTTCAAGTTTGTTTTCTTTTCTTTCCATCCAATTCTACCTATTCTTCTATAAATCCACATTTCAAAAGCTTCAATTCTCTGTTCTGTTTTCTTGTCTAATGTCCATGTTTCTGCATCATATAGGAATATTGAGAAGATGTAACATTTTGCTATTCTTAGTTTTAGCCCTGGTTTTATTTGTTTTGATGTTAGTATATTTTTCATGACATTAAAATTACTTTTTGCCATTCCTATTCTTTTGTTTATTTCAGTTGTACATTTTCCATCACTGGTTATGGTATGTCAAAGGTAGTTGTAGTTCTGAACTGTCTCCAGGTCTATTCCTTCAATTTTGATATCCACTTGTAGGTTTTGAGTATTTTCTTTTTTAATGATCATACTTTTAGTCTTTTTGATATTCATATCTAATCCACATTTTATGCTTGTTATGTTTATTTCATTAAGTAATTGTTATAGATCTTTAGGATTTTCTGCTAGTAGTACAGTATCATCAGCATATCTTAGGTTATTGATTATCTTTCCATTAATGTTTAGGCCTGGCATCTCTGTGATGTTTTTAAAGATTTGTTCAGTGTATGGATTGGACAAGCTTGGTGATAGGACGCATTCCTGTCTTACTTCTCTTTTTATATCAATAGGTATAAAGTTCTCTTTGTTATATTTTATTATTGCTGTTTGCTCCCAGTATAGATTACATATTAGTCGTATGTCCAAGTCATCTAGATGTATCTCTTTTAGGCATTCTATAAGTTGCTTGTGGTGTACTCTATCAAAAGCTTTGGTGTAGTCTATGAAGCAGGCATATATTGGTTTGTTTACTTCTGTGTACTTTTCGATTAATGTCTTCATGCAGAATATGACTTTTTTTTTGTCCCTTTGTTTTTCTTAAATCCAAATTGTTGTTCTTCTAATTCCATACTGACACTGATGATTAATGCTGATGATTAATGCTAATGATTGATACTGTAACTGTATTTTTAAAATTGGTATTTGCGCTAAATGTGTAATAACGAAGATCGACACTTCCCGTATGTTGATCACAAATACAACTTATACCATCACAAATACAACTTATACCATCACAATAACAACTTACACTCACCACAAATACAAATTACACTCACCACAAATACAACTTACACTCACCACAAATACAACTTACACCCACAACAAATACAACTTACACCCAAAATAAATACAACTTACACCCACCACAAATACAACTTATACCCACCACAAATACAACTTACACTCACCACAAATACAACTTACACCCACAACAAATACAACTTACACCCAAATAAATACAACTTACACCCACCACAAATACAACTTATACCCACCACAAATACAACTTATACCCACCACAAATACAACTTACACTCACCACAAATACAACTTACACTAACCACAAATACAACTTATACCCACCACAAATACAACTTACACACACCACAAATACAAATTACACTCACCACAAATACAAATGACACACACCACAAATACAACTTACACTCACCACAAATACAACTTACACTCACCACAAATACAACTTACACTCACCACAAATACAACTTACACTCACCACAAATACAACTTACACCCACCACAAATACAACTTATACCCACCACAAATACAACTTACACTCACCACAAATACAAATTACACTCACCACAAATACAACTTACACTCACCACAAATACAAATTACACTCACCACAAATACAAATGACACACACCACAAATACAACTTACACACACCATAAATACAACTTACACTCACCACAAATACAACTTACACTCACCACAAATACAACTTACACACACCACAAATACAACTTACACACACCACAAATACAACTTACACTCACCACAAATACAACTTATACCCACCACAAATACAACTTACACACACCACAAATACAACTTACACACACCACAAATACAACTTACACTCACCACAAATACAACTTACACTCACCACAAATACAACTTCCACTCACCACAAATACAACTTACACTCACCACAAATACAACTTCCACCCACCACAAATACAACTTATACCCACCACAAATACAACTTACACTCACCACAAATACAAATTACACTCACCACAAATACAAATTACACTCACCACAAATACAAATGACACACACCACAAATACAACTTACACACACCACATATACAACTTACACACACCACAAATACAACTTACACTCACCACAAATACAACTTACACTCACCACAAATACAACTTACACTCACCACAAATACAACTTACACTCACCACAAATACAACTTATACACACCACAAATACAACTTACACTCACCACAAATACAACTTACACTCACCACAAATACAACTTACACTCACCACAAATACAACTTACACTCACCACAAATACAAATTACACTCACCACAAATACAAATGACACTCACCACAAATACAACTTACACTCACCACAAATACAAATGACACACACCACAAATACAACTTACACTCACCACAAATACAACTTATACCCACCACAAATACAACTTACACTCACCACAAATACAAATGACACACACCACAAATACAACTTACACACACCACAAATACAACTTACACACACCACAAATACAACTTACACTCACCACAAATACAACTTACACTAACCACAAATACAACTTATACCCACCACAAATACAACTTACACTCACCACAAATACAAATGACACACACCACAAATACAACTTACACTCACCACAAATACAACTTATACCCACAACAAATACAACTTACACTCACCACAAATACAAATGACACTCACCACAAATACAACTTACACTCACCACAAATACAAATTACACTCACCACAAATACAAATGACACACACCACAAATACAACTTACACTCACCACAAATACAACTTACACACACCACAAACACAAATTACACTCACCACAAATACAACTTACACACACCACAAATACAAATTACACTCACCACAAATACAACTTACACACACCACAAATACAAATTACACTCACCACAAATACAACTTACACACACCACAAATACAAATTACACTCACCACAAATACAAATGACACACACCACAAATACAACTTACACACACCACTAATACATACACTCACCACAAATACAAATGACACACACCACAAATACAACTTACACTCACCACAAATACAAATGACACACACCACAAATACAACTTACACACACCACTAATACATACACTCACCACAAATACACATTACACCGTTTAGATCTCGACTAAGATTCTCACTAACGATTTCAAACTTTACATTCTGGGGTATATGAAGACAGGGGGGGGGGGGGAAAGTAGTCGACCTCTTATCTTTTAACTGTAAGAGCAGATGTACATTTTAACTTCAAATGAGTGACTTTGGAGAAGATAGTAGACATTAAATCAACAGATGTTGATCCTTCTGTTATTGTACAATGTTTTTATTAGAACATGAAACGACGAATGGAAAATAAAAATTGCCTTCTGTCTAAAGTAGAGACACAAATACCAGACGAAGTGACTATGTTACTTTCGCCGCGTAAAGACTTAACGTTTTAGAAAGTAGCCCACAGCCTGTAGTGTTTTTGACAGATGCAAGATCAGTACTCCAGGCACTACAATCCAGAAAATTACCACATTTGCAGACCTTATTGACTGAACTCTGCAAATACCACAGGGTTGCCCTGCGGTGGATCCCATCTCACTGTGGAATACCAGAAATGAGAAAGCAGATCAGTTGGCAAAAGAAGGTTCAACAGGCACACAACTAGACACACCGGTTACATACCATCATAAGAAGCAGATAATCAAATCAATCAGAGGACCACAAGCCCCAAATTAGGATACCTTTCATAATATGAATAGATATGAACAAGTTATCATTATATGCCTCAGAACAGGACACAATCGACTCCATAGTCACATGTATACAAAATTCAAGATCGGCACATCAACTACTTGTACATGTGGACAGGCGCCCCAGACTGCTGAACACATACTTTAAGACTGCACTGAATATAGTAGACTAAGGAAAATCCATTGGCCCATAGATACAACACTACAGACAAAACTACATGGGCTACTGCAAGAATTATAAAAGACAGTAAAATGTATACAGGAAACGACATTGCAGATATAGACAATACTTTCTGGCGAACGAAAGATAGATAGATAGAAAGTCAGTACTTAAGGGATTTTCGTGGATTCATGAAACAGAAGAAATTACATTCTGTACTAGCATTCGTTGCATCTAACAAGCAATATCAAAAGCAGTACCCATATTTATGCTGATGAATGTTCTATTCATTAATCACAGATGAACCGATTTCCCACGCCGACAAGAGTTTCTCCGCGAATTAAGACTGGGTAAACACTAATTTTCATCTCCCTGGATGAACTTATTTTGTGATTTCTGACCTTAACTTTCTTCTGTTCTTGATTCGTAAAAGAAAAGCATCCAGCAAGTTAGCAACCAACTCTACGAGCAAGTTAGCAACCAACTCTACAAGCAAGTTAGCAACCAACTCTACAAGCAAGTTAGCAACCAACTCTACGAGCGATTTAGCAACCAACTCTACAAGCAAGTTAGCAACCAACTCTACGAGCGATTTAGCAACCAACTCTACGAGCAAGTTAGCAACCAACTCTACGAGCAAGTTAGCAACCAACTCTACGAGCAAGTTAGCAACCAAGTCTACGAACAAGTTAGCAACCAACTTTACGAGCAAGTTAGCAACCAACTCTACAAGCAAGTTAGCAACCAACTCTACAAGCAAGTTAGCAACCATCTCTACGAACAAGTTAGCAACCAACTCTACAAGCAAGTTAGCAACCAACTCTACAAGCAAGTTAGCAACCAACTCTACAAGCAAGTTAGCAACCAACTCTACGAGCAAGTTAGCAACCAACTCTACAAGCAAGTTAGCAACCAACTCTACGAGCAAGTTAGCAACCAACTCTACAAGCAAGTTAGCAACCAACTCTACAAGCAAGTTAGCAACCAACTCTACAAGCAAGTTAGCAACCAACTCTACAAGCAAGTTAGCAACCAACTCTACAAGCAAGTTAGCAACCAACTCTACAAGCAAGTTAGCAACCAACTCTACAAGCAAGTTAGCAACCAACTCTACGAGCAAGTTAGCAACCAACTCTACAAGCAAGTTAGCAACCAACTCTACAAGCAAGTTAGCAACCAACTCTACAAGCAAGTTAGCAACCAACTCTACAAGCAAGTTAGCAACCAACTCTACAAGCAAGTTAGCAACCAACTCTACAAGCAAGTTAGCAACCAACTCTACGAGCAAGTTAGCAACCAACTCTACAAGCAAGTTAGCAACCAACTCTACAAGCAAGTTAGCAACCAACTCTACGAGCAAGTTAGCAACCAACTCTACAAGCAAGTTAGCAACCAACTCTACGACCAAGTTAACAACCAACTCTACGAGCAAGTTAGCAACCAACTCTACGAGCAAGTTAGCAACCAACTCTACGAGCAAGTTAGCAACCAACTCTACGAGCAAGTTAGCAACCAACTCTACGAGCAAGTTAGCAACCAAGTCTACGAGCAAGTTAGCAACCAACTCTACGAGCAAGTTAGCAACCAACTCTACGAGCAAGTTAGCAACCAACTCTACGATCAAATTAGCAACCAACTCTACGAGCAAGTTAGCAACCAACTCTACGAGCAAGTTAGCAACCAACTCTACGATCAAATTAGCAACCAACTCTACGAGCAAGTTAGCAAACAACTCTACGAGCAAGTCTAACAAGTTACCAAACAACTCTACGAGCAAGTTAGCAACCAACTCTACGAGCAAGTTAGCAACCAACTCTACGATCAAATTAGCAAACAACTCTACGAGCAAGTTAGCAACCAAGTCTACGAGCAAGTTAGCAAACAACTCTACGAGCAAGTTAGCAACCAACCCTACGAGCAAGTCTAACAAGTTACCAAACAACTCTACGAGCAAGTTAGCAACCAACTCTACGAGCAATTTAGCAAACAACTCTACGAGCAAGTTAGCAACCAACTCTACGAGCAATTTAGCAAACAACTCTACGAGCAAGTTAGCAACCAACTCTACGAGCAAGTTAGCAACCAACTCTACGAGCAATTTAGCAAACAACTCTACGAGCAAGTTAGCAACCAACTCTACGAGCAAGTTAGCAACCAACTCTACGAGCAAATTAGCAACCAACTCTACGAGCAAGTCTAACAAGTTAGCAAACAACTCTACGAGCAAGTCTAACAAGTTAGCAACCAACTCTACGAGCAAATTAGCAAACAACTCTACGAGCAAGTCTAACAAGTTAGCAAACAACTCTACGAGCAAGTCTAACAAGTTAGCAACCAACTCTACGAGCAAGTCTAACAAGTTAGCAACCAACTCTACGAGCAAGTTAGCAACCAACTCTACGAGCAAGTTAGCAACCATGTCTACGAGCAAGTTAGCAACCAACTCTACGAGCAAGTTAGCAAACAACTCTACGAGCAAGTTAGCAACCAAGTCTACGAGCAAGTTAGCAACCAACTCTACGAGCAAGTTAGCAACCAAGTCTACGAGCAAGTTAGCAACCAACTCTACAAGCAAGTTAGCAACCAACTCTACGAGCAAGTTAGCAACCAACTCTACAAGCAAGTTAGCAACCAACTCTACAAGCAAGTTAGCAACCAACTCTACGAGCAAGTTAGCAACCAACTCTACAAGCAAGTTAGCAACCAACTCTACAAGCAAGTTAGCAACCAACTCTACGAGCAAGTTAGCAACCAACTCTACAAGCAAGTTAGCAACCAACTCTACGAGCAAGTTAGCAACCAACCCTACGAGCAAGTTAGCAACCAACTCTACAAGCAAGTTAGCAACCAACTCTACAAGCAAGTTAGCAACCAACTCTACGAGCAAGTTAGCAACCAACTCTACGAGCAAGTTAGCAACCAACCCTACGAGCAAGTTAGCAACCAAGTCTACGAGCAAGTTAGCAACCAACTCTACGAGCAAGTTAGCAACCAACTCTACAAGCAAGTTAGCAACCAACTCTACAAGCAAGTTAGCAACCAACTCTACGAGCAAGTTAGCAACCAACTCTACAAGCAAGTTAGCAACCAACTCTACAAGCAAGTTAGCAACCAACTCTACGAGCAAGTTAGCAACCAACTCTACAAGCAAGTTAGCAACCAACTCTACGAGCAAGTTAGCAACCAACCCTACGAGCAAGTTAGCAACCAACTCTACAAGCAAGTTAGCAACCAACTCTACAAGCAAGTTAGCAACCAACTCTACGAGCAAGTTAGCAACCAACTCTACGAGCAAGTTAGCAACCAACCCTACGAGCAAGTTAGCAACCAAGTCTACGAGCAAGTTAGCAACCAACTCTACAAGCAAGTTAGCAACCAACTCTACGAGCAAGTTAGCAACCAACTCTACGAGCAAGTTAGCAACCAACTCTACGAGCAAATTAGCAAACAACTCTACGAGCAAGTCTAACAAGTTAGCAAACAACTCTACGAGCAAGTCTAACAAGTTAGCAAACAACTCTACGAGCAAGTCTAACAAGTTAGCAACCAACTCTACGAGCAAGTTAGCAACCAACTCTACGAGCAAGTTAGCAACCAAGTCTACGAGCAAGTTAGCAACCAACTCTACGAGCAAGTTAGCAAACAACTCTACGAGCAAGTTAGCAACCAAGTCTACGAGCAAGTTAGCAACCAACTCTACGAGCAAGTTAGCAACCAAGTCTACGAGCAAGTTAGCAACCAACTCTACAAGCAAGTTAGCAACCAACTCTACGAGCAAGTTAGCAACCAACTCTACAAGCAAGTTAGCAACCAACTCTACAAGCAAGTTAGCAACCAACTCTACGAGCAAGTTAGCAACCAACTCTACAAGCAAGTTAGCAACCAACTCTACGAGCAAGTTAGCAACCAACTCTACAAGCAAGTTAGCAACCAACTCTACAAGCAAGTTAGCAACCAACTCTACGAGCAAGTTAGCAACCAACCCTACGAGCAAGTTAGCAAACAACTCTACGAGCAAGTTAGCAAACAACTCTACGAGCAAGTTAGCAACCAACTCTACGAGCAAGTTAGCAACCAACTCTACGAGCAAGTCTAACAAGTTACCAAACAACTCTACGAGCAAGTTAGCAACCAAGTCTACGAGCAAGTTAGCAACCAACTCTACGAGCAAGTTAGCAACCAACTCTACGAGCAAGTTAGCAACCAACTCTACGAGCAAGTCTAACAAGTTACCAAACAACTCTACGAGCAAGTTAGCAACCAACTCTACGAGCAAGTTAGCAACCAAGTCTACGAGCAAGTTAGCAACCAACTCTACGAGCAAGTTAGCAACCAACTCTACGAGCAAGTTAGCAACCAAGTCTACGAGCAAGTTAGCAACCAACTCTACGAGCAAGTTAGCAACCAACTCTACGAGCAAGTTAGCAACCAACTCTACGAGCAAGTTAGCAACCAACTCTACGAGCAAGTTAGCAGCCAACTCTACGAGCGAGGGACAAACTCGTGAAGATGATGTGATCAATGTAATGATCTGGAAACTGTTAAAGGCGCTGATTTTATTTTTCAAAAGTATTTTCTTCGTGTTTTATTGGTCAGATTTCTTGATCTCATAATTGAGGTACTGGCTGTTTAATTTATCATTTCAATTGGGTATCAATGTAGATGACAATAATCCAGAAGGAGTTCAAGAATACAACTTTCATGAATATGTTATAACACTTTATTGGAAATGTAAGACAGAAATAAACAAAAGAGGTGGCCAACTTTCGATGTGGAGACGGCACCCAATGAAAATCATGTACTATTTTTAAATAAATGTTATATTTATTCGGTTATTTATTATATACAGCAGTGCTTGATATAGCCAGGTTGTCTCGTTGTATGTGATGGCATGAAAGAGTTCAGGTACACATTTTCCCCAAAATATATTTATATACAAATAGCATTTCAGAAATGAACAACGTTTTGTGCAACAAGACTTAGTCAATAGAAGTGAGAAAGACAGTTCAGTGGTGCTATATAGAGTCAATTATGGCCTATGTAAGTGAATCACGGACAGTAGACAAATAAATGACAAGACAAAGAGACGGCCAAGACATGTCGCACAGGCCTCACCATTTACAAGTCCTTGCTCAATGCAAACTCCTCAATCAAGGTAGTTTACAAGGAAAATATATACCCGCGCTCGTTACATTGTTGTTTTCTTCAAAGTGTTTCTCTCTGTCTTATTCTTCTATTGTTTCCTATTTGATGACTGTAATTCTCTGGTTGTTTCTTTTCACCACAAGACCGATCCATCGTCTGTTTTGATTACATCTGAGACTGTTTTAATGAATGTCCGTTTTTATTATTTCTTCACGAGTCTGGATTTTTTCATTTATTTTCCTAATTTGTAATAAGATATTTGTAATTGAATGCAATTTTTGTCTTTCATTGTCTCTCATGAATTCCCCGAGCCTTGTTTTCATGCTTGGGACTTTTCATTTTAATTTGTCTGAAGTTGCCAACAACTATTGCTACCTATGCTGTTCTCGTTCACATTTCCATTTGTCTGAAGTTGCCAACAACTATTTCTACCTATGCTGTTCTCGTTCACATTTAATTTGTCTGAAGTTGCCAACAACTATTGCTACCTATGCTGTTCTCGTTCAGATTTAATTTGTTTGAAGTTGCCAACAACTATTGCTACCTATGCTGTTCTCGTTTACATTTAATTTGTCTGAAGTTGCCAACAACTATTGCTACCTATGCTGTTCTCGTTCACATTTAATTTGTCTGAAGTTGCCAACAACTATTGCTACCAATGCTGTTCTCGTTCACATTTAATTTGTCTGAAGTTGCCAACAACTATTGCTACCTATGCTGTTCTCGTTCAGATTTAATTTGTCTGAAGTTGCCAACAACTATTGCTACCTATGCTGTTCTCGTTCACATTTAATTTGTCTGAAGTTGCCAACAACTATTGCTACCTATGCTGTTCTCGTTCACATTTAATTTGTCGGAATTTGCCAACAACTATTGCTACCTATGCTGTTCTCGTTCACATTTAATTTGTCTGAAGTTGCCAACAACTATTGCTACCTATGCTGTTCTCGTTCACATTTAATTTGTCTGAAGTTGCCAACAAATATTGCTACCTATGCTGTTCTCGTTCACATTTAATTTGTCTGAAGTTGCCAACAACTATTGCTATATATGCTGTTCTCGTTCACATTTAATTGTCTGAAGTTGCCAACAACTATTGCTACCTATGCTGTTCTCGTTCAGATTTAAATTGTCTGAAGTTGCCAACAACTATTGCTACCTATGCTGTTCTCGTTCAGATTTAAATTGTCTGAAGTTGCCAACAACTATTGCTACCTATGCTGTTCTCGTTCAGATTAAATTGTCTGAAGTTGCCAACAACTATTGCTACCTATGCTGTTCTCGTTCACATTTAATTTGTCTGAAGTTGCCAACAAATATTGCTACCTATGCTGTTCTCGTTCAGATTTAATTTGTCTCAAGTTGCCAACAACTATTGCTACCTATGCTGTTCTCGTTCACATTAATTTGTCTGAAGTTGCCAACAACTATTGCTACCTATGCTGTTCTCGTTCACATTTAATTTGTCTGAAGTTGCCAACAACTATTGCTACCAATGCTGTTCTCGTTCACATCTCCATTTGTCTCTCCTTGATCAATCTAACCTCGGAGATCGACCTGTTTCACTGACTAATGGCAACAATTAAATATGATTGTGACTGATAAGGCTCATGTTTGTGACTGATAAGCTCATGTTTGTGACTGATAAGGCTCATGTTTGTGACTGATAAGGCTCATGTTGTGACTGATAAGGCTCATGTTTGTGACTGATAAGGCTCATGTTTGTGACTGATAAGGCTCATGTTTGTGACTGATAAGGCTCATGTTTGTGACTGATAAGGCTCATGTTTGTGACAGATAAGGCTCATGTTTGTGACTGATAAGGCTCATGTTTGTGACTGATAAGGCTCATGTTTGTGACTGATAAGGCTCATGTTTGTGACTGATAAGGCTCATGTTTGTGACAGATAAGGCTCATGTTTGTGACAGATAAGGCTCATGTTTGTGACTGATAAGGCTCATGTTTGTGACTGATAAGGCTCATGTTTTTGACAGATAAGGCTCATGTTTGTGACAGATAGGGCTCATGTTTGTGACAGATAAGGCTCATGTTTGTGACAGATAAGGCTCATGTTTGTGACAGATAAGGCTCATGTTTGTGACTGATAAGGCTCATATTTGTGACAGATAAGGCTCATGTTTGTGACAGATAAGGCTCATGTTTGTGACAGATAAGGCTCATGTTTGTGACTGATAAGGCTCATGTTTGTGACTGATAAGGCTCATATTTGTGACTGATAAGGCTCATGTTTGTGACTGATAAGGCTCATGTTTGTGACTGATAAGGCTCATGTTTGTGACTGATAAGGCTCATGTTTGTGACAGATAAGGCTCATATTTGTGACAGATAAGGCTCATGTTTGTGACAGATAAGGCTCATGTTTGTGACAGATAAGGATCCCGACAATCGTTTAACTTTGTGCAACAAAATCATTTATGGTAAAGATGGCGATTCCACTTCGTCCTGTGTTAATCGGCAGAGTAAACACGGCAGTTATCTTGGCTGATACCACGATGGTCAGTTATCTTGGCTGATACCACGATGGTCAGTTATCTTGGCTGATACCACGATGGTCAGTTATCTTGGCTGATACCACGATGGGCAGTTATCTTGGCTGATACCACGATGGGCAGTTATCTTGGCTGATACCACGATGGGCAGTTATCTTGGCTGATACCACGATGGCAGTTATCTTGGCTGATACCACGATGGGCAGTTAACTTGGCTGATACCATGATGGTCAGTTATCTTGGCTGATACCACGATGGTCAGTTATCTTGGCTGATACCACGACGGTCAGTTATCTTGGCTGATACCACGATGGTCGCTACCGTCTTGCATCCAATGCGTGCTGCGGGTGCCAGTTGCATGTAGACCGTTCAGATGTGTTACACGGTACAACGCATTTTGTTTTAGAGACCAATATACGGATGAATCGATACGGCGGTTCCAGTAATGTTGCTGGAGGGTACAGAACTTTGTACTGTGAAGTCAAGTCGCAGAGTTGTCTGTTCTTCAGTCAGAAACGCCGTCAATAAAGCACGCAGTCATAATCTCAATATGACCTTGCAACATTATCTAGGTCAAGGTCTTGATTCCACTACAGCATCTCTGAAGACACATAAGTTGTGAGGCATGTATAGACGTCTCAACTTGCCGTAAACATCGACACAACTTGACTACGTCTCTTAGGTGTTATGTAAGAGTGAGAAACGAAAGAAAGAGATGGTCAGTGGAACGCAGCAAAAACAGAAGAAACTATCAATGAAAAAAAAAAAAGAATTCTAGGAGACTGAAGCAGAATCAAACAATGACACTACAATACAGTATGTTTGGAACCTGTCAGAATCTTTCGATTATGTAGATAGATATTTAAAAAAATAGTAAAGTAGCCCCGTCACTCCAAGTAGCGGCGTATGGGGAATATGGTATTTTACAGACCTTCGGGGGAGCTGTGATAGCTCAGTGGTTAGTGAACTGGACTACCACGAACAAGGGGTAGGATTCGATCCCAACCGACGGCTTCCGGGTTCACCCAGCCTTAAATGGGTACCGGATTTTTTTCTGGGAATGTAAAGCAGCACGGGCGTAATACCGACCACATTACCCCAAAAATCATGTGCTGAAGGTCTGTAAAATATAGGGTCACTAACACCATATTTCCCTATACGCCACTTGGCGTTACGGGGTACTTTACTTTTTTTTTTTTACATACCTTCGGCACATGCTTTTTGGGGTAATGTGGTCGGTATTACGCCCGTGCCGCTTTACTTTCCCAGAAAAAAATCCGGTCCCATTTAAGGCTGCGTGAACCGGAAGCCGTCGGCTGGATCGAACCCTACCCCTTGTCCTTTGTAGTTCACTAACCGCTGAGCTATCGCGGCTCTCTGTGTAGATAGTGCACACACACAATGTTTTATCTTCCCTGACTCGGAGTAAACTAATGGGCGATGTGGTTATGAAAGCTCATACGACGACTTATAGAGGAGGGCCAACTTACTACGCTGTAAACAATAAGGGCCAGATCTAATAACAAGGCGAGACTGCTGCGAGCTTTACCTTACTGAGGCCCTTATATCAATGACTAAGTTTGTATGAGACATTACAGATAATGTGACAGGAAGTCAAGTGACAGAGAATGTGCCAGGAAGTAAGGTAAAACAGAATGTGACAGATATAAGGTGACAGAATGCGATAGAAAGTAAGGTGACACAGAATGCGACAGCAAGTAAGGTGACAGAATGCGACAAAAAGTAAGGTGACATAATGTGACATAGGTAAAGTGACAGAATGTGACAGAAAGTATGGTGACATAGAAGGTGATAGAAGTAAGGTCACATTAAAGTAAGGTGTAGTAAGTAAAGTATGTGACATAAAGTAAGGTGACAGACTTTGACATAAAGTAAGGAGACAGAATGTGACAGGAAGTACGATGACAGCGAATGTGACAGGAAGTAAAGTGACAGAATGTAACATACTGTAAGATTACAGGAAGTTAGGTGACATAAAGTAAAGTGACAGAGAATGTGATAGGAAGTAAGGTGACAGAATATGATGGAAGTAAGGTGACAGAATTTGACAGGAAGTAATGTGACATACTGTGACAGGAAGTAAGGTGGCAGAGAATGTGACAGATAATGTGACAGGATGTAAGGTTACAGAGAATGTGATAGGAAGTAAGGTAACAGAATGTAACAGGAATTAAGGTGACAGAGAATGTGATAGGAAGTAAGGTGACAGAGAATGAGACAGGAAGTAAGGTAACTGAGAAAATGACAGGAAGTAAGGTGACAGAGAATGTGACAGGTAGTATAGCGACAGAATGCGATAGAAAGTAATGTGACAGAATGCAACAGAAAGTAATGTGACATAGAATTGACAGGAAGTAAGGTGATAGAATGTGACATAAAGTAAGGTGACAGAATGTGACAAGAAGTAAGATGACAGAATGTAGCATCAAGTAAGGTGACATAATGTGACAGGAACTATGGTGACAGCTAATGTGACCGGAAATAAGGTGACTTAGTGTAACAGGAAGTAAGGTGACATAGAATGTTACAAATTTGACCGCACTGTTTTGGAAATATTACTTTTGAGTTAATTGTGCACGCTCTAGTTTTCTCATGATATTTTCGGTCTCAGCTCAAGGTGGGAGTGTGTAACAATTGGTATCACATTTGTGTGTAAGTTCTAAACCAAGGCTCGTGGGTTGTCCATTAGGGTCTTCGCTAACTGCCACAACCTCAGGGTTGTCACAAACTAGTTGAACATCCTTCTTCTTCCACTTTTTTTATTAGCGGATTGCGCTGCACTGTACCACGCACATTGTGATCCAGGACACACACTTGAGCACGCATTTATTAGGGGCTACTACCTAAGCTCTTGGTTTTCCCCTAATCTTTAAACAAGCAGCAATTGTTTGAGCTGTCTCATATAAAACATCGTCATGAGAGGGGAAACCCTGTAGCATTGAAAGATTGCATGAAACTTTCACCCAGAGTTATTGAGTTATTTGTGGGTTATCATCATTGCACTCTGAACATGTCCATAGGTGCTCAGATCCCCTCAGCAGCAAGTCTCGCAGTGTCCAGCGACTGACGACTCCAGTTCTGTGTTGGTTGATAAGTCCTCTTATGCGCCTACTTGGCCTCTCGTTTCTGGATGTAGCCACCTTTACTCTCATCATTTCTCCCATCTTTACTCCCATCTTTACTCCCATCTTTACTCCCACTTTACTCCCATCTTTTCTCCCATCTTTGCTCCCATCTTTACTCCCATCTTTTCTCCCATCTCTATTCCCATTTTTACTCCCATCTTTATCCCATCTTTTGGCCATCTTTACTCCTATCTTTACTCCCATATTTTCTCCCATCTTTACTCCCATCTTTACTCCCATCTTTTCTCCCATCCTTTCTCCCATCTGCTTCATCCGAAGCAGGAACGTGGACTCATGGTTGTGGACTCAAGCCCTGTGCTCTTTCCGCATCTCGGAGGGCATAAAGGACGCCAAACTCTTCCATTAGTTGACCGTCTTCAATGTTAACACAGCTAGCCAACCAATCCGCTCTTTAAATCCCCCGTACTCCCTTTTCATCCATAAATTTCAATAAATGTATATTCGATTATTGATCCTGAAAAATTAACAAATTCAATACGATAGAGAAGATATTGATGTTTGCTGGTCTAGTAGTGGTGAGGTGGTGTGTTAGTGAAGACATCGATGTTTGCTGGTCTAGTAGTGGTGAGGTGGTGTGTTCATGAAGACATCGATGTTTGCTGGTCTAGTAGTGGTGAGGTGGTGTGTTCATGAAGACATCGATGTTTGCTGGTCTAGTAGTGGTGAGGTGGTGTATTCATGAAGACATCGATGTTTGCTGGTCTAGTAGTGGTGAGGTGGTGTGTTAGTGAAGACATCGATGTTTGCTGGTCTAGTAGTGGTGAGGTGGTGTGTTAGTGAAGACATCGATGTTTGCTGGTCTAGTAGTGGTGAGGTGGTGTGTTAGTGAAGACATCGATGTTTGCTGGTCTAGTAGTGGTGAGGTGGTGTGTTAGTGAAGACATCGATGTTTGCTGGTCTAGTAGTGGTGAGGTGGTGTGTTCATGAAGACATCGATGTTTACTGGTCTAGTATGTGTGTGTTCGTGAAGACATCGATGTTTGCTGGTCTAGTAGTGGTGAGGTGGTGTGTTCATGAAGACATCGATGTTTACTGGTCTAGTAGTGATGTGTTCGTGAAGACATCGATGTTTGCTGCTCTAGTAGTGATGTGTTCATGAAGACATCGATGTTTGCTGGTCTAGTAGTGGTGAGGTGGTGTGTTCATGAAGACATCGATGTTTACTGGTCTAGTAGTGGTGAGGTGGTGTGTTCATGAAGACATCGATGTTTGCTGGTCTAGTAGTGTGAGGTGGTGTGTTCATGAAGACATCGATGTTTGCTGGTCTAGTAGTGGTGAGGTGGTGTGTTCGTGAAGACATCGATGTTTGCTGGTCTAGTAGTGGTGAGGTGGTGTGTTCATGAAGACATCGATGTTTGCTGGTCTAGTAGTGGTGAGGTGGTGTGTTCGTGAAGACATCGATGTTTGCTGGTCTAGTAGTGGTGAGGTGGTGTGTTCGTGAAGACATCGATGTTTGCTGGTCTAGTAGTGGTGAGGTGGTGTGTTCGTGAAGACATCGATGTTTGCTGGTCTAGTAGTGGTGAGGTGGTGTGTTCGTGAAGACATCGATGTTTGCTGGTCTAGTAGTGGTGTGTTCATGAAGACATCGATGTTTGCTGGTCTAGTAGTGATGTGTTCATGAAGACATCGATGTTTGCTGGTCTAGTAGTGATGTGTTCATGAAGACATCGATGTTTGCTGGTCTAGTAGTGATGTGTTCGTGAAGACATCGATGTTTACTGGTCTAGTAGTGGTGAGGTGGTGTGTTCGTGAAG
The DNA here is from genome assembly GCA_032433765.1 of Megaustenia siamemsis. Classification (NCBI taxonomy): domain Eukaryota; kingdom Metazoa; phylum Mollusca; class Gastropoda; order Stylommatophora; family Ariophantidae; genus Megaustenia; species Megaustenia siamemsis. The sequence continues at coordinate 80,268,182 of JAVIAB010000050.1, forward strand.
ACATCGATGTTTGCTGGTCTAGTAGTGGTGAGGTGGTGTGTTCGTGAAGACATCGATGTTTGCTGGTCTAGTAGTGGTGAGGTGGTGTGTTCGTGAAGACATCGATGTTTGCTGGTCTAGTAGTGGTGAGGTGGTGTGTTCGTGAAGACATCGATGTTTGCTGGTCTAGTAGTGGTGTGTTCATGAAGACATCGATGTTTGCTGGTCTAGTAGTGATGTGTTCATGAAGACATCGATGTTTGCTGGTCTAGTAGTGATGTGTTCATGAAGACATCGATGTTTGCTGGTCTAGTAGTGATGTGTTCGTGAAGACATCGATGTTTACTGGTCTAGTAGTGGTGAGGTGGTGTGTTCATGAAGACATCGATGTTTACTGGTCTAGTAGTGATGTGTTCGTGAAGACATCGATGTTTGCTGCTCTAGTAGTGATGTGTTCATGAAGACATCGATGTTTGCTGGTCTAGTAGTGGTGAGGTGGTGTGTTCGTGAAGACATCGATGTTTACTGGTCTAGTAGTGGTGAGGTGGTGTGTTCATGAAGACATCGATGTTTACTGGTCTAGTAGTGGTGAGGTGGTGTGTTCATGAAGACATCGATGTTTACTGGTCTAGTAGTGGTGAGGTGGTGTGTTCATGAAGACATCGATGTTTGCTGGTCTAGTAGTGGTGTGTTCATGAAGACATCGATGTTTACTGGTCTAGTAGTGGTGAGGTGGTGTGTTCATGAAGACATCGATGTTTACTGGTCTAGTAGTGGTGAGGTGGTGTGTTAGTGAAGACATCGATGTTTGCTGGTCTAGTAGTGGTGAGGTGGTGTGTTCATGAAGACATCGATGTTTACTGGTCTAGTAGTGGTGAGGTGGTGTGTTAGTGAAGACATCGATGTTTGCTGGTCTAGTAGTGGTGAGGTGGTGTGTTCATGAAGACATCGATGTTTACTGGTCTAGTAGTTGTGAGGTGGTGTGTTCATGGAGACATCGATGTTTACTGGTCTAGTAGTGATGTGTTCGTGAAGACATCGATGTTTGCTGGTCTAGTAGTGGTGAGGTGGTGTGTTCGTGAAGACATCGATGTTTGCTGGTCTAGTAGTGGTGAGGTGGTGTGTTCATGAAGACATCGATGTTTACTGGTCTAGTAGTGATGTGTTTCGTGAAGACATCGATGTTTGCTGGTCTAGTAGTGGTGAGGTGGTGTGTTCATGAAGACATCGATGTTTGCTGGTCTAGTAGTGGTGAGGTGGTGTGTTAGTGAAGACATCGATGTTTGCTGGTCTAGTAGTGGTGAGGTGGTGTGTTAGTGAAGACATCGATGTTTGCTGGTCTAGTAGTGGTGAGGTGGTGTGTTAGTGAAGACATCGATGTTTGCTGGTCTAGTAGTGGTGAGGTGGTGTGTTAGTGAAGACATCGATGTTTGCTGGTCTAGTAGTGGTGAGGTGGTGTGTTCATGAAGACATCGATGTTTACTGGTCTAGTAGTGATGTGTTCGTGAAGACATCGATGTTTGCTGGTCTAGTAGTGGTGAGGTGGTGTGTTCATGAAGACATCGATGTTTACTGGTCTAGTAGTGATGTGTTCGTGAAGACATCGATGTTTGCTGCTCTAGTAGTGAAGTGTTCATGAAGACATCGATGTTTGCTGGTCTAGTAGTGGTGAGGTGGTGTGTTCATGAAGACATCGATGTTTACTGGTCTAGTAGTGGTGAGGTGGTGTGTTCATGAAGACATCGATGTTTGCTGGTCTAGTAGTGGTGAGGTGGTGTGTTCATGAAGACATCGATGTTTGCTGGTCTAGTAGTGGTGAGGTGGTGTGTTCGTGAAGACATCGATGTTTGCTGGTCTAGTAGTGGTGAGGTGGTGTGTTCATGAAGACATCGATGTTTGCTGGTCTAGTAGTGGTGAGGTGGTGTGTTCGTGAAGACATCGATGTTTGCTGGTCTAGTAGTGGTGAGGTGGTGTGTTCGTGAAGACATCGATGTTTGCTGGTCTAGTAGTGGTGAGGTGGTGTGTTCGTGAAGACATCGATGTTTGCTGGTCTAGTAGTGGTGAGGTGGTGTGTTCGTGAAGACATCGATGTTTGCTGGTCTAGTAGTGGTGTGTTCATGAAGACATCGATGTTTGCTGGTCTAGTAGTGATGTGTTCATGAAGACATCGATGTTTGCTGGTCTAGTAGTGATGTGTTCATGAAGACATCGATGTTTGCTGGTCTAGTAGTGATGTGTTCGTGAAGACATCGATGTTTACTGGTCTAGTAGTGGTGAGGTGGTGTGTTCATGAACACATCGATGTTTACTGTCTAGTAGTGATGTGTTCGTGAAGACATCGATTTTTGCTGCTCTAGTAGTGATGTGTTCATGAAGACATCGATGTTTGCTGGTCTAGTAGTGGTGTGTTCATGAAGACATCGATGTTTACTGGTCTAGTAGTGATGAGGTGGTGTGTTAGTGAAGACATCGATGTTTGCTGGTCTAGTAGTGGTGAGGTGGTGTGTTCGTGAAGACATCGATGTTTGCTGGTCTAGTAGTGGTGAGGTGGTGTGTTCATGAAGACATCGATGTTTACTGGTCTAGTAGTGATGTGTTCGTGAAGACATCGATGTTTGCTGGTCTAGTAGTGGTGAGGTGGTGTGTTCATGAAGACATCGATGTTTGCTGGTCTAGTAGTGGTGAGGTGGTGTGTTAGTGAAGACATCGATGTTTGCTGGTCTAGTAGTGGTGAGGTGGTGTGTTAGTGAAGACATCGATGTTTGCTGGTCTAGTAGTGGTGAGGTGGTGTGTTAGTGAAGACATCGATGTTTGCTGGTCTAGTAGTGGTGAGGTGGTGTGTTAGTGAAGACATCGATGTTTGCTGGTCTAGTAGTGTGAGGTGGTGTGTTCATGAAGACATCGATGTTTACTGGTCTAGTAGTGATGTGTTCGTGAAGACATCGATGTTTGCTGGTCTAGTAGTGGTGAGGTTGTGTGTTCATGAAGACATCGATGTTTACTGGTCTAGTAGTGATGTGTTCGTGAAGACATCGATGTTTGCTGCTCTAGTAGTGATGTGTTCATGAAGACATCGATGTTTGCTGGTCTAGTAGTGGTGAGGTGGTGTGTTCATGAAGACATCGATGTTTACTGGTCTAGTAGTGGTGAGGTGGTGTGTTCATGAAGACATCGATGTTTGCTGGTCTAGTAGTGGTGAGTGGTGTGTTCGTGAAGACATCGATGTTTGCTGGTCTAGTAGTGGTGAGGTGGTGTGTTCATGAAGACATCGATGTTTGCTGGTCTAGTAGTGGTGAGGTGGTGTGTTCGTGAAGACATCGATGTTTGCTGGTCTAGTAGTGGTGAGGTGGTGTGTTCGTGAAGACATCGATGTTTGCTGGTCTAGTAGTGGTGAGGTGGTGTGTTCGTGAAGACATCGATGTTTGCTGGTCTAGTAGTGGTGAGGTGGTGTGTTCGTGAAGACATCGATGTTTGCTGGTCTAGTAGTGGTGTGTTCATGAAGACATCGATGTTTGCTGGTCTAGTAGTGATGTGTTCATGAAGACATCGATGTTTGCTGGTCTAGTAGTGATGTGTTCATGAAGACATCGATGTTTGCTGGTCTAGTAGTGATGTGTTCGTGAAGACATCGATGTTTACTGGTCTAGTAGTGGTGAGGTGGTGTGTTCATGAAGACATCGATGTTTACTGGTCTAGTAGTGATGTGTTCGTGAAGACATCGATTTTTGCTGCTCTAGTAGTGATGTGTTCATGAAGACATCGATGTTTGCTGGTCTAGTAGTGGTGAGGTGTGTGTTCGTGAAGACATCGATGTTTACTGGTCTAGTAGTGGTGAGGTGGTGTGTTCATGAAGACATCGATGTTTACTGGTCTAGTAGTGGTGAGGTGGTTGTGTTCATGAAGACATCGATGTTTACTGGTCTAGTAGTGGTGAGGTGATGTGTTCATGAAGACATCGATGTTTGCTGGTCTAGTAGTGGTGTGTTCATGAAGACATCGATGTTTACTGGTCTAGTAGTGGTGAGGTGGTGTTTCATGAAGACATCGATGTTTACTGGTCTAGTAGTGGTGAGGTGGTGTGTTAGTGAAGACATCGATGTTTGCTGGTCTAGTAGTGGTGAGGTGGTGTGTTCATGAAGACATCGATGTTTACTGGTCTAGTAGTGGTGAGGTGGTGTGTAGTGAAGACATCGATGTTTGCTGGTCTAGTAGTGGTGAGGTGGAGTGTTCATGAAGACATCGATGTTTACTGGTCTAGTAGTGGTGAGGTGGTGTGTTCATGGAGACATCGATGTTTACTGGTCTAGTAGTGATGTGTTCGTGAAGACATCGATGTTTACTGGTCTAGTAGTGGTGAGGTGGTGTGTTAGTGAAGACATCGATGTTTGCTGGTCTAGTAGTGGTGAGGTGGTGTGTTCGTGAAGACATCGATGTTGCTGGTCTAGTAGTGGTGAGGTGGTGTGTTTCATGAAGACATCGATGTTTACTGGTCTAGTAGTGATGTGTTCGTGAAGACATCGATGTTTGCTGGTCTAGTAGTGGTGAGGTGGTGTGTTCATGAAGACATCGATGTTTACTGGTCTAGTAGTGATGTGTTCGTGAAGACATCGATGTTTGCTGGTCTAGTAGTGGTGGGTGGTGTGTTCGTGAAGACATCGATGTTTGCTGGTCTAGTAGTGGTGAGGTGGTGTGTTCATGAAGACATCGATGTTTACTGGTCTAGTAGTGGTGAGGTGGTGTGTTCGTGAAGACATCGATGTTTACTGGTCTAGTAGTGGTGAGGTGGTGTGTTCGTGAAGACATCGATGTTTACTGTCTAGTAGTGGTGAGGTGGTGTGTTCGTGAAGACATCGATGTTTGCTGTCTAGTAGTGGTGAGGTGGTGTGTTCGTGAAGACATCGATGTTTGCTGGTCTAGTAGTGGTGAGGTGGTGTGTTCGTGAAGACATCGATGTTTGCTGGTCTAGTAGTGGTGAGGTGGTGTGTTCATGAAGACATCGATGTTTACTGGTCTAGTAGTGGTGAGGTGGTGTGTTCATGGAGACATCGATGTTTACTGGTCTAGTAGTGATGTGTTCGTGAAGACATCGATGTTTGCTGGTCTAGTAGTGGTGTGTTCATGAAGACATCGATGTTTACTGGTCTAGTAGTGATGTGTTCGTGAAGACATCGATGTTTGCTGGTCTAGTAGTGGTGAGGTGGTGTGTTCATGAAGACATCGATGTTTACTGGTCTAGTAGTGGTGAGGTTCATGAAGACATCGATGTTTGCTGGTCTAGTAGTGGTGAGGTGGTGTGTTCATGAAGACATCGATGTTTACTGGTCTAGTAGTGGTGTGTTCATGAAGACATCGATGTTTGCTGGTCTAGTAGTGGTGTGTTCATGAAGACATCGATGTTTACTGGTCTAGTAGTGGTGAGGTGGTGTGTTCATGAAGACATCGATGTTTACTGGTCTAGTAGTGGTGAGGTGGTGTGTTCGTGAAGACATCGATGTTTGCTGGTCTAGTAGTGATGTGTTCGTGAAGACATCGATGTTTACTGGTCTAGTAGTGGTGAGGTTGTGTGTTCATGAAGACATCGATGTTTACTGGTCTAGTAGTGGTGAGGTGGTGTGTTAGTGAAGACATCGATGTTTACTGGTCTAGTAGTGGTGAGGTGGTGTGTTCATGAAGACATCGATGTTTGCTGGTCTAGTAGTGATGAGGTGGTGTGTTCGAAGACATCGATGTTTACTGGTCTAGTAGTGGTGAGGTGGTGTGTTAGTGAAGACATCGATGATTACTGGTCTAGTAGTGATGAGGTGGTGTGTTCATGAAGACATCGATGTTTGCTGTTCTAGTAGTGGTGAGGTGGTGTGTTCATGAAGACATCGATGTTTACTGGTCTAGTAGTGGTGAGGTGGTGTGTTCATGAAGACATCGATGTTTACTGGTCTAGTAGTGGTGAGGTGGTGTGTTCATGAAGACATCGATGTTTACTGGTCTAGTAGTGGTGAGGTGGTGTGTTCATGAAGACATCGATGTTTACTGGTCTAGTAGTGCTGAGGTGGTGTGTTCATGAAGACATCGATGTTTACTAGTCTAGTAGTGGTGAGGTGTGTGTTCATGAAGACATCGATGTTTGCTGGTCTAGTAGTGATGAGGTGGTGTGTTCGTGAAGACATCGATGTTTGCTGGTCTAGTAGTGATGAGGTGGTGTGTTCGTGAAGACATCGATGTTTACTGGTCTAGTAGTGGTAAGGTGGTGTGTTCTTGAAGACATCGATGTTTGCTGGTCTAGTAGTGGTGAGGTGGTGTGTTCGTGAAGACATCGATGTTTGCTGGTCTAGTAGTGGTGAGGTGGTGTGTTCATGAAGACATCGATGTTTGCTGGTCTAGTAGTGGTGAGGTTCATGAAGACATCGATGTTTACTGGTCTAGTAGTGGTGAGGTGGTGTGTTCATGAAGACATCGATGTTTACTGGTCTAGTAGTGGTGAGGTGGTGTGTTCATGAAGACATCGATGTTTGCTGGTCTAGTAGTGATGAGGTGGTGTGTTAGTGAAGACATCGATGTTTGCTGGTCTAGTAGTGGTGAGGTGGTGTGTTCATGAAGACATCGATGTTTGCTGGTCTAGTAGTGGTGAGGTTTCATGAAGACATCGATGTTTACTGGTCTAGTAGTGGTGAGGTGGTGTGTTCATGAAGACATCGATGTTTACTGGTCTAGTAGTGGTGAGTGGTGTGTTCATGAAGACATCGATGTTTACTGGTCTAGTAGTGGTGAGGTGGTGTGTTCATGAAGACATCGATGTTTGCTGGTCTAGTAGTGATGAGGTGGTGTGTTCATGAAGACATCGATGTTTGCTGGTCTAGTAGTGGTGAGGTGGTGTGTTCATGAAGACATCGATGTTTGCTGGTCTAGTAGTGGTGAGGTGGTGTGTTCATGAAGACATCGATGTTTGCTGGTCTAGTAGTGGTTAGGTGGTGTTAGTGAAGACATCGATGTTTACTGGTCTAGTAGTGGTGAGGTGGTGTGTTCATGAAGACCTCGATGTTTGCTGGTCTAGTAGTGGTGAGGTGGTGTGTTAGTGAAGACATCGATGTTTGCTGGTCTAGTAGTGGGTGTTCGTGAAGACATCGATGTTTTCTGGTCTAGTAGTGATGAGGTGGTGTGTTAGTGAAGACATCGATGTTTGCTGGTCTAGTAGTGGTGAGGTGGTGTGTTAGTGAAGACATCGATGTTTACTGGTCTAGTAGTGGTGAGGTGTGTGTGTTAGTGAAGACATCGATGTTTACTGGTCTAGTAGTGGTGAGGTGGTGTGTTCATGAAGACATCGATGTTTGCTGGTCTAGTAGTGGTGAGGTGGTGTGTTAGTGAAGACATCGATGTTTACTGGTCTAGTAGTGGTGAGGTGGTGTGTTCATGAAGACATCGATGTTTGCTGGTCTAGTAGTGGTGAGGTGGTGTGTTAGTGAAGACATCGATGTTTGCTGGTCTAGTAGTGGTGAGGTGGTGTGTTAGTGAAGACATCGATGTTTGCTGGTCTAGTAGTGGGGTGTTCGTGAAGACATTTCCGCTCCAAATTAAACTGCCAATCTGTCTTGTATGGTGAGTAAGCGCCACGCTCTTAGTATGCCGTTATATGTCACTAGTGTCTCGTTCGCATTGTTGACAACGTCACGTCGTGCAGCTGTTTGTGGATGCTGGATGGCTTGGATCGATTATTTCTACTCAGATGGTCCAGTCTACGACACATCCAGTCTACGACACATCCAGTCTACGACACATCCAGTCTACGACACATCCAGTCTACGACACATCCAGTCTATGACACATCCAGACTACGACACATCCAGTCTATGACACATCCAGTCTACGACACATCTAGTCTATGACACATCCAGTGTACGACACATTCAGTCTATGACACATCGAGTCTATGACACATCGAGTCTATGACACATCCAGTCTATGACACATCGAGTCTATGACACATCCAGTCTACGACACATCCAGTCTATGACACATCCAGTCTACGACACATCCAGTCTATGACACATCCAGTCTACGACACATCGAGTCTATGACACATCCAGTCTATGACACATCGAGTCTATGACATATCGAGTCTACGACACATCGAGTCTACGACACATCGAGTCTACGACACATCGAGTCTACGACACATCGAGTCTACGACACATCGAGTCATGGTTACTTTTCAAGGTGAAGTTAAAGTTACTATCAAGGCGAGGTCAGAGTTACCATCGAGGTGAGGTCAGAGCTACCATTGAGGTGAGGTCAGAGCTACCATCGAGATGAGGTCAGAGTCACCATCGAGGTGAGGTCAAAGCTACCATCGATGTGAGGTCAGAGCTACCACCGAGGGGAGGTCAGGGCCACCATCGAGGTGAGGTAAGAGTTATTATTGTGGTGAGGAGAGAGGTAACATTAATGTGACGTGAGAGTTACCATCAAGGTGAGGTCAAAGTTACTATCAAAGTTTGCTCAGATATACCATAAAGGTAATATCAGAGCTATTATCATTGTGAGGTCATAGAAATTGATCATCAAGGTGAGCCCAGAGTTACCATCGAGTTGAGGTCAAAATTACACCGAGGTCAGGTTGGAGTTACCATCAAGGTGAGGTGAGAGTGGCCATGAAGGTAAGAGATGCACTCAAGCACTCAAGGTGAGGTCAGAGTTATCATCGAGGTGAGGTCAGAGTTACCATCGAAGTGAGGTGATACCTACCATCGAGGTGAGGTCAGAGTTTTCCATCGAGGTAAAATCAGAGTTACAAACGAGATGAGGTCAGAGTTGCCATCGAGGGGTGGTCAGAGTTACCATCAAGGAGAGGTGAGAGTTACCATCAAGTGGAGGTGGGAGTTACCATCAAGGAGAAGTGAAATTTACCATCAAGGAGAGGTGACAGTTACTATCAAGAAGAGGTGAGATTTAACATCGAGGTGAGATCAAAGTTATCACCGAGGTCAGGTAAAAGTTATCATCGAGTAGACGTCACAATTAAGTGACAACTGAGCCAGACATTCTGCTTGTTTTAAAAATCACACCAAATCCTTTTTCCGGCAGATCAGAAATATGATAATTGTTACAATAGGTACTTTAGAGATGGGAAAATTGTTTTAATATGTACTTTAGATAGGAATAATAACTGTAATAAGTACTTTAGATATGGAATAATTACAGTAATAAGTGCTTTAGATATGGAGTAATTACTGTAATAAGTACTTTAGAAATGGGATAATTCATTAATAAGTACTTTCATTATCATCATCAAGTACCGGACCTGCTGACGTAGGTGATCATGCTTCTCCACAACTTTCGATCTCGGCAGCTATTTATCATTTCTGTTGTTGACCTTCTGCCAAGCCATTCTCTTAAGCTGTCTGTTATTTTTTCTCTTTGCTTCCCTCTAACTCTTCGTCCCTCAATTTTTCCAGTTGTTACAATATATTCCAGTTGTTCTCTTCTCATAACATGGCCAAAAAATGATGATTGTTTTCTTCATAATATTGGAAATTAGCTCTCTTTTTGCTTTTACCTCTCTCAGAACCTCTTCATTACTCTTCTTAGCTGTCCACGGTACTCTCAACATTCTTCTGTAAAACCACATTTCTACAGACTCTAGTGATTTTCTTGTCTATTGTTCTATTGTCCATGATTCGCATCCATATGTTAAGACTGGCTCTACGTAACATTTAAGAACTCTTTTCTTGTTTCTATTGTCAAAACGGATTGTATAGAATCTTCCTCATTGTTTTGAAAGCTGCCTTTGCCTGAGCCATTCTGCATCTCACCTCTTTTGTACATCTTCCGTCTGAGGTTAACAAAGTTCCCAAATATTTAAATTCATTCACCTGTTTTAATATTGTTCCACTTGTCTTTATTTTGCACTGAAGTGATGTCTTATTCTTTGTTGTTACCATTACCTCTGAATTTTTGCTATTAAGGCTGAGTCCTTTATTTTTGCTTTCTTTCACTTTAATGTCCAACATTTCTTGTAACTCATTTTCACTCTTAACGATTAAGACTGTATCATCAGCTTACCTTAGATTATTTATGTTATGACCTCCAATTGTTATTCCATGCATGCCACTTAATAAGTACTTTAGGGATAATTATTGTAATAAGTACTTTAGAGATGGGATAATTATTGTAATATGTACTTTAGAGATGGGATAATTGTTGAATATGCATTTTAGAGATAGGAAAAGTGTTGCATTAGATATTTTAGAAGTGGAAACATTGTTGTAATAGACACTTTAGAAATGAGAAAATTGTTGTAATATGCACTTTAGAAGTTGGAACATTGTTGTAATAGGCACTTTAGAAGTTGGACAATTGTTGTAATAGGCACTTTAGAAGTTGGAATATTGTTGTAATAGGCACTTCTTAAATGGGAAAATTATTGTAATAGGCACTTTAGAAGTTTGGAAAATTGTTGTAATAGACACTTTAGAAGTTGGAAAATTGTTGTAATAGGCACTTCTTAAATGGGTAAGTTGTTGTAATAGGTACTTCTTAAATGGGTAAGTTGTTGTAATAGGCACTTCTTAAATGGGTAAATTGTTGTAATAGGCACTTCTTAAATGGGTAAGATGTTGTAATAGGTACTTCTTAAATGGGTAAGTTGTTGTAATAGGCACTTCTTAAATGGGTAAGTTGTTGTAATAGGCACTTCTTAAATGGGAAAGCTGTTGTAATAGATACTTCTTAAATGGGAAAGTTGTTGTAAAAGACACTTTAGAATTTTGAAAATTGTTGTAATAGGCGCTTAGAAGTTGCAAAATTGTTGTAATAGGCACTTCTTAAATGGGAAAGTTGTTGTAATAGGTACTTCTTAAATGGGAAAGTTGTTGTAATAGGCACTTCTTAAATGGGAAAATTGTTGTAATAGGTACTTCTTAAATGGGAAAATTGTTGTAATAGGTACTTCTTAAATGGGAAAATTGTTGTAATAGGTACTTCTTAAATGGAAAATTGTTGTAATAGGTACTTCATAAATGGGAAAGTTGTTGTAATAGGTAGTTCTTAAATGGGGAAAATTATTGCAATAGGTACTTCAGAAATGGAAAATTGTTGTAATAGGTACTTCAGAAATGGAAAATTGTTGTAATAGGTACTTTAACAGTGGGAAAATTGTTGTAATAGGTACTTTAGAAATGGTATAATTGTTATAGTAAGTACTTTAGAGATGGGAGTTATTGAGTTATTTTCGGGTCATCATCATTGCACTCCGAACATGTCCATAGGGGAGATGGGATAATTGTTGTATTAGGTATTTTAGGAATAGGAACATTATTGTAATAATTTAGAAGTGGGAAAATTGTTGTAATAGGTACTTTATAAATTTGATAATTGAGGTTATAGGTACTTTAGAAAAGGAATAACTGTCGTAACAGATAGTATTGAGTGCGTTTGTATGTGTGTGTGTGTGTGAGAGAGAGAGAGAGGGGGGGAGAGAGAGAGAGGGTAGAATTAGAAAAAAGAGAGAGGTAAAACGGTCTAACTGGAGTCGATTTGTTTTATGACTCTCTCCAACCAATGTGGAGTTGATAAATCAACATAAGTTGTGTAGTCGTTGAGTGGACTAATAAGAGCTGCCAGGTTGGAGTCCTGGACAATCCACCAGAAAGTGTGGCTTTGTTTAAAATATGTGAGGGAGTTGCCTTGAAAATTATAATAACATCAAAACAAATAGCACCAGGACTAAAGCTAAGAATAGCACAATGTTTTATATTCTCAACATTCCTGTATGGTGCAGAAACATGGACAATAGACAAGAAAACAGAACAGGAATTGAAGCTGCTGGAATGTGGATTTATAAAAGAAGAATAGGAAGAATCGGATGGAAAGAAAAGAAAACAAATGATGATGTCTTAAAACAACTAAAAATGAAAAGAGAACTACTCAACACAATTCAAACAAGTCATATGAGATTTTTGGGGCATGTTAAAAGACACAGCAGCCTACTAAAAGTAATCTTGAAAGGGAAAATACAAGGTAAAAGAGGCAGAGGCACATCAAGACTAACATGGACGATCAACATCAAAAGATGGAAAAGTCAGCCTATTGCAACCGGCACTATCAAAGCAAGAGAAGAGCGGAAGGGCGCTACATGGTAGCCAATCTTCGATGCGGAGACGGTACCCAATGATGATGATAATGAGTGAGTTGCAACAGTTTAGATTTTGTGTCGAATTTCATCTCTCTCTGTTTTTTTTCTCTCGCTCATTCTGTCTCTCTCGCTCTCTCTCTCACTCTGTCTCTCTCTCACTGTCTTTCTCTCTCACGTTCCGTCTCTCTCTCACTATCTCACGGTCTATCTCACTGTCTCTCTTTCCTCATTTGTTGACCTTTAGGTGCTCTCTTCTCAGCTACAAGGTTGATTTCTCCGAGATCGTTGATGTTATGTTTCGTTGATGTTATATTTCGTTGATGTTATGTTTCGTTGATGCTATATTTCGTTGATGTTATATTCGTTGATGTTATGTTTCGTTGATGTTATATTTCGTTGATGTTATGTTTCGTTGATGTTATATTTCGTTGATGTTATATTCGTTGATGTTATGTTTCGTTGATGTTATGTTTCGTTGATGTTATTTTCGTTGATGTTATGCTTCGTTGATGTTATATTTCGTTGATGTTATGTTGTCTTCCGCCTTTTAGTTGCTTGCTAGACTCGCATTTTCACATGCAACATCCCTCGCCACATTCCCCACTGAGACGACACTTCAGCACGAAGACATCAACATAGTGTGCAGTTTGATTTTGAAGAACGGAGACAAAATACTTAACTACAATTTAAGATCGCAATTTGTACAGCTGCTATTTACACACGTAAAAAAATGTAATCTCGACTGTCTGCATTTCCTATCAAACAAGAAATGCTCTAGTATAAGATGTTTATATGATCTATTTCGTTAGACTGGAATAATACAAGGATTGGTGGAAAATAAATTTAAAAAAAAACGTTCAGCGGTTCGTACTTTGACCTGCCGCGCCATATTTTCCCTGGCCACTGTTCAAACACTCATCATCGGCTTCAGCTCAATGCTGGAATGCTTCAGCTGCGACGCTTCTCATCTTGTTTAGTTTCATGGGAACAGTTCGAGACGAAAGCTGAAGATAAGTGTGACTGTGACTGGACAAAATAAACGTGATGGTAATAGATGAAGGTAGATATTATTGTAACAGGTGAAGATAAATATGATGGCAGTAGGTGAAGATGATATTAAGCATAATAATTCTGGAAAGACTAAAAGTGGCCATAGAGAAGCATTTGAGAGAGGAACAAGCAGTTCTAGGAAGAACAGATCATGTGCAGATCAAATATCTACCCTACGTATAATAGTTGAACAAAGTTTAGAACTACAGTCCGCACTTTATATTGCATTCATAGATTACGAAAAGGTATTTGATAGTTTAAACAGAGGATTGCTTTGGAAGTTGCTGAGTCATTACTTAATTCCCATAAAGTTTATTAACCTGATAAAAACAATGTATGAAGGAACGAAATGTAGTGTGGTGCATGAAGGACAGCTTACAGCAGCATTTGAAATAAGAACAGGAGTAAGGCAGGGATGCCTTCTGTCTCCATTTCTCTTTCTACTGGCCATAGATTGGATTATAAAATAACTCAAAACAACAGAAATGGAATCCAGTGGTCACTGACCAAGCAACTTGATAATTTAGACTTTGCTGACGACATAGCTCTCCTATCACACAACCATCAAAAGATGCAAGAAAAAATTGACATACTTGATGAGAGATCATAACAGGTGGGTCAGAAAATAAACAGAGATAAGACCAAAATTATGAGATTTAATGCAGCTGGCAATAACCAAATAAAAATAGGAGAAATACCTCTACTAGACGTACAATCTTACATATATCTGGGCAGTAATATAGACAAAGAGGGAGGAACAGAAAATGATACCAAATAAGGATATCAAAAGCAAGAGGAGCATTTGTTGCACTGGGAAACATATGGAAGTCCAAAGAAATAAGGTTAAATACTAAAAAAAATTCAACTCTAATGTTGAGTCAGTCACATTATAAGGCTGTGAAACACGGAGAACAACAAAAGTGAGAATCATGAAGATACAGAATTTCATTAATGGATGCTTACACAGGATAAAAGGATGGAAATGGCAGGACAAAATCACTAACATAGAATTATGAAATGTACCAGTCAAATACCAGTCAAACACCAGTGGATAAAGAGATACAGCGAATACGATGGTGCTGGATTGGACACACTGCGGAAGCCAACAGAAAGTATTACACAACAAGCCCTTTTTGGAATCCCCGGGTAAAAAGACAAAGAGGAAGACCAAGGAATTCTTGGAGAAGACATATGGAAACAGAGATGAAGATATTGGAGAAGACATGGAAGGATCTTAAAAGAATGGCAAGAAACAGAACGGCTTGGGAAGTGTTTGTTGAAGACCTATGCTCCACAGGAAGCTGGAATGTAGAAATAGATGAAGGTGAAGTTGAATATGTCTTTAATATGTCAAAGTAAATATTCCGGTAAAAGAAAGGCTTATTTTTACCCTATGAAAAAGAAGATTCAAACACTCACCACGAAATGTCCACACTCGTAAGGTATGCTCTGATGTTTTCGACTTTTTGTTACACCTAGATCGCCACGAGTTGTTTCCCTTGATGTCTTTACATTTGTGAAACAAATGTTTGTTCTAAGTTTCAACGAGTCTCATTTATTTCAAAGATTTTCTGGTCAATATTTGGAATATAAAATTTGGACATTTTTGAACACATGAGCATCATCTCCGTAAAACACATACTCTCTAATATTCACTCTCCAACATTAATTCTCCAATATTCACTCTCCTGCATTCACTCTCCTGCATTCACTCTCCTGCATTCACTCTCCTGCATTCACTCTCCAACATTCACTCTCCAATATAGTCATTCTCCAACATTCACTCTCCAACATTCTCTCTACATATATATTCACTCTCCAACATTCACTCTCCAACATTCACTCTCCAACATTCACTCTACAACATTCAATCTCCAACATACACTCTCCAACACTTACTCTCCAACACTCACTCTCCAACACTCATTCTCCAACATTCACTCTCCAACATTCTCTCTACAATATATGTTCACTCTCCAACATTCACTCTCCAACATTCAATCTCCAACATTCACTCTACAACATTCAATCTCCAACATACACTCTCCAACACTTACTCTCCAACATTCACTCTCCAACATTCACTCTTCAATATTGACTTTCCAACATTAACTATCCAACATTCACTTTCCAACATTTACTCTCCAATATTCTTTGTCCAACATTTACTCTCCAACATTCACTCTCCAACATTCACTTTCCAACATCCACTCTCCAACATCCACTCTCCAACATTCACTCTCCAACATTCACTCTCCAACATCCACTCTCCAACATCCACTCTCCAACATTCACTCTCCAACATTCACTTTCCAACATCCACTCTCCAACATTCACTCTCCAACATTCACTCTCTAACATTCACTTTCCAACATCCACTCTCCAACATTCACTCTCCAACATTCACTTTCCAACATCCACTCTCCAACATCCACTCTCCAACATTCACTTTCCAACATCCACTCTCCAACATTCACTTTCCAACATCCACTCTCCAACATCCACTCTCCAACATTCACTCTCCAACGTTCACTTTCCAACATTTACTCTCCAACATTCACTTTCCAACATTCACTCTCCAACATTCACTCTTCAATATTCACTTTGCAACATTCACTCTCCAACATTCACTCTCCAACATCCACTCTCCAACATTCACTTTCCAACATCCACTCTCCAACATCCACTCTCCAACATTCACTCTCCAACATTCACTCTCCAATATTCACTCTCCAACATTCTCTCTTCTACAGCCTTTCTCTGATTTGATAGAAACAGATGACCTTATAGCAGACTATTTTTTCCTGTGTTGTTTCGATCCGTTCCACTGAAACCAGGAAATCCTGTGACCTAAACAGAAATATTGTTATATGGACCATGCTTTATAATTAATTATTTGTTAAATCCGTGTTCTTTCTTTATGTTTCTGGTTATGTTATACACATCAACATTTTCTTCTTCTAAACTCAAGCTTGCTTTATTGAGATTTTGAAGAGCATCGCACATAAGATGAGATTTTGAAGAGCATCGCACATAAGATGAGATTTTGAAGAGCATCGCACATAAGATGAGATTTTGAAGAGCATCGCACATTAGATGAGATTTTGAAGAGCATCGCAAATAAGATGAGATTTTGAAGAGCATCGCACATAAGATGAGATTTTGAAGAGCATCGCACTTAAGATGAGATTTGAAGAGCATCCCACATAAGATGAGATTTTGAAGAGCATCGCACATTAGATGAGATTTTGAAGAGCATCGCAAATAAGATGAGATTTTGAAGAACATCGTACATAAGATGATATTTTGAAGAACATCGCACATAAGATGATATTTTGAAGAGCATCGCACATAAGATGAGATTTTGAAGAGCATCGCACTTAAGATGAGATTTTGAAGAGCATCACACTTAAGATGATATTTTGAAGAGCATCGCACATTAGATGAGATTTTGAAGAGCATCGCAAATAAGATGAGATTTTGAAGAGCATCACACATAAGATGAGATTTTGAAGAGCATCGCACATAAGATGAGATTTTGAAGAGCATCGCACATAAGATGAGATTTTGAAGAGCATCGCACATAAGATGAGATTTTGAAGAACATCGCACATAAGATGAGATTTTGATGAGCATCGCACACAAAATCAAATCAAGAACAAAGCTACATATTATTTTTCATTTAAAATGTATGATTGAAACTCTGATTTGTTTTTCTTAAACACTTGTATTCTCTTGCTGCCTCAGCTACAAACCATATTTATTCACTGCAAGATATGAGCAAAAGCAAAATAGAAATCCAACGAGTGTTAACAATGTGTCTCATTGACAACTTCTGGACTTACTGTATCTCCTGAATTCTCAAGCATTCTTGGGAGAAGCATGATACATATGTACGGGGTTAGGGGGAGACTGGGGTTGGGAGGTCTAGAAGTAGGGCGCCGGCCTCAGTACAGGAAGGAGCCGGGTTTAAAGCTTACCAGAAACGGTGTGGTTGTTCAAAAATAGAGGTCAAGGTCAAGTACGAGACTTGAACCGGCGTCTTAGCACGCGAGTTTCCACCCATATGTGCTCGGCCGCCTATCCAGAAATGTTTGGAGATTTCTGGATAGTGTCGCCTCAAGTATCGAAACTCAGATGCGAGGCAACATTCCTTACCTTCCCAGGGTAATACCCTGGTACCCGTTTCTGCCAACGGCTGGGTCGACCGTGGGAGTATTTTTTTTCCCAACCACGAGTACAATTCACACTGCTTCCAGCGGGAATCGAACACGGGTTGTCTGAATGTCCGTAGTCCAGTCGGGTGGTTTTCTCAACTAGGTTACTTTAAATATAAGAATTATTAATCCTGGGTATTTTTATAACGTTTCCCTCTTTGATCTCTTGGGCAGTGAGATCCGATGTCTAGCCTCATGGGTAGCGGCAATTAAATAGGAGGTCCCGTGTGCACTCGCGCACGTTAAATAACAATTCGTGGTTAAAGTTGAAAAGAGTAAGCCCTAAAAATGGTCGCTGCCTGAACAAAGATGTCAGCGGAAGCCTACCCATACAGTGGACCCCGTGCTACGGAGTTCGTGCACATGGACCCACACAGTGGACCCCGTGCTACGGAGTTCGTGCACATGGACCTACACAGTGGACCCCGTGCTACGGATTTCGTGCACATGGACCCACACAGTGGACCCCGTGCTACGGAGTTCATGCACATGGACCCACACAGTGGACCCCGTGCTACGGAGTTCGTGCACATGGACCCACACAGTGGACCCCGTGCTACGGAGTTCGTGCACATGGACCCACACAGTGGACCCCGTGCTACGGAGTTCGTGCACATGGACCTACACAGTGGACCCCGTGCTATGGAGTTCGTGCACATGGACCCACACAGTGGACCCCGTGCTACGGAGTTCATGCACATGGACCCACACAGTGGACCCCGTGCTAAGGAGTTCGTGCACATGGACCCACACAGTGGATCCCGTGCTACGGAGTTCGTGCACATGGATCCACACAGTGGACCCCGTGCTACGGAGTTCGTGCACATGGATCCACACAGTGGACCCCGTGCTACAGAGTTCGTGCACATGGACCCACACAGTGGACCCCGTGCTACTGAGTTCGTGCACATGGACCTACACAGTGGACCCCGTGCTACGGAGTTCGTGCACATGGACCCACACAGTGGACCCCGTGCTACGGAGTTCGTGCACATGGACCTACACAGTGGACCCCGTGCTACGGAGTTCGTGCACGTGGGCCAGGATTCTTCTCGGATTTTGTTGAGATTCTCGGGTGGGATATCGGGGCACCTATGGGTTCGTCCGGTGTGCAGTGATGATGATCTTAACAAACAAACATCATGCAGAGCTTGCCTACACAAATCTTAAAGTGACTCCTTTGAGTTGCCTTGTCACCTGAAGATTTTTCTTTCTTTCACCACAGACTGCCAAGGTAAACAATAAATTGTACTTTGAAAGATAAATTGGAGAGTCAGTGTACACAATTAAAATATAATAGAGGAAAGCACACAAGCATAAGTGCCAATCTATATAAATCTATATATAAGGAAAAGACGCTGGAAGTACATCGATTACGTGCTCAAATATAGACGATAGAAGACTCACATATGTGGACACCGGGGGAGGGGCGGGGGAACAGATAAAGAAGAACAAAAGAAAGTTAAAGTGGAACAATTAACAGAGGGTAGTCAACTACTATGGGCTTAGGAACAGAGCGGGCAGTCCAGAACTTGCATGAGCAGACAGTGAATCCTCACATTTGAAGAGTTCAGATTCAAGCCCCATGTACAGTCCTTGACCCGACCAATCAACCAACTAAACTAAACTAAACTAAACTAAACTAAACTAAACTAAACTACGCTAAACTAAACTAAACTAAACTAAACTAAACTAAACTACGCTAAACTAAACTAAACTAAACTAAGCTAAACTAAGCTATTCTAAACTAAACTATATTAAACTAAACTAAGCTAAACTAAACTAAGCTAAACTAAGCTATTCTAAACTAAACTATATTAAACTAAACTAAGCTAAACTAAGCTAAACTACGCTAAACTAAACTAAACTAAAACTAAACTAAAACTAAACTAAAACTAAACTAAGCTATTCTAAACTAAACTAAACTAAAAGTAAACAAAACTAAAAGTAAACTAAAGTAAACTAAACTAAACTAAACTAAACTAAGCTAAGCTAAGCTAAGCTAAGCTAAGCTAAGCTAAGATAAGCTAAGCTAAGCTAAGCTAAGCTAAGCTAAGCTAAACTAAACTAAACTAAACTCAGCTAAGCTAAGCTAAACTAAAAGTAAACTAAACTAAACTAAACTAAACTAAACTAAAACTAAGTAAAAACTAAATTAAGCTAACGCTATTTAACGTCTAACGAACGCCTTATAGAGTTATGTACAAACAACAACACAGTTTTTAAAAATATGTAGCTATTGTTTACAGAGTGTCCCCTATCTGGCCCATGACATTTATACATCTGCTTGAATATCGTTAAGCCATTCTTCTTTCGTCTTGTCCCCATTCTTCTCCAGTTTTCAGATCAACATCAAAGAACTGTAAGTACCCAGATCTCATGCACGACTTTTACTTTGATTTTCGTGTTCTACTGGATCAGTCCTTCACATTCATCCATTGTTGCTAGAGAGCTTCACCAACACGACACCATTGTTGCTAGAGAGCTTCACCAACACGACACCATTGTTGCTAGAGAGCTTCACCAACACAACACCATTGTTGCTAGAGAGCTTCACCAACACGACACCATTGTTGCTAGAGAGCTTCATCAACACGACACCATTATTGCTAGAGAGCTTCACCAACACGACACCATTGTTGCTAGAGAGCTTCACCAACACGACACCATTGTTGCTAGAGAGCTTCACCAACACGACACCATTGTTGCTAGAGAGATTCACCAACACGACACCATTGTTGCTAGAGAGCTTTCCAACAAGATACCATTGTTGCTAGAGAGCTTTCCAACACGACACCATTGTTGCTAGAGAGCTTTCCAACAAGACACCATTGTTGCTAGAGAGCTTTCCAACACGACACCATTGTTGCTAGAGAGCTTTCCAACAAGACACCATTGTTGCCGTGCTACGGAGTTCGTGCACATGGACCCACACAGTGGATCCCGTGCTACGGAGTTCGTGCACATGGATCCACACAGTGGACCCCGTGCTACAGAGTTCGTGCACATGGACCCACACAGTGGACCCCGTGCTACTGAGTTCGTGCACATGGACCTACACAGTGGACCCCGTGCTACGGAGTTCGTGCACATGGACCCACACAGTGGACCCCGTGCTACGGAGTTCGTGCACATGGACCTACACAGTGGACCCCGTGCTACGGAGTTCGTGCACATGGAGCCACACAGTGGACCTCGTGCTACGGAGTTCGTGCACGTGGGCCAGGATTCTTCTCGGATTTTGTTGAGATTCTCGAGGGGGATATCGGGGCACCTATGGGTTCGTCCGGTGTGCAGTGATGATGATCTTAACAAACAAACATCATGCAGAGCTTGCCTATACAAATCTTAAAGTGACTCCTTTGAGTTGCCTTGTCACCTGAAGATTTTTCTTTCTTTCACCACAGACTGCCAAGGTAAACAATAAATTGTACTTTGAAAGATAAATTGGAGAGTCAGTGTACACAATTAAAATATAATAGAGGAAAGCACACAAGCATAAGTGCCAATCTATATAAAACTATATATAAGGAAAAGACGCTGGAAGTACATCGATTATGTGCTCAAATATAGACGATAGAAGACTCACATATGTGGACACCGGGGGAGGGGCGGGGGAACAGATAAAGAAGAACAAAAGAAAGTTAAAGTGGAACAATTAACAGAGGGTAGTCAACTACTATGGGCTTAGGAACAGAGCGGGCAGTCCAGAACTTGCATGAGCAGACAGTGAATCCTCACATTTGAAGAGTTCAGATTCAAGCCCCATGTACAGTCCTTGACCCGACCAATCAACCAACTAAACTAAACTAAACTAAACTAAACTAAACTAAACTAAACTACGCTAAACTAAACTAAACTAAACTAAACTACGCAAACTAAACTAAACTAAACTAAGCAAAACTAAGCTATTCTAAACTAAACTATATTAAACTAAACTAAGCTAAACTAAACTAAGCTAAACTAAGCTATTCTAAACTAAACTATATTAAACTAAACTAAGCTAAACTAAGCTAAACTACGCTAAACTAAACTAAACTAAACTAAAACTAAACTAAAACTAAACTAAAACTAAACTAAGCTATTCTAAACTAAACTAAACTAAAATAAAAGTAAACAAAACTAAAAGTAAACTAAAGTAAACTAAACTAAACTAAACTAAGCTAAGCTAAGCTAAGCTAAGCTAAGCTAAGATAAGCTAAGCTAAGCTAAGCTAAGCTAAACTAAACTAAACTAAACTCAGCTAAGCTAAGCTAAACTAAAAGTAAACTAAACTAAACTAAACTAAACTAAACTAAACTAAACTAAAACTAAGTAAAAACTAAATTAAGCTAACGCTATTTAACGTCTAACGAACGCCTTATAGAGTTATGTACAAACAACAACACAGTTTTTAAAAATATGTAGCTATTGTTTACAGAGTGTCCCCTATCTGGCCCATGACATTTATACATCTGCTTGAATATCGTTAAGCCATTCTTCTTTCGTCTTGTCCCCATTCTTCTCCAGTTTCAGATCAACATCAAAGAACTGTAAGTACCCAGATCTCATGCACGACTTTTACTTTGATTTTCGTGTTCTACTGGATCAGTCCTTCACATTCATCCATTGTTGCTAGAGAGCTTCACCAACACGACACCATTGTTGCTAGAGAGCTTCACCAACACGACACCATTGTTGCTAGAGAGCTTCACCAACACAACACCATTGTTGCTAGAGAGCTTCACCAACACGACACCATTGTTGCTAGAGAGCTTCATCAACACGACACCATTATTGCTAGAGAGCTTCACCAACACGACACCATTGTTGCTAGAGAGCTTCACCAACACGACACCATTGTTGCTAGAGAGCTTCACCAACACGACACCATTGTTGCTAGAGAGCTTCACCAACACGACACCATTGTTGCTAGAGAGCTTTCCAACAAGATACCATTGTTGCTAGAGAGCTTTCCAACACGACACCATTGTTGCTAGAGAGCTTTCCAACAAGACACCATTGTTGCTAGAGAGCTTTCCAACACGACACCATTGTTGCTAGAGAGCTTTCCAACAAGACACCATTGTTGCTAGAGAGCTTCACCAACACGACACCATTGTTGCTAGAGAGCTTCACCAACACGACACCATTGTTGCTAGAGAGCTTTCCAACAAGATACCATTGTTGCTAGAGAGCTTTCCAACACGACATCATTGTTGCTAGAGAGCTTCACCAACACGACACCATTGTTGCTAGAGAGCTTTCCAACATGATACCATTGTTGCTAGAGAGCTTTCCAACACGACACCATTGTTGCTAGAGAGCTTTCCAACAAGACACCATTGTTGCTAGAGAGCTTCACCAACACGACACCATTGTTGCTAGAGAGCTTCACCAACACGACACCATTGTTGCTAGAGAGCTTCACCAACACGACATCATTGTTGCTAGAGAGCTTCACCAACACGACACCATTGTTGCTAGAGAGCTTCACCAACACGACATCATTGTTGCTAGAGAGCTTTCCAGCACGATACCATTGTTGCTAGAGAGCTCACCAACACGATACCATTGTTGCTAGAGAGCTTTCCAACACGATACCATTGTTGCTAGAGAGCTTCACCAACACGACACAATTGTTGCTAGAGAGCTTCACCAACACGATACCATTGTTGCTAGAGAGCTTTCCAACACGACATCATTGTTGCTAGAGAGCTTCACCAACACGATACCATTGTTGCTAGAGAGCTTCACCAACACGACACCATTGTTGCTAGAGAGCTTCACCAACACGACACCATTGTTGTTAGAGAGCTTCACCAACACGACACCATTGTTGCTAGATAGCTTCACAAACACGACACCATTGTTGCTAGAGAGCTTCACCAACACGACATCATTGTTGCTAGAGAGCTTCACCAACACGACACCATTGTTGCTAGAGAGCTTCACCAACACAACACCATTGTTGTTAGAGAGCTTCACCAACACGACACCATTGTTGCTAGAGAGCTTCACCAACACAACACCATTGTTGCTAGAGAGCTTCACAACACAACACCATTGTTGTAAGAGAGTTTCACCAACACGACACCATTGTTGCTAGAGAGCTTCACCAACACGACACCATTGTTGCTAGAGAGCTTCACCAACACGACACCATTGTTGCTAGAGAGCTTGTCCAACACAACACCATTGTTGTTAGAGAGCTTCACCAACACGACACCATTGTTGCTAGAGAGCTTCACCAACACAACACCATTGTTGCTAGAGAGCTTCACCAACACGACACCATTGTTGCTAGAGAGCTTCACCAACACAACACCATTGTTGCTAGAGAGCTTCTCCAACACGACACCATTGTTGCTAGAGAGCTTCACCAACACGACACCATTGTTGCTAGAGAGTTTCACCAACACGACACCATTGTTGCTAGAGAGCTTCACCAACACAACACCATTGTTGCTAGAGAGCTTCACCAACACGACACCATTGTTGCTAGAGAGCTTCACCAACACAACACTATTGTTGCTAGAGAGCTTGTCCAACACAACACCATTGTTGTTAGAGAGCTTCACCAACACGACACCATTGTTGCTAGAGAGCTTCACCAACACAACACCATTGTTGCTAGAGAGCTTCACCAACACGACACCATTGTTGCTAGAGAGCTTCACCAACACAACACCATTGTTGCTAGAGAGCTTCTCCAACACGACACCATTGTTGCTAGAGAGCTTCACCAACACGACACCATTGTTGCTAGAGAGTTTCACCAACACGACACCATTGTTGCTAGAGAGCTTCACCAACACAACAGAATTGTTGCTAGAGAGCTTCACCAACACGACACCATTGTTGCTAGAGAGCTTCACCAACACAACACTATTGTTGCTAGAGAGCTTCACCAACACGACACCATTGTTGCTAGAGAGCTTCACCAACACAACACCATTGTTGCTAGAGAGCTTCTCCAACACGACACCATTGTTGCTAGAGAGCTTCTCCAACACGACACCATTGTTGCTAGAGAGCTTCACCAACACGACACCATTGTTGCTAGAGAACTTCTCCAACACGACACCATTGTTGCTAGAGAGCTTCACCAACACGACACCATTGTTGCTAGAGAACTTCTCCAACACGACACCATTGTTGCTAGAGAGCTTCTCCAACACGACACCATTGTTGCTAGAGAGCTTCACCAACACGACACCATTGTTGCTAGAGAGCTTCACCAACACGACACCATTGTTGCTAGAGAGCTTCTCCAACACGACACAATTGTTCTAATTTATTGAGACATTTCTCAGCTACCAATAACAACAGTTGCTTGAACTCTCCCTTGATCCTCACTAGAACTCTCCCATGATCCTCACTAGAACTCTCACTTGATCCTCACTAGAACTCTCCCATGATCCTCACTAGAACTCTCCTTTGATCCTCACTAGAACTCTCCCTTGATCCTCACTAGAACTCTCCTTTGATCCTCACTAGAACTCTCCTTTGATCCTCACTAGAACTCTCCCTTGATCCTCACTAGAACTCTCCCTTGATCCTCACTAGAACTCTCCTTTGATCCTCACTAGAACTCTCCCATGATCCTCACTAGAACTCTCCTTTGATCCTCACTAGAACTCTCCTTTGATCCTCACTAGAACTCTCCCATGATCCTCACTAGAACTCTCCTTTGATCCTCACTAGAACTCTCACTTGATCCTCACTAGAACTCTCCCTTGATCCTCACTAGAACTCTCCCTTGATCCTCACTAGAACTCTCCCTTGATCCTCACTAGAACTCTCCTTTGATCCTCACTAGAACTCTCCCTTGATCCTCACTAGAACTCTCCCTTGATCCTCACTAGAACTCTCCCTTGATCCTCACTAGAACTCTCCTTTGATCCTCACTAGAACTCTCCCTTGATCCTCACTAGAACTCTCCCTTGATCCTCACTAGAACTCTCCTTTGATCCTCACTAGAACTCTCCCTTGATCCTCACTAGAACTCTCCTTTGATCCTCACTAGAACTCTCCCTTGATACTCACTAGAACTCTCCTTTGATACTTTATATATCACACCGCCCAGTCAAAGCGGCCTTTTCTTGTAATCAACATCTGGAAAAGTCTGGCTCCTCAATGACAGTAACAACCTGTTAAATAATGAAATAAAACATGTGACCGAGCAGCCAACGTGACTGCCTATACATTCCAACACTCCAACTCACTAGTACGCAACAATTTAAAAGCCAAATTGCCCCGCCTTGCTGTAACCAAAGGGCATACAGATGATATTATATTGTATTTTATTGATTGAGAGCGTTGTTTAAGAGTGACAAAGAGTGGAGAGGTGTGGCTGATTTACTTGAATACGAGACGTCCCTGGCAATATTTTACAATTAGTCTTAGTAGCTCAGTTTATGAATTAGACTTTAGAAAGGTTCTGAAAATATAGCTTTGTACAAGTAATGTAACAATTGTCCCTCCTCACATTAGTTCACTGAAAGGAATACGCCGAGTGCCACTTCTGAGAACCGTTGCTTCAATCTACACACGTCACAATTCAGTTCAATATTCAGCCCGCATCTCGTTATAGACATAGTTGGTACGGTCGCTCAAATAATATTTATTTCTTATAAGAGAAAGAGTGAGTGGAATGAGTGAGTGAAAGAGAGAGAGAGAGAGAGAGAGAGAGAGAGAGAGAGAGGCGGACGATGAGTTTGTCGTTGTGCATTCTTTACTCATGTTATTTATCATGTAATAAACTATCTTGACGACACATAGTGCCATTGCTGGTGTATGTTGGGGGGCTCACGATAGAACCAGAGGGATAAAGGCCGCTTGGTCAAAGCAGTCGCCACGACGTGTGAGGCTGGATTCCCGAGTGAAAAAAAATCCTTTCTGTCTGCCGCGGGTTTTGAACGCCGTGCGCCGACATTTCAGACAGCGCTGTTAGCCGCGCGGCCACGACGCGCACCTCCATAATGTCATGTAATAATATCATGATGTTTAGGAGAAAGAAGGGAGCAGACATCCAGTAACAGTTCGAGTAAGAAACTACCTCAGGTTAGGCCACGACTGTGAACACTGAAACAAGCTACAGTGACAGCTCTAGACAAGAGACACTGTTGCTCTTCAACTTCCATGAGAGTTAGTTCTCTCTCCTGAGATTCAAGACAAAAAAGTAATTTTTTCATTGTTAAAAAAAAAATGTTTAATTTAGTTCTCATTTGAGCCTGAATTTAGGACGAGTATTAAAAAAATGCGATAACTCAGTGGTTAGTGAACTGGACTACAAAGGACAAGTGGTAGGGTTCGATCCCAACCGACGGCTTCCGGTTCACCCAGCCTTTAATGGGTACCGGATTTAATTCTGGGAAAGTAGAGCGGCACGGGCGTAATACCTACCACATTACCCCAAAAATCATGTGCCGAAGGTCTGAAAAATGTATGGTCACTAACACCATTTTCCCTATACGCCACTTGGCGTGAAGCGGGTACATTACTTTTTTTTTTTATTATTACAAAATGGATGAAAGCTTGTCATATAATTTGGCTTGGATAACTGGATTATCCTGGCCAATGGGTGGACAAATACAAGTTCAATAATTTGGATTTACAAATCAATTATTCTGTTCAAGGATAAGACATATCTTCCTCTTTGCCTCTTCGATTACTCTTGTATCACTTAGGACGTGGATTCAGATAGAACGTTTTGGATCCTAACATTCTGGCAGGCTCGAGTATTGCCAAGTCTCATTGTTATGGTCACTCTATCTTACTCTGGGCCTACCTTGAATGTCGCATATTCCTCTTATGTGTGCCTTGTAATGTGTGCCTTGTGTCGTGTGCCTTGTAGTGTGTGCCTTGTGTCGTGTGCCTTGTAATGTGTGCCTTGTGTCGTGTGCCTTGTGTCGTGTGCCTTGTGTCGTGTGCCTTGTGTCGTGTACCTAGTGTCGTGTGCCTTGTGTCGTGTGCCTTGTGTCGTGTGCCTTGTGTCGTGTGCCTTGTGTCGTGTACCTTGTGTCGTGCACCTTGTGTCGTGTACCTTGTGTCGTGTGTCTTGTGTCGTGTGCCTTGTGTCGTGTACCTTGTGTCGTGTGCCTTGTGTCGTGTGCCCTGTGCCGTATGCCTTGTGTCGTGTGCCTTGTGTCGTGTGCCTTGTGTCGTGTGCCTTGTGTCGTGTACCTTGTGTCGTGTACCTTGTGTCGTGTGCCTTGTGTCGTGTACCTTGTGTCGTGTACCTTGTGTCGTGTGCCTTGTGTCGTGTGCCTTGTGTCGTGTACCTTGTAATGTGCGCCTTGTAATGTGCGCCTTGTAATGTGTGCCTTGTGTCGTGTGCCTTGTGTCGTGTGCCTTGTAATGTGTGCCTTGTGTCGTGTGCCTTGTGTCATGTGCCTTGTAATGTGTGCCTTGTGTCGTGTGCCTTGTAGTGTGTGCCTTGTGTCGTGTGCCTTGTAATGTGTGCCTTGTGTCGTGTGCCTTGTGTCGTGTGCCTTGTGTCGTGTGCCTTGTGTCGTGTGCCTTGTAATGTGTGCCTTGTGTCGTGTACCTTGTGTCGTGTGCCTTGTGTCGTGTGCCTTGTGTCGTGTGCCTTGTGTCGTGTGCCTTGTATCGTGTGCCTGTAATGTGTGCCTTGTAATGTGTGCCTTGTAGTGTGTGCCTTGTAGTGTGCCTGTGTCGTGTGCCTTGTAATGTGTGCCTTGTAATGTGTGCCTTGTGTCGTGTGCCTTGTAATGTGTGCCTTGTAATGTGTGCCTTGTGTCGTGTGATTTGTATCTTGTGCCTTGTGTCGTGTGTCTTGTGTCGTGTGCGTGTGCTTTATGATGTGTGCCTTGTGATATGTTCTTTGCGTTATATGCCTAATGCCGTGTGTCTTGTGTCGTGTGCCTTGTAATGTGCGCCTTGTGTCGTGTGCCTTGTGTCGTGTGCCTTGTGTCGTGTGCCTTGTAATGTGTGTCTTGTCTCATGTGCCTTGTAATGTGTGCCTTGTGTCGTGTGCCTTGCAATGTGTGCCTTGTAACGTGTGCCTTGTGTCGTGTGCCATGTGTCGTGTGCCTTGTGTCGTGTGCCTTGTGTCGTGTGCCTTATAATGTGTGCCTTGTGTCGTGTGCCTTGTAATGTGTGCCTTGTGTCGTGTGCCTTGTAATGTGTGCCTTGTGTCGTGTGCCTGGTGTCGTGTGCGTGTGCTTTATGATGTGTGCCTTGTGATATGTTCTTTGCGTTGTATGCCTAATGCCGCGTGTCTTGTGTCGTGTGCCTTGTAATGTGCGCCTTGTGTCGTGTGCCTTGTGTCGTGTGCCTTGTAATGTGTGTCTTGTCTCATGTGCCTTGTAATGTGTGCCTTGTGTCGTGTGCCTTGCAATGTGTGCCTTGTAACGTGTGCCTTGTGTCGTGTGCCTGGTGTCGTGTGCGTGTGCTTTATGATGTGTGCCTTGTGATATGTTCTTTGCGTTGTATGCCTAATGCCGCGTGTCTTGTGTCGTGTGCCTTGTAATGTGCGCCTTGTGTCGTGTGCCTTGTGTCGTGTGCCTTGTAATGTGTGTCTTGTCTCATGTGCCTTGTAATGTGTGCCTTGTGTCGTGTGCCTTGTAATGTGTGCCTTGTGTCGTGTGCCTTGTATTGTGTGCCTTGTGTCGTGTGCCTGGTGTCGTGTGCGTGTGCTTTATGATGTGTGCCTTGTGATATGTTCCTTGCGTTGTATGCCTAATGCCGTGTGTCTTGTGTCGTGTGCCTTGTAATGTGCGCCTTGTGTCGTGTGCATTGTGTCGTGTGCCTTGTAGTGTGTGCCTTGTGTCGTGTGAGTTGTAATGTGTGCCTTGTGTCGTGTGCCTTGTAATGTGTGCCGTGTGTCGTGTGCCTTGTGTCGTGTGCCTTGTAATGTGTGCCTTGTGTAGTGTGCCTTGAGTCGTGTGCCTTGAGTCGTGTGCCTTGTGTCGTGTGGCTTGTAATGTGAGCCTTGCAATGTGTGTCTTGTGTTGTGTGCTTTGTGTCGTGTGCCTTTTATCATTAGGCCTTGAATCGTGTGGCTTGTATCATGTATCAAGTGCCTTGTCTGGTTTGCCTTACATCGTGTGCTTTATATCATGTACTTTGTATTGTGTGGAGCTACAGGACTCCAGGTAGAGACACCATTTTATTGAATGTCCTAGTATGTAGCTGCAGACTGGTTCCCTGCCAACTGTTTGATAGACTCAGGTCTCAGTCTGTCTCTGCGGGTCATTCTAACTGCTGCTGAAAAATGTCATTTTAGATGGTGTTGAAATTCTGCCTCTGACGTACTTGTCCATGTTTAGCAGTTGTGTCATGGACTAAACATACGTTGTATGCTACTTTGTGCTGGTAGACACCGCTATATTTGTAGAAGTGAGGTTTTGTCTCCAAAAATTTACCTTGCCTTTGTATTTGTGTTTATTATTTGGGCATATTTTACATCATAGGAGACAACGTTGTTCCTAAATAACTCACATCTGCTTCTGTTTTGTGAGTGAACACTCTGCTACTATGTTTAACGTCTGTTTATCTCCCTCTTGTAGCGATGAATGTTGTTCCATGTTTCGTCGTTGCTGATTTCTCTCCCATTTGTTGACATTCCACATTCACGGAGATAAAAAGATGTTGAAATTTCATTGAAGTTACCAAGACCTGGTCATCCACAATTGATATTTGTATGCAGAATTTATTTTAAATGTATGTTTTATATGTTCATAAATGTAGAATTTATGTTTAAAATGTTGAAAATGTAGTTTTATGTTTAAAATGTTGAAAAATGTAGATATTATGCTTAAAATTTTGAAAAATGTAGATTTTATGTTTTAAATGTTTAAAAATGTAGAAATTATGTTTAAAATGTTCATTAATGTAGAAATTTGACGAGTTTTCTTCAACTGAGGAACATAAGGAAAGCTGCACCAGCAAGTTTAGGACAGGGAGGACGAGTGTGGATAGTGAGATCAGGAACGTCAAGAGAAAAGTAAGCTTGAAAACAGGAGATCAACACAGCGAATATACACAATAATAAATATAATGTGGGGTCGCGAGTAAAGCTGCAGAGAACATGTAACAACATAACATTTATGGAGCAGCTAAACTAATAGAAAGACACGACACATTACAACATCTCGGCAAAAGCTTTCATCAGGTTTAACACATTAATTATAGAGAGAAATCAAATTCAAACTCAACACAGATCTATACAAAATGAAGTGAGAAGATAGTGGCCAGCATATACGTGCAGGTTGGCCATCGTCTTTTCCCGCCATTTCTTAGGTCTGCGCAATGTTTTCTGGCTTGGATTTCTTTGATTGTTATCTCAACAGTTTCTATGCTTTACTTGATGAAGGTTTTTGCTGAAACTTCCGTAGTTTGTCTTTCTATTAATTTAGCTGATCCATACCATTATAGTAAAGAATAGTGACACTGTGATCTTCCAGGCATGTCGTAAGAGGCGACTAAGGAGATTGATCGATGACTTGACAAGCTGTCATTGTAAAAAGCATTGTTATAGAAACAGAACCATAAATTTTATTTTAAAAGCAGTGATCTCTGCAATATGTGCCACTTTGGCACGCAAATAGGTTTCTGTTTTTGAGATTGTAGTTCTGCCATATGTGCCGTCTTCGGCTCGAAAGGACGATAGGTAGATAGGTAGATAGGACGATAGGTAGACAGACAGACAGACAGACAGACAGACAGACAGACAGACAGACAGATAGATAGATACCATTATACACAAGAGGTAGGGTTCGATCCCAACCGACGACGGCTCCGGGTTCACCCAGCCTTTAATGGATACCGGCTTTTTTTCTGGGAAAGTAAAGCGGCACGGGCGTAATATCGACCACATTGCTCTAAAAATCATGTGCCTGTAAAATGTATGGTCACTAACACCACATTCCCTTCACGCCACTTGGCGTGACGGGTCACTAACACCATATTCCCTACACGCCACTTGGCGTGACGGGTCACTAACACCATATTCCCTACACGCCACTTAGCGTGACGGGTCACTAAACACCATATTCCCTACACGTCACTTGGCGTGACGGGTCACTAACACCACATTCCCTACACGCCACTTGGCGTGACGGGTCACTAACACCATATTCCCTAAACGCCACTTGGCGTGACGGGTCACTAACACCATATTCCCTACACGCCACTTGGCGTGACGGGTCACTAACACCATATTCCCTACACGCCACTTGGCGTGACGTCACTTTACTTTTTTAAATACCATTATATACATGTGATGAGGAGAGATAATAACAGAATAACAAAGCAAGCCCTCATATGGGAAACAACAGGTAAGAGGGAAAGAGGCCAACCCGGAGAGACACTGAGAAGAACATTGACCAGAGTGGCAAGAACAGCAGGAATCAGCCCCCTCAATGATATAGAGTTGCTTGCACAGAACAGAGACAAATGGCCAGATTTGATAAGATATCTTTAGAAGGATTGAAAACTGCTAGAATTTTTAAAAATTCGATAAGAAATAGAGTATCTGGATCTATGCCCTGTGGACCGGCTACGCTACGGCTCGAAAGGTCAATAGACAGATGCCATTATATGTTAATTTACATTTACTTGAAAACATATGGAAGGGACTAGGAAGACGGAAAACCTGGTTGATAACGAAAGTGGTTTATCTAAAGAAGAACTCATTAGTACCCATTTCTTGTGAGAAAATCTTGCTCAACGGATCGCTAAGAGAAACCATTCTTGTTATTCCATTGGCAGTTATATCTTGATTAGTCCAAACAGGCAAGTGTATACCGCGTAATGGCCGGGATAGAACGAAACATTGAAGTTTTAGCACAAAGTCTCATTTTGGTTCAAGATGGCAGACTTTAATTACTTCAAACAGCCAAATATAATTACTTCAACCAGCCAAATATAATTTCTTCAACCAGCCAAATATAATTACTTCAAAAAGCCAGATATAATTACTTCAACCAGCCAGATATAATTACTTTAACCAGCCAGATATAATTTCTTCAACCAGCCAAATATAATTACTTCAACCAGCCAGATATAATTACTTTAACCAGCCAGATATAATTACTTCAACCAGCCAGATATAATTACTTCAACCAGCCAAATATAATTACTTCAACCAGCCAGATATAATTACTTTAAACCAGCCAAATATCATTACTTGAAGCAGCAAATATAATTACTTCAATCAGCCAAATATAATTACGTGAAGCAGCAAATATAATTACTTTAACCAGCCAAATAATTTCAACCAGCCAAATATAATTTCTTAAAACAGCCAAATGTAATTACTTTGTAATTACTTCAGTCAGCCATATATAATTACTTAAATCAAGTCAAATATAATTACTTCAATCAGCCAAATATAATTACTAAAATCAGTCAAATGCAATTACTTCAACCAGCTAAATATAATTACTTCAACCAGCCAAATATAATTACTTCAACCAGCCAAATATAATTACTTCAACCAGCCAAATATAATTACTTCAACCAGCCAAATATAATTACTTCATCCAGCTAAATATAATTACTTCAACCAGCCAAATATAATTACTTCAACCAGCCAAATATAATTACTTCAACCAGCCAAATATAATTACTTCAACCAGCTAAATGTAATTACTTCAACCAGCCAAATATAATTACTTCAACCAGCTAAATATAATTACTTCAACCAGCCAAATATAATTACTTTAACCAGCCAAATATAATTACTTCAACCAGCCAAATATAATTACTTCAACCAGCTAAATATAATTACTTCAACCAGCCAGATATAATTACTTTAACCAGCCAAATAATTTCAACTAGCCAAATATAATTTATTCAACCAGCCAAATATAATTACTTCAATCAGCCAAATATAATTACTTGATGCAGCAAATATAATTACTTCAATCAGCCAAATAAAATTACGTGAAGCAGCAAATATAATTACTTTAACCAGCCAAATAATTTCAACCAGCCAAATATAATTTCTTAAAACAGCCAAATGTAATTACTTTGTAATTACTTCAACCAGCCATATATAATTATTTAAATCAGTCAAACATAATTACTTCAATCAGCCAAATATAATTACTAAAATCAGCAAAATGCAATTACTTCAACCAGCTAAATATAATTACTTCAACCAGCCAAATATAATTACTTCAACCAGCCAAATATAATTACTTCAACCAGCCAAATATAATTACTTCAACCAGCCAAATATAATTACTTCAACCAGCCAAATATAATTTTTTCAACCAGCCAAATATAATTACTTCAACCAGCCAAATATAATTACTTCAACCAGCCAAATAATTTCAACTAGCCAAATATAATTTCTTCAACCAGCCAAATATAATTACTTCAATCAGCCAAATATAATTACGTGAAGCAGCAAATATAATTACTTTAACCAACCAAATATAATTTTTTCAACCAGCCAAATGTAATTACTTTGTAATTACTTCAACCAGCCATATATAATTACTTAAATCAGTCAAATATAATTACTTCAATCAGCCAAATATAATTACTAAAATCAGCAAAATGCAATTACTTCAACCAGCTAAATATAATTACTTCAACCAGCCAAACATAATTACTTCAACCAGCCAAATATAATTACTTCAACCAGCCAAATATAATTTTTTCAACCAGCCAAATATAATTACTACAACCAGCCAAATATAATTACTTCAACCAGCCAAATATAATTACTTAACCAGCTAAATATAATTATTTCAACCAGCCAAATATAATTACTTCAACCAGCTAAATATAATTACTTCAACCAGCCAAATATAATTACTTCAACCAGCTAAATATAATTACTTCAACCAGCCAAATATAATTACTTCAACCAGCCAAATATAATTACTTCAACCAGCTAAATATAATTACTTAAATCAGTCAAATATAATTACTTCAATCAGCCAAATATAATTACTAAAATCAGCAAAATGCAATTACTTCAACCAGCCAAACATAATTACTTCAACAAGCCAAATATAATTACTTCAACCAGCCAAATATAATTACTTCAACCAGCCAAATACACTGGCTTAAATAACTTAAAAGTATAATACCATGTGACTACTAAACCTGACTGGTGCGATCTATACACACGAAAAAACCGTATATAAATTATACAATACATTGCAGCTCTACTAAATGCAATAAATGACACTCAAGCGTTAAATGTCACTTCTATAAATATCTAATCTCATTGAATCTTTGAGGAAGCCATTTCTGTAGGCGTGGAGTCAATTTCCCGCCATGTTTGTTTGCTTTCAGGGCGTTGCGAACACGTTAGGTCCTGGCTTAACCCCTGACCCATGTAACCAATCGATTGTGAAGGCCTCGTGTTCTATAACTCGAGCACCGGGACACACGTCCGTTTTGGTTCCATCGATGAGTCAGCTGATTGGTTTCTGGAGCCAGCCTCATTTAGCGGTACGTGTTCAAACAATTTCAGTATGTAACGAAGAGTACATGCTATTGATTCCAGCAGTTCGCTGGTCAAACAGAACACATATTAATCATATTAATGTTTACTTGTGCCACGCTTTAATTATGACAACTATGACTTGAATAGATGAAAGTAGAGCACGAGTAATCAACCTTGTTATTAATGGACTCCATTAGGGATGCGAATATAGACATGACAAGTATCCCTGTTTTTAGGTTGATGAGTAAGAAAGTGGCATCGTTAATTACTTGTGAAATTCAACGTTAATCTCAGCCATAGTCGAGAAATTCAACATTAATCTCAACCATTGTCGTGAAATTCAACATTAATCTCAACCATAGTCGTGAAATTCAACATTAATCTCAACCATAGTCGTGAAATTCAACATTAATCTCAACCATAGTCGTGAAATTCAACATTAATTTCAACCATAGTCGTGAAATTCGACATTAATCTCAACCATAGTCGTGAAATTCAACATTAATCTCAACCATAGTCGTGAAATTCAACATTAATCTCAACCATAGTCGTGAAATTCAACATTAATCTCAACCATAGTCGTGAAATTCAACATTAATCTCAACCATAGTCATGAAATTCAACATTAATCTCAACCATAGTCGTGAAATTCAACATTAATCTCAACCATAGTCGTGAAATTCAACATTAATCTCAACCATAGTCGTAAAATTCAACATTAATCTCAACCATAGTAGTGAAATTCAACATTAATCTCAACCATAGTCGTAAAATTCAACATTAATCTCAACCATAGTCGTAAAATTCAACATTAATCTCAACCATAGTCATGAACAGCAAACCATTAACACTAGTCAGGATACAGTCAACATTCAAAATAAAATATATCTTCAACTGGAAACATTCGTACTTCAGATACTTCGAATTTTAATTACAACCATAATTAGTTTCAGGTTGCGGGTATTTGTTAGACCAATCTTTAGATTTCATTCATTAATTTTAGTACAGATTTACTGGCTTAACAAAGACTGACAAAAGGATTCTTGGCTTCGCAAGGATATAACTAGTGTCCCATATACTTCTGCTGTCTTCAATGAAAGGATTCCGGATTTAATGAGACTGTCAAAAGTATTTCTGAGCTTCTCTGGGACGTCACGCGAATTGACAGTATCCACAGGAATGTCAAAAGGATCTCTATGTTTAGCGTACCAGCAAGTTCTGTCCTTCTACCGCTGGACTCCCATCAAGCATAGGTCAGATCAACAAAAGGTTTAAGAAAACAGACAACAATTTTGAACATGAATTTCGAATTAAGCAACAGAAACATCAATACAAGCACACCTTCAGGCAAAGAAATGTCGGCAACGTGAGAGTGAACTCCATGAAATATCTTATATTAAAGAAACAATCAATTGTAGCACAACTATTGAAAATAATTCATGAAATACCTCAGATTAAAGGAACTACTGTAGTACAACTATTGAAAATAATTCATGAAATACCTCAGATTAAAGGAACTACTGTAGCACAACTATTGAAAATAATTCATGAAATATCTCAGATTAAAGGAACTACTGTAGCACAACTATTGAAAATAATTCATGAAATACCTCAGATTAAAGGAACTACTGTAGTACAACTATTGAAAATAATTAATGAAATATCTCAGATAAAAGGAACTACTGTAGCACAACTATTGAAAATAATTAATGAAATATCTCAGATTAAAGGAACTACTGTAGTACAACTATTGAAAATAATTCATGAAATATCTCAGATTAAAGGAACTACTGTAGTACAACTATTGAAAATAATTAATGAAATATCTCAGATTAAAGGAACTACTGTAGCAAACTATTGAAAATAATTAATGAAATAACTGAGATTTAAGGAACTACTGTAGCACAACTATTGAAAATAATTCATGAAATACCTCAGATTAATGAAACAAACAAATGTAGCACAAGTGTCGTCAAATAATTCATGAAATAGCTGAGACTAAAGCAACAATTAGCCTGAATATATAAACATGTTCTATCTTTTTCTGGCCTTCATGCAACTATTACGCTTCATCGTCCGCCCTTAACACGGGCGTTATTGGCGTAGATGAGTTACGTTGTGTCCTACAGTAAGTTGTGATTATTTACGTCTTTCAGTTGAACACATCCGACTTTATCATTGCATTTTATAGCAACGGTTTGCCTTCCCTCTTCAATTTCTATTTCCTTGCTCAGACCGGTTAGTCTGTTACATTATGTTGTGTTATATTGTGTTGTGTTACAATATGTTGTGTTACATTGTGTTATATTATGTTGTGTTACATTATGTTATATTGTGTTGTGTTGCATTATGTTATATTGTGTTGTGTTACATTATGTTATATTGTGTTGTGTTACATTATGTTATATTATGTTGTGTTACATTATGTTATATTACGTTGTGTTACATTATATTATATTATGTTGTGTTACATTGTGTTATATTATGTTGTGTTATATTATGTTGTGTTACATTATGTTATATTATGTTGTGTTACATTATGTTATATTGTGTTGTGTTACATTATGTTATATTGTATTGTGCTACATTGTGTTATAATGTGTTGTGTTACATTATGTTATATTGTGTTGTGTTATATTGTGTTGTGTTACATTATGTTGTGCTACATTACGTTATATTGTGTTGTGCTACATTGTGTTATATTGTGTTGTGCTACATTATGTTATATTGTGTTGTGTTACATTGTGTTCTGTTACATTATGTTATATTGTGTTGTGCTACATTATGTTATATTGTGTTGTGTTACATTGTGTTATATTGCGTTGTGCTACATTATGTTATATTGTGTTGTGCTACATTATGTTATATTCTGTTGTGCTACATTATGTTATTTTGTGTTGTGCTACATTATGTTATATTGTGTTGTGCTACATTATGTTATATTGTATTGTGCTACAATGTGTTATATTGTATTATGTTACATTGTGTTATATTGCGTCGTGCTACATTATGTTATATTGTGTTGTGCTACATTATGTTGCATTGTGTTGTGCTACATTATGTTATATTGTGTTGTGTTACTTTTGTTGAGTATTGTTATGCTAGAATCATCATCACTGCACTCCAACACACCTATAGGTGCTGCTATCATTTCCTCGAAATAATTGAGATAATAAAGTTTAAGACATTAGAATAAATTTAGGAAACGACAGTCAGAGATAGACTTATGTTCATTCGCGGGAAATTATTGATCAGTTTTGTTTGCGACTGAAGCAGACTAAGACAAAAACAATACGTGGAGGCTGCAGAACACATCATCATCATCATGTGCCGTACCAGTTGGCGTAGGCGATCCACAATCTTCTATCCACAGTACATCGTGTCAATTCTGCTGTTGACTGTTTTCCATGCCATGACAACAAGCTATCTAATACCTTCTCTCTTTGTCGTCTGTGATATCTCTTTCCCTGTATTTTGCCAGTTGTAACCAAGTAATTCAACTTTCCTCTTCTCATGATGCGCCCGTAAAATGCTGACGAACATATAGGATAGGTAAAACAATAGAAGATACGATAGAAGCAACAAGATTAACACACACCGTACTTGAGAGGAGAAAGTAAACAATAATATTAGGAAATGACACTGGTTACTATTGGCTAGTCTGGTTAATATTGGCTATTCTGGTTACTATTGGCTATTCTAAACAAGAATACGTAGTCAAGCTTTATAAGAAGACGGCGTTGGAGATACATCGGTGATGTGCTGAGAATGGATGAAGAAAGACTTCCTAGTCAGGCATTCATGTGGAAACCACCTGGTAAAGGAGAGCAAGGTAGACCAAGAGAATTGCTACGTCGAACAAATTTATTAGGGAAGGCTCAAGCATGGGAACTAAGAAACAACCAAGAACTATAAGAACTAGCAGCAGATCGTCGACAGTGGAGAACTATGACTCCCCCTACCCACCCCACCACCACGTCCCGTTTTCGGCTCCAGAGGAAAATGAATGAAATCTGTTTTTGTTAGGATCATCATCGCTGCACACCGGGCAATCCCATAGGTGCTCCGATATACTTCTTCCCGAGAAAATTCGAAGAAGAATCCTGACCCGTGTGTACAACCCGAGAAGTACAACCCGAGAAGTACAACCCGAGAAGTACAACCCGAGAAGTACAACCCGAGAAGTACAACCCGAGAAGTACAACCCGAGAAGTACAATGTAGGGAGATTTTTTTCTGACAATTATGCCCTGGCAGCGGCACGTTGCGATCAAATCTTTTCGATTTTATCAGCCAGGGGACCTTTAAGCGTGCACGAGGGCACACTTGGTCTCCGATTTATTTCAGAGAGGGCTAAACATCGAATCTCACTATGCAAGAGATTAGGGAGGGTAACGTCATAATGAAAGCACGGATAAAAAAAAAAAATCACCACCAATTCTCGTGGGGTTTGAACCTGGCTCCTTCCTGTACTAAGGCTGATGTCGTATCTCTAGACCACCCTGCGCGAACACCCCCCCCCCCCCCCAATGAAAACTGTTGGCTATGTGTGATACCACAACGGTTACTTACGTCCGACCAGCAGGGGAAACACCTTGAACTTACTAACCATAA
The DNA here is from genome assembly GCA_032433765.1 of Megaustenia siamemsis. Classification (NCBI taxonomy): domain Eukaryota; kingdom Metazoa; phylum Mollusca; class Gastropoda; order Stylommatophora; family Ariophantidae; genus Megaustenia; species Megaustenia siamemsis. The sequence continues at coordinate 80,307,581 of JAVIAB010000050.1, forward strand.
TCCTGTACCAGACATTTCTATGTCTACCTTTTTCTGCCCTATTCTCTATGTTACCAGCTTTATCACAGGACCTTCTATGTGTAATCACATATCCAACTTGAGGACATTCTTAGTTAATGTTTACCACCTTATGTTGCCTTCGTGTCCACGGTAATTGATTCATATCAATCTTGAAAGATTAGAAACAATCTGTGCCTTAGTCATGAATTTGTGACAAACGAAACAAAGACAATCTGCTACAGCACGCCAAACAGGCATGATTGAATAGCGTTTCAGATGAACTCTTGAGGTTATTGCCACGTCGATCTAGACACACGTTGATGGTTGCCCGCCTTGGCCAGTTACCTTCAAGTGAGACCGTCCATTGATACCTTCTTTAAAGCCCTGGAATAATCGATTCTATCATCAGAAATCTACAGATCGGCCGGATATTGCTTAGACCACATGTTCGTTTCTTGCAATGTGTGTATACTTGTGTGTGTGTGTGTGTTACTACACATGTCTGTGTGTGTTTCATGTTATGTCTGCGCACGTACGTGTGTGTACAAATAACAACGTAAACATGAATTAAAAACAACGTTGCTTCTCTTGTCCCCAAATATTATTAGCAGCTGATAGTCACGTGACGCACTCATTATATTGTGTTATACCATGGGAAGAGAGGGGGCTGGGTGGTCGAGGCAAAATGTCGGCCGGAGACAAATAATAATAAATGGACATTATTATAGAGGGAAGCTTCCGCGGTGATAATCAGCATTTCAATTCAGAGGAAGAGGTATGTTTACAGCTTCGGAAAAAAATGACAAATAATCAACAGAACAAAAACAAAGAACAATATATAGTCCGAAGCAGAATCGAACCCGTACTCCTTGGCACTGCGCCTTTTGTTTGAAAAGCCAAACGCTAGAGCACACAGCCGACTGGGCTAACTAGAATGTCGGCTCCAGGACAAAACCATTCAAAACCCCGCAACACGCAGGGGTACCTGGCTCGAGTCGTCTCAGGTGTCTTCAACACTTGACCCTCCCTCGACCTCTGAGTAGGAAGAAAATCCGTTGTCTAGCCCTCTCTGGGTATCGAGATCCCTTATATAGCCCTCTCTGGGTAGCGGGATCCCTTATCTAGTCCCCTCTGGGTAGCGAGATCCCTTATCTAGCCCCCTCTGGGTATCGAGATCCCTTATATAGCCCTCTCTGGGTAGCGGGATCCCTTATCTAGCCCTCTTTGGGTAGCGAGATCCCTTATCTAGCCCTCTCTGGGTAGCGAGATCCCTTATCTAGTCCCCTCTGGGTAGCGAGATCCCTTATCTAGCCCTCTCTGGGTAGCGAGATCCCTTATCTAGCCCTCTCTGGGTAGCGAGATCCCTTATCTAGCCCCCTCTGGGTAGCGAGATCCCTTATCTAGCCCTCTCTGGGTAGCGAGATCCCTTATCTAGCCCCCTAGGCAAACGGAAAAAAAAGATCTCAGGTCTACTCTCCGCACGTTAGAAAACCATGAAGCAATTAAAGTCGAAATAGGAAAATCAAATATTACTGCTATCCTGACGGAATTAATAACCAATTTAAAATGTATCTAAAACCTATAAAAGACTGGAAAGCTGAGGGAGTGCAGCAGTTGTGCTGCACTGTTTCGTGCTAATGTGCGTGGGTGAAAGTGTTGGTAAGTTTTGTTCCGGCTCTCACAAGGTGAAACACTCACATCCAAGCACGTGCGAATGTACACACAGACTACATGAACAAATGAGTGATCTTCATCACCAGTCGTGTTTCAACACAGCAGAACGAGAGTATTTGATGACCAGAGATCGGATGACGGTCTGTGCTGGGAAACAAGAAGACCGGATGTAATTTCTTGGTTAGAGTCAGGTGCACAATCATCGCACAGTATAATGGAGTTTCTTCTTCAAGAACTTCTAGAGTGAGAGTTTCCTCATCAAGAACTTCTAGAGTGAGAGTTTCCTCATCAAGAACTTCTAGAGTGAGAGTTTCCTCATCAAGAACTTCTAGAGTGAGAGTTTCTTCTTCAAGAACTTCTAGAGTGAGAGTTTCTTCTTCAAGAACTTCTAGAGTGAGAGTTTCTTCTTCAAGAACTTATAGAGTGAGAGTTTCTTCTTCAAGAACTTCTAGAGTGAGAGTTTCTTCATCAAGAACTTCTAGAGCGAGAGTTTCTTCATCAAGAACTTCTAGAGTGAGAGTTTCTTCTTCAAGAACTTATAGAGTGAGAGTTTCCTCATCAAGAACTTCTAGAGTGAGAGTTTCCTCATCAAGAACTTCTAGAGTGAGAGTTTCTTCTTCAAGAACTTCTAGAGTGAGAGTTTCCTCATCAAGAACTTCTAGAGCGAGAGTTTCTTCATCAAGAACTTCTAGAGTGAGAGTTTCTTCTCCAAGAACTTCTAGAGTGAGAGTTTCATCATCAAGAACTTCTAGAGTGAGAGTTTCTTCATCAAGAACTTCTAGAGTGAGAGTTTCTTCTTCAAAAACTTCTAGAGTGAGAGTTTCTTCTTCAAGAACTTCTAGAGTGAGAGTTTCTTCATCAAGAACTTCTAGAGTGAGAGTTTCATCATCAAGAACTTCTAGAGTGAGAGTTTCATCTTCAAGAACTTCTAGAGTGAGAGTTTCTTCATCAAGAACTTCTAGAGTGAGAGTTTCTTCATCAAGAACTTCTAGAGTGAGAGTTTCTTCATCAAGAACTTCTAGAGTGAGAGTTTCTTCATCAAGAACTTCTAGAGTGAGAGTTTCTTCATCAAGAACTTCTAGAGTGAGAGTTTCTTCATCAAGAACTTCTAGAGTGAGAGTTTCTTCATCAAGAACTTTTAGAGTGAGAGTTTAATCATCAAGAACTTCTAGAGTGAGAGTTTCTTCATCAAGAACTTCTAGAGTGAGAGTTTCATCATCAAGAACTTCTAGAGTGAGAGTTTTATCATCAAGAACTTCTAGAGTGAGAGTTTCATCATCAAGAACTTCTAGAGTGACAGTTTCTTCATCACAAACTTCTAGAGTTAGAGTTTCCTCTTCAAGAACTTCTAGAGTGAGAGTTTCCTCATCAAGAACTTCTAGAGTAATTCTTCAAGAACTTCTAGAGTGAGAGTTTTCTCATCCAGAATTTCTAGAGTAATTCCTCAAGAACTTTTAGAGTGGGAGTTTCCTTATCAAGAACTTCTTGAGTGAGAGTTTCTTCTCCAAGAACTTCTAGAGTGAGAGTTTCTTCTTCAAGAACTTCTAGAGTGAGAGTTTCTTCTTCAAGAACTTCTAGAGTGAGAGTTTCTTCTTCAAGAACTTCTAGAGTGAGAGTTTCTTCTTCAAGAACTTCTAGAGTGAGAGTTTCTTCTTCAAGAACTTCTAGAGTGAGAGATTCTTCTTCAAGAACTTCTAGAGTGAGAGTTTCCTCATCAAGAACTTCTAGAGTGAGAGTTTCTTCTTCAAGAACTTCTAGAGTGAGAGATTCCTCATCAAGAACTTCTAGAGTGAGAGTTTCTTCTTCAAGAACTTCTAGAGTGAGAGATTCCTCATCAAGAACTTCTAGAGTGAGAGTTTCCTCATCAAGAACTTCTAGAGTGAGAGATTCCTCATCAAGAACTTCTAGACTGAGAGTTTCTTCTTCAAGAACTTCTAGAGTGAGAGTTTCTTCTTCAAGAACTTCTAGAGTGAGAGTTTCCTCATCAAGAACTTCTAGAGTGGGAGTTTCTTCTTCAGGAACTTCTAGAGTAATTCTTCAAGAACTTCTAGATTGAGAGTTTCATCATCAAGAACTTCTAGAGTGAGATTTTCCTCATCAAGAACTTCTAGAGTGAGAGTTTCTTCTTCAAGTACTTCTAGAGTGAGAGTTTCTTCTTCAAGAACTTCTAGAGTGAGAGTTTCATCATCAAGAACTTCTAGAGTGAGAGTTTCTTCTTCAAGTACTTCTAGAGTGAGAGTTTCTTCTTCAAGAACTTCTAGAGTGAGAGTTTCATCATCAAGAACTTCTAGAGTGAGAGTTTCCTCATCAAGTACTTCTAGAGTGAGAGTTTCTTCTTCAAGAACTTCTAGAGTGAGAGTTTCATCATCAAGAACTTCTAGAGTGAGAGTTTCTTCTTCAAGAACTTCTAGAGTGAGAGTTTCCTCTTCAAGAACTTCCAGAGTGAGAGTTTCATCGTCAAGAAGTTCTGGAGTGAGAGTTTCATCATCAAGATCTTCTAGAGTGAGAGTTTCATCATCAAGAACTTTTAGAGTGAGAGTTTCATCATCAAGAACTTCTAGAGTGAGAGTTTCATCATCAAGAACTTCTAGAGTGAGAGTTTCATCATCAAGAACTTCTAGAGTGAGAGTTTCATCATCAAGAACTTCTAGAGTGAGAGTTTCATCATCAAGAACTTCTAGAGTGTGAGTTTCTTCATCAAGAACTTCTAGAGTGAGAGTTTCCTCATCAAGAACTTCTAGAGTAATTATTCAAGAACTTCTAGAGTGAGAGTTTCCTCATCCAGAATTTCTAGAGTAATTCCTCAAGAACTTCTAGAGTGAGAGTTTCCTTATCATGAACTTCTTGAGTGAGAGTTTCTTCTCCAAGAACTTCTAGAGTGAGAGTTTCTTCTTCAAGAACTTCTAGAGTGAGAGTTTCATCATCAAGAACTTCTAGAGTGAGAGTTTCTTCTTCAAGAACTTCTAGAGTGAGAGTTTCCTCATCAAGAACTTCTAGAGTGAGAGTAACTTCTTCAAGAACTTCTAGAGTGAGAGTTTCGTCATCAAGAACTTCTAGACTGAGAGTTTCTTCTTCAAGAACTTCTAGAATGAGAGTTTCTTCTTCAAGAACTTCTAGAGTGAGAGTTTCCTCATCAAGAACTTCTAGAGTGGGAGTTTCTTCTTCAAGAACTTCTAGAGTGAGAGTTTCCTCATCAAGAACTTCTAGAGTGAGAGTTTCTTCTTCAAGAACTTCTAGAGTGAGAGTTTCCTCATCAAGAACTTCTAGAATGAGAGTTTCTTCTTCAAGAACTTCTAGAGTGAGAGTTTCCTCATCAAGAACTTCTAGAGTGAGAGTTTCTTCTTCAAGAACTTCTAGAGTGAGAGTTTCCTCATCAAGAACTTCTAGAATGAGAGTTTCTTCTTCAAGAACTTCTAGAGTGAGAGTTTCTTCTTCAAGAACTTCTAGAGTGAGAGTTTCCTCATCAAGAACTTCTAGAGTGAGAGTTTCTTCTTCAAGAACTTCTAGAGTGAGAGTTTCCTCATCAAGAACTTCTAGAATGAGAGTTTCTTCTTCAAGAACTTCTAGAGTGAGAGTTTCCTCATCAAGAACTTCTAGAGTGAGAGTTTCTTCTTCAAGAACTTCTAGAGTGAGAGTTTCCTCATCAAGAACTTCTAGAATGAGAGTTTCTTCTTCAAGAACTTCTAGAGTGAGAGTTTCCTCATCAAGAACTTCTAGAGTGAGAGTTTCTTCTTCAAGAACTTCTAGAGTGAGAGTTTCCTCATCAAGAACTTCTAGAGTGAGAGTTTCTTCTTCAAGAACTTCTAGAGTGAGAGTTTCCTCATCAAGAACTTCTAGAGTGAGAGTTTCTTCTTCAAGAACTTATAGAGTGAGAGTTTCCTCATCATGAACTTCTAGAGTGAGAGTTTCTTCTTCAAGAACTTCTAGAGTGAGAGTTTCTTCTTCAAGAATTTCTAGAGTGGGAGTTTCTTCTTCAAGAACTTCTAGAGTGAGAGTTTCTTCTTCAAGAACTTCTAGAGTGAGAGTTTCTTCTTCAAGAACTTCTAGAGTGAGAGTTTCTTCTTCAAGAACTTTTAGAGTGGGAGTTTCTTCATCAAGGTCTTCTAGAGTGAGAGTTTCTTCTTCAAGAACTTTTAGAGTGGGAGTTTCTTCATCAAGAACTTCTAGAGTGAGAGTTTCTTCTTCAAGAACTTTTAGAGTGGGAGTTTCTCATCAAGGACTTCTAGAGTGAGAGTTTCTTCATCAAGAACTTCTAGAGTGAGAGTTTCTTCCTCAAGAACTTCTAGAGTGAGAGTTTCATCATCAAGAACTTCTATAGTGAGAGTTTCTTCTTCAAGAACTTCTAGAGTGAGAGTTTCCTCATCAAGAACTTCTATAGTGAGAGTTTCATCTTCAAGAACTTCTAGAGTGAGAGTTTCATCATCAAGAACTTCTATAGTGAGAGTTTCTTCTTCAAGAACTTCTAGAGTGAGAGTTTCCTCATCAAGAACTTCTAGAGTGAGAGTTTCATCTTCAAGAACTTCTAGAGTGAGAGTTTCATCATCAAGAACTTCTAGAGTGAGAGTTTCCTCATCAAGAATTTCTTGAGTGAGAGTTTCTTCATCAAGAATTTCTAGAGTGAGAGTTTCATCATCAAGAATTTCTAGAGTGAGAGTTTCATCATCAAGAATTTCTAGAGTGAGAGTTTCCTCATCAAGAACTTCTAGAGTGAGAGTTTCTTCTTCAAGAACTTCTAGAGTGAGAGTTTCCTTATCAAGAATTTCTAGAGTGAGAGTTTACTCATCAAGAATTTCTAGAGTGGGAGTTTCATCATCAAGAACTTCTAGAGTGAGAGTTTCCTCATCAAGAACTTCTATAGTGATATCTTCTCATCAAGAACTTCTAGAGTGAGAGTTTCCTCATCAAGAACTTCTAGAGTGAGAGTTTCTTCTTCAAGAACTTCTAGAGTGAGAGTTTCATCATCAAGAACTTCAATAGTGAGAGTTTCATCATCAAGAACTTCTAGTGTGAGAGTTTCATCATTAAGAATTTCTAGAGTGAGAGTTTCATCATCAAGAACTTCTAGAGTGAGAGTTTCATCATCAAGAACTTCTAGAGTGAGAGTTTCATCATCAAGAACTTCTAGAGTGAGAGTTTCATCATCAAGAACTTCTAGAGTGAGAGTTTCTCATCAAGAACTTCTATAGTGATATTTTCTCATCAAGAACTTCTAGAGTGAGAGTTTCCTCATCAAGAACTTCTAGAGTGAGAGTTTCTTCATCAAGAACTTCTAGAGTGAGAGTTTCTTCATCAAGAACTTCTAGAGTGAGAGTTTCCTCATCAAGAACTTCTAGAGTGAGAGTTTCATTATCAAGAACTTCTAGAGTGAGAGTTTCATCATCAAGAACTTCTAGAGTGAGAGTTTCTTCATCAAGAACTTCTAGAGTGAGAGTTTCCTCATCAAGAACTTCTAGAGTGAGAGTTTCCTCATCAAGAACTTCTAGAGTGAGAGTAGGTGTTGGTACAGCCACTGCTGCTGCTGCCAAGTTTGCTTCAAGATTCAAATGAATGAAGAGATTACCATTATTTTGAAGAGTATTTTGGTAAAGTCCTAGTTTTGGGATATAAATTAAAGTGATCTCCCTTCAATTGTCGGCACAAAAAAACGACAGTGGTTCTTAAATATTAAAACGTATCTCATCGTTCATCGCTATCGCAATAATTTGATTTGTGGGTCAGGGTTTTGGTTAGGAAACATCGCGCTGTTTCTTTCTCTTCAGTTAGGGGTTAGGAAACATCGCGCTGTTTCTTTCTCTTCAGTTAGGGGTTAGGAAACATCGCGCTGTTTCTTTCTCTTCAGTTAGGGTTAGGAAACATCGCGCTGTTTCTTTCTCTTCAGTTAGGGGTTAGGAAACATCGCGCTGTTTCTTTCTCTTCAGTTAGGGGTTAGGAAACATCACGCTGTTTCTTTCTCTTCAGTTAGGGGTTAGGAAACATCGCGCTGTTTCTTTCTCTTCAGTTAGGGGTTAGGAAACATCGCGCTGTTTCTTTCTCTTCAGTTAGGGGTTAGGAAACATCACGCTGTTTCTTTCTCTTCAGTTAGGGGTTAGGAAACATCACGCTGTTTCTTTCTCTTCAGTTAGGGGTTAGGAAACATCACGCTGTTTCTTTCTCTTCGGTTAGGGGTAAGGGGTTAGGGGTTAGGGTTGGGGTTAGGCTTAGGATTAGGGGTTAGGTTAGTGTTATGCTTAGGCGTAGGATTAGGGGTTAGTGTTAGGATTAGTGTTAGGCTTAGGGTTAGGGTTAGTGTTAGGGTTAGGGGTTAGGCTTAGGATTAGGGGTTAGGGTTAGTGTTAGGGTTAGGGTTAATGTTAGGGTTAGTGTTAGGGTTAGGGTTAGTGTTAATGTTATGGTTAGTGTTAGGGTTAGTGTTAGGGTTAAGGTAAGTGTTAGGTTTAGGATTATGGTTAGGGTTGGTCTTTATGTTAGGGTTAGGATTAGTGTTAGGGGTTAGGGTTAGTGTTAGGGTTAAGGTAAGGTTTTGGTTAGGAAACCTCGAGTTGTTTCTCTTTTCTCTTCAGTTAGAGATCTTCTAATAACAGCTTAGAGAACCACAAAGTAAATCGCAGTGCCACTCAAGAGGTCGTTGCTCTCCCGAACTGAAATAATTTATATCCCTAAAGTAGGACTTTACCGAGTACTTAGCCAGTGTCTGATTGTTGACATTTGATTTAAAGATTTTGCTACATTCTTGGCCAGGCACAGTATGTTCGACCTCAGACTAAGACCGTCATCTATAGTGGTCCCCAGCTTCCAGCCCGATTATAAACAAACAAAAAACAGTTTGAATACACGGTCAAGGACACGCGGAGGTTCATGTCTTGATGGAAGAGCTGATTGGCTGGTCTCGTTGCCATGGAGATGATGGACATTCAGAAGGACGACGCCTTAAAGACTGTCAACCAAACCAGAAGTACGACTCTCAGTGAGATTGCCGCACCGGGCTGGAGCAGAACGGGTATAAATGGCAACCTTCAATGTTCAGCTAGGTCAGAGGCGGATTTAATCAGAATACATAACACAGTCACATTCCAGGTCAATGAGTTAACCGTCAGTGTACAACCAGTCACCGTATTCGCTAGTATAGCCGTGATATGTTCAATGTCAGTGTACAACCAGTCACCGTATTCGCTAGTATAGCCGTGATATGTTCAATGTCAGTGTACAACCAGTCACCGTATTCGCTAGTATAGCCGTGATATGTTCAATGTCAGTGTACAACAGTCACCATATTCGCTAGTATAGCCGTGATATGTTCAATGTCAGTGTACAACCAGTCACCGTATTCGCTAGTATAGCCGTGATATGTTCAATGTCAGTGTACAACCAGTCACCGTATTCGCTAGTATAGCCGTGATATGTTCAATGTCAGTGTACAACCAGTCACCATATTCGCTAGTATAGCCGTGATATGTTCAATGTCAGTGTACAACCAGTCACCGTATTCGCTAGTATAGCCGTGATATGTTCAATGTCAGTGTACAACCAGTCACCATATTCGCTAGTATAGCCGTGATATGTTCAATGTCAGTGTACAACCAGTCACCGTATTCGCTAGTATAGCCGTGATATGTTCAATGTCAGTGTACAACCAGTCACCGTATTCGCTAGTAGAGTCCGTGATATGTTCAATGTCAGTGTACAACAGTCACCGTATTCGCTAGTATAGCCGTGATATGTTCAATGTCAGTGTACAACCAGTCACCGTATTCGCTAGTATAGCCGTGATATGTTCAATGTCAGTGTACAACCAGTCACCATATTCGCTAGTATAGCCGTGATATGTTCAATGTCAGTGTACAACCAGTCACCATATTCGCTAGTATAGCCGTGATATGTTCAATGTCAGTGTACAACCAGTCACCATATTCGCTAGTATAGCCGTGATATGTTCAATGTCAGTGTACAACCAGTCACCATATTCGCTAGTATAGCCGTGATATGTTCAATGTTAGTGTACAACCAGTCACCGTATTCGCTAGTATAGCAGTGATATGTTCAATGTCAGTGTACAACCAGTCACCATATTCGCTAGTATAGCCGTGATATGTTCTAATAAATCAAGCCATTACTAATAAATAGGACCCCATATCAACGGAGGTGAAACTCCAACCACAAGAGTACAACGGTATCTATCAACCTTGCAACGTGAATGAGAACTAGGTAGGTCACTTCAACAATTATCTCCCTGTATCCATGTCAGATAACAAGACCAATGAGGAAGTTGTCAAAGAGGCCAACAAAAAAAGGGAGCTCTTAAAAAAACATCAGAAAGAAGCAATCAACATTTTTTGGGCACATCATGAGAAGAGGAAAGTTGGAATACTTGGTTACAACTGGCAAAATAAAAGGAAAGAGAGATCGCGGACGACAAAGAGAGAAAATACTGGATAGCTTGGTGTCATGGCATGGAAAACAGTCAACAACAGAACTGATACGATGCACTGTAGATAGAAGATTGTGGAGGGACAGGATCGCCTACGCCAACCGGCAGGGTACATGATGATGATGATCCATGACAACAAAAGGACGACAAATCAGATAATGTTCCATCTTTTTATTCAAACATTACAAGTAGTGCCCAAGGGGAGGTGAATTAATGAAGTACCTCCTGTTAGAATCACTGCGCTGTGTCTTTATATTAACAACAACAACAAGCCTGAAAAAAAACTTGAAGAGATGTTACTTACAGCATAACCTTGTTTTGTTCCTAATTTATAATGTAAACAACTAAGATAGTATGATGTAACTATAATTATTTGTTTTGTTGTTATAAATAATTGTTTTGATGTTAGTATGTTCTTCATGACATTAAAATTACTTTTTTGCCATTCCTATTCTTTTGTTTATTTCAGTGATGGAAAATGTACAACTGAAATAAACAAAAGAATAGGAATGGTAAAAAGTAATTTTAATGCCATGAAGAACATACTAACATCAAAACAAATAGCACCAGGACTAAAACTAGGAATAGCAAAATGTTGCATCTTCTCAATATTCCTATATGGTGCAGAAACATGGACATTTGACAAGAAAACAGAACAGAGAATTGAAGCATTTGAAATGTG